>JAIPUX010001232.1:128723404-128743533 GCA_020142125.1 Phrynosoma platyrhinos
TCACTGTATTTAATGGGACTTGAGCATCCACAGATTTGGGTATCCACCCAAATTGGGTATCCACCCAATATATATATAATATTTCCAAGACATAGAAACTTGAATTCATAGATAAAGGATGGACAATTTCTAGTGTTGCACTAACTTAAAACTTCAGTTGAACATTACAGTAGAGGCATCCAAAGAAAAGTGGCAGATGTTACCAAGAGAATACGAACACAGTAAATATAAGATTTTTAATTTTTAATTGTTTTCAGTGTCTTACCCTCTGCAATGCTAGAAATATGGAGACTGAAGGAAAATGTCATTGCAAGGCAGAATTTTTTATATGGGGACAACATCTTCATTTTGCCCACCACCCACTCAATAGCTACACCTCTGGTCATCTCTCAGGATTATGAAGATTCTAGAGCTCAAATTATGACAGTACAGACTGAGCCAATGACCTTGAGATCCAGACTCCTCTCACTCCTTTCTAATTATTATTGGTATAGCTGATTATTGTTTGGATATATTTACATTTCTCCCAGTTACAAGACATGACTGAATGAGAGTCCTGCAATTCAATGGCTATCTACTACTGCCCTTGTGAATCAGCTAATGAATTAAATAACTTACTACTGTATTTCTTTTTATTTAAATAACTTACCACTATGTTTATTTCCTGTCTGGCCTCAAGCAATGTACCTAATTCATAAGAGCAACCATAGGCATTAGGGCCAGTAGAATTAGAACCACATTATCCTGATGACTGTGACCTACAAAAAGGAAGAAAAAGATAGTTCAGGTGACAGTATGAACAAGGATCACTGTTGTATTCTATTTTAGTGCTTTGAACATTGGAGTACGATTCTGGATACCAAGGTTTGAATTCCTGTTTGGCCATGAAAGCCTACTGGGTGACCTAGGACCAATCACAATCTCTCAGCCTCAGAGGAAGGCAAAGGCAAACCCTGCTGAAAAAAATCTCATCAAGAAATCCCTCTGATAGGTTTGTTTTAGGATCACCAAGTTGGAAGCAACTTGAAGGAACACAACAAGCAATCATGGGCAGTGCTACTTTCCTAACAGTATCTGGTCCTTGACAAAGCAGCTTATCCTTACAGCTCACCAAAGCTGCTCTGTAACAGATTGCACTAATATGTTTCCTTCTGTATCCACATTAAAGCTCCAATTGTATCCACATGCACACAAAAATAAATCCCATTAAATTCAGTAAGTAAACAACCCCTGGCATACCTAGTATAAACAGGCCAGACAACATCTGGCCCATTCAACACAAATACCAGGATATCTCTCTTAAAATTGTGTAAAATAACTTCCTGTTTGCTCTGGATTTTCCTGAAATATCTGGACATTAGAGCAGTAATATTAGAACCACATGATCTGTTCCAATGCAAGGTGGCTGTTTAAAACACATCCCACTGTGCTGCCAAATGCAGCTGTGGAGATAATAAATCACTCACTCTGAGGCCATGTGGTCACTGCTGGGAACATCTTTCTGATCTCAGCAGTGAGTAACATGCTGTCACAGTGGCTACACTAGACAGCACAGTGGGATGCATGTGTGAACTCCCTCCCAGAGTCAGAACAGAGGGTGTGAGATACTGTGAGGGATGATCAGGGCAGCTCAGGGGCCAGAATACTCTGGGCTAGTCCCAAAATATACTGGCCGGGAGGAAGTTCCAGAGCCTGGGTGCAGCTACTGAGAAGGCCCTCTGTCTTATTCCCACAAAACGTGCCTGGGAAGGTGGTGGGACAGAGAGGAGTGCTTCTCCGGATAATCTCAATGTTCTAGTGAGCTCATAAAGGGAGATACGGCCCTTCAAATATCCTAGAGAGCTTTATAGGTCAAAACCAGCACTTTAAATTGTGCCTGGAAACAGACTAGCAGCCAAAGGAGCTGTTGCAACAAGGGACTTGTATGCTCCCTATAGCCAGCTGTAGTTAACAATCTGGCTGCAGCTCTTTAGGCTAACTGAAGTTTCTGAGCACTTTTCAAAGGATGCTACATGTACAGTGTTTTACAGTAATCCAAACAGGGTATAACCGAGGCATGTACCACCATGGCCAGATCTGACTTCACCAGGAATAGATGCAGTTGGCACACTATATTTAATTGTGCAAAAGCACTCCTGGTCATTGCTGATACCTGGGCCTCCAGGCTCAGCCCTGAATCAAGGAGTACCACCAAACTGCAAACTTGTGTTTTCAGGGGCAGTGTAACCCCATCTAACACAGGCTGAATCCCTATTCCCAAATCTGTCTTTTGACTGACTATGAACACCCCTGTCTTGTCTGGATTAAGCTTCAATTTGTTTGCCTTCATCCAGTCCATTACAGCTGCCAGACATCAGTTTAGGACAGGAACAGTTCCTTGTAATTAGGTAGGAAGGAATGATAGAGCTGGGTATCATCAGCATACTGGTGACACCTTACTCCAAAACTCTAGACAACCTTTCCCAGCGGTTTCTTGTAGATTTTAAACAGCATAGGAGACAACACTGAGCCCTGAGGGATACCACAGGCCAATGGCCAAGCAATTGAATAGGAATCCCCCACCAACACATTCTGAGAATGCCCCTCCAGGAAAGAATGGAGCCATTGTAGAACAGTACCTCCAAGCCCCATTCCAGAGAGGCAACTCAGAAGGATACCATATCCCAGAGAGGCAACTCAGAAGGATACCATGGTTGATATCAATGCTGCTGAGATGTTCAGCAAAACCAGCAGGGAACACTCTCCTTGTCTAGGTCCCTGTGTAGATCATCCACAAAGGTGACCAAAGCTGTTTCTGTCCCATAACCAGACCTGAAAACAGACCAACAAGGATCTAGATAATAAGTCTCATTGAGGAACACCTGGAGTTAAGAAGCCAGCACACACTGCAGCACTTTTATTTTATCAGTTTCCCCAATTTGATAGTATTTTCACAATAATTCTGTTTTTCACTCTGTAGCCAAAATTCCCAAAAAGGGAATTTTTATTTAGCTCAAATTGAGAGGGGATCGCCTACAAGAACCCTGCAAGAGTGTCTCCCAAGAGTCTGGTGGATCTAAGAATTGATGCAGAGACAAAATTCTCCAATTAAAGTATTATTTATTAAAAGGGGGAAATCACACAGCAATCACATATACAAACACACTCATAAAAAGCTCAGGGAAAATCAGGAGTTAGCTTGGAAAAGGTTTAGAGGCAAAACTACAGGTGATACTTACTACAGATGAAGCTTTCTCTGGGATCCAACTGGGTGAAGTGGCATGAGACACAACCGTTCTGAGAGCATGGGTTGAAAGGAGGTGCTGGTAACTAGATCAGAGTACAGAGTGACACAGGGTCTCCTTGAACTCTGATTAGCAACACTGGGGGGAGAAATCTAGGGGTTTTTAAGGAATAAAACTAGCTCCACGGCAAAGGTGTGAGATTGTATGGGTGAGGTAATTCAGTCTGGCAAAATTCAAGGGAAAATGGGAGAGGATTAAGTCATTAGCTGACCCATCAGGTGAGACATCTAGACCATTATCACTCATCCTTCTGATTATGGAGGTGATAATGGGCCATTTGCAACTCCCACACTATCTGCCTGGCTCTGGGGATTGGGGATTTTCCAGTCTTCCAAGTGACCTGGGCATGACCTATTTGCTTTGCCATGGTGGCACTTGGGGTTCACTGCAAAGTGCATCTGGGGCCATGTTGAATTCATACATACACCAAAAATTTAGAAAAATGCACTGTTGCTAACAACTCTACTCCTTATAGAATCATTGAGTTGGAAGAGACCACAAGGTCCATCCAGTCCAAACCCTGATGTGCAGGAATACATAATCAAAGCACTCCAGACAGATGGCCATCCAGACTCTGTTTAAAAACTTCTAAAGAAGGAGACCCCACCACATTCCAAGGCAGCATATTCTTCTGTTGATAAGCTCTTACAATCTAGAAGTTCTTCTTAATGTTTAGGTGGAATGTCTTTTCATGTAGCTTGAATACATTGCTCCATGTCCTAGTCTCTGGAGCAGCAGAAAACAAGCCTGCTCCATCATCAATATGACATCCCTTGAAATGTTTAAACAGAACAACCATGTCACAGAAAACAACCTTATGTATTACTTATTTACAACAAAATAGCTAAATAAGGAACATTATGTGCCCGCCTATGAAATTATAAACACCAAGATTGGACACTTACCTCTCCCTATTAGTGCCAGTTTGAGATCTACTTCTTTTCCTCTGTGTTTAACTCTGCAGATCAGCTCTTGTCCAGAATGGCTTCCTGAGGTATTTGCAAAGATGCTGCGCATGACAGATACTGTGCCATTAGGATTTGTGACCAGGTTTTCATTCACTTTATCTCCTGGTGGAAGCCATGAAATAGAAGGACGTGGGAAGCCTGATGCAAAGCAGGTAGCATTTGTATGTCTATCAGAGGTTTTGTAGTATATAAAGATGTTGAGGTGGGCTGTGTAACACAAACAACAACAAAGCCCTTTAGCGTGAAGGTCTCAGGTTGGCAATGTAATAACTGAAACACTTTTCTATCACCCAGGGGGTTGCAAGCTCTTTAATGTACCGTGATGATGTCAAACCAGCATCTTTCAACACTCTGTGCTGTGCTGTGTTGTGCTATGTTCTTTAGTTTATATGTGACTAAGAAACATGCCTAGCTTTACTCATGTTGACTTTAGTGAGTTAGCTTATGATATGAATGAAACAAAACCAGTCCTTGTATGTAATTTGTTTTACACTATGTTCCACACAAAATGTACTAAAGCCAGCAATTTTACAAAGGGGAAGGGAGGGAGAAAGCCAAAACTTTTGAATTTGAATTTGCACAGAAAGTTGAGATGTCAGCCTAAGTCTAAATATCATTGTAGAGCAAGAGATGTAGAGATCTAAAGTGTTTGTTCCAGAAGTATCTGAAGTGGTTGAAAAGCTAGATCAAAAACTTTACTACAGTTTTTTGTTTTGGTTCCATAAAATAACATGTCAAGTCTGGTGACTCAGTAATCAAGCATATGGATTTGTATAACATAACAACCAAACAGAGTAAGATACACATTTTATAGATGTAAATCCTAAAAAGCAATATTCAGTTCATCTATATAAAATCCAGACATATGTTTCAAATAAACTGAAATAATGGGCTGATTAGTTGCGCGCACGCACACACACACACACACACACAAACACTGTATGTACTCATCTTAAGTCAAAAAAATTTGTGTCTAAAAATTGACCTCCAAATCCTGGGTCAACTTAAATATGAGTCAACGGTAATACTGCTCAGAAAAATGGTGATGGCAGCTCTTTCAGATTTCTCTGCCAGAGTGGGGAGAAGAAAGGGTGTCCTAAAAGAAGCACCAGTCACACACATGAACGTACTCTCTCACACATAATCTCCCCCTGCTTTTAGCAATGGACTCCAAAACAGCCAAAAGAGTAAAAGAAGCACCAATCACACACACACACACAAAATCTCTCAGAAGGAGTGGATGGTTGGTACTCCTGTTTTGGTTGATTGTTCCAGAACGGATTCTTCACCACCACCCAGCCCATCCGCCACCTTCTCCTTCTCTCCTCCTTCTGTGAGAAGACAAGTTGTCTGGTTGCAAACAACTGAAGATGGGTGGACAGTGAAGAGTCCGTCTGGGGGAAGCCTAATGTAAAAATAGGCTTCTTGGTGGAGGGAAGGGGCTAAAGGCACCCATTCCTGGTCAACCCTATCTCCAAGGGAAAATGGCTGCAATTAGGGCTCCTTGGTGTTTCCCCACTACAGCAGAGAAGCAACCTTTGTCCAATGTCATGAGGAAGTGCTCAAAAGCCACCATTGATCGGAGGAGACCCAAGGTTTTACCTTTGATTTATCCACAGGCCATAGCAAAATCTATAATTTTGGCCCCAAAATCTACCCTCAACTTGAAAAAAGATTGATTTATAGTCAAATATCTACTTCATCCAAAATGCTTTGCACTAGAAATATTTTGGATTTAACATTTATTTTTATTTTATTTTATTTCATTTTGGATTTTTGAATACCTATATTTGTATGTCCTATGAGATGTCTTGGAGATAGGACCTAAGGGGGGTTGCAGACTGCCAGAAATAGTGCAAATTGAGTCTACTTTTAAGGTTAGGGTTAGTGCTAGGGAATCATGGGAACTGCATTTTATTGTGGCACCAAAGCTATCTGACAGAGAAGGCTCAATGTCTCAGGAAAAAAACAATTCCCATGATTCCCTAGCACTAACCCTAACCCTAAAAGTGGACTCAATTTGCACTATTTCTGGCAGTCTGCAACCCCCCTAAGTCTAAACACAAAATTCATTTATGTTTCATACACACCTTATATACATAGACTGAAGGTAATTTTATACAGTATTTTAAAATAATTTTGGGGCATGAAACAAAGTTCGTTCACTGAACCATCAGAAAGCAAAGGTATTGCTATCTCAGACACCCATTAAAAAAGATTTGGTTTTTTAGAATATTTGCATTTTGGAATTCCAGATAAGGGAGACTCAATGTGTGTTGTCTGTGTTTGTGTGGCCTATACCTTGCTACTGCAAAACCTGAAGTTTTCTAAGAATTTTCTCAGGGATAATATGTATTATGAATGAATGAGAAATTCATCCCAATTATATAATTGGATTTCTCCAGTTCCTGGATAAGTGCCATGGACTGTGTGATGGATCTAAATGCAATTTGTGGTTGGAAATCTGTAGATTTTTCAATTTGCAATGCTAGAAAAAAAATGTGTTTGGAAGCATGCACACATATTTAAAACATATGAGGAAAACTATTGAATTCCAAGGGGCATGCAAAATTTAGTCAGTGGTTGCATGCATACAAAAAAATGTGTACAGCTGGGGGGGAGATAATGTGCAATTTTAAAAGATATGCAAAAAATGCACTTATGTAAAAAAAAAATCCACAAGACGCATTTTTTTTTAAAAAAATACATACTTTTGAAAAAACGCACAGAACAATATGAAAGAGGATGCATGGAACTGGGCTTTTGTTAGATTTTATTGTGGGTTATTGTTTTATTATGTTAATTACTTTGTGTTAAAAAATTTTAATCAATCACAACATTTCTTGGTCTAAAATTATTAGCTTCTTTTCTTCATTTTTAAAAGTACTTATCTCCCTCTAAAATTCCAGCTCTAGGAGTTTCTATGAGTCAAACTGAGGGTATGATTTTTCATACTCTCTCATCCTCTCCTTGAGGATAAGCTTTTTGTCACCTAGCATAAATCCAACATAATTGTGTGCTGAACTATATGTAATATATTTATTAATATATTTATTAACTATATGTAATATATTTATTTTGCATCAGCAAAGTAAAAGAAGTCCAGCATGAGATCATAAACACAACATAATTGTAGTTAATGTGGGAGAAGTACCACATTCACAGAAATACTCTTCTCAATGTTTGTTGGGGCTATTTTAACATGGAAAGACTTACTGTAAACAGAAAGACAGGGTTTTCCTGTGAAAGATCCTAAAGGAAATGTATTAAATATGCATCGGTAGCACCCATTATCTTGGATGCTGGCATTCCAAAAGGTGATCGCAGTATCATTGACTCCTAAAACTGTGAAATTGATTCGATGATCATATGGTGGGAGAATATTTGGACCTTTTCCATCTTGATATGTTGCCATATTTACAACACTTCCATTTATTTCTTTCTGCCATGTAACTTGAACAGTATCATACAGCTTTGATGGTATACATCTCAAGGTAACTCTGCCACCAAGTTCCACATCTTTGTTTTTTGTAATTATGTCACCTGTGGCAACACACACAGAGATATCATTATTGGTTATTGTTATTTATGTCTTAAAAATTATACAAACACAGCAAAATTTTAAAAAATTAAATAAACCAACAGAACAGAGTTGGTTGCTTGCCTTAAAATAGCAAGTGGAAGGTGAGAGAGGGGAAGAGACAGAGAATCAAACCCCCTCATGATACTGATGTCTATAATGCTAAAACTGCAGCAAAGAGACTTACCACACAGGGGTGGAGGGGGGGGTTAAAAGCAGGACAGTTGCATGAAAGAAGTGAATTGTGATAAGAAACATTTTCAATGTATTGTGTTCCCATTTTCTGCCATAACAGAATTGCCATGAGACATGAGGCTGGTCTGATAATGTCCTTAGAGTAAAGAAAATGATCAAAGATGTACCTTGGTTTCATATGCCCCCCCTTCTCTTCTTTCCCAGGCTAACAAGGAGTTTTGAAACTTTTATTTCCAGATTTGATTAAACACAAGTTCCCATATTATCTGGAACTGTCAAATTGGAATGAAACTTAACATTAATTTGTGGAGAGCCAGCATGGTTTAGTGATTTGAGTGTTTGACTGGGCAGCCAACATTCAAATCCCTGCTCCATCATGGAAATGCACTGGGCAAGTCACACTATTTTAGAGGAAATGATAGTAGCCTTTCTCTGAATAAATCTTGCCAAGAAAACCATAAGATAGAGTTACCATAAGTTGGAGTTCACTTGAACATACATAACAATAAAAATGGTTTGTTGAAACAGTCCACCCTCAAAACAAGATGATGGTTTGTTTCACCTCTAACATTTATTGGGGGAAGTATTTGAAAGGTTCTCTACAACTGAGTCTATAGATGCTGATCTCTTTAACTCTGTGGCTTGAATACAGAGAGAAGGGAAAAGAAGAGAAGTGCTATATGACACTTTGGGCTCACATCAGCCAAGACTTTGTCATCAGTTTGTCCTCTCAATAATTTTCTCAGTTACTGATGGAGCTGAAAAGAGCAGTGTGCTGCTGCTCTTCCTGACAACTAAGCCCTGATTAACTCATTCTGCTGTGCTGTGCTTGGTAGATCAAGTCTGTCCTTTTCATTAGGTACAGAAATGGATCATCTGAGACTGTAAATCAACAACAAAGTGTTGGCAGAGAGAGTTTTCTGCTTAGTGGGTTGTCTTGAGTCTCTTAAGTTGGTCTGGTGCCTTTCATCACTAAGTTTGAAGAAAATGGCAGCTGCCAGTCCAGCTAGCTTTTTGTATTTAAAATAGAATGGGGTGCTGTCATACCATGTACTAACATGTCTCCATCTGACCCTGGGGTATGTTCTCATGTTTCAAATTGTGCCAAAAGACTGGAAATAGATATGTCTTCTGAATGAAATATGCTCAAAAAGAGACTGAGGCTGAGATGCTTACCCATCTGTTTCACTTCACACAAGAAAAGAAAGGGAACCATGTGATACATGAGGTATCATATTGCATTTGCGACAGTAGCTCCTACACAATAAAAAAATTCTAATGTTAAAACAGAATTATTGAATCATATTAGACTTACCTTGTGCCCTACAGAGATCTATACCGGTAAGTATGATACATACAGTCAAGTTCTGGAAAGTCCACGAAGAATAATTACCTTCATTTCCCTTGGAACAGGAGAGAAAAAAAGAACTTTCATTGTAGAATCACAGTTGATACGATTTGCTTTCACAGCAATCATATTGTATGATTTTTGTATAAATCCCACATACATAAGGAAGAATGAGGATAAAGTATCAGAGAATTCACCCAAAGAAAAAACAAGAACAAACTTTTAGATGCCTAGCTTAGAACTTACATATGACAAATTATTTGTCTTGGGACCATTCAAATCTGATATCAAAGATTACCTTTTGAACCTTGAAGACAAGCAGATTTATTAAAACATGAATTGTTGTGAATTATTACCCACTTCATCTGATGCATGATGTGTTATCCCAGATGCCAAGTGTATATGCAGTAGACATGGCTGGGGACAGGACTGTAGACCATGAGGCCAGAGACAATTGAATGCAGAAAATAGAGAAAGTAACAATTACTTTATTAACACTGTGTGCAAAGGGATCTTGTAGCATCTTTGAGATTGAATGAAAGAAGCTAGTAGCATGAGCATCATCTCTGTTCAACACACTGTTGATGGACTGGAGTTTGTGTACATGTTCCAATTCTACCATTTCTAAGGAAGAGTGGAAAGAGAAATAACAGAATTGGAACCTATCTACAAGCCCCAGTCTATCACCAGTGGTTTAAACAGAAACAATTATTTCCTGATACACTGCATACATTATAACAATAGATAACACACACACCCAGCTTCTTGAGGGCTGTCTTGACCAGAACATCAAATCTCCAGTCTGGTTTCCACACAACATTCCAAAACTCCCACCACCATTCATATGGTTATCTACTCTCCTTATCTTTAGGCAACAACCTTCCTCCTGCCTTTGTCCCCCAGTGATCATTGTTAAAATTGAACTTGTCACTTTGATAAGAATATGTTATCTCTAATTGACATTTCTCATAACTAATTGACACCCTGGATCCTCTGAATAAATTGTTCATCAGCTCTGTTACAGTAATCTCCCTTTGAAATTTCTCTTGATGTATTTCATATATAGAAATATTTTTGGAAATAGAGCTAACACTGAAACCCCCTCTGGATTGTTAATATGAAATATAAGCTGGTTGGCATTTCATCTTACGTGTGCGACCAAGGAGAGCCAGTGTGATGTAGTGTTTGAATGTTAGGCTATGACTCTGGAGTGCAGGATTTGATTCCCAGCTCAGCCATTAAACCCATGGATGATCTTGGACAAGTCACATGCTGTCAGCCTCAGGAGAAAGTAATGGCAAACCTCCTCTGAACAAATTTTGCCAAGAAAACCCCATTATACATTTGCATTAGGAGATTATCACATGCACATTTTTCTCAACAGGATACATGCACATTTAACTGTTAATAATGGATCTTATTGCATTCTCTTGAGGCCAGGCATATGCAGCCCAGGCTTATCCTGTGGCTTTTCAAGGATGGCATATGTGGACTGCACCAGGTGACTCCTCAGAGGGGAGAAATACCCAATAGGACATTTGCTCACTGGCCATGCCAAGAATCCCCTAACAGCCCCCCTGCCAACCAGCGTGCCTCTGCTGTCCATTGGATTCAGCCACTGATGGGGGTGGGCTGCTGCTGTAGCAGCACTTTTCAGGTCTGAAAGGCCCGCTAGCTGGGCTGAGAAAGGGAGGTGCTGGTAGTAGTGGTGCTGGCAGCAGCTATGGACTCCTTCCCTGCCACAAAAGGAAAGGAGTTTGTGGTCACCTCTAATGCCATTGTCCCCCTTTCCCACTCAGCCAGCAGCCCTGCCAACCTGAAAGGTAGCACCTTACTGAAACCATGGCCCAGGTGGTCTGGCTGGTGGAGGGGAGCAGCTGTGGACATTACACAACACCTTGTTGTTTTGGGGGGTGAGACACTTAGAGCTTTGCTTTTTTTGTTTTGAGCTGTTTCAATTGTTTAGCAGTTCAGCAGTTTAGCTGTTTCAGTTGTTATTTAGGGTGGATGAAAAAATGGCAGTTTTGTAGAAAACACAAAGGTAAATTGTCAACTTTTTCAGTGGGGGGTATCAAGATACACTTTCTCATTTCTCATTGCTTCATGTTCTATGGAGAATGGGCATTTATATAACCTGTCACACACAGAGAAAAGTCCTTTTTGAGCATTCCACTTGTGTGCACAATCATATATGAAGGGGGAAACCAGTGGTGACTCCTTATTTCCATGATAATGTTGACTAGCAAGTGGGGTAGAATTCTGACATTTGCAAAGAGCAAAACACATCTTATTCTTTATTTTAAAAAAAGATACTAGTGACAGTAATGTTTTAAAGCTATGAAATGATGAAGGCCCAAGAAAATAAAAAAGTTTTTTATCAGATGGATATTAATAAAGACATCAGAAAAACAGTTAGTTAGAGAAACATTTCACAATCAGAGATTCCACAACCATGAGGTTACCACTGAAAATGCTATTACGACCACACTTCTTTCTCAGGAGGGGATATTTGTAGAAGGGGTCCCTTTGATCTTAGGGTTCAAGCACCTAAATATGTTATGTTATGTTATGTTATGTTATGTTATGTTATGTTATGTTAGGAAATAAATTCAATAAGTAAATGAACCATTTATTTTATTATTTCAGATAAGCAGGGATCAAGCTGAGAGAGAATGGTTTGCCTGAGACTACCTGAGTAAGTCCATGGCAGACCCAGGATCTGAAATGGGCACTGCCTCTTTCATGACTCAGTGCCATTACACTACTCCTTGAAAATGATTAAACACTTATGAATGTTTAAGAAATGGAGTTATTATGAAAGGGAAATGAGTCCATTGTTTAGAAAAGGTCTTGAAGGAAAATGAGACCAAGAAGGAGATCTTAGCTACAGGATGAGAGAAGGAAACATCTGGGAGGGAAATAACAAGGAGGGAACAAAATAATTCTCAAAGAAAAATAAAATGGGATGTGATTAGTTTCTGCCTGGAAGGATACTTATAAATATCACTATGAGAGGTACTCTAAAGAGGCCAAGAATTAACAAGAGAGAGAAGTGAAAAGTAAGCAAAAAAGATCAATAGTATACATTTTCTCTAGAACTACGTAGCTGTATTTAGGTACTAGATGCTGAAACTCTTGAACATTCCTGCAGGCAGTACTTATATGAGTGAGCCCCATAGATTAATCCCCACATATATGTTGGGAACAATGTTCCTTTAAGACAGTGTAAAATAGTTTGTATGGCTATAAATGGGGAGTAAAACCAGGTTTCAACCCTTAGTCATCACCACTGTATATAAGTGCTCTGAAACCCAGGGCAAGTATAGTTGAAGAGAGTGGTTTGTAGAGTGAATTGTTGTATAGCAGACAGTGAATGCTGGAGAGAATTACAGGAGTGTTTGTATATAACTTGTACATATTGCAACAAGTGATACAAGCCTCTGAGAACTTCTGGAAGAATCCAACTGTGTCTGTGCATCATTCAATATTGTGCAATATTGCCAAATACTACTAACTGAGTTTGTGCTTCTGCATTCTGTTGTGTTAATAGCTACTGTTGAGGTCAAACACTTCAGACATTGCTGATACTTTTGATACTACCACAAATTATGCAGTCGAGTTTCCCGCATTTGGGGAAATCACAGGGGTCAGCACACCCGGAGTGCCTCGTTTTTGTTTTTGTTGCTGCATGCCTGTAGGACATAGAAGTGAGGCAACAATACAGTGCTTGCATATTATCCAGTTCAGTTCAAACAGAAGACATATACTTCAACCTTAGAAATCTTAAATTGGGTCAAGACTCATTTATTTCAGTGGGATTTGTCTCTGTGTAATGTGTTTGATCTTGCACAGGAATTAATGGGCATTCAAGGCATATTGTTCTGGCAGTTAGCTACACTTTTTCCTTTGGTTTCCAAATGAGAGCCTCCTTTCACTCTTCTCAATTGTCTACATTGCCAACTTTGAGTATAATGACCATGTTTTCTTGATTTCAGTGGCATAACCAATTAAATGTTGTCATAATCATCACTAATTTCAATAGGATTTATATGTAAGCATTTACTACCTAAGACTAACAGAATTCAGTAGTATTCAAAATACATTTGTTACCATGCTTGTTGGAAACAAGCTCATTCAATTCGGAGGGAGGTTGCCTTTGCTTCCCTCTGAGAGTGACAGAGTGTGATTTGCCCAATGTCACCCAGTGGGTTTCTATGGCTAAGCAGAGATATGAACCCTGGTCTCCAGAATTGTAGTACAATTCTCAAAATGCTATAACAGGCTGGCTCTTTTTTTTTTTTTTACTATTTATTTATTTATTTATTATATATTGCAGCTACATCAATATCAATTAACACACAGACCCACTTGTTAGTTTCAATTAGAATAGGCCTACTAAATCATTTCTTGAATGGTGACTCAACACATATTTAAATTCCATTCATTGAATGGTTTGGCTCTAGCTAGCACTAACAACAGGACTTTGCCTCAATTTTTCCACAAGGTATATTATAAAGTTCAGTGTGCATACATTCACACAAGATGCTAACAGAATGGTCCCAAAACATCCTAAGGCTTTTATTTTATGTACTTTATCTGGGAAGAGGTCCCACTGAAAAGAGTATTTCCTTCTCATGTAACATTCATCAGATTAGCCTTCATGGCTGTTTCCACATGTAACTCCAAACTTTTTTTCTGTTCTGTTCTGTTCTTTTGTTTTGTTTTGTTTTGTTTTTTGTGCCCATTAACCTGTGAAGCTTAGCTTTATCAGCTTTGTTTTTTCCCACTTTCCAATTTTCTGAGTCTCACATTTTTCACTCCCAGATATGTACACAAATTTGCAAATTTTTGTAAGTTTTTATCAAAATCATATTGAAACAAAATTCTCATACATCAGCACAGACCAAATTCAAAATATACAAACTGTTCTCAGGATGGAAACAACCATATTTTAGCCATCTATCATAGAGCTATTAAAAATGAGAATTCTGTTAGGAAAGGATATGGCAACATTAATTCAACCCTGTAGATACAATTGAATTCGTAGGATTCAAACACAGATATTTAAGAATGAAGGAATCAGATCCCCAGGGCTAATTAAAGAACCTATCAGTTTCTTTACCCAATCCATTCCCTAGCTCATATCATCTATATAGTCCCTCGAAAGCTTTCTACTAAGAGATTATCTTGTTTTGTGTCAGGCACTGAGATTTACAGTCACAAAGGTTGTAATCCTACACCCATTTACTTAAATTCAATTTCACTGACAGTGCTTAACAGAATGTCTTCACCAGTACAAACATTGCTTCTTTGAGTTGTTCTTCACATATAACAGTTAAAAAAACCCTCTTTCACCTCTTTTGAATTATTTGAATGCAAAAGGGTCACTGCACAGAGACTTTAAAGGTCTCATGTTTCCATTACAGACTAATTTAGGGGGGGGGGGGAACAACTAAAGCCTTATGTGAAAGAGTTACACATTTGCTTGTTCATTCCATCAAAGCAGACTCTGCTTTTTCCTTCTCCATTCTCCATAAACCAAGGCCAGCTTTGTGCCTCAATATTGTATTATATAACAACATACATCTTACCTTGGGATGCATCTTACTGTACTGTGGGAAGAAGAGTGCATCTGAGTACAGCTGCTGCTTCCAGCTAAAGGCATAGAAGAAGCCATAGGTTGGACAGAGAAACAACAGTCAACATCTGCCCTTCCTACAGTCTCATAGAGCTCCTCCCATTGAATTGTGATTTCTGGTACTAGAATAGTAGGCATTTAAATAAAATACCAGTATTGCCCTTCTGCTGTACTACGTTATTAAAACTGGTATAATTTTGAACAAATCCCAGAGGATATTATAAAAATAGAGTAAGCTGTACTTTCTCTGGAGCTGAGCTTTTTCTGAAAAACAGAAGATCAAGAATATTAGTTACAGTACAATATTCTTGAATCTCTGCTATTCATAACAGGGGTGGGGAAAATGTGACTTGCAGGCCATATTTCATCCCTAGTCATGCTTCTCCCCCTGAAACTCTTGACCCCTTTCCCTTTCCCTTTTCTTTTTTTTTAAAAAGAGTACCAAATTGTTCCAGAGATAAAGAGGGGACAAAATAAGAATTCTCCGTACTCCATGATTTTTTTCTTCTGTTCCTAAATGTTTAGAATTGCAGAGGGTGATACATTGAAAATCCTTCACATTTAGACCTCCTATATTTTCTGTGTCACATTTCTATAGTAACTTTATCTGTCCCTTTTCTTTGGATGTCTAAACCATACTTCTACATGTTCAGCTGAAGTTTTAAGTTACTGCAGTGCTAAAAATGCTTTCCCAAACCCTGCATAAATTTACA
Organism: Phrynosoma platyrhinos; assembly: GCA_020142125.1. NCBI lineage: Eukaryota > Metazoa > Chordata > Lepidosauria > Squamata > Phrynosomatidae > Phrynosoma > Phrynosoma platyrhinos. The sequence goes on from JAIPUX010001232.1 coordinate 128,739,131, forward strand.
GGCAGAACAAACACTACAGCTATCATGTGAACTCAAAAACAGATAAATTCATTCTTGACTTTCTCCCAGCAATAGAACGAGTTGTTTCCCCACACCATAAGGCCTGTGAAAAGGCTAGACCACTCTGTTCCAATGTTGAAAGCCATTCCATTAGCAGAAACTGCTTACGTGATACCATCCTATACATCTGACTGTACAGCTCAGAATGTAAGCCGACATCATCACAGAGCTGCAAATGATCATCAAATATTGACTTATCCCTCTATGGCACAGATAGTTCATAGATCAAGTGTGGTTGTCATTTTGAGACAAGGCATGCCCTCCCACATTTTGTCCATGACCTGCTATTTGCCCTAAAGTAGCTGGATTCCTGTCCCCAACACCTGTCCATTAGAACAAGACAAGTCATTTATTATTATTATTTGGTTTATTTATATCCTGTCTTTCTCCCAGTATAGGGACTTAACTATTCCTAGTCCCTTACTCTCACTAAACTTCAAAGCAGCCTAAGTAAGGAATTGAATCTAATATTCTATTCTGAACCTTTGTAAGAATAAGGAACTAATGAAACAGTAACAATTTCAGCTTTGTCCATACAGTCTCTTCTTTAAGGCTCAGTAGGAATGTGGATATCTTTTTTTTTTTCAAATAATTTGTAAGGCCTATTAGGGTGGTGTGGCAGGGAGGTGAGAAACTGTTTAAATACTTTTATACTAAACTCATGTTTATTTCATCAGATGTTGAAACAAGTATATGATTATGCCATTGTTGAGGGGAAAAACAGGAGACATCTAGTGAACATGCGAGTCTGCATTAAAAGCATTCCTGCTAAATTTATTCACACTCTTCTTTATAAACATAGATGTGGGAAACCAATATAAGAGGGCATATGAAATGTGGGCTGTAAAAAGATCATTGCTTCTGCCTTTCTGCCTAAGAGTGAACAATTCAAAAGGGGAACAAACTACTTTAGCGATACTTGTAAATCTTAAAAATGGGTACCCAGTTCTAGAAATCAGATAAGGTTATAGGAGAAATTGGCAGAAAGAGCAGTACACAAAGAACTATTGCACCTGAATTAATTCTTATTATACAGATAACACTAGTCTAGTGCATTTGGGACAGTGGGTACATTGTATGACAGCTTTAATAAAGGATTCCACAAGATGGCCTTCTGATATCTAACCTTTGTTAGCATTTTAAGCTCTTACATGTAAAGCAATGTGCTCATCATAATCGCATTTATTCTGAAATTGAGATCCAAAACACACTGCAGAAATCCAGTTTGAGACTGTATTAACTGCCCTAGCTCAATGCTAAGAAATCTTGGGAGCTGTAGTTTATTGTGGCATCAGATCTCTCTGATAGAGAAGGCTAAATGTCTCACAAAACTACAGTTCCCAGAATCCCCTAGAATTAGAGATTATCAGATGGGGGAAGGAAAATTGGGGGGAGGCATACTCCTGGCAAAGTAGCACGATGGTGCTGAAGATTTTCAGATGACGTTGCACTTATCCCGGACTTAACCAGCAATGCTCCAGCAACAAAACATTCATGGGATGTCAGAGTCACACTCTTCATCTCTTTTTTATATACTTGCACATACACAAGAGAATGAATATTTCTGTGTGATTGTATGTGTATGAGAGCAAATGTGTATGTATGGACCTTATCACATGGGGGTCTGAAGCAGTCCCATCCCTGTGGCATCCCCGTCTCATCGCGCTTCCTTTCCCTGGGTGATCAAATGGCATCGCAGGGAAACCCCGCCCATCCCTGTCACATCCCCGTATCATCCCCGTTCTTTTGGATTCCTGGTCGAAATGGGAATTACATTTCCCACGACCGGAAGGAAACGCAATGGGATGGGGATGCGACTGCTTGGACCCCGTGTGATAAGGTCCTATGTGAGTGAAAGAAAGAAAGAATGAAAGAGCACTATTGGCTTATGTGAATGTGGCTGTGTGTGAGACAGTATGCATAAAATGTACATGTGTTAAGTATTGAATTTATTTAAATAAAACCATTCTATTTTGAACAATGTTATTTCCTTATAACATGTTAAAATGTGAATATACAGGAATGTACAAACACAAATATGCACACCAAACAAACAAAAATGTTTATTCATATAATATCATAGAATCATAGAGTTGGAAGAGACCACAAAGGCCATCCAGTCCAACCTCCTGCTATACAGGAACTCAAAATCAAAGCATCCTCGACAGATGGCCATCCAACCTCTGTTTAAAAACCTCCAAAGAAGGAGAATCCACCACTCTCTGAGGGAGTGTGTTCTACTGTTGAACAGCTCTCATTGTCATGAAGTTCCTCCTAATGTTGAGATGGAAACTCTTTTCCTGTAGCTTGCATCCATTGTTCCAAGTCCTATTCTCTGGAGCAGCAGAAAACAAGCTAGCACCCTCCTCAATATGATATCCCTTCAAATATTTAAAGAGGGCTATCATATCCCCGCTTAACCATCTCTTCTCCAGGCTAAACATATCCAGTTCCCCCAAGTTATTCCTCATAGGGAATAGTTTCCAGACCCTTCACCATTTTAGTCACCCTCCTCTCCAGTTTTTCAACATCCTTGTTAACTTGTGGTGCCCAGAACTGGACACAGTATTGCAGGTGGGGCCTGACCAAAGCAGAATACAGTGGTATTATTACTTCCCTTGATCTAGATACTATACTTCTATTAACGCAGCCTAAAATTGCATTGGCCTTTTTAGCTGCAGCATCACACTGTTGACTCATGTTCAACTTGTGGTCTACTAGGATTCCTAGATCCCTTTCACACGTAGTCTCATTAAGCCAGGTGTCCCCCATCTTATATCTATGCATTTCACTTTTTAATTATTTATTTTTATTTTTATTTTTTGCTGTAAGTGCAGTACCTTATATTTCTCTGTGTTGAAAATCATTTTGTTAGCTTTGGCCCAGCTTTTTAATCTATTAAGGTCATTTTGAATTTTCATCCTGTCCTCTTGGATATTAGTTATTCCTCCTAATTTGGTGTCATCTGCAAATTTGAGAAGCATGCCCCTATTCTTTAAGCCAAACCATTGATAAAGATCTGGAATAGCATTGGGTCCAGGACAGAACCCTGTGGCTCCTCACTGGTCACTTCTCTCCAGGATGAAGAGGAGCCATTGCTGAGCACCCTTTGGGTTCCATCAGTCAACCAGTTATTAATCCACCTAACAGTTGTATTGTCTAGTCCACATTTTACTATCTTGTTTGCACAAATATCATGTGAGACCTTATCAAAAGCCCTACTGAAATCAAGATATGCTATGTCTACTGCCTTTCCTTCATCTACCAAGGTGGTAATTTTATCAAAAAAAGAGATTAGATTAGTCTGACATGACTTATTTTTGAGAAATCCATGTTGACTTTTAGTGATTATGACATTCCCTTCTAAATGTTAGCAGACTCTGTTTAATGAACTGTTCTAGAATCTTTCCCAGTATTGCTGTCAGACTAACTGGGCAATAGTTGTTGGGATCCTCTTTTTTCCCCTTTTTGAAGATGGGGACAATGGGGGGATGCAGACGGGCGGCCATGGGCCGCCTTGGGAAGTGGAGGATTGGGACCCAGGCTGTCCCATGCCTCAGCCCCAATCCTCCCTTTTGGAGCCTGGGAAAGGAGTGTCAAAATAGCTCCATCTGCAGAGCCCCAATGATTGCCCTCCTCCAGTCTGCTGGGACTTCTCCTGTTCTCCAGGAGTTCTCAAAGTTTATTGCCAGTGGCTCTGAGATTACATTTGCCAGTTCTTTTAATATTCTTGGATGGAGATCATCTGGTCCTAGAGACTTGGATTCATTTAGGCTAACCAGGTATTCCTGTACTTCCCCTTTACTTATTCTGTGCTGCATTTCCCCTATGGCAGGGGTAAGCAACCTTTCCCCTTTAAGGGCTGAGGGACTTCAGCTCCCAGAATCCCAGGAGCTATTGGCCAACATGGGACTATTGGCCAATATGGCTGAGGCTTCTGGGAGCTGAAGTCCCTCGGCCCTTAAAGGGGAAAAGTTGCCTACCCCTGCCCTATGGTGTCCTCTGCTCCATTTTCCTCAGGTTGAACACCCTTTTCCTTTTGTGAGAAGACTGCGGCAAAGAAGGTGTTGAGTAGTTCTGCCTTTTCTCTGTCCCCTGTTAGAATTTCTTCCATCTTCTCTGCCCAGTGGCCCTACCATTCCTTCTTCTTTTGCTATGGGCATACCCAAAATAACTCTTTTTGTTGTCCTTAACCCCTCTAGCAAGCCTGAGCTTATTCTGTGGTTTGGCTTTCCTGACTTTACCCCTACATGTGCTAGCTATTTGTTTAAATTCCTCCTTAGTGATTTTACCCATTTCCATTTCTTATACATCTCCTGTTTAAAACGTAGTTCAGTTGAAAG
>JAIPUX010001232.1:128743633-128758255 GCA_020142125.1 Phrynosoma platyrhinos
TGAAATCAGCTCTCCTAAAGTCTAAAATGAGTGTTTGACTATGCCTAGGTTCTCCCTTCTACTGTATAAGAAACTGCAGAACATGGTCACTCCCACTCTCACCACTTGCACCTCATTGACCAGGTCATCCCTGTTGGTTAGGATCAGATCTAAAATAGCTGATCCCATTGTAGCCTCTTCCATCTTTTGGACAAAGAAATGGTCTTCGAGGCAAGTGAGGAATTTGGTAGACCTTGAAGTACTGGCTGAGTTTGACTTCCAGCAAATATCAGGATAGTTGAAGTCACTCATCACTACTACATCTCCCCTTTCTGAGTGTGTGGTTATCTGTCATATGTTCAGCAGGGGACAGGTCTGTATGTAGACATAAAGTGGATAAAAAAAATATGAGAACCAATGATATATTATACACACAAGTCAGGCAGTGATTTAAATGTGTATTACAGTAATAGAAACACTAGATGGCAGCAGATGATCTTGACATTTATTTAGGCAGCTAACAAAAATGCAACAGTGAAATGAAAATTAATAACCACTGGCAGTAATTTTTTTAAACGGGAACCATATCTCGAATGCACTAGATCTGGCAAAAGGGCCAATGCAAGACTTTGAGGGATCTATTCTCTTTGACACCACCTATTCCATACCATATTTATACTAATACTAATACTAATAATAATAATAATAATAGCCCACTCAGTCACAAGGAATTCATTAATGGCATCACAACTTAGCTAGCTCCTTTTTCTCAGATGTCATTAATTGTTCACATGTCAGGAGAAAATGTTAGTTTTGTTATGTCTAGATGCTCAGAGAAGTTTTGTCCGATAATGACATTACTCTTTCCCCCATAAGCTATACAAACATTTTGAAATAAATGTTAATATTACTGTATAGGTAAGGAACTGAAAGCACATAGCCAAACAGCAAATAGGGAGGAGATAAGCTTCACATGCTCTAAGATGGTCAACTGTTTATTCAGTGTTTAAAAAGTCCAACGCGTTTTGGCCACACTAGGCCTTCTTCAGGGGCTGAAAACAAATATAAATATACTTAAAATATAGTATTTATTACTGTGTAGTTTAGTTAAGTTGCTGATTATCAATAGCATTTATATAGAATGCAACAGCTAAATTCATTGTTTATATACAGAAGGCAATATATATATATATAGAATATTATACATTATATATAACCATAGATAGATAGATAGATAGATAGATAGATAGATAGATAGATAGTTAAAGAGCTCATTTAAAAAAAAACCAACAACTAAAAGATGGTTTTGTCCAAAGATTTTTCATCTGTCTGGAAGTTTTCCTTCAGGAAGAGATTTCACTGCGACTTCTTGCAGAGTGTAAGCATATTTTCCATCTGTTGCTATTCCAGGACATACAGGTAGAACCTGGCAAAAAAGAGTAACAGGAAATTAGTATTGAAATTACAGAGGGAAAGAGCTATTGCAAAGAGCTGGCAATTGCATATAAATTGCTTTCTACAACAATTATAGACAAGAAATGTTTGCTCATGTTCATTATATATTGCATCAGATTCATATTAAGCAAGATGACCACTATTAACAAAATGAATCAGTTCTGTATGGCCTTTTCCCCCTGATTATTTGAAAAATTGTGCAGTATCAACAAAGTTCTATGATGGTTACCTCATAAACTATGTTTTTTTAGGGCAATCAAATCCATTATTCCATTATGGCTAAGAATGGACAAAGTGTGACCATGGAGCTATATGCAGTTTTCCAAGGCTGTTTGTATACCCTTAACCTTTCAACCTTCCTGAACTGTTGAGGAGTGTGACAAACAGTAGTGTATCTCACAAGCAAAATAGAGTTCACAAGCACAAGGTGAGCAGCAACTAGTCTCACAACACCACAATATACCATATACACAAAGTCTACCAGAGTAATAAAGCAGATGTGGCTTCTGCCATACTGCAGAATTAATGCAGTTTAATATGCTTTGACTGTCATGACTCCATCCTATGGAATCCAATTTTGTTGTAGCACCAAGGTTCTCTAACAAAGAAGGCTAAAGAGCTCATGAAACTACAAACCCCAGAATTCCATATCATTCAACTATGACAAGTTAAAATAGTGACAATAGTGCATTAATTCTGCATTGTATATATAGCCTTGGTAGTTTTTGTAAAATATATATAAAGCAGTTTTATTTAAAAACATTTAAGATTTCATAACATGGGCAGAGCTTTTGTAACATATACTCTTCAAACACGGAGAAGAAAGAAAATGAGAGAACTGCAGAGTACATAATAGAGGATGAACAAAAATCAGACTTACTACAGATTAATTTGGAAACATGCAGGGGTAGCTGTGTTGGCCATTTAGCAAATTAAAACAAAAATCCACCAAACAGTGATACATTTATTGGCCAACCAAAATGCACAATACACTTGTTGCAAGTTTTCGAAGCTCCATTGGCGTCTTCATCAGGCAAGATGTTACAAACCAAATTGCAAAGAGAGGAGTCCTTGTTGAGATGGAAATAGACTTTAAATTTCCTGGTCTTTGCAAATCTCCCAATACCCATATGGACAGAAGAAGGAGGGGCTAGCCTGCAAAAGATACCCTGCACTTACCATCTTAACTAGGACAGAAACATCAAAATGTAGGCATCTGACCAACATCTCCAATTTCTTCTCCTGTTTGGTTTGTAACATCTTGCCTGATGAAGAAGCCAGTGGAGCTTCAAAAGCTTGCAACAAGTTTATTGTGCATTTTGGTTGTCCAATAAAGGTATCACTGTTTGGTGGATTTTTGTTTGAATTTACAGATTAATTTATTCAGGAAGAGAAAGTTGTTGGTCAAGACCCACAAACAGGATATGACATAATTATGTGTTTTCCCTGAACTCAGACACAAGCAGAGAGAAAGAGAGATTTAAAGATGTACAGAGAGAGATCTAAAGGGTATGGGCATGGCAATGTTGCTATCTCAAACATCAACTGCTTTTTGGGGGGTCAAAAAGAGATGACTTATCTCTCTGGAAGTCCCCAGGAGCAGCAGTTTACCTTTATTTGCATAAGTTACATGGTCCATTGTCTAACACACAAAACTATTGTTTTCAAAACTTGAAGTAGACTTCCAGCAACTTTTGATTCACCTCTTCCTTTTGGGGAGGAATTTTTGGCAATCCATGTAACTGTTGGAGGGTTCCAGGGACAGAAAACCTGACAGTTTCCTGTGCCATTAGGTCATAGAAGATGTTGAAATCAGTTGAATCACCTTCCTTCATATAGGAAGGCATTTGTTAATGGCCCCAAATCTATAAGCTAAATTCAAGAAAATAATTTGAAAACAACTCAGAATTCAGTACACGTTCAGTATTCAAATTCAACATATTAAGTTTAATCATTTGTAAATCTGGCTTCAGAAATTCAGTATTTCAGGAATGATTTGCTGAAAATCTAAAATATTAGCTCTTGTTTTAATTTTAACCTTAAAATCTCAGCAAATGTAGCTAAAACTATAGGATGTAATGGATTTCCTTTGCTGTCAATCCGGAGAGATGTCCATGGAAGGAGAGACAGTTCCACCACTGGAGAAATATTCTTAGTGAAGGAATGGCAAACTCTATTGCCGTCTCGCCTCCACTTTGTCAGTTATGTGAAAGGGTGAAAAGGATATATCTGTAAGGGGTAAGGAGAAACCAGGTCCCCATCTGTTGCTAAGATCACTTTCTCCCAGGTTGCAATTGCCACTGTTCTCACTACAGAGAAGGGGGGAAAATAAGCTATTGCTGAAACCCTCTCACTTGAGCATCCAACTGGCACTGCTGTGGCCACATAAGGAGAAAAAATGCAGAATGACTCACCTCCATAATTCCTGGACCTTAGTGGATGTTGAGAGCTCCCTCATTCTAGATCCCAACTGTCCCTTCTCTTATCACAGAAGAGAATGGTGAGGTCCATCTTCCTTGTACTGGGATTAAATAGCTGCAGGATTTAATTCCCCTGCCTAATTTCTCTCCCTACCCCATGCCCTCCAGTATTTCACAGATTAAAACATGAAACACATGGTCAAGCCACATCAGAATGTGGTCAAAAGAGCATGAGCAGACAAATAGAGGACAAAGAAGAACACACTAAAATGCTATTTTAAGTACCAGTTCGTTTTTATCTTAGTCTACCAGAAAGGACAAGACTCTGTCCTTCCTGTATTTTTCCTGCTGCTGAGTTAACTGAGTGCAAACTGCTTTTGTACTTTGAACTCAGTTTGCAGAAATGGGACTGAGGAGATCACTGAATTCACTTTAGAGTGATTTACCCCCAATGGGATAAAGTTGCGTTTAATTTTAAAAGCAGGTTTTATCACACTCAGCTGCAGCCCGGTGAGTGCAACCCATATGCAGCCCGGATCCCAGCCGTGCTTATCCAGTGGCTTTTCAAAAACAGGAGCTTGCCATTTTTGAAAAGCCACTGGATAAGTGCAGCTGGGATCCAGGCTGCATACAGGTTGCACTTAATTAAAGTTAAATGCAACTTTACCCTGTCTGGAATAAGTCACTTTAAAGTGAATGCGATAATCTCCTAAACTGAAGACAAAAGGGGCAAGTGGGAGGAGAAGAGGCAAAGCAGGACATTTTTGAAACAGCTGAGAAAGTGGGATTGGCAAACTGGGATAGCTGGAAGATATGCTATCCCTTTTCCCTTGTTTGTTAAGTCTTGTTTAACTTGTAAGCATGAGGACAGGGACTGCCAAATTAGCTTCTCTAGGAAACTTTTTTGGTAAAAGAGTGGGTATGACTGCTTGAAATAAGTAAACATCTTTCCTGTTCTCACATGCTTTTTAATTATCTTTTTAAAAGCTGAGCTTTGTTTTTAGCCTATGATGTAAGCAGCCTTGGGTTCAATATTGGGAGAAAGGTGGGATATTAAATTAATAAATACTGTACAAAAATAGCTCAAAAAGGAAGAAAAGCAATGTCATCCATAGATATGATGTAGGTATTTTCCCTCTCATTGTAACTGTGGAGGAGAAAATGTAAAAGAAGAATGGCAAGTATCCAAAGAAAAGACAAAAAGATGAGAATTTCCCATTTCCCCATTATTCAGAGCCTGGAAGGATTTAAGTAGTACCAAAGAAATCCTATCCAAAGAAATCCAGACACCCATTTCTTGATCTTCACTGGAATGGTTTGTAATGTTAATTTGTCAAATTAAAGCAAAATAGATGGTTTCTCAGAAGACTTACACAACATAGCAGGCCTTGCTTTTTCTCTGCTGGAAGTAGCCTCCACAAGTAGAAGATGAAAAGGGATATGAGAATCAGGGCAATCAAAACGCATGTAAGTGTGATGTCCATTCCTGGATTTTTGTTGGGGGCTGGAACAAGAAATTATTAACAAATCAGAATGGCTGCAGAAGCAGTTTGGTGAAGGTGTTGAAAATAAAAGATGTGCAGAAAATGTTTTTAAAATGGCTTTAGAAGCATCTAACAGGTTATCTGGAAAAGTTAAAAATCTGGACTGTCACTGGTTCTGAATCCTACCGAATTCTGGGATTTCTTATTTGATGAAGGATTTAGAATTCTCTCCTAGAAAGGTCTTGTCCTGTAGTTCATGGAAGTAGACTAGTAGTCACTAGCAGAACATTCCAAGTATTTTTCCAGACTACATATTTCAGACTACATATATCAGGGTTCCATAAGATGGAATCACAGCAGTTAGACTGTTATAACTATAGATACAACCATACATAGGCTGGCATCCAGTTAGTCATGTGTGTGCGTGCGTGCACGTGCACATGCGTGTGTGGTCATTGTGGAGGGTGGTATTCCTTTCCCCTCTCAACAACAGCCAAAGTCCTCCACCAGGACTTGTAATTGTGCTGTGGTAGTGTCCCCTAATCATTATGTTGCTGGAGGAAAAAAGAGGGGATCACTGATGTATCTGGCTATGTTATACCAGTTGTTCAGATGTCTGGAGGACTACAGTGAATCATTTGTACCTGGCTCTGGTTGAGGGATCTTGGGTTTCTAGTTAAACAAACAAACAAACAAGGTAGATCGACCATCTATCTTACTCCTTACCTCTGTTTACCTCTGTCTAATTGTATGAACAATTGCAAACAATGGGTAGATGGCAACAGTCATAAAGATGATTTTGTTGTCATTTTGTATCATTTACTGTATTATATGTCTGTTAATGATTTGTGATTTCTTCTAATTAACTTGGAAGGAGTGGCTGGAATATACCAGTTTTATTTATATTAAACATATTAAATTTTCATGTCAATTTCATGTTCAGTATATTTCCTTTTTGGATGTTGAAGTGTACACTCATGAGTTTAAAATTGGAGTCAGGAATTTTCATAAATCAACAGACCGCAATTCTATGTTACATTTTTTCAGTTGTCATCCTTACCAATTAAAGAAAAATCTACCTTACTCTCAATTTTTAAGACTTAAAAGAAATTCATCCAAAAATAGCCATTATGGAATAGCAGCTGATCAATACCAATTGGATCTATACGATAGAGACTTTCCCCAACATACTGTTCAGGAAGCTAGAAGAAGAGCTAATTTAAAAGATCGTTCCACACTATTTCTTTCCTCCAATAGAACGACTGAGAATAGGATTATAGGTTCTTTCACATTCAATCACACTCCACACCATATTAAACGCATTATTTGGAAACACTGGCATATAGTGCAGAATATTCCTGGATGCTCTATAACACCAATTATAGCTCTACGTAGAACTAGAAATTTAAAAGACTCTCAGTCCATACAGACTTACTTAGAATTCTGCCATGACAGTGAAGAAAGTCAAACAAAATCTACTTCATTAAATCAATCTATTTCGCCAATGCCTCACTTCCCTTACATCTGCTGTGTCTGTGGACCCTTTTTGCTTCCCACTACCACCAGCATTTATACTGGCACAGTAACATCAGCATAGTGTACCAATGAGTTTCTGGCCAATTATTTCATTCAGCTACTGCATGATTGGGCAAAATGTGGCCCATGGGCTGTGTGTGATCCATAGTTGCCACTTTTTCATCTCCTGAAGCTTTCCAGCCGTTTTCCTCAAGTTTAGCATGTGTTTTTACTCCCAAACCACATGGAAAGCTTCCCAATGTGCAAAAAAAAAAAAAAAAAAAAAAAAATCTCTCAGTTCAACACAGAAATCATCCCAGAAAATCCCAATACCTCAATGATTGTCAGGTGCAAAAGCACTTCAAGTCACCATTTTGGGAATGACTCTGATGAAGACAGAGATATTTGGGAGCATTTTTGAAGGGCATAGCTTATAGGGGTGGGGGGGGGGGAACATTAGCTTATGGCTTCCACTCAGTTGCCCACCCCAAACTACTTCCTAAAAGTGTTAAGTTTTGATAGAGAGTCTAGTCATGTTTACCACATTCTTACTGAATAAAACATCCACTGGTCCATATAGGCATAATCTTGAGACCCTAGTACCCAATCCAGGAATGGAGGGGAAAGGGGGCAAAATGAGTGACAGGAGCCCAAAGGTTTGGAACTGTGAGGCCAGGTTGGAGAGGGGACACAGCACATTATGTTTTATTTCATTTCCTGTACTAGTTCTAATTGGGGGGTGGTGGTAATGTATTTTGGGGATAGCAGATGATCTTATGGCTTGGGAAAAGGTACTGGAGAATAAAAGCAGTACTGTAGGGCAACAGATTTGCTCAAACGTGGGGCTGGTGATAGTTTTGTTCTTCCCTTCCCCCCAATGCTGGCCACAATATGCCACAAGAAAATAGCAAGCATATAAAGGTGATGTGGTTGTGAAACAAAGGGCTGGAGATTTGATAAACCATAGACATCAAAACATCCAGGTTCAAACTTACTTTCTTCCATCACAGTCATAGGTACAGTCAACTCTTGTGTGTGGTTTAAAGATGGATGATGAATAACACAGATTATTGGATTCTCCCAGATGACTTGGGAGAATATATGAGTGAAATTGCTGACCACAGTCACTGTCTCATTCAGCTGCTGAATGACATATTGCTTTGGCTTGATAAGAAGATGTTTGGTGAACTTCCAGGTGATCATTGGCTCTGGCTTCCCTGTTACTGAGCAGCTGAATTCAAGCACTCCCTTTCCAGCTTTTTCTGGATCAATAATATGCTTCACAGTCACTTTTGGTTCTGTCAGAGCTTTGAAAAAACAAAAAATAGAGTAACATTTAGAGTTTTGTCTCTGGGAGTAAGCAAAATGTTATTGCTTCCTGCTGCTTGCTAGTTAGACCACATATGACACCTACTTTTTTCAGGCTGCACTGTGGTGTCTCTTTCACAGAATATGATCTGAATAGAATACAAGCTGAATTCATGGCTGCAGAGAACTGCAGATGAATGAGTATATGTTTGGCACAAGTGCCTATCTCAAATGACCTTTGGGTCCTACTTAGTATGGCCATGATTTATTCTGGGTCCTGGTAAACTCCATCATGGACCAAAATTGCACCTTTGTCAAGCCAATGAACAAAGGAAGACTACTCAAATCAACAATGTATTCATTGTTTCTAACTCATGGTAATGTGCATCAGTTTATCCCATTCAGTCTTCACATCTGTATATTGTTGGTAGGTAGACAGGAAAGATGGTAACTCTTTGATCAGTGGTTCAGTTATGTATGATCAAGTATTTAAACCTAAATTTCCCTGGTGAAAGGACCATACCTGTGTTTACTACTGTATAGCAATATATATGCTTTTCTTCAGGCATGGTCCAAAATGTTATGCAGCCTGAAGCAAAGAACAAAGTGGTTCTTCATGCAGTTTATGCATCCAGAGCCCACTGGAGTGGCAATTGAATCTTAATTCATCATTACCAATGAGTCAGGATCTTACACCATACATGGGAGCAGCAGGCAAATGAAAGTCAAGTTTGCTCAGTTGGCTGTCATACAGCCTCTACTTAAGAGTCTTGTTTTGGCATTAGAACAAAAGCCATCATTCTTCTGGAAGACTCAAGTCATGGCAATTGTTTCCTTTTCTCTTGTTATGACAAAAAATTGGAACAGTTGCCAGTGTATAATAATAGTATCAGTAACTGGTTTGTTTCCAGTTAGTGAGCCAACCTGATTACCTTCCTGAAATGGCCATGGAATGTTACTTTTAATCCAATACCAGATACTCCTAACTAAAGTGTATTAATTGAATTATAGAATTGGAAGGCATTGCTAAACATAAGCCACATCACTACCATCACAGTTAAAGCATTCCATAAGTCGAAAATGATTTTAAGGCACATAACAAAATCATATTGTCTTTCCATCTTCTCTTTTCCAAGCTAAACATTTCCATTTCCCTAAATTAATCTTCCTAGGGCTTGGATTCCAGTCCTTTGACCATCTTCTGGATACATTCCATCTTATCTATATCCTTCCTAAAATGTAGCTCCCAGCATTGGACATAGTATTCTATGTGAGATTGGACCAAAACTGAATAAAGTGTTACTGTTACTTCTCTTGATCTACACACTCTTATTGTTACAGTCTAGAACCGTACTAGCTTATTTGGCTGCCAGAAATCAGCTGACCCAGTTGCTATGAGACAACACAGAGGTAAATCCCTCTGATTCAATGGGTCTAGCAGAGACTAATAAAAGGTTCCAGACCAATGACTCTTTATTTGAATTCTTCCTGTCTCCACTGCCCCCCCCCCATCCTGTCCTGCCTTCTCTTTTTCCTTTGATGCCATGGAACTGCTTTTTTTCCCCAAAAGTAATTGAAGTAGCTTTTTATTTTTTTAAAAAAATGTTGAAAATAAACAGTTACTTTTAAAGATTGTAACTATAATGAAAACTAATTGCTAGGAAGGAACTTGTAACCATAACTCTATTTTTTTTATTTTTGTAACTTTAAAAAAATGAGTAACTTTTCAAGCCTTGTACTTTCCATGATAGGTGATTTCTGTGCAATTAAAGAGGATGGGCAGTGATACTAAGTCATTTCTTCTTTTGATAACAGCATTTATGGGGATTTTAACAGGAATTTCCAAGAAATTCCTTGTCTGTAATCATGGAAACAGCAGCAGGAAGGGAGGAAGGAAGCCTTGTATTATCTCGCAAACAGCAAAAGTGAAGGCGGGGGGACGGGGGATGAAAAAAGCAAACAAAAGCTTCTGTTCTCTGCCTTGCAGAGTTTTTTCATTATTCCCCTTTGTTCTCTCTATTTACTTCAACCATGCCTAAATAAACATTTTTAAAAGAAATGTCACCAGCAGCATATAGACAGCTATCAGAGTTATTTCTGAGAATAAAGAAGCAGCACATTTTGTAAACAATGTTTTTTCCACTGAGACACTCTCAGGTATCCAAACAGAAAATCTTGTGCTCAACAGCAGTCTTTGCAAGCTCAAAGTAAAGCTGTGGTCAGTTGGAAGAGGCTACAAACCTTGAGAGAAAGGGGGCAGGGGTTGGGTGTGCATGTGGGTGGGAATTATAAAATAATTTAGTGTCATGGGAGTGTGATATATGTCAAAACATTTATTAAGGTCCACAGGAATAGCACTTTCTGTTCAGCATTAGGAAAGTCTCCATACACACAAGAGAGAATGCTGAAAATCTATTGACCATAGTGTATATTCATTGTCTCATCACACTCCAGTAATTGCTTTGATCATTCCTGTTTTGAGCAATGATATTCTTTTTTCACAGAAGACTTGGGCCTCATTCACACTTGCATTTAACACATTTTTTTTCTATTCAAATAGATTTGGGATCACAGAATTGATTAGAACCAAATTAAGTTCACACTACATTTTCTATTACTGAATGGAAACACAGTTCACGTTCACACTTACTTTTTCACCAGAACAAAATGGATTCTGAATCTCGAATGTGTTCGATCCATCCCGGTCCTTTTTTTTTTTTTAATGTCAATCATATGATGTGCTCGGAGGTGTGGCAGTGTGCATCAGTTGTCGCTATTTCCCCCATAGTACCCACAGATCCACACATCCCAGGGGAGAATCCCCCATGGCACCTTTAGATCCATGAATGCCAGGAGAGAATCCCCCATGGCACCCACAGATCCACGCATGCCAGGGGAGAATACCCCATGATACCCACAGATCCACGCATCTCAGGGTAGAAGTTCCCATGACACCCACAGATCCATGCATCCCAGGGGAAAATCCCCCACGACACTCGTGGATCCATGCATGCCAGGGGAGAATTCCTGCAATGGGATGGGTTCCATCCCTCTGTCCACCCTCTGCCCATTGCCTCTCCCTCCTGGGTGCCCCCATTGTGATCAGAAGAGAGTTCACATTTTGTGGCAAACTGGTCCTTTTCAAAAGAGATGCTAAAAGATCTGGATTAAAAAGAACTGGTTCAGGTGGGCTTGTGCTGATTCACCATGTTTTAGTCCAAACACAATTGGGCTAAAATTGGCTGGAATGTGAATGAGACACATATAATCTGGTTTGAAAACTGGTTTAAATCATAGTGTGAATTAGAACCTGCAATGGCTGGAGCTGGCTGAAGATTACAGTCTTCCCCTAAGAGCATATAACTTACCATAAACCCTGAGGCATGTCTTGCCTGAAATGGATCCCAGTGGGAATGTGTTGAAGATGCAGTCATAACAGCCTTCATCTTTCAAGGTAACAGTGTGGAAGGTGATAGCAGAAATGGCCATCCCACTCTGGAAAAGTTGCACATTATTTTGATATTTGCCCAGCACTCTAGAGCCATGAGTTTCACTGTATGTAGCTACATTGGTCTTGGTTTTTCCTTGCTCCTTCTGCCAGGTCATCTGAACAATGTCGTGCTTTCCAGCTAACTGACAGTGCAAGGTCACATTGTGTCCAGCTGTGGCTGTCTGTACAGACTTGACAATCACCTGTGTTGCACCTGCAAAAGAAACTCAAAATGCTGAATTTGTGGCATCTAGGTGTGTGTGCATGCCAATGAACTCATTATAAAAGAAAGAGATTTTGTTGCAAGTTCTGACTAGACTAGAACTTTTGAATCAACTGGATTTGCCTACCGTATGTATTGACTTGCAGTTCAACAGCTGATTCAATGACTGTTCTAGTAGGAATATCCAACACAATTCCAGCCATTATTTCATTAGCTGTAATAGTAGTCTGCAACTACTCACATAACTATTTTCTAGATCAGGGGTTCCCAAACTGTGTTCTGAGGAGCCCTTAGGGCTCCGTGTGCACTTCCCAGGTGCTCTGCAACTACTCCAGAAAAATGAAAGAAAAATTGAATGATTTTTTTTTTTAAAAAGAATATAATATTCTATATACTCCTTAAAACTATTAACTTGTAAGACACAGGGTAGACCTCTTAGAGCTCCGTCATAGAAATAAGGGCTTCGTGAGTCAAAAACATTGGGAGCCCCTGCTCTAGATGAAAGAAAGAGATCATCTGGCTCAGGTTTGCCTTGAAACAGCAGTCTGATTTAGAAACATTCACCTCTCTATCACTAATTATGAGGATTCTTGGAAGGTAGGTGAGAGAAAGACACCTTACTCCTGCTGAGAATACTCATTTAATACATCCCAGGTATGATTCTTGCATTGAAAATAGATGCTAGATCTGTCATTTTAAGCTTCTCACAATTTCTCAGTTTTACCATCTTAACATCTGTTCCTTACAAAGTTTGAAAGTTTCCCATTCTTAAGTTTGATTCATCATTTGATTTTTTTAAAAAATAAAAAGACCATAGGAAATGTTTCCATTTCAATGTGACATTTCCTAGTTATACTCATTTTGATATGCAATTTTGTCTACTAAACTAATTTTACCGTTTTGTTTACTGCACACACATTAGCAATATTCCTACACTGGAATGCACTGCAATGTAATAATAACAATGTAATATTGTTTACCCTAATGTATACATTTTTTGTCTTATACTTTATCAGTTCAAAAGTGCAGAATTTAGTAATTTTACATGAAAATGTAAACTGAACAAATTTCTTCCACAATTCCTAAATCCAGGGATATGTTCTTGTGAGCTATGGTACAAATTAAGCCTCACTTTCTCATTCACAGCAGTTGTTTCAGTTAATTGTCTTCATACTGCTTGCCAGCAGTGGCACATCATTGTATTATTTGGTAAATCCAGTCAGCCAAGACTCGTGTGAGAATTTGATACTGCTATATTACTACCAATATCATTCTCTTCATTGTTATCTGCTTGAATTGTTCTATATACTGCATTTAACATAATTGCATCAAGGAAGGAAAATATTGCTTTGATACAAACTTGTACCAAAACTAGAGTCAAATCTTTGGTATTATCTTTGTGATGGCTTTATCAATAAAACTAATATATAATGCAGGTAATTAACTGTTTAGCAAGTGGATTACTCACCTGTCACATCAGACCAGAAGATATAGATGAAAAAAGATGTTAAGATCATCTTGTCTCTTTGGCACGGTACCCACTAATCAAGTTTGCTTTTGGCTGTTGACATATAGCTTTGTCAAGGAACTATGTCATTTTCGAGAACTCAAGAGAGAGAAAAATACCCAAGTACTTCTTCATAAATGACATGTGGTATTCTTAGTGAGTTTTGGTTTCAGGTTCAGGTTCATCTAAATCTATTTACATTGGGTTTGTAATAGCTATGGTGTTTTTTCTTAATTTTAAGAATAGACCACCCCAAATCCCCAAAGATAAACTATAAAAAATATAATTACAAAACAAAGGTTAGAAAGGTTTACATTCAATATTGATTCAGGTGGCATATGCTTTCACTGTCACAGAATCAGTGTTCATAAAGGACACAGTACTTTTGAGGAAGTAACACAGATGCTATGAGTAAATCGAAGCCCTGTCACTAGCTAAACAGCATTACAAACATTTTAGCTGTTTGTTTTGCTTAATGGCCCATTTTCTGTTGTCAATGAGCCCTTGATATTTTTATATTGGTGGACTTTAGTAGGCAGGAGAACTTTTTCCATATTAAAGTTATTATTTCATTATTCAGTTATATAGCACCCTGGTGTGAATGGGACAAAGTTGAACTGTTCTAAAGTCTTAGTCAGGATGCAGGTGGCGGGAGTTTCACTTCTTCCTTATACTCAGTCAAGATGTTTCTTTGTTACCAGAGCTTCAATAAACTAAACTAAAATAAAATAAATTGGTGTTTTAGGTTATAACCTCCAGAGTAACCTGACTCAGCATGGCAGATTTTAGGAGCATTAGGAGAAGAGCTTGGGAGAAATGAGGTACAAAAGTATAGATAAATGTGACAAGTTATCTTCCTTTCGGTAATGGGGCCATTACCTTTGGTAATGAATGTTTGGTAATGAAGTCACATTTTAAAAGTAACATTACTGAAAGGGAAACAAATCAATTAGGTTAATTAATTAGGCTGAATTAATTAGTTTTCAGTATCTTGGATAATTTCTTTATACAGTCTGGCTAAAAAACTGAGGTGGAATCACTTCCTCACTGGCCTGGAAGAAACCAACCACCAGTGAGGTCAAGAGCTTCACTGTAACACATCCTCTCTTCAGGCTGGTTCAAACCCTAAGCATATAATTCCCTTGTTGAAACAGCTCCACTGTCTACCAGTTAATTTCTGAGCACAATTCACCTACCTATAAATAATAATAATAATAATAATAATAATAATAATAATAATA
>JAIPUX010001232.1:128775708-128791996 GCA_020142125.1 Phrynosoma platyrhinos
GCCCTTGTGGTCTCTTCCAATTCTATGATTCTATGATTCTATTATTCTGCCAACCAAGCCATTCAAAAGCATGTAAAAATACAAGTAGATAAAAAAAATGCAAGTAGACTTTGGTGGGAAGGTAACAGCATTCCATGCACCTCAGTGTTTAGTCATGCTGGCCACATGGCCCCAGAGTACTCTTTAAAAATCCTGGCTCCCTTGGCTTAGTAATGGAGATGAGCACTGCCCCCCACAATTGGACATGGCTAGACAATCAGGACAAAGGGGAAAGCTTTACCTTTTTATTTTTATTGCCATAATTGTACAATTGCAGTAAAAAAAATAAAAAAAAATAAAACCCAAAAGATACTCTGGGTAGGGCATAGGGAAGGAAGGCCATGCAGAAGAAAGAGCACCATACCATAGATCACCAAAGCTGTTCCATAGTGCTATTGCAAAGAAGTCTGATAATGAATTTCCCAAACTGGTATGCTTTCAATTCCATAAACCAGGGGTAGGCAACCTAAGGCCCGGGGGCCGGATGTGGCCCCCCGAGGCCTTTGGACCGGCCCCAGGCTGGTCCTGCCGCCGCCACCGCCGCCCCCCACTGCCCGCCATGATATTATTGATTATTGTTGTTATTACTTGTTCTTGGGGTTTTCTTGGCAAAATCTCCACAGGGTTTTTGCCATGGCTTTTCTGGGGCTGAGAGAGTGTACGTGCATATATTTTTTAATTTTTAAAATTTGTTTAAAAAATTATTTATTTATTTATTTATTTATTTTTGGTGCTTCAGCCCCGCAATTGTCTGAAGGACAACAATCCGGCCCCCGGCTCAAAAAGGTTGCCTACCCCTGCCATAAACTAACACAACTGTGGCAAGACAGCAGGCTGGTGTGATCAAGTCCTTAGTGATTTATAGTTTCTTACTATATTTATAATTCTCAGTCAGAGATCTGTAGTACATCATCAAACTAAAAACCCCAGGATCCCATAGGATGCAGCCAGAAAATTTAAAGTGATATAAAAGTGGTATAACTGTGTAATGTAAAAGAGACCTCTGTCCTGACTGCAAGCACACCCATACTCATGAAAGCCAGCCTGATTTTATAAACCATGTTAGGACCTTTAAAAAAATTAATCTGATGTAACTCTGAATGGATTAGTCTCATTTTTTTAATTACTAGTTCCGAGTGCAGTTACTTCTTTCACTAGGCATGAGTTCAGCACTCAAGAGTGTTATATAGAACTTTTGCAGACTGCTAGAAATAGTGCAAATTGAGTCCACTTTAACTGCCTGGATCAGTGCTAGGGAATCATGGGAATTGTATTTTTTTTTCTGAGACATTGAGCCTACTCTGTCAGAGCCACAATAAACTACAGTTCCCATGATTCCCTAGCACTGAGTCAGGGCAGTTAAAGTGGACTCAATTTGCACTATTTCAGGCAGTCTGCAAAGGCCCATAGTTTCCTATTGTTTTAAAAACAACAACAACAACTATTTCTGCCTAGCTTTGCTCCCTTCCACCACCACACCTCTCCAATTGTCTCAGCTTGTTTCCCAACTTGCCTCCCTGAACTGATTTTCTTTTCTTAAGGTCATGCTTCTGAGTGAAATATAGGTGTTCAAAATTATCCAGTGAAAGTTCTGGAGCTTCTTCTGCTTTCCTACCTGATGGAAATGACTTCAGCTGAGATAAAATATCGCCCAAGAGCAGGTGAATCTCTGTACACATCTGTAAGCTTGAGAAAGAATCCATTAATTAGGGACACATATTATATAGTATGAAGAGAGTCATCTTGTGTACTTGGTAATTTCATTGTTCTTGTATGGAATAGCAGAGTCAAATCCAAGTGGCTAAATTGTAGACATTTTTAAAATATATTCTTGAGCCTCTCTGCCTTGTTTCGAAAATATTTCTAGATGCACATAACCCCAACAACACAATTAGGGGTGCCACATATCCTGCTTTGTAAGAGAAGGCCCATATTAGGGGCCTGTCTTGAATACATGTGATACAGGACGTCCCACATCCTTTATTTATGATTGATAATATTTAAAGAAAGTGGGTTCCATCTTCTTGTGAGAGTGTGTAGGAGGAGAAAAAGAAAGTTCAAATCTCACAGAAAATTGTCTTCTGAGAAATTCAAGTTCAGATGTATTTTGTACATATTTTGTATAATCTGCCATTGGTTTTCCATGGAATTAATCTTGGGTTCAGGATTCCACACCTGCAAAATGGATATATATTTCCTACAATGCCTTCTAAATGCCTGATAATTTAATATGCTCCATATATGTATTTTATATATGTGCTATATATGTATGTTATATATGTGAGTTGCTACTTTTTTGAAACAATATGGCCATCTTTTATCAAACAGGAACAGAATTAGAGAGGTACACCTATAATATAAAAGAAAGGTAGTCCCTTGACATGAATGTTTAGTTATAACTAAGTGTAGGGGGTGGTGCTCATCTCTGTTATTAAAGAGCTAGTGTTGTTTGAAGACAACCCATAGTCATGTGGGCAGCATGACACTGAATGGTGTTACCTTCCAACTGAAGTGGTAGCTATCTACTTGCATTTGCATGCTTTCAAACTGCTAGGTTGGCAGAAGCTGGGACTAATGATGCGGCACTTGGGCCTTGAACTGACAACTTCCAATTTTCCGATTGTCAGATTTGGTATCTTAACTACTAAGCCTGTATGAAATGAATAAAAACATAACAAAATATTCACTTTTAAAAAAAGCATTGATTGATGCAACAGATGCATATATTTGTACCTTTATAATAATCATCATAATATTTATTATGTTTATAAGAATTTTAGATTTAATTGTTGATATTTTCTGCTTATATTATTCTCTATTTTTAAAATAAATATTCTCTGCCAGTTGCTTGCAGTCTATCTGCATCTGAAATTACCAGGTTAAGTTATCTGTTCTGCATGCCTTTTTAGTTCCTGTTTCATACTTGTGACACAGGGTCTTTGCAGACTGCCAGAAATAGTGCATATTGAGTCCACTTTAACTGCCCTGACTCAGTGTTAGGGAATCATGGGAACTGTAGTTTATTGTGGCACCAGAGCTCTCTGACAGAGAAGGCTCAGTGTCTTAGAAAAAATACAGTTCCCATGATTCGCTTGAGTATCGACAGGGGTAGTGTGACCCTGCTGGTGCTCTTGGACCTCTCAACAGCATTTGACACAATAGACACTCCATCCTCTTGGATCACCTGAGAGAGTTAGGAATTGGAGGCACTGCTTTGAAGTGGTTCCATTCCTTCCTCTCGGGCAGATCCCAGAGGATGAGGCTCGGGGGACAGTTGCTCTTCCAAAATAGAGCTTAATTGTGGTATCCCTCAGGGCGCCACCCTGTCCCTGATGCTATTTAACATTTATATGAAGCCACTGGGACAGATCATTCGGAGGCATGGAGCATGGTGTCTTCAGTATGCTGATGTTACAATAAGTGGTTTTAATTGGATTTTGATATCAAGATTCCATTGGATCTCTATCAGAAGCCCTAGGCTGGAAAGGGCCTCCATCGCCATGGGCTCAAGGCGAGCACATCACGTAGGCACTAAGGTGAATCTGCATTTACAAGCCATTTGCAGATCAAAAGGCCAGGCTTAGGAGCTGCAATACAGGACATTCACACCTGAAAAGATTTATGAGCCAGTCAGGATGTGTCCTTAAGGTGAGGAAAAGTAAAAAAAAAAACCCTACATCCCATCTCCCCTCTTCTGGAAATTGTCCACTTCAGAGCATAGCAATCGGAATCCTTTGATGTTCAATAGCAACTCTTCACTTTTAGGGTTTAAATACTCCCCAAAATCTCAGGGAAAAGGGGGGTCTGGATAGATTTCATGACGGTCCTGTGCCATTCATTATCTCTAGCTAGAGTCTCCCCGGCTCTACCTACTGTTCTTTTCGGTTGAGTCTATTCATCGTTGAAGCAACATCTTTGCAGGTAATTATCACTATTAGAAAGCCTTGTGTTCCTATCCAAGCTAACTACTTTACTCCTCAGTTCTTGTGTGTGTGCATGTATGTTAGGGTATCTCCGTATGCTTGAATCCTCAAATAAAGCTTTGTTTCTACATCAGTCTCTTCTCTAGCCACCTCCGTAAACATAGGATAAAAGATCCCATAGAAGACTTGGACTTTAGTAATTCCCCAGGTTCAGAGTCTTCTCATTACACTGATGACACTCAGATATATCTCTCTATGACCCGGTCATCGGTGCAGACTTCAGATGGCATCTCTCCTCTCAATAATAAAATTTATTTTATATCCCACTTAATGATTGTCTTAAGGCGGTAATGGACTGGATGAGGAAAAACAGATTGAGACTGAATCCAGACAAAACGGAGGTGTTAACAATCACGTGCCCGAACCAGGTCTGGGAATACAACTTCCAGTCCTGGATGGAGTCACACTCTCCTCCAAGGACTGGGTTCACAGCCTGGGGGTACTCCTAGATTCGTTGCTTCACATGACAAATCAGGTGAATGCGACGGTCAGGAGTGCCTGTTATCAGCTTCGGCTGATACGCCAGCTGTGCCCATTCCTGGAAAGTAGGGATCTCTAAACTGTGATACACGCTCTGGTAACCTCACGTCTGGACTTCTGTAACATGTTCTACATGATTTATTATTATTATTATTATTATTATTATTATTATTATTATTATTATTATTATTATTAACCCGCCCCGCTGCTCAGCAATTGTGGCGGGTTAAAAATAAATACAATATTTATTTGTATTGTATTGTTTTCTTTTATTTTGTATTTTAATCTTGTTATAGTTTAATATATTTTTAAGGGGTGGGTGGGTTAGGGAAGGGGTTGTTTAACTGTTTTAACTTGTAATGTTGTTTTAATTTGCTGTACGCCACCTTGATTATGCTGCAGAGAGGCGGCATAAAAATTATTATTATTATTATTATTATTATTATTATTATTATTATTATTATTCCCTAGCACTGAGCCAGGGCAGTTCAAATGGACTCAATTTGCACTATTTCTAGCAGTCTGCATAGGCCCACAGTTGCAATTTGGATGAAGACATTCATCATGGGTCTACTGCTAGGGTGGTAGAGTGATTTGTGATAGCAGAAATCAAATCAAAGTGCTAAAATTAGCACAAAAAGGGGAGTGAGTGTGTGTTTTCTTTGTACAGCATCATGCAAGAGACAGCATGTGTACCTTACCACAAGCATTGACTCCAACACAATCTCGTGTGGCATTTTTCATTCTGATAGCATCAAGTTGAATCTAGTAAGGAATGCTTCCATGAACAAATTAAGACATATTTGTTTGCTCAAGTATTTTCTTGACCTCGTCCCCCTCTCCCAGTTTTTTTTAAATGAGATATTTTATTTTATTGACTGGTTTTATTGTACAGTTGCCCCTCTGTTTTTGTGGGGATCCATTCTGGATCCCTCCACAAAAACAGAAATCCATGCATATTTAAGCCCCATAGGTTTGAATGGAGGTGTGGGGGCATGTGGGCCCATGCCGTGGGGGCACGCCCCATTGCATGCCCTTCTGTTTGTCCCTCACGTATAAGCAAGGGACACGGATCCAACGTCTGTGAAAATGGAGGGGTGACTGTATTTTGTTACAATTTTATGTTGTGAAACAATTTGGATTATGTTTTTTAAGTTATACATTGTATATACATATTCTAGATATGTACATTATATAGACAGACTTACCCTCTTGTGGAGATTTTCAGAAAGTAAATTATATGTTGATACTGAAAGCAGCAGCTCGGGATTTACACAATGGATTTTTACTATCCCTGAGAAGTTGTGGTGATTACCACTTGCTATTGATTCAGGATCCCAGTATTCATCTTCATCGATGTAAACCACTAAGATTTTAAAGAAAAAGATTTAAAAGTAAAATTCAAACAAAGTAAGTTCTTATCTGTAAGTTCCCCAAGCCTCCAAATACTGATGGAACTTTCACAGAAGAGGACAAAGGTTGAGGTTTGAGAGTAGGACTACAGACTCAGGCTTCGTCTGCACTGGCCAAGATACTCCAAGGGCACACCAGAATATCCTGGCCCCATAGCTGCCCCTTTCTGCACCTGGTACCTTTGCTTCCACTTCTGTACAATGGCAGCTGTCTGCATGAGTGTCCTGCTGGGCCACCTGGCACATCCACTGCCACTGCAGGTTGTTCACTTCTGAGGTCAGAATGAGGTGCCCAGCAATGGTCACATGCTGGATGCCTCATTCTCAACTCAGAACAAGTGACATGCTCGGTGGCCCAGTGGAATGCTCATGGAGACAGCTGCTGTGGCACAGAATGGAGGAGTCTGGATCTTTCTGTAAAATCTTGAGCAACAGGTAAGTGTCTTGAAATTGGTTTTAACTGGTTATTCCCTGGTTCTGGTGAGAGACATGCCTGATGTTGTCCATGTTGAGACAATGGAATTGAAAAGGCCAAAAGCAGAAGGTACTGTAAATAATCCTTATCGATATCTGCTTAAAAGATAACAAAAAAATGTATATAACAAAAGTATTCATAACCAATATATACAAAAGATACAAAATGAACCACAGTAATAATGGCAAACAGAATAATACAAAACAGTAAATACATCAAATAATATAAACTACACTGAAGCAAGTAACACACAATATAATGCAACAGAAAGGAAGGCTAAGGGGGGTTGCAGACTATGAGAAATAGTGCAAATTGAGTCCACTTTTAGGGTTAGGGTTAGAGTTAGGGAATCATGGGAACTGTATTTTATTGTGGCAACAGAGCTCTCTGACAGAGCAGGCTCAATGTCTCAGGAAAAAAAAAACAATTCCCATGATTCCCTAGCACTAACACTAACCCTAAAAGTGGACTCAATTTGCACTATTTCTGGCAGTCTGCAACCCCCCCTAAGATAAAAGAGTAAATGAGAAAGCGAGAAAGAGAATCACAAACTAAAGTTAGCCTTATGAAGGCTCAACAGCTGATTAGAGTAATACCCACAGCTGAAGATCATCTCTATCTCAGTAGCTCACTATTAACCCTATAATGATGCAAGTTAAAGATCTTGTTCCTATTTCAACTGTCCAGACTGCCAACGCCAGAACTGGCATTTGGGCTGTGCATCATCTGAACAGGATGACACCAGAACTGGGGTGGGACAAGCCTTCTGGCCAATGCAGATGAGGCAATAATGAAAAAGAAAAGTGTAAAGGCAACCACTGACACCCAACACAGATCTTTTCTTAGATGAATAGTTAATGGCTGTGGGCAAAAAGGGTATCTGTAACTCAAAGGTCTGTCCATTACCTTGTTCAAAGGTAATAGCTTTGCTCAAAGATAATGACTCCTGAGTTGGCTTAGAGCAAAAGCAAAGACTAACATGACTGTTCTTTTAATTACAAAGTTTTGGATTAAATTTAAGTAGTGTACTATGTTTTTAAAAAGTTAGTTGAAGCCAAATTTAGGGTGTTACCTAGTAGGTACAGGAAGATGGATGCCACAGTGAAGTGACAGAAAAACATCACTGAATAAAAAAACCTAGTTTTTAAAGGTTAATTAAAGCCAAATTGATATTAATTAGAACAGTAGAGTTACATGAGTTGAGTGGAGGTATGGTATAGTTATTCATGAGGGTTCACATCCTAGCTTAGCAATGGAAACCCATGGGTGACCTTGATCAAATTATGCTCTTTCAAACTGAGAGGAAGGTGATGGTAAACCCAAATAAATCTTGATAGGATCACCATAAATTGAAACTGACTTGAAGGAACATAACAGAAAGGTAGATAGACTCCACAGTGAAGTGATGGGAAAACCTCTTCCTCTGTTGGTAGAGTTTGTGGTGAATGGCTAAATATGATATAATAATAATAATAATAATAATAATAATAATAATAATAATAGCTATAAAAATGAGAGTTGGACATATCTTGTTAGGGCCAACCAAAATGTCATGACAGTATGTGAGCGATGACCCAAAACTAGTTATGACTAAAATATGTCCCACTGAAAACAACAGGATCTAGTCACAAGTAACTTGAGCTGCATCAGGAATCAGGAACAATCTTTTACATATTTCCCACCAATATGTCTGACATGATTTCTTATTTGAAAAATTAACACCTCATAAAGATTACATACCTGAACACACAGATAAAGTTATGATAGTCACAGCTATCAGCAACAGGAAAATAGAAGTTACAATCATCCATAGTCTGCATTTCCAAAACACAGTCTCAGAGCATGATTTCAAGAGGGCTTTCTTCTAGTCATGGGGGAAAAGAGAGAAATCTATAATAATGAAAAATAATTATGGAACAAACACCATAGAACTGAAAGGGAATGCAGACCAGGGCATCCCGGACGCCCTGGTCCGGAGCGCCGCGGGGCCATGGCAGCCGCACCGCGGCGCTCCTGCAGCGTCCCTGGAAGGAGCGCTAAATCAGCGCTCCTTCCTCAAGACAGCGAAAGTGCGCCCTAAACGCGTAGGGCGCACTTTTGCTGTCTTTTCCGCCGCAGCGCATGCGATCGCTGTGGCGGGAGGTTGCCCTGGAAGCGCCGGCCGTGCGGAGGGCCGGCAGCTTCCAGGGCGACCTCAGGAAGAGGAAGGAGCGCTGCGCGTGCGGCTGCTCCTCCTCTTCCTGGGCTCGGAGACAACCCTTTTAGTCGTCTGCCGAGGCCCTGAGATAGCATTCCATAATAACCATTTTGTGAATTAAGATTGAGAATTTAAGAGGGGGGAAACATAACAAAGAGACTTGTGGCTATTACAATGAAAAAGAAAGAGCATAAATACCAATATCAGAAACTGAGAAGGAAAAAATAGCAAGCTGAAGTTTGGGGTTTAACAAATAGCAGCAGCATTGCTAGGTTCCTAAATATCCTGAGCTGCCAGTTACACCTTTGGTAAACATCGGCATTTCACAAGCTTGAGCAAAAGAAGTCTGTGTAACACTCATAGTTCCTTAAACCAACACCCTCTTTCCATGAGCATAGATAACAATAGATTAGAAATAGTTTCATGTGACCTTTGAAGTCTCTTTTCTTGTAATATGATGAACAGGAAAAGACTGTATAAACAAACCCTTAGAAAGATGATTTGAGAATAAGCAGCATGGAGCTTTAAAAATTCAGTTTTCAAACTGATATATTTTTTAAGCATTTCTGTGTGCTGGTTTTCTCCCTCAAAGCAATCTAAAAGTTAAGATGTAAGCTTAAGTCTAATCCCATATGTCAGTGGCAGGTGACTGTGGCAAAAGACAATTTTTAGCCCTGCTATGGGCTGTACTGCTATATTCTGGGATGAAAATTGGTAGATTTTTGTGAAGCCAATAACCTATTCATTGCAAACACATTTTTCATACAACCAGAGAAAAGGTTATACACATGGTTATACACCAGATGGCCAGCACAAAAACCAAATAGATTACATAATTGGAAGTAAAAGATGATGAAGCTCCATACTGGTGGCCAAGACTAGACCAGGTGTTTATTGGGGCACAGATCACAAGCTACTCATTTCAAAAATAAAAGTAAAACTCAAGAAGAAAACAAAACCAGTCATCATACCAAAATACATTTTAAACAACATTTCCACAGAATGCATTGACAATATAAGAAAAAGATTTGCAATACTAAGTATAATAGATTATGAACCAGAAGAGCTTTGGTCTGAAGCCAGGGACATAATAAAAGAGGAATGCATAAAGACACTTCTAACAAAAAAAAGGAAAGTGAAGAAACCATGGATGACAGATAAAATGCTACAAGCAATAAAGGAAAGAAGAGAAAACAAAAAGGAGATAGGAATAAACTAAGAATCATGAAGAAATAAACTAAGAATCATGAACACAACAGTACAACGCCTAGTGCGCAAAGATAAGGAAAATTATTACAATGACAAATATAGAGAAATAGAAGACAACAACAATAAGGGAAGAATGAGAGACCTATTCTGCATGATTCAAGAAATCAAGGGAAAGTTTAAACCAAGGACTAGGACACTCTATGACAATAAAAATAAAATAATTCAAGACCAGGAAGGAATAAAAAGACATTGGATGCAATACACAGAAGAATTATACCAAAGAGATGACAAAACGAAGGACACATGGAGTAAAGAGCCATATGAAGGTGAACCTCAATTTCTAAAAACTGAAGTGGAACCTATAATAAAAGAAATGGTAAAAAACAAGACTCCAGGAACAGATGATATTGTCAAGTACAGCATGCCCGCAGGTCTTCTTTCAGCTCATAAAAACAGATCCAAGGCTTAAAATCAAAAGGCCAGCTTTTATTGCAGTAAAGAAAACATAGCAGAGAGGTCCATGACTTCTTTGACAAGTCTGAAGTTAAAGCATATTGAAACACTTTTATAGAACATAACAGTATGCCTCCCCATAGGCTGGTATAATGCATTCCTGACATATATACCAATACAACTGTTGCAATCCACATTGACAGAGTCAACCAACATATATCAACAGATATGGAAAACAAAACAATGGCCAACAGATTGGAAGCAATCAATATACATCCCCATCCACAAAAAAAGGAGACACAAGAGACTGCAGCAACTATAGAACCATAGCAATAATCTCCCATGCAAGCAAAATTATGCTCAAAATACTGCAACTTAGGGGGGGATGCAGATGGGCGGCCATGGGCCACACTGGGAAGTGGCATGTGCCCCAGCCTCGGCCCCGATCCTCTCTTTCACCACTTGGGAAAGGAGCGCTAAAATAGCTCTCCTTCCAAAAGCTGCAAAAGGGGCACCCAAAGAGCCACCATGTGACTGTTTTCCATATCTTCCAGCTCAGCATGTCTGGACGCTGAGCCAGAAGGAGGTCATCAGAGCACCCGTCATGTGGAAGGGTGGGTGCTTCGATGACGTCCTCAGGAAGGGGATGGGGCACCCAGCTTCCGGCTGCCTCTCCCCTTCCTTGGCTTGAAGATGGCGCAAAGCACTGTCTGCAAAGCCCCATAGACTCCAAACATACATGGAAAGGGAGATCCCAGAGGACCAAGCAGAATTCAGGAAAGGAAGAGGCACCAGGGATCACATTGCAAATATATGATGGCTAGTGCAGCATAGCAGGGAGTTCCAAAAGAAAATCATTGCTAAGGCCCAGGCAGCAATCCAGGAAAAAAGATTAATTTCATGTTTCATAGCCCTTGCTTTCATACTACTTTCCATTTGTACAGCACTTTCTAGTGTTCAAAAGATTTCATAGGGATTGTCTGATAATTATCATGCTTAAAACAACCTTGTCTTGTGACAAGGTATTTTAACAATATTGCTGATTGCAATGGTTGGAAACAGAATATTTTCCCTTCAGCAGGAGCGAGAAAGGACCCTTGGTTCTCCAGATGTTTGGGAATTCAGTTCCCAGAAGTCCCCGACCTTCCATTACCACACTGTAATGGCTGTTTGCATGGGCATCATGCTAAGCCACCCAGCTGGGCATCTCATTCTAACCTCAGAATGTGTGATTCATGGTGGCAGCAGATATGCCAAGCAGCTCCGTGGGATGCCCATGTAGATAGCTGTCATGGCACAGAAACGGAGGGCTTTGAATCTCCCTGGAAGATTCTGAGTAACAGTTATGTTTTTAAAATATGTTATATTATACCCCTTTTCTGGTACAGAATGTACCAGATGTTGTCCAGACTGCCCCACACTAGAATCAGGTTTTGGGATGCACATCATCCAAACAGGACAATGCCAAAATGGGGGGCATGGAGTAGGCCTTTGGGTCCATGCAGGCAAGGCCCTAAATAGCAAAGGCACTGGTAAAAGACTATGGGAGTTGTAGACAAAGTTATTTGGAGGTAAAATGTTCTTCACCCCTGACCCAAGACTACCTACCAATTCTGCATTGTCCAAATATTTGAAGGACTTTTGGGCCAGAGCCAAATGAGGCCACCCCCTTGCCAATGTTGCTATTGCCCATTTACTTGTCCTCATCATTGCCAGAAGAAGAAGGTGAGACCCCTATTCCCTTCTCTTGCTTTTGCTGCTGCCAATTTTTCTTGGAAAGCAAAGAGGAACACACAGCTATAACAAGAAGGAAGTAGAAACCCAATGGGCAGCCTGGTAAGATATGGGCTTCATCAGTAACCAGCCACCAAACCTATAGCTAGTGCAGGCAGTGATAAGTCAAAAATAAAGCAAAGATTTCTTGATTTATAGCTCATACCACTTGATACACTAGAAAAGGAAAAGGAAATTAAGTGGCAAAAATCTGTTTCCAATTACAAAGGACATGATAATGGGCAAGACCAGATGAAATGTCTCAGATTTCAGTAGGAGAGTTTTAAATATATGGGCTGGGTTTCTTATCCAAAGTCCTGAAATCCAAAGTACTCCAAAAACCAAAACATGTTTCATGGGTGATTGCGAGAGTGACACTTTTACTTTCTGATGGTTCAATGTACACATTGTTTCATGCACAAAATTATTTAAAATATTGTATAAAATTACCTTCTGGCTATGTGTATAAGGTCTATGAAACAGAAATAAATTTTGTGTTTTGACTTGAGTCCCATCCACAATATTATGTGCACATATACAAATAGTGGTATTCCAAACCCCAAAAAATCCAAAATCCAAACCACTTCTGGTCCCAAGCATTTTGAATAAGGGAGACTCAACCTGTATTTCTACTTAAATATTTGCATAACACTGGTTGTAATCCTTATAGCAACCATATAAGGTAAATTACCAATGGGGAGATAGAGGCTGAGAGAGAGATCCTTGCCAACCACCACCTATTGAGCTTCTGGCAAAGGGAGGAATCACTTTGGCTGGATGCCGTGCCTTTTCAAATCTTTTTTTTTTGGGGGGGGGGGGGGGGGGAGAATTTAAGGGTTCGGAATGTTTTTCTTTTAACAAATCAACATGCATACTAGCCAAGTAAGCACATGTTCCTTGGTATAAACTACAAACTGATTAGATATCTGAAATTCATATATTTAATCAGGACACAAACTTTAGATTTATTAAATAAGTCTATAGTGTGGTGTGTGTGTTAAATTTTTAAAAATGCTAGATTCTCCCCCCCCCATATTAGAATCCAATTTTTGAAACATTCCCAAAGAAGTTACTTTATTTTCATGAATCCCTGGTTAATTAATTATGGTAGACTGTCAGTGAATTAATACACCTTTACAGAACAGAAATTGAATACTTCAACCACTTACCTTATTAGGTTGAAATATATTAGGCTGAAGAAGCTCATTTGATTCAGGCACATCATCTCCACTTCGCTCTTCACCTACTTGTTGTAAGGGAATGTCTTGTGCATCTTCTTGTTGAGGAACATGGCCATTCATTGTTCCTAGTTATCAACACAGTAGTCCACAGCACAGGACATGTCAAACTGAAAAACCAACTTCCTTTTGCATTTGTCAGCTCTGCCGGTATTGCTGATAATAGGATACAGTTCAAAAAGAGTTTCCATTATGGTTCCCCCCCACCCATAAATCGGAGTGGTCAAATCAAATGCTATAAAACACAATATAGCCCTCACAGGTGTTTTTCAGTACATGAAGTCACAATGTACTAAGATCTCTGGTATCAGGAAACATTAAGGTGTAATGTAAAAGTTGTGCAAGGCTGGTCTGGATTTTCCAGTTTGCTTACTTGACTTCACCTGCCCTCTATAGACATCAGCTGGTAATTTAACCTGAGGCAACCAAGCCCTTCATGGAGTAATACACAAAAGCTCTTTCCTTTGTTGAGCTGAAATAAAAACCTCAACCAGGGATAATGTCAAAGAATTCTAGCAAAAAGCTATCTCATAAGAAAATTGACCTCAGGTTAAAGATAGACAAATTTCAGGGTAGCTGAAAACCATGTGTCTCTTGTTTAACAATGGCTTCTGGCTAAACTGACAGCTAAATTCAGGACTGGGGTTTGTCTAAAGGACAGAAAGAGAATCCTGACATCCCCGTAGAAAGCTTAGATAATTAATTTCCTGAAAGGTTTTGAAAAAGGATGATTGGTGCTACAGTGTACCATGTCTACATGGAAACTATACAATATATCAGTGTCCTTGAAATAGCCATTGTTGAGCAAAGAAATTAAAAAGAGAGATTATAGAAAGGTAGAGTGGCTATATTACAATTCATTAGAAGGTTCCAGAGGTTTGAGTAGGAATAATGAATTCTTATCACACTCTGTGTATTGACTGGCTTACCTATCTCCTGAATGTTTACTTCACCAGCAACCATTTTGTGAATGGCCAGTGTTAATAATACAATAGTTACTTTCAGTACTTTCTGCATTTAATTTTCCTCTTGCTTTATTGACTTTTTGGATATGCCTGGAATGATGGCGCTTTATTAAGCAAAAAAGACAAAAATAGGAACTCTGTTTAGAAACAGGACTATAAACCTAAGATACTATCAGGGAGAGAAAAAAAATGAGAATGTAAGGGAAATGAAGTGATGTAATCCTGAGATTATCATCTTTTGTGCCAAATTCTCTGGAACTGGAACATGGGAGAGTGCCTTATTGGCAGCCACTCCCAAACTACAGAATTTCCTCCCATGAGAAGCTTAGCTGCCCCCTTCTCTGCTCTCCTGCTGGCAAATAAAGAACCTTTTATTTGAGCAGGCATTTGGTGACTAATGGAC
Source organism: Phrynosoma platyrhinos (assembly GCA_020142125.1). Lineage (NCBI taxonomy): Eukaryota > Metazoa > Chordata > Lepidosauria > Squamata > Phrynosomatidae > Phrynosoma > Phrynosoma platyrhinos. The sequence continues at coordinate 128,790,336 of JAIPUX010001232.1, forward strand.
TATGCAAAAATTCATTTCAATGGCAAATGTGTGCTGTACAATACTTTTCATGTTTTAAATTACTTTATACTGCTTTAAAGTACTGGTGCTTTAATATGACAATTTATTTGTTTTTAATAAAATTGCTTTGACTCTCATTTGCGGAGAAAGGAAGAATATAAATCAAACACAGCTAGCTAGATGTGTCTGTGTTGTTTTTTTTAAATCATCATTAGGGGTTTTTTTAGATGTACTTTGTTTTAATTCATGTTGTGAACCATCTTGGAAGTGGGGTATAAATGAATGGATGAACAAATAAATTAAAAATCCATGCTATAATCCATGTATTAATCTTGAGGGTACCACAAAACTGCAACTGAGAAACACAAAGTATCTGGTCAGAAAAATTTAGGCTCCACTCTTTTAGACATTAATCTGGTTTTAGTGAGGCTTGCTCCTGAGAAAATGTGCATAGGATTGTGCTGCTAGGTTGCATGTATAATGCAGAAAGCACAGTACACATCTGCAAGTTCAATGTCACTACATTTTCAGCTCTGTTTCCACAACTTTCAACTGAATACAGACAATGCACCATGGCCAAAATAGTACAAGTGCATGCATAAGGCACTAACAGGATGCCAGCTCTCAATCCATTAACAGGAAGGCTGGAATCCTGTTGGGCAGTTGTAAATATGTAACCTACAGTTGCACATTCATAACTGCTATATATTCACAATCACTGCATTGCCTTTAGTTTAGTCCCCTCTTTTAGGGGCTGCATACATGACTCTTCCCACTGCTCTAGCTTCCAAGACCAGGTCCCTCTATCCCTGCTACAGTAACACCAATCAGCTAGTCAAGAATGAGTATGTGGGTTTAAAATTTGCCTTCCCTTTCACTCTCTGCCAGTTGATTGGTATAACTGATGTTATCTGAAAGAACTAAGCCAAGTATATGAGAACATGTGGCCTTTCATGTGTAGGTGCATTAGAATGTCCATGATCAGTATAGTCATTGTCACGGGATGATGGGAGCTTCAGTTCACCAACATTCCCATCCCTGGGCTGAACCTATGTGTGACCAAGCAGTTAATCTGCTGAGGGAGGCTGGAGACAAGGAAGCCAGTTAGAGCTTTTAGAATATCCTGAAAGGCTGCAGCTTCCACTGAAGGGAATAGAAAAGGGAATGTGGGGAGATGGTTAAATAGGGAATGGGGGAGATGGAGAGAGATAGTTAGAAAAGGGAATGTGGGGAGATGGAGGGAGATAGTTAAATAGGGAATGGGGGACTTGGAGAGTAAGACAGGGAATGTGGGGAGTTGGAGAGAGATAGTTAGACAGGGAAGAAGAAGAGCTGAATGAGGGGAGCTGGAGAGAGAGAGTTAAACAGAGACTGAAGGAAGTAGGAGACAGTGAGTTAGGGAATGTGGGGAGCTGGAGAGAGAGAGTGTGTGTTAGGGAATGAGGGGAGCTGGAAAGAGATTTAGACAAGGAATGAAGGGAATTGGAGAGAAATAGAGAATGGGGGAGGTGTAGAGAGACAGGGGATGTGAGGAGTTGAGAGAGATGATTAGATAGGGAACAAGGGGAGCTGGAGAAAGAGAGTTGGACAGAGAATAAGGACCTTATCACAGGGGGGTCCAAAGCAGACAGAATCCAAACGAAATCCCGACCTAATACGTA
>JAIPUX010001232.1:128798041-128808871 GCA_020142125.1 Phrynosoma platyrhinos
TTCTTCTGTGTCCAAGCCTGTTTTTCTTATAATATATTCTGCATACAAATTGAATAGATAGGGTGAAAGGATGTGACCATGTCTGGCCTCTTTGCCAACTAGGAACCATTCTGTTTCTCCATGTTGTGTTCTGACAGTAGCCTCTTGTCCTGAGTACAGATTCCTCATCAGGACTATCAGATATGTTGACACTCCCATGCCTTTAAGGGTGTTCTTTTGGAATTCCCTGGTGCACTCCATTAGTCATCGTATGTTTGCATTGTGATACCTAATGCCTCTTCCTTTCCCAAACCCTGCTTGGACCTCTGGGATCTCTCTTTCCATGTATGGTTGGAGTCTATGTTGCAGAATTTTGAGCATATTTTTGCTTGCATGGATGATCCTATAGTTGCTGTAGTCTCTTGTGTCTCCCTTTTTGTGGGTGGGGATGTTTATTGATCACTTCCAATCTGTTGGCCATCATTTTGTTTTCCATATCTGTTAACATATGTTGGTTACCACTGAAATTGATTCGGTCAGTGTGGATTGCAGAAGTTCAATTGGAATATCATCTGTTCCTGAAGTCTTGTTTTTTGCTATTTCTCTTATTGCAGTTTCCACCTCACTTTTTAGAATGTGGGGTTCATCTTCATATTTCTCTTCATTCCATGTGTCCTTCATTTTGTCATCTCTTCTGTATAATTCTTCTGTGTATTGCATCCAACGTCTTTTTATTCTTTCCTGGTTTTGAATTATATTATTTTTATCGTCATAGATTGTCCCAGTCCTTGGTTTGAATTTTCCTTTTTTTTCTTGGATCTTGTGAAATAGATCTCTTGTTCTTCCCTTTTTGTTGTTGTCTTCTATTTCTCTGTATTGGTCATTGTAGTAATTTTCTTTATCTTTCCACACAAGCCGTTATACTGTTGCATTCATAATTCTTAGTTTATAACTATCTCCCTTTTGTTTTTCTTCTTTTCTTTATTGCTTGCAGTGTTTTTTCTGTCATCCATGTTTTTTCTCTTTCTTTTTGTTTATTGAAAGTGTCTGTCTGCATTCTTCTTTTATTATGTTCCTGGCTTCAGACCCTAGTTCCTCTGGTTCTAGGTCTATTATATTTAGTAGTGCAAATTTGTTTATGTTATCAGTAAATTCTGTTGAGATATTATTTAGATCATATTTTGGTATAATCACTGGTTTTGTTTTCTTCTTGAGTCTTATTCACTTACTTACATATGCATACACATACACATAACCTAAAGAATATCTTGACTAAAAGGAGTGAAAAAAATCAAGGAACAAAAGAAAATGTTAAGTAAAAAGGAAAGTACCAGAAGACTGCTGTTGCAAATAGATTCAGGCATATTTTGGTTAACAGAGAAATTCCTTTTTACAAAGTCTTTTTATGCCTGCCCAGCCTCATTTTCCTTCATCCATTTATTTAAATAAATTTTATTTTATTTATTGCACTTATGTTTTGCCTTTCTCCCAAAATATAGAAAATGTTAATGCTAAGATTTCATGGAGCTCATGGCAATCTTTATGGTTTAGCTTGGTATATAAACTTTTATGTTACTAAGTTTCTATACAGTTCATTTTATATTGACATTCCCATACTACCAGAACATGGTGGAGAGTGGGTGGATGATTAAAAAGTCTATTTGAGAAAAGCAAGATGTCAGTCAGCTTGATCACACAAATATTCTGACAGAAAAATAAATAAATAAATAAATAAATAAATAAAAACTTGAAACAATATCCAGCTCCTATTCAAAAATGTAAAGTATCCTTTATTTTTAAAAATATGTTTAATATCCAAAAGATTTATAAATCTCAAAAACACATACGTTTGATATGGAAGAAATCATTTTAATAGCAAATCATCAAAGGCAAGATCAAAGCTGATGCAAAGCAGATGAGCATCAAAATAGTTGATCAAAAGGTGTGACTCCATTTTCACATATCTGATGATGGAACATCCACTCATTGGGAAATAATGCCTGTTTGCTTAAATCCATATTGGTTCTTATCTATGAAAAAGGTTTCTGGTACTTTTCTACTTAAGTTATATATTATCTATCCAAACACATACACACACACACAATCTTATTTAATTATCTTTATCATATTATAAAACATAATGGCACAACTCTAAACTCAAAGCACATTTCATTCACATTCATTCATTATAGGCACTCCTATAAGAAAATACATGCCTTTCTGGTTTGGGGTTCAACTCATTGGTCAGTTTGCATACTGACGAATCCAATCATAAAGTGCTGTGATCTTGGTGTAAACTCCAGGGCGATTCCTTCGAGCACATCCTTCACCCCAGCTGACAATGCCTGTCAGGTACCACCTGTTTCCTCTTCCAAAACAGGCTAATGGCCCTCCAGAGTCACCCTAAATGAAAGTTCAGGAGTGTTACCATAAGAAGAAAAAAATGATATTACATTACTTCTACTCATTTTCATAGCACATTATGAGATGATGTCTCATTTTCTAATTTGTGACATTCTATGTATAATCATATAAATCCTCATATATAAACAGCTAGATTGATTATACATCTGTCCACCACAGGTTAGCAAGAGGTTAGACAATGTGAGTGGCAAAGGGACATCTGGGCTTCCATTTATAATGCTAGCTGCCAACTCGATAATTTAGTCAGCACAATGTCCCTGCTTCAATTAGGCAATGTCAACTATAGATTGAGCCACAGGTGCTGGATTTGGGAATCCAGTAGAAGAAGCTGTTTCTATACAACCCACTTCTGTATATGCAGGGAGAAGGCATGTATCTAGAAGCCTTTTTCCACATAGGATGAGCCCCAATATATATGGGAATATGTTTTAGCACATCAGATTATGTCTCATATTCCACAATATTGGTGCACTATGCTAGTGGTTACACTTTTTCCAGGGTTGTGTAGTGGTGGCAAGGGAAGCTAAATAAAATTCAGCATAGTATCACCATCAGCCAGTAGTTACATTATGCAAGCCCTATACTGAATGTCAGTGTAGTGCAATGTAAGTGAAAAGAAGCAGGATGTAAATGTAATAAATAAAAACAAAATAAATTAGTGGATCAATGGTCAACATGCATAGCCAACAGCTCGTGTTCAAAGGCAAAGCACAGAGGTAATGTGCATTCACATGCTGCTTTGTGCAATATAATGTGCTACTGCATGCACAACAGTTCCATGAGCATACTTCTACTTACACCACCATCAGCTGGATATGATGGTTGCACACTGTCCAAAAACCCACTCTGTGTGCTAAGCTCAATTTACACTTGTATATCTCACTAACAGGATGCCAATGTATTTAGCTAATGACCCTTTTTTCCACAACCATTGTACTTGCTGATTTCCCCCCTCCATTGCCAATGCCTAAGTTGTACAGTGCAATAATAGCCTTGTGGACTGTATTTCATTTCACTTCAAAATCAAGGTTGATTAAGTTTGGAAAATCAAATGCACTGGTATAAACTGATGAGTACTTCTGATGCAAACATTGCTAGAAAATGTGATTAGATGTATACTTTATTAGATACCTTTTTCTGGGGAAAACTAGGTGTATAAAAACTCACTTTCATCAAAATCTTAATTTGGAAAGACTATTATACAAATTATTGTTACATTTCATAATTTTACTTTCAATTTTACCTGACATGCATCAATGCCACCACTAAGGTTCCCAGCACACAGCATCCGAGAAGTAATCAGATCATCATAAAGCTTGCTACAAACACTTTGATTAATTATTTTCACTTTGGCTTCTTGTAGTGTTTTTGCAAGCTGGCCTGGAACAACAGAAGCATTGAAGAAACAGTGAATATATCAAAGATAGTACATCAGATTGTTAAGACTGAAAATGAAAATGAAAAGCTATCATGATCCATTCTGGACCTTTTCACTTTGCTTTGATCAAGTGACCTGTTCTACAAATGATATTCAGAGGACTTTGTAAAGTGAATGTGTTGAATGTAAATTGAATTTCACATTTTTTAAAATCTTAGGGACATTACCTTCCCAATGGCTTATGAAATTTACTAGCCTCTAAGAACACATCAGAATTTAAGTCACCATTGATCACTGAGAATATATGTATTCAAAATAGCCATAACTAATATCTGATTAGGCCATATCTTATTTATTTTATTCAGCTAAGGATTGTTGTATTTATAACATCTTTTTTAAAGCAAAGATTTTAAAGCAAACTCTTATAGAAGCTTATGGTTACAGTCCACAAAAAAGGTACAGTTTATTACGGATATTTGCAGTTTGCAATAAACATATCCAGAAATGAACATACTATTTTCTTTTATGGCTCCCCAGCCAGTTACATAGCAGACACTTCCATAAATAAATACTCTAGGAGTGCTTGGTAAACATATGGGCTGTACCAGCTCAGTGAAGAATACTGGTGCCTCCATTTCCAACAGGGCAATATCATAGTCTGAGATATATTGGTCATAATGTGGGTGGACAATAATCCTTTTGATCGATCTCGTTGGTACATTATCATTGTTGTTTTTGTTAATGACCCTTATACCCATATATGCTGTCCAGCCAGATGCTACTGAGTATCTGAAAAATAGACAAAGAAAGCAATCTTTTGGTCACTGTTCTTATACATATCCCATTAATTGTAGAACTGTGGATCCCAGAAATGGTGTGCACTGCTCCCAAAGTGTATAAATCCCATGAAACAAACAGTAAAGCAGGAACTAGTAGTAATTTGGATCAGTAATTTTATCTGGTGAAACATAGCATCAATAGTTGATTAAACATTGAAATATTTGCCAATGTTGTATATTAGCTACTTAGGCTGCATTTGCACTGCAGAAATAATCTAGTTTGGCACCACTTTAACTGTCACGGCTCAATGCTATGGAATTCTGGAAATTGTAGTTTTGTGAGACATTTAGCCTTCTCTGTCAGACAGCTCTCTGCAGCAACAAACAACAATTCCCAGAATTCTACAGCACTGAGCCATGGCAGTTAAACTGGTGTCGAACTGGATTAGTTCTGCAGTGCAGATGCAGGCTTATGACTTTATCGCATGTCGTTTTAAATTGAATCAAGCCTCCTGGGCTGCACCTGAGAGGCGGGATGGAGGGGGGGATTATTGCAAGCTAAATTGCCACTGAATCACTGGCTGCCATCAGCCCAGATCCCAGCCAGGTTCAGCCAGCACTTTTTAGAAGCTGAAAAGCATTCCAGTTTCTAAAAAACACCGACTGAGCCCGGCTTGGCCCCAGGCTGATAGTAGCCAGTGATTCAGTGGCAATTTAGCTTGCAACAATCCCCGCCTCCATTCCACTTCCCAGCTGTAGCCCAGGAGGCTTAATTCACTTTAAAATGACATGTGACAAAGTAGTTAGTTAACTATAAGTATACTAAATGTAAGTATACTTAACTAAAGCCTGAAATTGACAGCCAAAAAAAAGCTACTTCCAGCTACTTCAGGGGTGTGGTGTTCAGATGACACACATTTCCCAAACAGCTGGAAGCCACTCCGAGGCCGCAAAAGGCAGCCCAAAGCTGCCAGAAAAAGGAACAGCAAAAAATGCTCCTGCTAGCAGCCCATTTGGGACCACCGCAGTGGTCTGCTTTGAGAATGGGCAAGCACTTGCCACTGTCCTGCCCCAATCATGGCCCAATCACAGATGAAGCAACCAGAGGCTGCTCTTTGCTGCCTGTCTGTTTTGTCCAAATCTGACAAATGCCATTCATCCATGATCAAGCTGCTAGCAGAATGGTTCTCCTTTTCCCTGTGCAGCTGATGCCTGGTAAATAAGATGGGGGCAGTTACAATCATGGCAACAGTGGCAAAATTGTGACTAAGTAGTGATTTTGAATACGAAACAATTATGGATGGGTATACTTAAATAAGTAGCTGATATAGAATACTGGCTATTGTGTCCTATGAAATAGCTGAAAAGAAAGCTTGAATTTAAAAACTGTTGAAGGGAGGGGTGGGAATCATGCACCTCATAACTTGTACGGTTAATAGTGTGGCCCTCCTGGAGTCCTCCAAAATAGATTTTTGGCCCCAAATTTGCTTTTTGATGGAACAACCCTCTAGGAATGTGGTTTTACATATTTCAAAGGACACTCCAAAATCTGTTCTGAAAGTGACTGGAATGTTCCTTCCTGATTTATGGGAAACTGTGGCTGAGGTGGCACAATGTGTCCCACATGGGAATCAGAGGTATTGCCTCCCCACATCAAAATGTGTTTCTATACCAATGGGCGGGGTATAAATAAATTTTATTATTATTATTATTATTATTACTATAAGGCAAGTGTTATGAATTTATTATAGACAGCATCCCACCAAGGGTGCGGCATCAGTTTGGATCTTTGACATGCGGTCAATTAAGACATCTGATTAAAAACACAATTAACCCAGCAATCCTGCCCCTCTCAGGTCACAGGTAATTCCCAAAGAGTTCAATAATTCCCATTAGGTGGGAGTAGGACATTTATTTATTTTTCCAAGTACTATTTATTCCAAATACTTCAGCTTATACAGCTTCAGTATAATATTATACTGAACTCTAAAGTGAAGCTACTAGCTGGCATTGGTCAGCTGTCAGCAATAAATTTGTTATGTCATATGGCACATACCTTATAGAATCAGAGTCCTGAAAGCAATGGGCAGCAGATACCAACCACCTATTGGAAATAATAGATGCACCACAGATATGGCCATATGTTCCCAGCTGCAAGCTTGCTTGCCAAGGCCACTTTCCAGATCTTGCATCTTCACCACCAACAATTCTGGGTCTTTTTATTTGACTCCTTCCACAAGCTAATGCAATATATATATATATATATATATATAGAGAGAGAGAGAGAGAGAGAGAGAGAGAGAGAGAGAGAGAGAGAGAGATTATTTATGTGAAAACATCAGTTATATAGAGCAGTTCTCCAACTGTTCCAGTTTGGCAGCAACAATCTTGATTAAGCCTCTGTCATCCCACTTTTTCTGCAGCTTTTCAAATGTCCCAGTTTCTCTCTCCTCCTTTCACTTTTCCCTTTTGTCCTCTGCTTATTTCAATTACTGAAAACTGTGTTTGCATTTATTAACTCAGTGGCAGGAGAAGAGGCAGACTCTTGCCCTTCCTGGTAGGCTCAAGCAAAAACAAACTGCTACATCTTCTCCTAGCTTGTCTGTTCTTCTTCGTTAATAATTTTTTGCCATCTTGACCACACTCTGATGTTGTTTGGCCACATGTGTCTTGGTTCTCATCAGTGAAATGCTACTGGGTATGTCACATCAGTTCCAGTTTCATTTTCTGCCAATTTTCAGCTGATGGGAGTAGGCTTGGAGGGTTAGAGAAGGGCATAACTGTTCTATTGTACACTGCTTTTAACTCAGGAGTTTATTGCCTGGCTTTTAAAATTGTCTTACCTCTCCCTACTTAAATTTTAATTTGGCTACCATCTTACCTCTTAAATTTTAATTCAGCTAGCCTGGGTCCATCCCGGGTCCATCCCCTCTCCAAGGGGTGCTCAATGTATCTCTTTTCGAAACTGGGAGTTTTCTGGCTTAAGAAGTTGGCCATCAGAGCACCCCTGGGAGCAGAGCTGGACCCGAGCTCAACCCAGGCAGTGATTTTGGTGGCTAAATCCTTCTGATAAGATCAGGATGCTGCCCACTTTAAATTTTAACCAAGATGAGGTGATTTGTATTATTTAAGAGTATGATAAACTTCTGAGTCTGACCATGTGGTCATCTGGCCAATCCATGGCTACTGCCACCAATGTCCCACACTGGGTGACACCAACTCTAGTGATGCCACTGCTGGCAAACATTATTTTTATGGACTACAACTCTCAGAATCTCCCAGCCAGGGCACTCTGGGAGCTATTGTATGTTTCCAAACTCTGGGATCATTCCATGTATCCAAGATATACAAGTTCCCTTGTGTCTGCATAGCTCTCTACAGGGGTGTGCGTGGGTGGGCGGTCTTCAGGAACATTTATTCAACCCTGTGAGTTCAGTACTAAAGTGAGGATTCTGGGATGACTTTGATATTCCCATGCACACATCATAGTGTACAAAAAAAAAAATGCAGACAGGCCTAGAATTTTGATATACCTAAGACTGAGCAGCAAAGGAAAGCCTAAATAAAAGTTTTGATGTGGTATGATTTTTGATTCACTTCAATATTGTGCTTGTTAATTGCATACCACAGTTCGTTTCATCAGATCCATCGGCACAGTCTCGTATACCATCACATTCTGGCCTTGGCTTTATGGGACACTTTCCATTTAGACATTCATAAGCATGCTGTGAACAACTTCTATATGCTGAAAGGACACCATGAGAGATAAGAAGATATTAGTGTATTAAATGGTACTATCATATTGGTTATGCTGCATAATGAACACAAGGGATTTTGCAACAATACATTTTAATAGCATTGGTTCATAGTTATCTTTCCAGTAGATTGGACAAGGAAAATAAAATTGAAAGCTCCACTTTGATACTGGAATAACTGCATAATGTACAAATATGCAGTTATACTGCTAAGATTATGTATGAAAGTGATCATTTAAAGTTACATACAATTACACAATCTAAGCTACACAGAAGATTTAGAAAATTCACGTGAACATAGCTGTTTGCCATTTGATTTTCCTTATGCAAGATGCATGGTCATTCAGAGATTCCTCATTTTTCAGAATATGGTTATGACCCTCAGACTAGTCCATGTTCCACTGTTTTCCCTGGAATTTTTAGAAGAATAATCTGTGTGCTTCTCTTTAGAAAAAAATTGGATACTAAATAACTAACAACAACAACAACAACACTAATGAGGGGGTACAAAAAAAAAACCCTAACCAATTGTTTTGAGATACCAGTAACTAGTAGTCTTGTTATTCTTAAACACTTTGTTATCCAAACAAGATAACTGTTTCTCAGAAAAGGAGGAAATTCACTGTTTCTGTACAGTGGCATAAAAATTTATTTCTGATACTATAGTTTATGATGATTCAGAGAAATGTCTAAAATAGCTACTTAGAGTATTATATATCAGTATCAGGCATGGAATGCTAAAGAAAGCCAGTATGTTGTGTTGGTTAGAATTAGATTAGGAATATCAGGACTTTGTTCAGATCTCTCTTCAACCAAGAAGGTCATGGTTTAACATGGAAGTAATTGCTAAAGGTAAAAGGTAAAGGTTTCCTCTTTTTCTAGTCATGTCCAACTGTAGGGGACAGTGCTCATCTTCATTGCCAAGCTGAGGGAGCCAGCATTATCAAAGATGGCTCAGGTCTGAAACATGGGCGGGAAAGAGCAGAACCCAGTTGTGATGCAGAACATGCCAGACATTGTTCAGACTACTGGTACCAGAAGCAGAATTTGGGACATGCGTAATCTGAACAGGATAATGCCAGATACCATATACCAGGGGTAGGTAACCTTTTTGAGCCGGGGGCTGTGTTGCTGTCCCTCAGACAATTGGGGGGCCGAAGCACCATAAATAAATAAATAAAAATTTAAAAAATTAAAACAAATTTTTAAAATATGCATGCACACTCTCCCAGCCCCAGAAAAGCCATGGCAAAACCCCTGTGGAGATTTTGCCAAGAAAACCCCAAGAACAAGTAATAACAACAATAATCGATATCATCATGGTGGGCAGTGGGGGTGGCAGCGGCAGCGGCAGCAGGACCAACCTGGGGCTGGTCCAAAGGCCTTGGGGGGGCGCATCTGGCCCCTGGCTTAGGTGGATATCTAAGTCCTTAGGTTGCCTACTCCTGCCATATACAATCTGAAGCCAGATTGGGGCTGTGGAAACTGCATGCTGTGGCCCCAATCCAGCCTTGAAGCAGCCCCAAAAGGGAGTGGAAAACAGACAGCTTTTCTGCTCACACCACAGGCAGAAATGTCTTTATGATGCTCCGGTGGCATGCAGTGTGTGCTTTTTGAAAAAACAATTAAACAACCTATTGCTGCTGGAAGGAGAACCACCCTATTCTCAAAGTTTGGGAGCAACCACGGAGAAGGCCCTTTTGGAACATATTAAATAGCTGTAGGATATCCACATCCTTTCTGAAGAATTGTTCAGCTCAAGTCCAATTTAAGGTAAGCTAAGAGGCTGCTATTCACATAAGAGCCTGTTCTCAATTCATTTAGAAATTGATCTGTTAGAAAGTGTTCAGTCAGAAAGTGATCCCTCCCACTATATCTACACAAAAATTCTACATTACACAGGACATAAGCAACAAAGAAATAGAAAGAAGGAAAGAAAAGGGAAATGAAAAAAGGGAAATTAATGAAATAATGTTATTTGTTGTTGTGTACCTTCAAGTCATTTCCAACTGATGGTGAACCTAAGGTGAACCTTTCTGGGGTGGAGAGTGTGTGATTCACACAGAATCATCCAGTGGATCTTCATGGCTGAGCAGGGAATTAGACCCTGATCTCCAGAGTCATAGTCCAATGCTCAAACCACAACACCATGCTGCTTCTCAAATATACACATATACAAATATATATGCAAATGTATAGAAATACACACACATACATTTTTATAAACAAAAAGTTCAAACTAACCTAAAATTAGACATTATACTAACCATTATACCAAAGATCTTAACTGGGGAGTTTGTCACACATGGGGCAAACTGCAAAAATCCCATACAGAAATGGGATTTAAAGACTGGAAAAAACAGCAAAAGCAGATAGTTTTTCACACACAATGGGGTTAATGCAACATTAACCCAAACAGTAAAAAGGGGCTGATTTTGTCTAGTTTCCATTCAGGTTAAAGTCACATTAATTTTCATTTATGTTAACATCTAAAAAAACTACCTGCTTTTGCGGG
>JAIPUX010001232.1:128817661-128851245 GCA_020142125.1 Phrynosoma platyrhinos
TTGTGGTCTCTTCCAACTCTATGATTCTATGATTCTATGAACTACCAGCATTGGCTTCAGGGTTAGTTTGGTGTTTTTCCTTGGTATAGACAAGCCCCGAGTTTCCAGAACAATTATAACCAAATTGTAAATATTTCTTTAGGCTATTTCTGGCATATCACAAATATATCCCTGCATTATTTTGACTCTTTCTTCTTTGTCCAGATGCAATTTTTGTGATTGCATAGATTAGATTGTTCCACCAATTTATGGAGATTATCTATTATTTAGGGCTGGTACTGACCAGCACTAAAAGTCACTTTCTGGGAAGCTGCAGACAGCCAGGGGGCATGGCGTGTACATGCTGCATGCCCCCATGATGCCTGGAAGGTGCCCAGAGTGGCCACACATCGGCCGGCTTCTGGGCATCTTAGGGGCATGGTGGGTACACACTTTCAAGCCTCCAGCACACTGGGAAGCTGATGCAGGACTGTCGAAGAGCCACTAAAGGTGGCTTTTTCATGGCTCAAAAAAGAGTAGTTGGAAACCATTTCTTTTTCAGGTGGTGCTGTTGCATATTGGGTTGACTGCATGCAGTTGCATGGTCCCAATTCATCTTCAGGATGGACTGGACTGTCTGTACAGCCCCTCAGTCTCCATTGCAGGGAAATATTTCATCTTTGAATTGAAGCTTAATCCAGACAAGACAGAGGTGTTCCTGGTCAATCGAAACACAGATCCAGGAATTCAGCCTGTGTTAGATGGGGTTACACTCCCCCTGAAAACTCAGATTCATAGTTCGGGGGTACTTCTGGATTCAGTGCTGAGACTGGAATCCCGGGTATCAGCAGTGACCAGGAGTGTTTTTGCATAGCTAAAACTCATGAGTCAACTGCACCCATTCCTGGAGAAGTCAGTGGTACATGCCTTGGTTACATCCCATCTGGACTACTGTAATGCACTCTATGTGGGGCTGCCTTTGAAAAGTTCTCAGAAACTTCAGCTGGTCCAAAGAGCTGCAGCCAGAGTTTTAACCAGAGCTGGCTACAGGGAGCACACAACTCCCTTGTTGGAACAGTACCATTGGCTCCCAGTCCATTTCTGGGCACAATTCAAAATGCTGGTTTTGACCGATGAAGCCCTATATGGCTTGGGTCCAGGCTATTTGAAGGATCGTATCTCCCTGTATGAGCCCCCAGAGTATTGAGATCATTGGTTCCACCACCTTCTGTAGGAGCCCGGGAGGTGCAGTAGTTAAATGCCTGTACTGCAGCCACTCACTCATAGACCATAAGGTTGCGAGTTCAGTACTAGCCAGGGTTCAGGCTAGACTCAGGCTTGCATCCTTCTGAGGTCGCTAAAATGAGTACCCAACTGTTGAGGGGCAATGAGCCTACAGTTGTAAACTGCTTAGACACCCCATAGTGTGGTATGAAGTGGTATATAAATGAAGCTGCTTTGCTTTGCTTTGCTTCTCTCTGTTCCACCATCCTCTCAGGCACATTTGGTGGAAACAAGAGAGAGGACCTTCTCTTTGGCTGTTCCCAAGCTCTGGGACTCCCTCCCTAGAGAAGCCAGGGTGGCTCCATCTTTGCTTTCTTTTCGACGGCAGATAAAAATGTTTTTATGCCAACATGCTTTCACATATGGATGCTGTTTTTGTTTTTAAAAGTTTCAAATTTTTAAATTTTAATAAGGTAATGTTTTAAATTGTTTGAACTGTTTAATTATTTTTTTAAAAATTTGTATTTTTAATGTTTTAGACTGTTTTAACTTAGACTGTTTTAAATTTGTTAACCACCTTGAGTCCCTGTACTGGGAGGAAGGTGGGATATATATAAATAAATAAATAAATAAATAAATAATCTTTCATTAAATCTTTCATTGCAGAGAAATGTTTCGAGCAGGCTACAAGTACTTGTTAAGCAAGCAAAGTAATTCTCTAATATCTACACAAACACTACCTGTGTCCAACCTATTTTGGAATTTAGTAACTACATACCAATTTTAGGAACTGCTTGGAAGTATGCTCTCAATATATTGCTCTCTTTTCTTCGGTCCAGGGAAAAAGTGACCAACATGACATTACTTGATGAAGTTACACGTAAAACTGGGGGAGTCCACACTCCAGATATTCCACACCATCTAAAACATATTCAAGTTAATTAACAGTTTGTGAATTCATTCTAGTCAGAACTTTAGAAATTAGTTTAAAAAGTAATTAATTCTTGTAACTCATTATAATGTTTGGGAAAGTAGAACATTGTCATTACTTGATAGAATGATGAAACTAACTTGTTACACTGCTGCATAGGTTTCTATTCCAAATATATTCTGCCATAAGCTTTCAAGGACTAGAGCACACCTAATCAGATGCATGAAATGTAGGTTCCAGAATCCAGGACGTGTCCCCTCTTTGCAAGTCAGGGTGATGGGAAGGAATATTAGGGTGAGAAGTCCATCTTGAAAAATGTTTGTATATACATTTGCCTTATTTGTTAGAGATTTGTATTTAATTTACATACTATGTGCACTTCGTTTGTGCTTAATGTTTCTTACTTAATGATATCAGAAACAGCTTCCTCTTGTAATATTACCTTTGACAAATGAGAATTATAGATTTGGGGCTTAGGGCCATCTAGTACATTCTCTTGTCAGTACAGAAAGCTACCATTAAAGTACTTCAAAGAAGTGGGCATCCAACCTCACTTCCAAAGAGGTAGGATGCCTACTTCTCAGAATCTGCCCTCTGTGACATCACAATGGAATCATTAATAGGCCTCAGAATTTGGCTCTGAAATCTGAAGTCTTGATATAATCCTGACCTGGCAACCCTAACACAGTGCCATGCTCATGTTTTGAGAATATATAGACATGGGAGATGTATAGAGGCCATAGAGGGTGGAGAAATGCCAAAAGTAGAGATGATGGTGATTCAGGTAGAATGGGCAATGTGTGGCCCTGCCAGTGTTGTTAGACTGCATTATCCTATCATCCTTCACCATTAGCTATGATGTTTAGCACTAATGGAAGTTGCAATCCCACAATATCAGATGAGCCACAGGCTATCCACCCAGTGATGACCTTAGGGTTGATGTCACCTAGTGCAGTCACTGACCCAGGGGGCAGGACTTCCAGTGCACAACTTCTGGTGCACTTCCGGTGCACACGGGAGCATGAGCACACAGCTGGAACAGCCCCATGTGCCCCAGGGAAAGGCTGGGGAGGGCTGGGGAGGGCCAAAGAAGCCCTACACACCATGGGGAAAGGCTGGTGAGGGCTGAAAAAGCCCCGTAAGCCAGGCCCGCAGCTACAGGGAGGCCCCGCGGGAAGTGGGGGACTGGCCAGCTGACACCTCCTCTTCTGGGATGTCACCTCCCTCTGGGATGTCACAGAGTGGAGACTGTGTGTCCACTTCTTGGATGTATGGAAAATAAAGGCAGTAACACTTCCCAATAGTAGCATAATTGCTGCTTACAACCTCTCTGTGTTAGGAGGGATAGGTAACATACACACTGCACATGCACAACTAAGGATATGTCAACAAAGAGGGAAAATTGAATCCATATGCTGAAGGCTGTCAGCCAGGAAACAGATGCCACTGCCAAGTCTGAAAAGTCACTCACAATTGCTGGGTTCATCTGAAGAGGCTTTTTAATCCTAGTTGCAGCAAAGTATTTAAAAGCAAGATACAGCAATATTTACATCAACCACCATAATGCTCCACCACCACATGGTACACTGGAGCATTTCTTCTTATATACACAAATACAGCTAGGATTCTGATCCAACCCCCTGCTAGTGTTCCACCAGCTTCCTGTCATGTGTCCACAGTAATTGTGCAGTTTTGACCTGCTATGACTCATCTTCATGCTCAAGTTGCATCAGGTTCCTCTGGGTCAGCATTTCCTCTTTAACCCATTGCATGCACCTGAGACATTTTACACAGCCTGTGGCAAAAATGTACTGATATAATGCATCTATGAAGTCAAGTGTTTAAGAAAACCTATATATCATAATATAGTTCTTAATCTTTACAGTACCACAAGACTCTTTGCATTTCTGCTACAATGCAGGCTAACATTCCTGCCCCAGGATACTGGTTTCTTGTACCAGGACTGGGCTGAGTACATGCTTATGGGACTGAAATCCTGGGAACCACCAACTGGAACCTGGCCCAGAAAAAATGTACAGAATAGGGGTGGCAAGGTGCAGCCAGCAGGCTGTTTTTAGAGCCCTTGGGGCATCCTAGGAGTCTTATCCCCCCAAAGAAGCCCTATACACCCACACACTATGGTATGGGAAGGCATTTCCACCACATTTTAGGCCCTTCCTACCGCTAATTTAGGTCCAGGAAAGACCTTTAAGAAAGAAAGAAAAGCCCAAAGTAAACTAAAAGTGATTTATGGTCACATCCTATTGTGTGTGTTTTTTAAGGCTTCTGAGCACAAAATGCAATGGATAGCTGTGGTGGAGGAGTGTGTGTTCCCCACCCACCAAGGTTTCATAGGAGGTTAATCATACAATTGCCCTCCCCAGTTTAGGCTGCTGCCACACTGCAGAACTAATACAGTTTGATACAGCTTCAATTATTATGGCTTCATCCTATGGAATCCTGGGATTTGTTTGTTATGGGAACTGATGTCTCTGACAGAAAAGGCTAAAGTTCTCACAAAAGTATAATTCCCAGAACTCCATAACCTTGAGTCATGGCAATTAAAGCAGTGTCAAACTGCATTCATTCTGCGTTGTAGATGCAGCCCCTGAATTACTATCTTCTAAACTAGGGGTTGGCAACCTTTTTCAGCCGGGGCCGGGTTGCTGTCCCTCAGACAATTGGGGGGGGCGAAGCACCAAAAATAAATAAAGAAATACATAAATAAATAAATAAATAAATATAAAAATTAAAAAAAATATGCATGCACACTTTCTCAGCCCCAGAAAAGCCCTGTGGAGATTTTGCCAAGAAAACCCCAAGAACAAGTAATAACAACAATAATCAATATCATCATGGTGGGTGGCAGCGGTGGGGGGGGGGCGGAGGCAGTGGCAGCAGCAGGACCAGCCTGGGGCCAGTCCAAAGACCTCAGGGGGCCGCATCTGGCCCCTGGGCCTTAGGTTGCCTACCCCTGTTCTAAACCCTGTTTTGGATATCAGAGGCTAAACATTTATAGTGCGATGATTCCACTTGAACAGCCATGGCTAAATCCTATAGATTCCTGAGTTCTGTAGTTTGGTGATACACCAGAGATCTCTTTCTGAGAATTCTAAATACTTCTTCCTTAACTGCAATCTCATTAATCCATAGATGAAACTATGGAAGTTAAAGTGAAATCATAGTGCTATAATTGTGTAGTGTGATAGGGTTCCAGGATTGAATGAAACCCACAGCTCTTCTTCACAACTCAGTCCTTTTGGGCTAATCCATGCTTTCTTCATTTCAGCAGTATTATTGGGGAAAAGGAGTCACAAGATCAGATCTGATGATGATCCCAAGAATTATCTAGTTCATCCCACTTCCCAGAGGAAGAATCTACACCTGGAGCAACTGTGCCAGGTGACCAATGAATGTCCATTTAAAAGATTTCAGTGGAGGGAAATAGGAATAGAGGAAGGCCACATGCTAGATGGATGGACTCTATTAAGGAGGTCGTGGATATAGGGTTGCAAGAATAACGCAGAGCAGCCAAGGACAGAGGGTCTTGGAGATGTTTCATCCATAGGGTTGGCATGGGTCGAGATCAACTCGAGGGCAGTTAACAACAAACAACAACAACATCCAGATTTAACTTCTGGCCACTCCTGCCTTTTACTGAATTATGTCAGTGACCCATTACACTCAGGGCTGGCCGAAAACCTCTTCCTATCTTGGCCACAGCATCAAAAGTTACTTCTCAAAGTCAAGGTACATACTGCTCTGAGGCAAATCTTGCAAGCACCTCTTCCCCTTCCTGACAATAGACAAACTGTCATAATAAATTAAATAGCTAACAATTTACTTTCCTTTTGAGACATGCAATATCTGCTGCCTGAGGTAGGAGATTATTGCTCTGCCTTTCTTCGGATCTGGGCACGGGCTGAGACCGGGCTGGGAACATGTGTTATCACACAGCTCCATGCCTAGATTGTTACCATCCTGTCCCTGATCAGAATGTCTCCCATTACCAAAAATAAGCGTTTTTAGCTAAGAACAGGAGAGGGATGGTATAGTAAGGATCTGGAGCATGGAGCTGTGTGATAAAACACAGTCCCAGCTCATGCCCAGATCAGGAAAAAGACAGCTAGTGTGATAATCTCTGTAGTCATCAAACTCAACCTTACAAATGAGCTGGTTCTGATCTAGCTCAGTATTGACAGAAAGACTCTATGGGATCTATGTGAATAGATTTCAAGCGGTAACTTTCTACATGCCAAACCTATTCAGCTAGTTAGATAGAGATGTAACATTTCTGGAAATGTTGAGCCCATGGGAGGAAAATGCTTTGTTTTCATTTTTCAGGGGAGGCGGAGGAACCCAGAAATTTTGGAAGCATTGAAAAAATGTAGTTTTGCTCTCTCACACACACACATACACACACACACATACACACCTTACCAATTGAAAAAATTCCATTGCTTTAGAAACATAAAAACCATTATATACAGCTTTGGCATAAAATAATATATTAAAAGTACAGTACAGTTTATTCAGAATATAATTATAAATTAGACTTACTTTTTAAAATAAAAATCTACAAATGATGCTACAAACTCCTGTAAGTAAGGCACTTCTTTGTTTTGCCAATTTCATGAGCAGGAGGGAACCCAATAAAACATATTATAGCATCAAATTAGTAAATAGGTAAAGGTAAAGGTATTCCCCATTGACAAGGCTGTCAAGTCATGTCTCCACTAGTTTCAAGCAGACATGACACACTCATTTCCATTAAAAGAACTTAGAAAAGGAAATCAAGCCCAGAACAACAATGATCTCATACTGTACAAAGTCTTTTTCTTACATAGCTTTAAGGAAGTATTTCTGGGCAGTAAATATGTGAACATCCTTGACTTAAATAGTCTATTCCTCATTCTTTTTTTCTTTTTTTAAAAATCCATAATCTGGTTGTTGTTTCAATTTTTCTCAGAGGAAAAAAAATCTTCAGAAAATATTGTGGGGGGGGGGACAGGCATATTTCCATTCCAACCCTCCCTCCCTTCCAGGTCTTTACATCTCTATACCTGGACCACTTTTTCAGGATTTGGGTTTCTTCTGCACCTGGAGGAATCACCATTTCTTTATCCTCTTACCTTGTGATGATCTTGTTCTGAAGAGGGAGAAGGAAATCATACACAGACAACCTGTGAGAGGCACAGCTCCCAGAGGTCACCCCATGCCAGGTAACAATGATCAGCTTCACAACATAGTCCGAGGGAACTCGTAGCCTCCACTGATAAAAAGATTTCTTAGGATTCATCAGTGTTAACGTCCTATTATTACCAGGCTTTGCATAGAGGTCAAAGGCCACTGGTAGATAAAACCAAAACAGATCAGTGGCTGAAAAAGTAGTAAGAAGAAGAATTAAAAGAGAAATTCATCCGAGTTCCATCAACCCAGATCCCCAGGAGCAGATGTCTCTGTGCCACAAAAGGCAGGTTTGTCCATCTCACTGGAGAAGGGTTGCATATGTTGTAAGAGAGCTCTGTGCTATGTTCTCACCCTGTGAGGTTGTCTTCCCTTGGGACAAGGCTGAGGCACAAAGGCTATGAAAAAGGATCTCCTTCAGACACCTGATTTGTGGCTAGGAAACTTGAATTTCTAGGTGTTTTAAGCCAACACCTTTCACTAGCAAATTCAATGCAAAGCAAAGCCACTCTAAGTGCCTGAGCAAAGGAGAAAGTGAGTGAAAGACATTAGTTTAAATAATGTTTATTGTGCAAACAATAGCTTGCAGTTTGTTGCCATTAATCTTTTTTGCAACATGGTTGTTCACAGAGTTCAACATGGGATTTACTCATATTGCAGCTGGCTTTAGTAATACTAACTTACAATAACTGACAGGATCAAATATTTCATTTATGATCCATCACAATTTCTATTTTGATACTCTCTAGGTTTTGATAATCTCTTATATTCTATTCATCCCTCTGCCACCATGCTACGTTGAACATGTCAGATCTCATCTCATTTTTGAAGCTAAGGAAGCCTGGTTAGTACTTGAATGGGAGACAACCAGGGAATACCAAGGGACTAGAAAAGAATTCTTATTGAAACCCTAGAGAGCCACGTCCAATCAGGGTTGACAGTCCTGAGCTACATGAACAAATGACCTGACTCAGTTTAAGCCAGTTTCCTATGTTCCTAACTCTTTTGGTTTCAATAGAGTCAGTATAGTTTCATACCCACGTAGAATCAAGACTGATATATCTAAGGCTGCCAGACTAAGTATAATTCCAACAAGCCAAGTAAACTCAAAGCTTTCTAATTTATGTCATCATAAACTATCTATTTTTTATTTAATCCAAAGGCCAAGATCATAGTGTGCTCAGTCTGTAGCATTAAATAATTACTTTTCTCACATATCATCTCATTTGTTTCTGTAATATTAGAAAGACAAAAGAGCTCAGAGAAAAAAACCTGCTGTTATCATGCCATAATCTTTTAATGACATGCCTCAAGGCACAGCAGTAATTTACTAAAATACAAGGAGATTTTTCTTCTTATCTATGATGAAGGGTTGGAGCTGAAAACAAATCTACCGTACCTACTCAGATAATATGTAGAGGGATATCAATACATGGAGAGAGGGAACCAGACTGTGTCTGCTGGCTCAACAATCCACATTCATTTCTTCAGTGAAGCTATAAACAAAGTCAGCATGCAAACATTTATAAGCTCTGTTCAGCATTTCAGGATAGGGGAGACAGCAATGATAATCTCTCATATCGAGGCAGTGAATCCATCCCATATTTTTGTCTGAACTTTGTAGGAAAAGATTCAGCATTTTGGATAACTCCTTTAAAAGACACACTATAAATCTGGAATGGAGTCATCTTTCCATTGAGATGAGCTATCAACCATTTCTGACAATCAGCAAGCCAAGCTGCCAAACATTTAGTTAGCCCCAAAATAGTGACATTGATAAAATTGACAGCATTAATGAACCTATCAATAGTAATTATTTAAATTAGACAGTGGAACACACTCCTTCAGAGAGTAGTGGAGTCTCCTTCCTTGGTGGTCTTTAAGCAGAGGCTGGATGGCCATCTGTCAGATATGCTTTGATTGGGAGTTCCTGCATAGCAGGGGGTTGGACTGGATGGCCCTTGTGGTCTCTTCCAACTCTATGATTCTATGATTCTATGATTCTATGATTCTATGATTCTAAATTGCTGAAAAGAAGCTTCAAAACAATACTCTGTACCTAGAGCTTTCTTGATAATGAGTAGCAAGTCTATTTCTTTGGGTAATGGAGTCAACACATTTTTCTAAGAAAAAATAAAAATACTGCATGTGCTTACAGAGTATAACACTGATTTGGATGGATTCTATAGCAAATGACAATTGGAAACTTCAACAGTTGTTGCAGGGAAAAGTACTCCTGGACAGAGATCAGACCAGCCAGCAATGCAGGATACTTCATTGCAGGGGTGAGAATCATGCAGTTATCTCTTGGACTACAAGTCCTCACATCTCTAATTCACATAGTCCAATAGTGAGGAATGCTGGGAGATGCAGCCAGATAACACCTGGAGGACTGCATGATTCTTACCCTGCCATACTTGACTTTACTCACCTCACAATTTCTCATCCCCTCCCACAATCAGCTTTCTATCCACACTGGAAATGCTCAGACTACACTAGGCTATTTTGATTATCCCATAAGTTTAGAGATTTAATTAGATAAGAATTGACATTGCAGAATTAAGTTTGATACTACTATATAAGATTAACTACCAAAAATATTGTGCTGGTTCTAGCCCCAGATTTGGAAGATTGTGAAAATGATAGATTCAAAATGCTTAGATAACTTGTGCCAGTATTTATCATTGCTCATCTCTGGCTAACAATGTATGCAATTTTCTTAGAGCCTGGTATACTGCAAAGCTTCTATGTACTGTACCCATGAAATGCAAAAGAAATGTATATGAGTACAAGAACCATCTTAAACACCTCCTATTCACTTCAATGATTAAGGGCTGATGCAGACCAGCTGTTTAGGGCAGCACAGAGCTGCCCAAGGAAACAGTGGACCGGGGCCGTAGCAACCCTATGCGATGGCTCCAATCCTCCCTTTTGTGGCCTCAAAAAGAGTGGCAAAATGCCATTCCTTTTACGTGAAGCAAAAGGCCACCCTAAGAGCAGGCAGAGCAGCTCTTCAGTGCTCTTTCAGCACAATGTGTTTAAATGCTGCACCAGGAAACCATCCTGATGCCACATGCTGTGCATACAGCAGTGGATTGGTGCCATGGCAACCCCATGCCATGGCCCCGATCCTCCCTTTTGCCGCCCCCAAAAGAGCGGCAAAATGCCATTCCTTTTACAGGCAGCAAAAGTCCACCCTAAGAGCAAGCAGCGCAGCACTTCAGTGCTCTTTTGGCACAGCTTGTTTAAATGCTGTGCCAGGAGGGCGTCCTGATGCCACACACTGTGCGTGTGGCCGTGCGGTGTCAGGACAGCATCGAGGTGGGGTTAGGGTGGTTGGTGTGCAGCTGCCCCACCCTAACTCTACCATCTGCAATGGCCCTTAGTTTGTCTGGTTCATTCTATTTTCCAGAGTACACTCTAATTAAATGAATGAGGGTCGTTCCAGAATAAAATTTGGCAGATTCAAATAAGAATTTATGGAGAGCTTTACTGGATGAGACCTAAAGCCTATGAAAGTCAGCATTCTGGCCAATCTATGCCATAGAAAGCCAACAAGTAGATGCTCCCCAATGGCTGATATTCAGACTCACAGTGCATCTGATCCCAGGGGTACTGAGTAGCTGTAATAATTCATGGTTAGTAGTTATGAATCTGCCTAATTCCTTATCTAATTCCTTGTAAGATGGTAGCAAGCACCAGTGTGGTTTAGGGTTTGAGTATTGGAGTACAACTCTAGCGAACAGGGTTCTAATCCTCACTCACTCATGAAACCCACTGGGTGGTTTTGGGCAATTCAGCATCAGAGGAAGGCAATGACAAACCCCTCTGAACAAATCCTGTGAAGATAACCCTACCTTAGGGTCACCATAAGTTGGAAACAACAAGAAGGCACACAACAAAAAGATGGCAGCCATCTAACCATTATATGACAGCAGATTACATAGCTTAACTATATGCCGCATGTGAAAAAAACATTTTATCTGGTCCCAGTCTCCAAAACTGAATTTCAGTAGTTGCTTCCAACATGGCCTAAATGTTGTAAAGTCACCAGACCCTGTCTGATCTTGGAAGCTAAGCAGGGTTGGCCCTGGTTAGTACTTGGACTGAAGATCTGTATGCTATATTTCAGAGGGAAGAATTGGTTAAACAGAGTATTCCTTACCTAAAGAATAAAACCCTATGAAATTCATGGGATTGCCATGAGTCAATGGGCAACTGGAAGGCACAGAGAGAGAGAGAAAGAGAAAAAGATCACTCTCTATTCACTTTGTCTACATCATGCATATTTTTGTATCTATGTCATATCTTTCCTTGCTGTCCTTTTTTCTAAGAGAGATTTTAAAAATTAAATACTTGTAATTATATAATAATGTACAAATGAAAGGATGGAGGGCAGAGGCAGTAACTCTTACCTGATTTCTGTGTCACATCATAATCCACAGAGTCTGAAACTAAAAAAAATTAATGGTTGTCAAAAATGAAGGCTATATGCATTATTTAAAAAAACCTGAAAAATATACAATGGCACATTACCAAAAAGATCCAGGGTAACAATATCAAAATCGTCTTCTAAAGAAAATATGTCAGCAGTATTATTAGTGGCTGGAGGTGTGATTTTACTAATTCTTTGCTTTTGCTTCACCAAAGATATATTTTTGATAGAGAGGACAACATCTTGTGGGACCCAAAAAGTGCTCCAGTAGTAAGCTCGAAGGCCATTCGTTCCTTCACTGGAAGAAGATGACAAGATTAAATGTAAGTGTATTATTATTGCCTTTGTTGTCATAGTCATCATCATCATCATCATCATCATCATCATCAACAACAACATCATCAATTTATATCCTTCCTTTTCCTAAAACTAAGACTCAGGGCAGCTTATAAACTAAAATAAACAAAAGACTGTATAATTAAAACATGCAAAACATTAACTTTAAAACAGAATTAGATTATTAATATTAAATCAGTTTAAAACACAACACTTAAAAATAATAGAAAACACTTTAACAAACAGTGCAGTTTAAAATAGTAGAGCACCTATTGAAAGCCATTTTCTTAAAAACGTTCAGTTCTCAAAAGCTTCTTGGAATTTTAAAAAAAGAAAGGATTTGCCTGCCAGTGGAAGAACAGCAAGGAGAACATTTTGGCCTCCCTAGGAAAGGAATTTGAGACCTTGGGGTAGCCACTGAGAATGCCCTATCACATCCCCACAAGACATGGCTCTGGAAATGGTGGGACTGAGAGAAGGGCCTCTACTGAGGATCTTAAGACCACGGTAACCTCATATGGGAAGGTATGATCTGTTAGATAGCCTGGACCTAAACCATGGAAGACTTAATAGATGAGCACCAACTCAATGAATTTTTCCCAGAGGCAGACTGGTAGCCAGTGGAACTGTTGTAGCAAGGGAATCATGTGGACTATGGAGATCTGCATGGTCAGATTTTGCATTAAATAATACCAGTGATTATTGTATCTGTCTACCTGTGCACACAAGTCAGTTTTCCCTAGCTGGACCCCTCCAGATGTGTTGGACAGCAGTTCTTATCATCTCCAGTCACTTTGGCCATTGACCATATTTGTTGGGGATGATGAATGTAGTACTGTAGTGGAAAAGATTTGGAGGGTTTCAGGCTGGGAAGGCCTGGTATATATGACTGTCATGAAAGAATTACTGTAGCACACAGAGAGAGATTTGTGATTTAGGCTACATCTGCATCTGCTCTGCAGAAATAATCCAAGTTGACAACACTTTAACTGTCATGGCTCAATGCTATGGAATTATGGGAATTGTAGTTTTGTGAGGCATTTAGCCTTGTCTCTCAGAGAGCTCTGGTGCTACAACAAACTACAGTTTCCAGAATTCCATTGCATTGAGCCATGGCAATTAAAGTGATGTCAACATTCTGACAGTGGGTATATTTCTTAATATGAATCCTCTCATAGAAGCCATTGCAAAGACTAGTAAGGTAATATATCCTGACTGCTCTGAATTATTTGAAGTGCACCAAAATGCTAAGTACTCTTATATGATTATTCACTCCAGATCACCCAAGATCATTAATTCAGATTTTGGGTAAGACATAATAATAATAATAATAATAATAATAATAATAATAATAATAATAATAATAAAATTTATTTATATACCGCCCTCTGGTTTCCCAATCCGGGCGGTTCACAGCATAAAATGATGTGTCACAGCATAAAATGATGGAGAGTATCTTACATCAAACAGTTTGATTAGAGATGAAATAATTATCTTGAATAGGAAAGTTTCAAAAAAAGTAGACTTTTCCACATCCCAAGATTCATTGCAAGCAGAAACAGACCTAACCTCAAGAATTTGCACATGTATGGGGTTTACAGGCCATTTGGAAATATAAAGTATACACAAAACAACATGCACATCTTAAAATGTGACTGGCTAACAATCTGCACAATTGAAAATATACACACAAATACATTTTGCCCTTCCCATAACTACATAACTGATGCAGGTATACATTTACAATTGCAAGTTGCAATTAGTGTCTAGCCTGAATTGAAACAAAACTCAAGCTCTGATAGGCTTATCTACTCTTCTCTGCTTTCTTATGTTATTATCCTTTCAGACATGAATAGAAAAGTCTCCAAAAGTGATAAGACAGTCATTTATTTATCCAAGGATAATTCATAATAGAAAATGACTTACCTAAACGCAGTTATAATGGATTTTAAATAATAATTTCCTAAGGCAGAAGAGCCATAGATTTCTGCAAACTGATAAACAATTAGAAAGCTTAATATAAAGGAAAAAATATTACATTAGTAAATACATCAATTTTGAAATGTCATCCCATAACAAAAGTGTTCTATTGTTGTTTTATGCTAGCATAAATATGTTGAAATCTTTGCAACTGATAAAGGATTACATAAATGTCATGTTTCAGTTTAGTTTGTAACTTTATTAAAAGGCAGTTTAAATATGGACACTTCACCAAGAAGAGGTTGCTGAAAGACACACATCAATATGAATTTAGGACACTTAACTCTCCTGTCATTTCTGGCTTCAGGTCATAGGGAACTCATGTAATCCATGCACAAAGCAGCTTTGAGATCCATGACTAATTCAGGTGGGAAATGCAAGCTAACAGAGGAATGCTTTGTGTTTTCAACCTTCTGTTAGCACAGACCCAGAAACGTGTATTGATCTTACAAGCAGAGTAATTTTGCAAGAGAAGTGCAAGAAAGCAAGCATTGTTGTGCTGCATGGAAGAATAAAAAAGAGTGGCTTTGATTTAATTATAAATTGGTAATGCAATTATCTGCATAAGAAAAAAACATAGAGTTGGAAGAGACCACAAGGGCTATCCAGACCAACCCCCTTTGAGGCAGGAATACACAATCAAAGTGTAACCCTAACCCCATCCAGCCATTGTTAAAAAATTCCAAAGAAGGAGATTCCACTTCATTCTGAGGCAGCGTATTCAACTGTCAAACAGATCTTACTATCAAAAGTTCTTCCTAATGTTTAGGTGGAATCTCTTTTCCTGTAGTTTGAATCTACTGCTCCATGTCCTAGTCTCTGGAGCAGCAAGAAAACAAGCTTACTCCAGCCCAATATTACATCTCTTCAAATATTTAAACATAGCTATCATGTCACCTCTTCCCCAAAATATCACAATACAATACAAAACATCTACTATGTAATAAACTCTGTTTATTTTAACAGCACATGGAATCAAGCAATGTTCTGATTAAGGATAGTCAAGGTCTTTTGTAGAATGTAGCTGATTTATTGATAACAAAGAATCTTCTGTCATATAAAAGCTATGACATTTTTGTGATGAAGAGTCCAGTTCAGCAAATGCATAAAGATTTACTCTAAATTGATTGGTTTACACATGTACATGGCTGTGGTATTTGTATGTGTGTGACATGGGTTCTGGAGAAAAATCAAATTGGTATGACTGCCCACTGACTATATATATATATATATATATATATATATATATATATATATATATATATATTATCATCCTATTTTATGGCCATCATTTGCAGGCTGAAGGATTCTGAGTCACTACTAAGAGGACTAGCCTTGGTATAATTCTCCCAAAGGATGTTTTTAGTTTTCACCAAGCCAACATTCCACTCTTTGGAAAGATTGCTTACTATCAAGAAAGCTAAAATTGTTGAAAAGTAATAAAAAGAAATTATTTTTCAGCAAATTCTCAGCATTCTAGTGCCTCCCAAAAGCATATCCCAATTGGAGAAACTATTAAATGAAATTATTTTATGTTTCATATTCAAACTTACATAATTTTGGATTACTTCAGCTTTCAGTACAAATGCATGCGACTCTGGATGCATTAGGTCACTTGAATAGGACAGGTTAGGAATTTCAACACTTCCACCAATGTAGATGAAAGAAAATGATGGAGCTGAATGAGGAAGATCCCACATTAGCAAGTAGGCAAACAAAAACACATTATCAGTGATGAAAAGCAGATACTTTTTAAAAAGAAAAACCACTGAACACCAAAATATATGTTTCATTTTAAAAAAAGACATTCCTTATGTTCAAAATCAAAGTAAAATTCTGTTCATAACATGTTATGATGGATAGCTATATTTACTATTCCAACGTGTTTTTTTAAAAAAAAAAATAACTTTCAACAGTTGCCAATGAACACAATCCATTACGTTTGCTTCTCTGCTCAGTAGAGTATATATTTTCTAGAGATGAAGGAGTTAATATAGGTGTTTCCTCTGTAAATAAAAGGTTTAATTTCTTAATATTACTTCATTTTGTCTGTATGCATTCTGAAAACTATTTTAAGAAACAGTTTTTTAAGGAAAAAAGAATAAGCAATGCACTGAATTCATGTATGATCACTCACTTGTACAGTTCCTTATTTTTAGACTGAACTCCCCTCTCCTCTCACATACCAATATCCATAAAGACAGTGAGTTTTCACACTGTACCAAGACAAAACAATTAAAAAGGAAAAGTAGTCCAGCACCTTTTTGCAGGATTGAAACCACTCTCTGTTATCTGATGAGTTTAAACTGAAATTTGTAATGATGTTTGGGCATTAGCTTCATTTGTACAAAGGCAGATATTTATAACAAGGTCCAAAGAAATGAATACGTAGCTTTACATATGCATCAACATCCAAGTAAAGTCATTTTGAGCAATGTCACTTACATAATGTATAGTACAGGAACAAAAGAATTACAGTAACAATCAAGGCAATTGTAGGGAAAGTTTTTAGAAGACATCTTTTCCACAAATGCACATTTGTTCTTTTGCCAAAAGAATGGTTTAGACTCTTAATGTTTCCTTGTAAACTCTGGCTGTGGGGGAGAGATGGACCCTGTGAAAGAACAAGAGAAGGGATGGGATCAAGTTTATCAAACAGAGTGACACAATGTTATCTTGGCTCAGCAGACAGCATAATTATTGCATTATGCACAAGCAATTTCCCAATAAGTACATGTGCAGGGGAAAACTGAATTGTGTTTTCTTACCAGTCGAGAATGAAAGTATGATTCACTAGGTGTAGGTATGCTGTATATAATAGAGACACGTCTGGAGGGAAACGATCGCATCACGACACCTCCTTGTTTTTTTCTGCAAATTTCTAAATTTCAAAATCCTGAAACGAAGCTGGATTCATCTCTTAATAACATCACTCCAAAGGCTATCTATCCCCTATTGTTGTCCTTGATTCCTTTTTGCTATATAGTTCAACAGCCTTCTGCCTATCAGCAGTCCTGTAGCAGGTGGGAACAAAAATAAGTCATCCTTACAGTAACTCTTTCTTTACCAAACAGGACAGGACAGATCAGGTAGTGATAGAAAATGACAGCTTCTCCTTTAAACCTGCATGAGTGAGACAAACACATTATTACACATGTTTAAAACTCTAGAAATGTCAAATTTTAGTTATCCTTTTATAGCACATGGAGTACTGTTCATTAAAAAGGCAGAGAGAAAAATAAAGCTAACATAACTTATTGACACTTTAAAATGCTTATATCATGGCAACCTAGGGGCTAAACAGATGGCCCCAAAGGGGTGGCTTGCCACTGCCCTTTGAGTGCTGGATCGGGGCTGTGGAGTGGGGCCATGCCACAGCCCTGATCCGGCATTTTTCTGGCCAAAAAAGGAGCAGCAAAATGCCACTCCTTTTTGGAATGGAATAAAGCCGCCCTTGCCACTGTGGCTTTTCTGTGTTTCTTTGGTGCAGTATGGCTAAACACTTTGCTGCAGAAATGTCATGACACTGCCCGCCATATGGGCGGGCAGGCAGGGTAATGCCGGCTTAGGGCTGGAGTCAGGGTAGGCAGCAGGTGGTCGCCATGCCCCCACTCCACCCCCAAACCGGCTCTTACTGCAAGTCCGCTATCCCCCATAAGTAACTAAACTATGAGGAATGCAGAAATATTTTGTTACACTATGGTTATGCCTTGGACATGTTTTGTCTTTTAAAAGAAAAATTTAAGCTTCTTTGTGGCATTTTGAGAAATTGACAGATTTTGAGAAATTGACTTTAGCAATGTCACCCTCATAGAAAAACTAAACCTTAACAACAGAGTGAGATCAAAAGTATGTGGCTAATGTTGTATATCGTTGCATATGCATACTCTCCAGCTAACCCAATTTGGCAGGGATAGTCACAGTTAATCTTCTATCATCCCACCATTTCTCTCTCTTACCTCCTTTGCCCTCAACTTACTGAAAACTGGGTTCAAAGTGGAAAAAGCAGTTTGCACTCAATTAGAAGGGGGGAGAGAAGAATTGCTGGTGGAATCTTGCCATTTCCAGGAGGATTAGGCAAAAGAAATCTGCTGCAGCCTCTCCTAGCTTGTGGCTTCTTCCTCATTAATAACTTTTGCCATCTTGACCAATTCTCATGTTGTCACAGTTTTCATCTGTGAAACATTGCAGGGTATGCATACATAGTCAAAATGTGCTCTTAACCATTCAGAGCATGTCTCTATGCACGCTTCAATTTATATTTATAAGTGAGAGTTATTAAATACTAGGTTATGCTTTTTAATTTTAACATAAAGCTATGCATTCAGATTCAACTGTTTGGACTCAAAAGCTCTAATGACACATATGTGATAGAAATTTGTATTCAGGTGTACAATCTGTTCAACAGAACATCATGGCAGCTTTTCCATCCAGCTTTTCTGGGTAAAAAAGTGGGCAGTTTACCCTGGGCTACTTCAAAGGGGGTGGCCTTCCAGATCCTGTTGGATTATGACTTCCATCAGCCTATCCAGCATAACTATTGACAAGGAATATTGGACATTGCAATCCAGCAACTTCTTGATGATCACATGGTTTTTAACCCTGGGTTTCATTATTTTATGTTGAATACTGTAGTTAGGTCTGAACTCTTCATCCTGCAGCCAAGCACTCCAAAGCTAAGTACTGTCCAAGAGAATTTCCTGTGAAAAGTGTATGAACTTAATTAGACTGTGAAGGTGTTTGCTCCTCTGTTCACCTTTTTTGGTTCTTGGGTCATGGAGGAATGGAGGCATTTTAGCTGTTCAGGCTACACTATAATAATAATAATAATAATAATAATAATAATAATAATAATAATAATAATAATCCTGCGCCTCTGCACAACGCAACCGAGTAGGCTTACACCATTAAAATATACATTCCGTATCCCAAAATCCCACCCAACCCTTAAAATACTATTAAACAATTTACAGTTTAAAACAAACTTAAAATAATAACACAATAAACAAGCACTTTCAAAACTCCAGACACATCTCAGCTTTCCCATGGATAAGGAATATATACTGAATGCACGTGCTGATTATATACTGAACATGGCTCCCCTGGATATGTTTTCTGGATGTGAAGCTGCCACATTTTAGCCAACATGGGGAAATCCTAAAGAGAGAGCCAATGGACTGTGACTTTAATATTTGACATTTCTACCTCGAACAAAGGTAGAACATTTTTTTTCTTTTAAATTGGGACTGCATTGGCACATTTCACCTTAACAACACATAAAAGTTTTCTTGATGCAAAACCATGGGGGCTTCTTGAGAGATTCAGTATTTTTCTTCTAATAAAGGGGTTTGTAGCCTCACAAAGGATTCCAGACAAAGGCAGTAGATTTTTGTCTTGCAAATGGAATTTGAAGTTTATTTCCTGGACTCAACCTCCCAGTGCCCACATGGCCAGAAGGAGCAGGGGCCCACCTGCATGAATACCCTTCCATACCATCTGAAATGAAGAAAACAACTACAACATCTTGGCCAAATGCAGGGCTACGACCTAACATTGTCATTTTTCTTTCTTTCTCCTGTATCAGTTTAAACAGTTGATGAAGCAGCCAGTGGAGCTTTGAATGCTTGCAACATGTGAATTTTAGCTGTTCCAGTCAAGATATCACTGTTTTGCGGAGTTTGATGATAACATGCATAGGTCTTCAAATCATCATGGCTTCCAGTCATTCAGTGTGACACCGTAACTCTCACAAAAGATGGAACTCTTCTCTCTTGCAATCTGCAGTCCCTACATCCGGCATCCATTAACCCTTGATATATTCAATATATTCAATATCTTCAGTTTGTTACATTTTGTGGTTTGTTTTAGTCAAGGGAATGTTGTTCTCTGAGTTAAGAACAAATAATTTTACTATTTTCCTCCTCGATGCAGGAAAGGAGACAAAAACTGGGCATTTCCCAAGATTATTTGCAAATTGGTATTTGCTAGGGGTTGCATAGAAAACAGCTGCCTGAGAGCCCACAAGGCAGCTTTCTCCAGTAATAGAAATAGAGAAATTACATTCTTTGCTCTTCCCCTTACTGCTACTACACTTCAAAAAGTGCATCGCTTCTGTGTAACAGACCAAGGCATCAATGGTGTAGCATGCCAACAAGACTCTAAATACTGACACAGTTTTCCTTCAGCTCTTCAAATAAGGGAGAACCATAGTGAGAAATAAGCAGGGGAGGTAATACAGTTTGTGACAGTCAGGTCTAGCTTCCAACCACAGTGGATGATTTTGTGAAGATTTTCCAGGACCTTGAAATAATGTATTTTAAGACTGATCCAGTATTCATTCTTCTCCCCCCCCCCCCCCCCCCCACTTTCTCTCCCAAGCACAGGCACTATTCTGGTACAGTCCTAGGAGAGTACGCTATTGGGTACTTACCTTGGAAAATCCTGATGCTCAAATCCTGATACCTCTGCTACTCTATGTGGCCATGATCCATACTTGTCCTGTTGTACTTTGTGTGACTTCGGTGCCAAGTAAACAGGGTGAAGAAAAGAAATCTTAAAATTATAACTCTCTACTTACGTTTTTCTCATTTCCTTCACATTTCTTGTCTAGGGGCTCATTATTGACATTATGTTCAAAGTGTTCTCTTGCTTTTTTCAAGTCTCTTATTGACCTATTATGTGGTCTTCTTAGGTAATGAATATTCGGGGATGGTTTGCCATTTCTGGCCCCTAAAATATATCACAGAGCACCTGATATTCCTTGGTGTTTCCCATTCAGAAACTAATAAGGTATGCCTTGCTTTGCTTCCAAGATCCTTCTAGGGCATTTATGCAGTGCCCTGTTATTGTTGTTTTTAAATCTAACCACATTTAAGAAATGCAATATTGTGCTTTCATATGAATGTGATAAAGGAGCATCCTAGATTTTGCATACACACACATTCACCAGCTTCTGTACAATGTAGACAGATTATTGAAATCAAGAGATACTAGATCCACAGTATTCCCCTGATCTTTAGCATATCTTCATTTCACTCTGATATTAATTCTCCTTGCAGGCTAATCCTAACTGTGACATTAACTGTACCTAATATAGAGACTACACTGTTTAAGACCAGGACTAGTTTAAATATACTTTTTACAATGAGCACAAGGCTATGGCAGTCATTTTGGAGATTTAGTGGGGTGTGCACAATAATAAATTGAAAACACAATAAATCATTTATTATTAAACAGGGTTTTAATGAAGATTTTTCAAGTACTATCATTTGAATGAGAATATAATTGCACAAATGAGGATGCATGAAGCGCAATCACTTTTCCATTAAAAAACAAAAGGCACATATTTGTGTATCCATGTAGCAAAATTTGACACCCTTGTGTATACTCCAGGGAAATTAGGTCTTCCACAGCCATACCCCCAGCTAACGATTCCTATGAGAAGCCATTTTCCATCACCTTTGCTTCGACAGGACAGAGGTCCTCCAGAATCTCCCTGAAACATATTGTTTTCAAAATATAAAGCTTTTGGTATGTTAAAACATTCCAACAGATGCTATCATTGACACTGCCATATTAAAAGTGTTGTTGTTGTTGTTTTAAATTGAGGCCAAAGAACGATTGTCACTATTTAAACCTTAAAGTATGAGAAAACAATGAGAAACGAAAATTGCCATATATTCAGGACTAAACAAGATGTAATACTAATTGTGTTAATGACATAGCACATTTTTGTTATATAAATAACATCTGCTGGGAGGCCTGAAGAGCAGCTGAAACACAGGAGACAGAGTAGAATGGTTTTAACATCTCAACTGCTATCTGCTTTGACAGGGAGACAAGACTTACCTCCAATGCCATTGTGAAGGAGGTGATGTTGTGCGGAGCCCTCTCAGGCTGGTATTGTAGCTTCAGGCCATTTAGAGCAGGCCTGGCCCCAGGTCTAATGATGGCACTTAAAGCAAGACCTAACATGAATCTCACACAGCATCTCAGGGGAAGTCTCGTAGGACTACAAATCCGCAAGACTTCATGTGTGATTTGGCAGACCTATATATAGGCCTGTGCATGTGCGACCAGGCCTTTATACAGCCATGCTCTTTGTTGGCAAAAATCAGGCAAAATGTCTCTTGAAAAACAATACTTCTTCCCAACATCTTGTTGGAAATGTAACAACCTTAGAAAGTCTCCTCATCTTTTATCCACCTATTCTAACTTGCCTGAGATATAAGCTGATATTTTAGCAAAGCAAAGCAAAGCAGCTTCATTTATATACCGCTTCATATCGCGCATGGGATGTCTAAGCGGTTTACAACTGTGAGCTGATTGCCCCCCAACAATCTGGGTACTCATTTTAGCGACCTCGGAAGGATGCAAGTCTGAGTCAAGCCTCAGCCCTGGCTGGTATTGAACTCCGAACCTTGTGGTCTATGAGTGAGTGGCTGCAGTACAGGCATTTAACCACTGTGCCACCAGGGCTGATTTTAGGAGACCTTTCACCTCTTCTCTTCCCACTTCCACTCTCTCAGTACCCCAAAGTGTGTTGGAAGTGTAAAGGGCAATTATTGCATGTGGTGGACATGTAATAAATCCAGTGAAAAGATACTGGAAACTGATCTATGGCAAGATAGAAAAAATATTTAAGACAAAAATGAGTTTTAAATCAGAGATTTAAATGTCTAGAACTACTAGATGAAGTAGTAATAAGTAGTCTTTAATCTACTAAGTAATAAGTAGTCTTTAATCATTAATCTACTAAAATGTAGACCTATATTGTCTATATTGTCTATTTTAATTCTGAAGGAAAACTAAGAGGAAATGTAACAAAGGGGCAAATCAAACCAAAAGATAGGAAGTGAGAAGTCATTTTTAAATGCCACTTGAGTGATTCTGTCATGCTGGTGAAATGTTATGAGTGATGGGTGGGGAGAGTATGTTTTATGTGTAAATGTGATTATGCGTTATGTGTCTATAAATGTGTGAATTTATATGTTAAGTCTAAAAAAATGAATCTTTAGACAAGGGGTGAACTTTAAAATGGTGTTAGACTCCAACTCCCATCAGCCCCAGCCAGCATGATCACTAATAAGTCTGATGGGTGTTGTAGTCCAGTAACATTTGGAGGCACCTCACCTCCACCCCAGAAACTGTTGTACAAAGTCTAAAGTAAACCCATCAGCATATATCTATCATGATGATTCTGGTTAGGATTGATGGAACCATTGTTATAGGATTTCTTAGCGCAAACATGAACTTCAAGCAAAAAATACTAAGTGGCTCTGTGAATGAGATGGAAAGAAAGCTGGGGAGATATATTTACCTTGCAGCTATCCCTTTTGCCTGACATCATTCCAGCACATAGCATGCGGGCTGTAATAAGACCATATGTTGAATGGCACAATGTTTGATCCACAATTTCTACCTCTGCTTTTTGTAGAATTGCTGGTGCTTCATCATCTGAAAAAAAGATATAAAGCTTAACAAAGAAAGATTATGAATCAAAGCAGTCTCAATAATGCATGTTCCAGAGAAGTCAAAATAATAATTGCAGATGGGGCTGATGCTGAGTTTGAGGCTGAGTAACTTGCTTAAAGCCACATCTGGGATTCCCTGATTCACAGATTGTTCTGGCCATGCTACAAGAGAGACAAGAAAGCTAATTCTGGCATTCATATAGTATTCTAAGGAAGAAAGCAAAAACAGGTAACTATGCCATCTTAATCAGCATACACATACTGCTTAAAGTAAGCAATATGGGCCATTTTATGGAATTTCCATTAAAACTGATTTTTTTTTCAAAGTTGGACTAAACCAGTCCATACCTTTCTTTTAAAAAATAGACCAGTTAACTGTTTCAAGATCTTTTTATTATATATGATCAGTGTTACAGAATATGTCTCTGAACTGGGAATTAAAAAGTGTAAAACTCTGTAGCAAAGTAAGTAAAACTCAGTTTATTGTTGTTGTTTACCTCCAAGTTATTTCTGACTTATGGCAACCCTAAGTCAAACCTATTATGGAATTTTCTTGGCAAGATATGTTCATAAGAGATTTTCAATTGATGCTGACAGCAAGGTTACCCAGTGGGTTTCATGGCCAAAGTCTCCAGAATCATGATCCAAGATCAAACAACTACACCAGGGGTAGGCAACCTTTCCCCTTTAAGGGCCGAGGGACTTGAGCTCCCAGAATCCCAGGAGCAATTGGCCAACATGGCTGAGGCTTCTGGGAGCTGAAGTCCCTCGGCCCTTAAAGGGGAAAGGTTGCCTATCCCTGGACTACACCATGCTGGCTCTCAACCCTAAAGCAGTGCACATTTGTTATTTGTTTTTATTTATTAGGTTCCATCCAAATTGCCCAAAAACCTTGGGCCTTGGCAGCAGTTGTACCTGTGCTTATTGAGATTTTTTAAAAAATATCCATATAACCTAGCTCCTAATACATTCTATTTCTAGTGAATTTCCAGGACTTGCTGCAAACTTTTCAAACTTGGGTTAGGCAGTGTTCTTTTCTTCACATCCTGAAAATTTCCAGTATAGATGGGGTAAATTCCTATGTCTGTATCCATTTTCTCATCACCTTCCCACTGATCACATCTTGAATGAGTGTGTTACCTTTAACAGGATTTTCCCCTCTATATTTCCTTCTCATTAATTTCCATTTACCAGGCTGAACCCATCACCCACCCTCACCACCATCTTTATTTCACAGTTATAGTGGTAAAGTGGTGTAGCATTTTAGCTACTATTTTGGGGAGGCTACATATCTGGGTCTGCACACCATTCTCTTTATGATGTAGATCAGGCTGAAAGTAAATGTCTGCCTCAAGATCAGTTGGGGCTCATTCCCCCTATGATTTAAAGCAATTTGCTGATAGCTTTATATGTGCCTCGTTCACAGTGTAAACAATTTCTGACCTGATTGTTATCAGTTAGAGTTGTTTTGAAGTGAGACAAATGCAAAAAAAAAAAAATCACTCTTTTCAGACACTAGTTTTTTGGTGGTTCTTTTGAAAAAAAGCAATATGGGAACTTATTCAACAAGTGTGAATGAAGGATCAGATTTGCATCACATTGGAGGGTAGAGACTAAAGGCAGAAAGTTGGGGCTCCCTCCAGTGAAGGAGGACAAGGGCATTCCTTAAAAGGGAGGGCATTCCAGAAGAAAACAAAAGAAAGGGAGGGAATGACATAAAAAAAAAAGATAAAAACACTCATATAGAAATGTAAATGCAGGCTCAAAATTGAGGACTTTCAAGAAAAAAGAAGGACAGGAATCAAGAAAGGACCACCACCACTTTCCTCCCAGTTCTAGGTCCCTTAGAGACCAGCATAGGAGGAGGTGAGGCCGAGCAGCTGAGCTCTCCAAGCCCAGCAGCCACCTCAGAAGAATCAGGGCCACTCAACTGCTCAGCCC
The DNA here is from genome assembly GCA_020142125.1 of Phrynosoma platyrhinos. Lineage (NCBI taxonomy): Eukaryota > Metazoa > Chordata > Lepidosauria > Squamata > Phrynosomatidae > Phrynosoma > Phrynosoma platyrhinos. Next base: position 128,843,148 of record JAIPUX010001232.1, read on the forward strand.
TTGTCATCCTTCGGGGTGAGGACACACTTGGTCCCCCAGGAGGAGAAGAGGTCCTGGAAAAGGAGGATGCCTGCTGCTCAACCTGCCTCCCCAGGGGAAGGAGAGAGAGCGGAGGGCACTTTTCCTCCTCCTTTGACTCTAGGCTTGGACGTTTGCAACCTAAATCCCCAGGAGCCCTTTCTGTCCCCAGTGGCCCTGGCTTTCTGGAGGGCTGAGCCATTCTTCCCTCACCTCCTTGGCTTTTCCTCCTCCTTCCTCTGCATCTTCCCCTTTTGCAGCTGCAGCCTCAGGTGGAGGGGCTCCCTCCCTTCCAGTCACTCTGGCACCTTCAGGGACAGCCAGGGAGGATAGGCAGCAGGGGATGATGGGGGTGGAAGTGGAGGAGGAGGAAGGGTTGCTCTCTTAACCTCTTGGAAGAGCCAGGACTGGGTTTCTCTCCCCTGCAGCAGAGGTAGCTGACTTGTTTTCAGGCAGTCTAGCTCTCCCTATTTGTTCTTGTTGTTTTCTGCCTTAAAGTCCTTTCCACATTATGGCTACCCTAAGAAAACATGGGGGTCTCCTGGCAGATTTCTTCAGAGAGGGGTCACCTTTGCCATCCTCTGAGGATGAGAGAGTGTGACTTGCTGAAGGCCACCCTGTGGATTTTTATGCTGGAGCCCTCCTCTGCATTTACTTCACTAATAGTCCCCCATGATAGGGTTTGCCATGTGTGTGGCTGGGTTGTGTGCCTTCAAAGTTTCAGACTTTTGGTGATCCTACCTAAAGCATTGCTAGTCAGTGCCTTCCTCCTTCTCCATTCCTCCTTCCCTCCTTCCCTCCTCAAAGGCTGCTTGGCAGGATCCACTGGTCCCTCCCTTGACTTTCTCTCTGCCGGGGCAGATAGGCATCACCTTCCCCACCTGATCCTGGAGCACCAAGAGTGTCTGCTCCTCGGGAGGCCTAGGATCTCTTGAGCCCTGAGGATGCTGCCCAGGTTGGCACTGATGCACATCATATGACTGACATTTAAAAAACAAGAAAATGTTTAGTGTGAATGACAAGCATGTCAAAAAAGACACAAATGCATGAAATTCTTATAATAATTCACTTCCATAGCGGGAACTACGCATCAGTATGAATCTGCTTCTGCAACTCTGTGCCAGTGTGACTCACAAAGAGGATTAAAAGCAAGTGGGAATGAGCCCTTAGTGAGTTCCATGGTAAAGCAGGGATTAGAGCTCATATCTCACAATTCCCATTCTAGCACTCCAACCACAACAGCACACTGGCTCATTCCCCCCACAAAAAAAAAATGCATAGGGGGGTGTTTACCTGTTTCTTGTTTCTGTCCCCAGCCTGTTACCCAGCATTTTTCCCCAGGGTAAACTCTGAAAGTGGCAGGAGGTAGACATATTGGCTGAATTAAAGATCTCATGGTGTCAGCCCATGGTGTGCTTAGCTGCAGCAGAGCAATGTCATAGTCATAATTTTGGCTGTTATAGTATTCATGGATGATGATTCGCCTCAGAGTAGAGACAAATTTGGCTTTTCCTTGAGTACGCATTCCCAAATGTGCTGTCCAGATTCTAGGGTCTGATAACCTAATCGAAAATGATTTAGATAATAAATATCAGTGATTGGAATTGGTGGAACATAGAGAGGTAAGTTCTAGTTTTAAAAAAATAAACTCAAAGATGTTGTTTTTAATGAACTGAAGAATTTACCTGCAATATAAGAGGATTCATAGCAATTATCTTCTTTTAAGGCTGTAATATACTGAAATTAAGGCAGCAATTTAAGGCTGTAATTTATTCAAATATAATAGTTGGACTGACTTCTGAGTAAATATGTAAAGGATCATGCAGTAATAATACTCCTTCCTAAATCACAGCTAAAGAACAGGTGGCTCTCCATATGTTGTTTCACTGAAAGTCCCATGGTATTGACTATGGGGGGTTGCAGACTGCCAGAAAAAGTGCAAATTCAGTCCACTTTTAGGGTTAGGGTTAGGGTTAGGGAATCATGGGAACTGTAGTTTATTGTGGCACTAGAGCTCTCTGACAGAGAAGGCTCAATGTCTCAGAAAAAAAACAATTCCCATGATTCCCTAGCTCTAACCCTAACCCTAAAAGTGGACTGAATTTGCACTATTTCTGACAGTCTGCAACCCCCCTATGTTGGGTAGGTTTGGTGAGTCCAGCATATAGAGGAGAAGTGGACAAAGAGTGGTCCTGAGGCCATATGTGTCTCTGAAAAGTTTTTCTGTGATCCTTGACTCTTCCAGACCGAGCTTTGGCTGGTCCCTCCAAAAGGGTTAATTCACTCATGTGGAAGCCTCCAAGAATGAAAATTCATCTTTTAAACAGGTTGTAGCACACTGCCCTGTACTATTTAGATCCTCACACACACACACACAAAAGTAATTTTTCAAAACCATAAGTAAACTTCTGATCACTCCCAAATTACTTCTTCTTTGTCATTCCTGGTGGCTTCTGAGGGGCTTTAGGTGGGAAAAAAAGTAGCCCCTAAATTTGACTACTTGTGATGTAGAAGGTATCAGTTCTGTGGCATTCTGTCTGTCGGCAGTTTTCCAACTATGTGATGGGCACAAGATATTGGAAGTTCCCTGGAAAATGAAGATCATACTACAGATGATAGCCAGAGTTACTTTTGTCCCAGAAATGAAAATTTATCACTTGGAACACAAAACAAAAGGTACAGAGAATTAGTAGCCATAAGAGGACTCCTAGACATACTAATTTCTCATTGGTTATATCTTTTTCTCTACCAGCTGGATCTTCTCCTGATGCCAGACATGGGTTAGAGCTAAATTCAAAAGATCTTTACATTGCAGCAGCCCACACATATTCAGCCTTGTGCAAGGGTTCTGCATGCTTGACCAAAAAATGACTGAATATGGGTCATGGGAGGTGGGGATGAACACAACTTGGAAGGTCTAAAAAAGAGTAAAAAGGTGGTGAGAAGAGGAAAAAGGCTCCTGGTGCAAAGATACTGAAGGAAGGAAAATGTTACTGTGGTGTTCATCGAGACGGGAAGACTGCCAGCTAAAAGGAACCTATTTCTGGCCTTCAGGGAAGACAGTTTGTCCTTGGAGACAAGGCATTCTAGGAAGGCTACTTTGGACAATCACCAATGTCACAGGACAGATGATTAACCAAGAGTCCTCTCGGAGTGCCTAGCTCCAAGGACCTTCAGAAGTTAGACCTCTTTAAAAGCTCTCAAGTAAAGGCCCCTTAGGACCTTTGCACATGACTGCTCCCCACTGGAATTGTGGTGTCCATCTGATTTTCCTCCATCAGCACCAGCTCCCTGTGTGAGTAGGATGTGGGAAGAGCTGGGGTATCTAAAAATATCAGCTCCATTTTGATCTGAGCAAGCTAAATAACCCATGAAGAAAGAGCTTTGGGTAGCTAGGGAAGAGGTCATCTTTGGCATGTTAATAACAGGATGTCTTTGTTTATTGGGCCTTAGCACATGTAAAGCTTCTCAGGTTATTTTTCTAACTGGTTATTGGAAATCCATGACTCACCATTATGAATTAATGAAGGAACAACAAATTTATTGTGCTCACCTATATTATATGCATGCCATTTTAGAGTTATTAAAGGAAAGACTCTAAAGGAGCTGACTTTTAAGTACTTACCTGTTCCCCTGAAAACAATGGGCAGCTGAGAGAAGCCATTCTTTGGATATAACTGAAGCTCCGCAATAAGCAGTTCCAGCAAATTGGAGGCTGACTTGCCATGGCCATTCACCTTCCTGTGCATCTGAACCTCCCACAATCCGGAGATGTGCATTGGTGTATTTAGTGCTGCCACAGCCTTAAAAAGAATATGATTCAAGCTTTTAAGCAACCATAACAGAATACAGATTTTCTCAAGTAATACAAATTTAAATTACTAATGTTTTAAAACAATAATTTTAAAAATATATTTATATCTAACCTTTCTACTATCATGGAGGCAGCATATTTATGATTTCTTTTAAAAAAAATGCCTTCAATCCAAAGAGAATTTCAGAGCTGTGTACATAAAAGTAGAATACCCAACTCAATCAAATGATTTAAAATCTTATTGGATTCCAGTGTCCATCAGTCCTAGCCAGACTGACCAGCTCTGGGGGATAATGGGCATACGAATAATCAACAGATGAAGGACCCCAGGTCCAATCCTGTTGTGCAGGATTCTCATCCATACACTGGACAAACTTTGGGTGGCACCTTTTTAGTGAGATGCAATGCTTTAAATCCAATTTACACCACCTGTCACACAATTTACTCTCATCTGTCACATAACTCACTTTTAGGCCATTGTAGATAACAGAATTTAGTACCAAACATGAATTGACCCCACCCCATCAGCTTTTCCTCTGGTGCCTCCTCCCCTTCCCCCCCCCCCCACACACTATAATTTTCTGCTTGGTAGAGAGTGGCAGAGGAGCATCTAGGTATTTACTTATACCTGGATTATGACAATGTTCATCCTCCAGAACCTTAGGGGGTCTTCTGGGGATTCCTGAGGATAATACCATTGCTATGCAGCCAGCTATGGGGGAAATAACTTGAAGCTTCTCTGTGTTCCTCCTGTTCACCACCAACCAGGAGATGAACATGTTGAGGGGGATGTAGCAAAGAAAATGTGGGTTGGATTGGATTGGTTTTGGTTTGGTTGGATGGGAGATGCTTCATAATTGTGCAGGATATCAGTCTTAGATGTGATTTGTTCTATTTGAATCAGGGGTAGGCAACCTTTCCCCTTTAAGGGCCGAGGGACTTCAGCTCCCCGAAGTCTCAGCCATGTTGGCCAATAGTCCCATGTTGGCCAATAGCTCCTGGGATTCTGGGAGCTGAAGTCCCTCGGCCCTTAAAGGGGAAAGGTTGCCTACCCCTGAGGATTGCAACATACACACTCAGATCACGCCAGAGTTGACAGACAGACTGTTCCAATCCTCAGTACTTATTACCATCCCACTACAAAGACACATAAACAGTCTGAGATCTAGCTGCTCAGGAGGCACCTGGGTGATTCCTACAACAACCCCATTCTTGGCACTCTAGCTAGTTTTCTTCCATCTGTCATTGTATTTGGCTTGGGAGAGATATTGGTGGAGCTTTGGAGTGAAAAAAGAAGAAGCTTATATTGTGGTTGAGTTGCCAAATGACTTGCGAGTTATAGTAATAAAAATGGGTGGGTGATGCTTGTGTTTTTCCAATTAGCCATTGACTAAATTGGGGTGGGGACCCAGACAGGAAAACAGGATTCAAACACTCTATTCCAGGGGTAGGCAACCTTTCCCCTTTAAGGGCCGAGGGACTTCAGCTCCCAGAAGCCTCAGCCATGTTGGCCAATAGTCCCATGTTGGCCAATAGCTCCTGGGATTCTGGGAGCTGAAGTCCCTCGGCCCTTAAAGGGGAAAGGTTGCCTACCCCTGCTCTATTCAGATGGACATTACATTTTGCCTAAACATAGTAGGTTGATGGACATATCTACTAAATCTAAATATAAATGCGTTAGTATTTGATATATTTAGAACTGTACTAGTTACAGGAAAATAATGATGGCAAGATAAAATTACACTATCTTTTAATGTATTGTACATATAGAAAATAAGCAGGCTTAACTTCTTTGTGTTTCCAGGGAGTACAACTTTAGGCAGACTTACTACAATTCCTTTCATCACTTCGATCAAGGCAATCTATGATTCCATCACATCTTGCATTTTGTTTCCTGAAGCAAACATTACTGCTACATTTATAGGTATTGTTGGTACATGGAATGTCTGAAAGAGAACAACCAAATGCAAAATATGTGCTCTAATAATGCTATTTATCAATTTCAGGGACTGTGGCTGAGAGTGAGTTACTGAACTATACAATGAATCCTTGGCTGAGACAAAATACAAACCAAAGTCACTCAAGCTTAAAGTTTTATATCCTTGGTTTCTGTTGAGTAGGATCGCTACAGCTAGTCATGTGTTTGCATGGTGGGAAAAGACATTGAAAAATTAAAACATTAATTAAAGATATTGACCTAAATCCAATTGCTGATCCTTGCTGGAGTAGATCCACTGAATCAACTGCTGAATGGTAAATCAAAATCAAACCAGCCTGATTTAGTGGTCTGAGTGTTGGACTAGGGTCTAAGCTGCACTGCAGAAATAATAGAGTTTGACACTGCTTTGGCTGTCATGGCTCAATTCTCTAGAATTCTGGTGTTTGTGGTTCTGTGAGATATTTAGTCTTCCCTGTCAAAGCACCCTGGTGCCACAACAAACTACAAATCTCACAATGCCATAGCATTGAGCCAGAGCAGGTAAAGCAGTGTCGAACTGCATGATTTTTTCAGTGCATATGTGGCCTCTGGCTCTGGGAAATCATGGTTCAAATCCCTGCCCAGTCTTGGAAACTTGGGCAAATCACACTGTCAACCTTATAGGAAGATAATGACAAACCTCCTCTGAATAAATCTTGCCAAGAAAACCCTAGAATAGGGTTGCCATAAGTTGGAGTGGACTTGAAGACACATAACAGCAACATTGAATCAACAGATATGTAAATCATATTGTTTCATTTAATCTAATCTCATTGGAAACACCCAAAAAAGAATACGCAGCAGTAGCAGCAACAGCACTCGCAGCAGCATGACCCAGCATTTAAACAATTTTATATTTCTCTTCCACCATTTAATTTCATATCTCTGTAACTATGAAAGTAACTTTTAAAAGTTATAGTTATGCCATAAAGCAAATAAGGTTATCCCTTGCTAAAATACAATTATAATATCACTTAGGTGTGTCTTACTTATTACAAAAAAGATTTAATTAAAAGTTGCTAGCTATTTATAATTATTTACTTCCAAGTTCTGGGTGAGACTCACTTTCGGTGCAATGCTGTTCATCTTGGCCATCTTCACAATCATTTATTCCATCACAGAAAATTGAATGGTGTTGCATTAAGAAGCTGGTGCTACAGTTTTGTTTGGATGTATCTAAAATGAGGAGAAGAAAATCACAAAATCATAAAGAGAAACTATGCTAAAGGACAGCCATAAAGAATCATCACTGTATTTTCAGTTATATGCTATAGGTAATTTACCACAGAAGAGCTCATCGCTTTCATCAAAACAGTCATTGATCCCATCACAACGCCGATATCTTTGGACACATAAACCAGTGTGGCATTGAAAAGATCCAAGTGGACAGGCTAAAGGCAAGAGGGAGAACACCTGTCATTCTAGATTCTGGTTTGAATATTAACATTTCTATTACAAAAGAATAAGGACCTGCCAAAAGTCGTCCCATTCCCAAATGAACATCACTCATTTCCAAGGGTAGAAAAACTTCCTGGCAAATTCTTCCCTTGAACAAAACCCCTTTAAATTCTTATTTTAGAATTTGATTTAAAAAAAACACACACATTCAGTTTATCACAAGGATAGGCAAATTCCAGCCTGTGGGTTACATGTGCCCCTAAGATGAGTATTCACCCAACCTCCCCAATAGATCAAAATTGTAATGGTTTTGACTCCCACCCTCTCACACACCTTTAAAAAAATCCAAAAGCTGCCTTCTTCACACACACAAAAAAATCAATTCAAGATCTTTTGTGCCACAAATGGCATTTTTTTGCACAGAAATCATTTCTGCATAGAAATATTGGGTGCCATTTTGTATTGCAGTTACAGATTGATAACCTAGGTTTACAGATCTTTAACTGCTCTATATTCACTAACACTACATAGTCACAACTGTGGCACTATAGTTACAATTGTTTGCCCTTCCTAACCTACTAACCAGGCAGGAGCTATACCAATAGATGGATGTCTGTTCATCTGTGGATCTAAGGATGATGTTCTACCTCCCTTCCACCAGGGAGTGATTGTGACAATCAGAAACTGGACCCCTGACACAATTTCTTGTTGCAACCTTGCTCACCTGTACCTCATACCATTCAACATCCCCCAGACCCTCTGAAGCATTTTGAGAAGATGGGCCACTGTAGGAATGAGGGTGTCATACAAGACTCATAAAGTGTAGTATAGTTATATAGACTCATATAGGGCCTTTACAGACTGCCAGAAATAGTGCAGCTTGAGGCCAC
>JAIPUX010001232.1:128860204-128877926 GCA_020142125.1 Phrynosoma platyrhinos
CAGGGCTGACCCTGCTTAGCTTCCAAGATCAGATGGGATTTGGTATCTTTAGGGTATTTAGACCTTCTTAGATATTGTTTCAGTTGCAGAAATGACTAGTGCAACTGGACCAGTCAAGAAACAGAAAGAGCTGGGACTAGGTGTAGGTAGGCAACACAACAATAAAAAAAGATGAACAAATGGTAAAACAGTAATAAAAATGATAAAATCGGATTGGCATGCCCCGTCTGAGGAAAGATGGGCCTTATTTTCAAAGGCAGAACATAACTTCAGTTAGAATGAGGCTATATGACTACAGCTTCTACATTTAAAAAACAAACAAAAAGAAATCACAGGAGGATCTAACAGTATCTTGATTTTTTTACCATGTACTTTCATGGTAAAAAGAGCACTTACTTTCTTGTGCTATGACCTCAAAGTAGCCATGAAATTCCTTTACTTTCTTCACTTGTGCAGACTTCAATGTAATCAGCATCATATTATTAGTAGAAACGAAAGACAGGAATGAATTGGTTGGTTCACAGATTCTGAAATAAATTGATTTTTTTTCATTTATAGGCTGTATGAAGTTTATTAATATAATGAGTGCCCTTACTTGGCTTGGCTCTTTTGTCAGTCATCCAATTAACCAAGCAATTGTGCTTCCAGTTGTGTGAGCAACAATAGTTGCACTAATAAGTAAAATACATTTTAAGAATGACATCCTGAACTAACTTGCAGAGTTGTTGTGGTGACAAAAAAAATGGAAGAGGAAAGCCATGTATGCCACCTTGAGCCTACTGCAGGAAAGACAGAATTACTAATGACTGATTTATTAGACTCTAGACATTAAGCATTAACCAAACCAAGACCAGGATGTAGCAAAAAGGTTTGGGGGGGATGAAGATATTGCCTCCCAAATAAGAATTGTGCCCCAGTGAAATTTTTCTTCAGTCCTCAAATTTCTATCATTGCAGAAACTTAAAATTATAGTTTTATAGCCTTCCCGGAATAACTTCCCGGCTTTAGGAGATAATTATATTGCCCTCTTCCTGCTGCTCATTCTGCAATTTGTTGTGCTATTCGTCGTATTGTTGGCTTATTATTTTTGTGTTATGTTTTTGGAGCATGTTGTTTTAATTAATTAATTAGTTTAATATTGTTTTAAGGGATGGGAGGGTTGGATGGGCATGTGAATTGTTTTAACTTCTGTATTTCTTGTATTTTAACTGATGTAACCCGCCCCGATTGCTCCGCAGAGGCGGGCTATAAATAAAATTTATTATTATTATTATATTATTATTATTAGTAGTAGTTGAGCATGTAGAAATACAGCTTAGTCATCAAAGCACAAGGGGCAGGCAAATTTTCTAACTGAATGCTAACACAGGAAATATTAGAGCTCTGGGTATGAATAATTTTCAATGACTCAGCCTCTACATTGCTAGAATTTGGGGACTGAATGAAATTTTCATTTTTTGGTAGAATTATTTCTCTCTCTTTTTATAGTCACAGTTACACCAGACTTTGATCAGTTATAGTCCAACTCTCAAGTTGCTCTTTTAGTACTGTGTATTGGAATAATGGGGGGGGGGGAATCTAGAAGCAAACCTTGAAATTTTGTGTTGATTTCACTCTGCAGTTCTAGGGTCAGTTGTGTTTAACCAGGACATATAAGCAATAACTCTGCTATTGTTTCTGAAATCCTCTTGTATGATACCTCTGAACCTGTTTAGTTAAAAGGCATTCACAGCTCTTGATTATTAGATTTCTCTCCCATTTAACATTTTTATAAATGTTAAAAATAAATAGTTAATAAATATTTTTAATAAATCTGCAGGTATACACTGAGAAGGGATTAAATTCTGTATAATTGTATGTATGACAAAAAAAATTCCTTTCCCCAACATATTCCTCTGCGATAAATTTTTCAAATAAATATTGCTGAAAAGGCACACCTACCGATATAGTATCTTACTTTTGATTGGCATCAAGGAGTCGTAAATAGTCAATGAATCCGTGATGCAGTTATCAGCTTCAAGCTGAATGGATGCTATGGAAAGGCGAATTAGGTAGCCAACCAATGCAATCAGTTTGAAATAGCAGATCATTCTTCCTGATTTTGCTGAAATGTCCAGTGGAAAGTGTTGATGCAACTGGTCTGCATGAAGATCATATATGCAGTTTGTACCTACAAAAATAACACACATCAGGCAATAAAGGTCAGTGCTGCTGAGATTATTATACTTGCAGAAAAGGCAAGAAATCAAACTTTACACAAAAAAGGAGTGAATTTTTTTCCTCTCAAGTCATTGATATGAATATATGCTGATCATATTTAAACTATTAACTCATGCAATGTTTTTGGGCAAAACATCTAATGCTCTCTCTTCTAATGGAAGCAAATTCTAAGTGGTGTTGTTACTAGAAATTGGTATCTCTCATGGGACTACCTTGTAAAATACAATAAACACTTGAAAGCAACACTGCAAATATTATTATTCAATTAACCAATCAAAGACAAATTCTGTTTTTAGCCCAGTCTCAGAATTCAATTCATGTCAGACAATATACTCCTCCTCATAAAAATATGGTCAATTAGAACATTTATTATAGATAAATTTAGTAATTTACCTGTTCCTGTTGTTGAAGAGTAATCTGACCGGAGCCCAACTGCATTGGAGAAGAGATACAAATGAATCTCCCCTTATATAAACAACTATTGCAAGAAATGGTGAGCAGATGTTATACATAAAATAGTGCTCCAGTGTTTTTAAGCTGATGTATCACAACCTGAGAATAAAATCCAATTCATGTGAGCTTTGGGGGCTATATGACCTTGTTTTAGAAGAGTTTATTCTTGATGTTTCAACAGCATTTTTGGCTGGCATCTTCAGAGAATGCTGGCATGGAAGTGAGTGGGGTATATACTTGGTTGAGAGGAAGTGATTTGCCTGATAATCTGTGTGTTGTTCTGTTGTTGAATGGCAAGGCCTCATGGTAGGAGGATATGCAAGGAGATTTGTGTCTATTTAATTAGTGATCCATTGTCTACTGGGAAAACCTCTAACCCTGGGTTGTTTTCATTTGCACATGCTAGTGGGTTTTTGTTTTGTTTTGTTTTGTTTTTTGGTTGTTTTTTGGGTTTTTTTATTTTGGTGTTTTTCAAGAGCCAAACTTTATTTACATTAAGGGTTTCTTCTTTCCTGTTGAAGTTGTCTAGGTGTTTGTGGATTTCAATGGCTTCCCTGTCCATTCTGACCTGATAGTTGGGCTCTACAGGTTAATGGTTATTCCAGCTCAAACATCAGAAGGCCTGCCAGACCTAGAAAAACCCATAGGAGTGAAGACAAACAACTACCTAAAGGGAAGGTATTTTTATCATTCATCAAAGGAGTCACAGACAAGATAGGAAAACTGGTGAGGAAATACAACCTCCAAATGGTCTACAAACTGACCAAAAAAATCCAGCAAATGCTTTGCTTAGCGAAGGACAGGAGAGACCCTCTCATGGCCACAGGACTTTACTGCATACTGTGCAGCTGTGATCAAGTCTACATAGGGACCACCAAACACAGTGTTCAAACATGAATCAAGGAACATGAGAGATACTGCAGACTGTCAGCCAGAAAAATCAGCAGTAGCAAAACATGTTCTAACAATCCTGGGCATAAAATGTTATTTGAAAACATTGAAATTCTGGACCATGCCAACAACTATCAGTTCAGAATGCACAGGGAAGCCATTGAAATCCTCAAACACCTAGACAACTTCAACAGGAAAGAAGAAATCCTTAAAGTAAACAGAAAGCCTTTGCAGACCGCTAGAAATAGTGCAGATTGAGTCCACTTTAACCGTCCTGGCTCAGCGCTAGGGAATCATGGGAATTGTATTTTTTTCTGAGACATTGAGCCTTCTCTGGCAGAGAGCTCTGGTGCCACAATAAACTATAGTTCCCATGATTCCCTAGCACTGAGTCAGGGCAGTTAAAGTGAACTCAGTTTGCACTATTTCTGGCAGTCTGTAAAGGCCCAAAGTTTGACTACCAGTCCTGAAAAACACAAAAATCAAGATCAGCATGTGCAAATGAAAACCACCAAGGATCAGGGGTTTTCCCAGCAGACAATGGATCACTAATTAAATAGACACTAATTTTCCTTGCATATCCTCCCACCTTGAGGCCTTGCTATTCAATAACAGAAAAACAGACAAATTAACATGCAAATCACATTGTCTCAACCAAGTGTCACACAGTGTGTGTGTGTGTGTGTGTGTGTGTGTGTCTGTATCCCACTCACTTCCATGCCAGCATTCTCTGAAGATGCCAGCCACAGATGTTGGTGAAACATCAGAAATAAATTCTTCAAGAGCATGGCCACATAGTTCGAAAAACCCACAAAAAATCTATGGATGCCAGCCGTGAAAGCCTTCAACTTCAGAATTCATGTGAATTTGTGAAGTCACCATAATTTGATTTTTTAAAAAAAAAGATTTGATCACACTCAAACAAAATGATCTTAGAACTGAGCACATCTTAGAGAAGGGAAAGGAGTGATGCCATATAGCCTCATAAAAGGGGGTTGCAGACTGCCAGAAATAGTTCAAATTGAATCCACTTTTAGGTTTAGGGTTAGGGCTAGGGAATCATGGGAACTGTATTTTATTGTGGCACCAAAGCTCTCTGACAGAGAAGGCTCAATGTCTCAGAAAAAAAAAACAATTCCCATGATTCCCTAGCACTAACCCTAACCCTAAAAGTGGACTCAATTTGCACTATTTTTGGCAGTCTGCAACCCCCCAAAGAGCTTGGGAAAGGTTGTTGTTGTTTTAAATTACAGCCACTAGACTTCCAATCAGCTGGCTGGAAGGTTTTGGAAACTATAGTCCAAGGATGTAACTTTTCCAGTTTCTGCCCAAACTCCAGACAGATGAGCCAGCAAGTGATCTGAAAGACGTGCTGAAAGGACTGCTAAATTTCAGCCTGTAAACACAGACAATAATGGACAAATAATCTTAGCCAGCAGAAGCAACTTCCTATGTTTCTATGTATCATTTCACAAGCATGCCCTTAGATAATGAGAGCTGGTATCATCTTAACAAGTTCTTGATGTCCTGAAATCTCTGCAGTGCACTGAGTCCATTATAAAGGCAAAAGGATTTTGAAAGGCCATTCAGAAAAGGTTAAAAAATAATACAGAAATAACAGAACATAATAATGCCTTTTATGACTCATTTTAAGGATCTTCTCCTTAGCTATATAATTGCATGGCTGCAAACTGTAGTTATTCTCATATGACAAAAGTATATTATTTCCCCCCAAAGGTTACCACCTCTGGGAAAAAGGGAGCTTCTCTTTTGGACGCAACCTGTAAAGATGCAAAGCATTTTTGATTAAGCAGAAATACCAACCGCTAAGCACAATGGAGTCCATATCAACAGCAAGGCCTTGAAGATTCCCTATTGAAGTTCGATTTGTGATGCTTGTCTGAATTGAGTCCTTCAAAATTGCTGCTACACAATCTTCACAAAAGACTTGACCTTTAGCCTGTGGCACCACAAACACAATCCAGAAATGCACAAGTAGTCCCCCATTGTTGTTATTACTGAAATAAAATATAAAAGCAGAAGTGTCATAGTGTTTCTTAAATCCTTAGTGGATCCACAGTGGATCCCTACAAACCTATTCTCCCATTATTTTAGCAATGTATCAAAAGCATTTGGAGCATAAGATTCTTTGCTGAGCATGAAAGTAATTCTGTGTTTGCTTAGCTGATATATTTGACAAAAGTAACTCTTTGTACACAGGTAGCAGAGACTGCAAAATGGTTGACTATTTTTCTCTATCTAAGAAAACCAACTGGAAAAGTACAATGAAATATGTCCCACCTGACATCGGAGACAATGGACTGCTTATAAAATTTGGAAAAAGCAGATTTGGTATATACCAGGTTCATCTGAAAGAGAAAATTCAAAGAATGGTTTGGCAATCCTGCAGAGACCAAAAGCAAAATTTATCTTACAAAGACTTGTCTATGCTGAGTATGTAACTACAGGCATAAGAAATTCAATAACCCTCATTTTTAAAATGAGTAAAATTCATTTGGGAAAATGAATTTGAATGTAGTACCTTCATTCAAAGTCCCTTTATAATAGGCATCAAATAGGTATATAATAGGTATAAGATAAACCTCTTTTATTTACAGAATGTACAGAAGAGCCATGGTGATGAGAGCCTATGTCTCCTTCGCTAAAGTTTTTCTTTGAGCTTTTGATAAGATGTCATTAGAACTATACCTCAGAACAGAATAAAGTTCTAGCAGGGCTGAACCAAGACATTTTGCTATCTGAGACAAAGAAAAAGGTGGTATCCCTTCCTCATTAAATTTGGACAAGCACTGATAGCTGAATCTTTCTTCAGCACTGCATTCTTCACCGCACTTGGGAGCAGCAGGCTATATGAAAGGTCACAAGACAAGCTGTAGGGCATGCAGAGCAGTATCTTGCTTTGTATTCCCAGAATCCATTGCCCATGGGCAGCTGCCTCATTCTGCCTAATGGTAGGACCAGTCCTGTGTTTTGCAAGCCAAGAGTAAGAGCCACTCTGAAGTTCCATGGAAACTGTTCCCATGACAGAGTTGTCTACACTGATAAGGCTAGTTCAGAAAATAAGATCATAAGAGGATAATTGTAAAAAGCTCTTAGACAAAGATCTTTATGTGATTGTCTTGGTATACTTTTAGCAACCATCCTAGAACATATTCCCTGAAAAAAAGTTTCCAATCTTGTCCAGTTGTTGATATATATATACACACACACATCACAGGTCATCTAATGATGAGGTTGTTCTTTCAAAAACATTCTCAGGTCTAATCTGCAATGCAGAAATAATGCAGTTCAACACCACCTTAATGGCCATGGATCTATACTATGGAATTCTGGGATTTGTAATTTTTTTAACAAAATTAGAGCTTTCTGACAAAATAGGCTAAATAGCTCATAAAACTACAAATCACAGATTCTATAGCATGGAGTGTGGCGGTTAAAGTGATGTTAAATTTCATCATTTCTGCAGTACAGATTAGTCTTCAGTTAATTTAGACCAGAAGCTTGCACAATAAAAATACAATTGTCCCTCCATATCCCATGGAATCCTGGGAACTGAAGTTTGGGGAGGGATATTTAGAATTCACGGCCAGAGAACTCCAGTGCCTCATCAGATTGCAAACCTCAGAATTCTATAGGATACAAGCCATGGCAGTTAAAGTGAAATCATAGCACTATACTTATGTAGTGGGAAAGGGCCCCAGGAAAGTCCAACTTGTGAAGATCGGGAAAATCTCATGCCCTTCTCCTGGGACCTTGGAAGTTGTACCCACATTGCCCACCCCTCCACCTGAGTACAGGGGCTGCCATTGGTGAGGGAGAGCAAAACATTACTATAATGGCATTAGATCGTGTCTTTTTAGAAATGAAGCATTAGATGTAATTGAAAACTGATGACACATCTTACCTGTACAAATAAGGAGCTACCATAATGTAAAGTTTGGAAATATAAGAGCAGTATTTTGATGAAACATAGCAAAGGGACTGATTAAGTGGCATGCTCTTCATAGTGCTTTGAAAAAATTCCAAGGCATAAGGGCAAGGCTTGATTTATGATAATTCCTGACTCTGCTTGCCTCTTAATGATGTTCCAAGTACATAATTTCTTTATAAGGAATACATATTTTTAATATTTTAAGCTTGTGCTACTGCTATACTTAGGAAGAACTTAGAATGAGGTGATGAGTTAAGCCAAGGATATTTACTATCTGCTGAACTGGCACAACAGGTTCTAACAGAGAAAGAGGAACTACGGTATGTTGAAGAGAATCATACAGTATGTGAACAGGAAGGTTTGACATGTTAAATGTAGACAGAGGCCACTGTCTTCACTCTAATTCAGGAGTAGGCAATATCTAGAGATGCTGGACTGGAGCTCCCAGTTTTCCTTGTTGTTGCTTATGTTCGATAGGAGCATAATATTGATAGGAGTTACAGTTCAGTGACATATTAAGGGTTGTACTTTGTCCACCCTTTCTCTAAGCACTCATTTGTTGGGATCCTGGGATTTATAGTTTGTTCTGGCACCAGAGTGCTTTGACATAGTGGGCTAAATAGCATTGAGTCATGATAGTTAAAGTGCTGTCAAACTGCATTGTTTCTGCAGTGCAGATTAGACCTAAGAGATTTTTTTCCCCTAGTAAGAAAATTTAAAACATGGTGGGAAAACATGGGAGAGTTCAAAAAATGAAGTTAATATTATCTGAACTACTTGTAAAATTCTGGAAGGATGAATGGACCTAAAAACCCTGTCTGGAGGTACCCCAATTCATACAATTTGATGATAGCCTGGTACACACTATTGTGTGTTTGCATAAGCATGAATATGTGTGTGTTTCTTACCACTTGCTGTACATTCTGTGCTACAGTGAGGAACTCTCTGGATTCCTTCTGCCGATACTCTGGGAGAAATTCGATGTTGGCAATACGAAATAATCCAACGAAGTATAAAGCATCCTTACTTTCTGCCTGCACTGTAAAATAGAATGGGCATATATGTGCATTACTCCCCCCTTTCACTATGGCAATAAAAAGAGGACAATGATAAACTTATTTCCAGGAACTTAAGAAGTATTAGGAGTCACAAGAAATGTTTTTCCACCTGCAGTTGTGAATTTAGCCTTGTAACTTGCCTTAAACTTATATATGCTAGATGAACTCTATGCTGCCTTAACTGTTGTTGTTGTGTGCCTTCTAGTTGTCTTCCAACTTATGGCAACCCTAAAGCAAACCTATCATGGGGTTTTCTTGGCAGGATTTGTTCAGAGGGGGTTTGCCATTGCCATCCTCTGAGGCTGAGCCTTAATATGCATCATGCCACTCTTCTAATGGACACATTGATCTATTTAAAAGATATAAGAAGCATGGCAATCTTTATTCACTTTACATATATAAAAGAGCAAGGGGTTTCCACTTTGTCCTTCAGAAATAGGTATCAACATGCCTCTTTTCTAGGACAGAAAAACAGCTTCCCTTACCTATAAATATAAGACTTTTTTCTAGGTCATATCATGTCAAACGTGCTGAATATGGTATATAAAAGACCACTTTAAATGTACATATGAGAAACATGTGAATGGATCTCCTTAGATATATCTGCAAGAAAAAGATGTTGGACCTAGACAACAGAGACAGGAACTCACCAATAAAGAGCCACAATAATGTCCAAGTTATAACGCCAACAATAAAGAGCACAATTGTAAAGAGGATTATTTTATTTTGAAAATTCCAAATAGACTTGTTTCTTTTCCTCTTTGATTTTGAAGCCCTGTTGAGTTTTCTTGCAATTCTTTCCCATTTGTCTTCTGAATCTGCCATTTTAACTGATACATTTGATACCTTAAATCAAAGAGGAGAGGGAATAATGACATCAGCATAGACAAATTTGCAGTATCTCTCAGTGCCAATCTGAATTTTTCAATTGATAGTAAATACGTATGTGTAAACAGGAGCTAAACATGGAACCCTCCAGATGCTGTTGCACATCCCACCAGAACTAGCCAGTGTACTCAATGATGAGGTACCCTGGGAACTGCAGGCCAGCAGGCCAGCAACAGCTACAAGGCTGCATGTTTCACATTCCTGTCTGAAATCCAACTGCTAGTCTGAACTAGAGTAGATCCACTGAATCAATGGAAATTTGATAAATCACATATGTAAAGTCCATTATTTATAATTTGAGACTAGTTTTTTTTCCTACTAGTCCCCAGTCTTGTCTATAATAGTTGGGATTATCATTTGGATTTATGCCATTTGGCGTACACTATAAGGGCAAAATTTGCCCTATTCATGATATGAGTTTGTTTCACAGACCTAAGAATACGAGAGGGTATCATAAAATTATCACCTTTTAAAAAATTTGACAGAAAGATTGTTTTGATTTGTAGTTGTTAATTTATCTCTATGTAGTTACCATCCAGATTTACATATTTTCCCAGTGTTTCTTGACTCTGATATTGTAGAAGTCTGCAGATTACGCCTTACTAGGGGGTATCGTAAAGCAATAATGATCACCCGGATGGTATATTGATGAAATTTTGTCAGTGTCATCATTGGTCCCTAAATGCATGATGTTGAGAAAATCATGTCATTGTGTCCTTTATTTTTGAGACAGGTTATGCCAGAAGTGACTAAAGTATAAAATCCTCATATGGCACAATTTGCAGACATCTACAATAACAGTATTCAGAGGATCAAGAAATGCTGGGAAAATGTGTAAATCTGGATTATGACTATGTAGAGATAAGTTAACAACTAAAAATCAAAACAAACTTTCTGTCAATTGTTTTAAAGGTGCTAATTAAAATTTTACAATACTCCTCGCATTTACTCAGACATAGCGTTAAATGGGACTTTATGGCCACAGTTCTGTTGGTGATATACAGAGACTTGGGTTGTGCTACACATGTGAAATGAATTTTTTGGATAATGCAAAATAGACATAACCAACTGATGGTTGCACATGCAGAACCATCACAGATGTTCAACAATCACCTAGAGTAGTGTGCTAATGCCCATTGTGCATTCACCATTTCTCTTACATTTCACTATGATGGTACTGAAGTATTATGCAGTACAAACATAGCATAATTCTGCCAGCAGATATTTACATTCTGTTGAGATTATATATTGCTCCCTCCCTTGACAGAAGCTTAACATCCAGATGATCCCATAAATGTTTGAAGCAGTTTTTAATGTTTACAAGAAGAAAAAGGAAGTGACTTCAAATCTACTCATGGAAACTATCTGTTGGCAGAGGGACAATGTTTGGATTCCACCTTCTAAGATCTCTTTCACTGATAAATTCCATTCATACTTAGAACTGTTCTGATTAGTTTGTCCATTGCTCCATACTATGTCCTTAATGCACTACAGAAAGGAATGAGAGGTCAATTGCCACGTAGTCAGCAGATATGACAAGATAGAATCTGTCTTCAGTTGCCAGCTGCCTCAAATCTTAATTCTGAGAAAGGGGGCAATATAAACCAAATAAACAGATAAACTAAAGGTGATTGGAGATACCTTGTGCTTTTTGCTACAGAGAATCCTGAAGAAACAAGCTATTATTAAATGTAAAAAGGACTTGTGTCAGTGAGACAAGCATCTTCCACAAATATTTAGCCATGTTCTGAATCTCATTCCTGCAGATTTATTTCACTGAATCTGGAAGTATGAATACAGTGGGACAGCGATATCTGAGGATTTGCCATCTGCGAATTTGAACATCCATGGACAGCAAGCCCATGTTGTTACTAATGGTGGAACGTGCACATGGCCATGCCACCATTCAGAACAGCCCCCATTATTCCCAGTGGTGGTGCATGCAAGCGGCTGCACTGCCATTAGAGACAATGAGACTTCAGGTGCCACCATTTGTGACAATTTGGCTTGAGCATCCACAGATTTTGGTATCCCCAGAGGGGTCCAGAACAGAATCCCTGCAGATACTGAGGTCCCACTGTACACTGCATTTCCCTTTCTCACTTCTAGTCATAGGAATTAGCAGGGTCAACCTTTTTAAACTGACACTAGATGACACTTTTAGACCTTGTTTATGAGGGGTGCTCCATCAAGTGGTGAACAAAGTCTGTGTGTGATTGTCCTCACCTATTTAGTATTCCTTGATTGGTTACTAGAACATAAAAATGAATTTAATTTGATCTGTTGGGGTACATATGTCTAAGGAGATTTCATTGTGGGATGAAAAACAAGTATATGTGCATATTCACCTAGTCTGCTTGTTAGTTTTCCTGTGAAGAAAGTACTGGAAATGTTTGTATTTTTTCCAGTTTGTTGAGAGCCAGTGTGGCATAGTGGTTTGAGATGACATAGTGGTTTGAGTTTTGGACTAGGACTCTGGAAATCAGGGTTTGATTCCCACCTTTGCCATGAAACCCACTGGGGCAAGTCACATGCTCTCAACCTCAGGGGAAGGCAATGCCAAACCTCCTTTGAACAAATTTTATTTTTTTCTCTACCCCCAGTAGATAGGGTGCGATAATAAGTAGTAGCTACTAGTTAGCAAAAGTAATGAATGATAATTGAAGTAAGCATCCCCTAAGTATCAGCACCTATAAAAGAAATACACTGTGCTACTGAACTAAAAACAAACATCTCTCATAGCAAAACTGAGACTTTTACCTTTATTTAACAGTTGTTTCTGGGATTTTACATTCTTTCTAAATACTTCACCAATACTTGGATCTAATGTGCAAAACCTCTTGAACTTCTTGATCTTTCTTTTACCATGCTATTTAGCAGAACTAGTTTAGAACCGTATATTTGAAATCAAATTTGCTCCAGCACTAATATGTTTATAGCTGACTGTTACTATTTAAGTATCTAAAATGATTTTTTTTAATCTGTTGAAGAAGAAAGCATATTTTTCTTGTGCCAGTTCTAATTATGCATTGTAGAATTCACTCTCACTAATAAAGCAATTTAAGTATCACAGAACACTGAATTATTTAAATCCTCCTCTTCCTTTTTACTGCATGTCAGCTCTCCAGGATAACAGTTACTATGCCAACCAGCTGAATGCCAACTTTATTTAGATATACCATTTGACCTTTTGTTTTCTTTCATGGGGGGAGAGGGAGCAAGCTAGAATCCAGGGATTGTATCAGCTCTTATACTATAAAATTTATAGAAATACATTTCAGCTCTCAACGCAAATTATCTCCCAAGAACTAGTACATTCTGATAGTGATCATATCTGCCTGTGAGCAAATAAAAAAAATACATTTAACCTGAAAATATTAGTGAAAATTAGCTGCAGTATTTATAGTTGCAGTTACTGGCAAGAAACTGCTTTTACAGTTCACAGGCTGAACAAATAGATGACATACTGAACACACTGATATTAAACTAGGAATGATACTCACACTTAATTCATCTATAGGTTTAGCAGGTTTGTCACTTGCTTGTTCCTCCATTGCTGGATTCAAAATAATAATAACAAAATAATAACAAAATAATGAATTCACAATAATAATAATATATCAAGTCAACCTTGCCTCAGGCACTACAGGTGTGTACTAGTACAGACTATTAAGAACTATGCTTGCAGAGGGACTAGTAACCCTGTCCAAGTGGACTTGTGCGGTATGGCATCGATTTACATTCAAGAATTTCCATTGGTAATTCCATCTGCCCTGTCCTTCTGTTGTTGTCTGTGAACATTTTAAAAAGCATTGTCAGGGAGCACTAGACTCCAAGCACTGGCTACCAAAATCATCTTCCTAGATTAGTATTTTAATTATTTAGATATGAAATTGAGAGTGGAAACTATTAAGAACCTCTGTCACAGCAGAAGTGGACAACCTGTCCCTATCAATGTTTACCTGGATGTAAGGCCCATTGAGTTCCCTGAGGCTCATTCTGATGGAAAAGCAAGAATTGTGCTGTGCAAAGAATTGTGCAAGCTAAAATGGTCAAGAGTCAGGTAAGCTGTCACCTGGCTAACTGAAACGGTGTTAAATCCAAAGTGCTCCCAGCCTAGGGATGCTGAAATGGTTTTGACTAACTAGCACCCTGCCCTAGCCCAGTGTCAGCATTGCGCTTTGTCCCTGGGCTAGAAAGATTTGACTTAAACTGGACCCTCCCTAACCCAAACTCCATACCCTCCAACATTTCACAAATGAAAACTAGGCTACATGGCCAAGCAGCATCAGAGTGTGATCAAGATAGCAAAAGTTATTAATGGGGAAGAACACATAATCTAGGAGACACTGCAGCAGTTTACTTTTGCTTGACCTATGTGGAAAAGCAAGATTTTGTCTCCTCTGTTCTCTCCTTTGGTGAGTTGAGTGCAAACTACAGAATCTTTGCATTTTGAGCTCAGTTTACAACAACTGAAGTAAGCTAATGGGCTTTGCTGTTGACAGATCTCTGAGATTAGATGGGAGAAGAGTGTTTAATAACAGAAGAATATTTCTGCCAAGAGCCAGTGTGGTGTAGTGGTTTGAGCATTGGACTATTGTCCAATTGCTGCTCAGCCATGAAAGCCTACCTTGAACAAGTCACACACTCTCAGCCTCAGAGGAAGGCAAATATGTGCACGCACACACCTGAAAAATATCTTGTCAAGAAAACTCCATGATAGATTTGTGTTAGAGTCACCATAGGTCAGAAACAACTTGAATGCAGACAATAAGAACACATTTCTGTCAGAAGAGCTTTGTGTCTAATCCTAATCCATTACAATCAACCACTCCAATCGAACCCCTTACCATGCAGGAACTCACAATCAAAGCACCGCCGACAGATGGCCATCCAGCCTCTGTTTAAAAACCTTCCAAGAAGAAGAATCCAATACACCCCGGGGGAGTGTGTTCCACTGTCAAACAGCTCTTACTGTCAGGAAGTTCCTCCTAATGTTGGGGTGGACCTCATTCCCACGTACAAATAAATCAGTTTGCGATCTAAAACAATAGATCAGTTTGACAGTGGAGGGTGGTTCACACTACATTTGGCCCAATCTCATTTTCTTGTTGTAAAATAACCCACTTTTTGTTCACATTGACTAATGAATCGATTCCACAGTGATTTGAACAAAGTGATTAAATCCACTGTGATTAAATCACAGTGATTAAATCCACAGTGATTTGAACAAAGTGCTTACCATATGGGCATGACCATTGTTCAAAATTACAAAAATTGCCATAATATATGTTTTAGATGCAGACGTTCCCAGGTTATGTCCAAGGCATCTCTGATTCAGTCACAGAGTAATGAAGATTTGTGGAAAACTACTGCCAGGTAGAGTAGTGGGCAAATAAATGGACCCATGGTCAATATAATTCAGCTTCCTGTGTTAAAGACAGTGGCTTTTGTTTGTCTGGTAGTAGAGGTCTCTCTCTCCAGCCATTTATCTTGATTTCAGAATCAAAATCAGTACAAATTGTGACAGGAAACTAACAAAAAGAGGAAACAACAGGGACATTAATTTTTTAAAAAATATTCAAGGCTTTAGCATAGGACAAGTGGTATTTCCACTACCACTAGATTTTATCTCTTTTGTCAAGGTATTTCCTTGCCTTTAGATGCATTAATTTCTCCAATGAGTAACCCTTATGGCTTTCAACAAACTAAAGCAGTGGTGAGTAAATTGTACCCCCTCCCAAGTTATTTTTGAGGCCATTATCATCCAGATTCCCCAGACCATGCTTATTCAGGAGGAGGGAGTACAATTCTTCTTTTTAATACCATGCACACATTGTGTTTTTCAAAAACAGAAATGGACTTCCAGCTATCTCTAGCATTTAATTTTTAATTTGTTTGTTGGCATCTTTGACAGTCCGGTGGCTCCTAGAGTGTCCTAGGCCAGGTAAGTACCTCAAATCTGATGCAGTTGCCCTCAACTGGACTAAAAAACATTTAAAGATTTTTATTTATTTTTGTTTTGTTTTCTAAGGCAATACTTATGTATTCAACATATAACTCAATGAACAGAACTTTTGGAACAAAACATATGGTTTATAATCTGATTGCCATAAGTATAATTTGGTAAATTTGAGGTGAGTTTATGTAGAAGGAAAATGGAGTCTATATATTTCTCTCTGTGATTTGCAATGGATGTGAAAAGGAAGTCAAGCACATATCCCAGCTAATAAT
Organism: Phrynosoma platyrhinos; assembly: GCA_020142125.1. Classification (NCBI taxonomy): domain Eukaryota; kingdom Metazoa; phylum Chordata; class Lepidosauria; order Squamata; family Phrynosomatidae; genus Phrynosoma; species Phrynosoma platyrhinos. The sequence goes on from JAIPUX010001232.1 coordinate 128,875,901, forward strand.
CTATTCATCTGCCTATGACATTTAAGGCCAAAGAGTCATTAATTCCTCTTAGCTAACATTTTGCCCCATTAGTCTGTCATTCAAATTACCAACTAAAATTTCTTAATTTTGTTTTCATTAATGTGATATATTAGCAACCCTTTAAACATACACAGAGAGACAGACAATAGAGCACCTAGGAATCATGAAATGGCTAGGTTTACTCTAGTTCTTCTGCTGTGCCCTAGTAAACACAATAGCACTACTTTTCTGACAAAATAAGCTTCAGGGTAGATCCCAATGCTTTCCTTAAATCATTATGACATAGGGATGGATGACGTTTTCACTTCAGTTCATGTTTGAGCAAAATATTCAAAGATTTCCTAAGTTCTAGTGTGTGAAAGAAAGTGAAACTGACAGAGCTGACCATCCCCATTATGACATTTTGTCAATAACCACTTGACGATGCAGCATCTATAGCCTGTTTCTGGCCATATGTTTGAGACAAATTTTCACACTATTCTGCAGTTGTTTGAAAGCTGAGGAAATTGGGGGAAGGATAATGTAGAGTCTAGGACAGTGATGGTGAACCTTTTAGGGGCTGAACGCCCAAACTAAAAGGTCTTCTGGCATCAGGGGACATCTGGTCTCCAGGGGCAGCACTTCCAGGGTGGGACTCCCCCCCCCCCATCCTCCCGGGTCTTCAGCTGCCTCTCCAGAGACAGCTGAAGGCCCGGTGGGTCGAGGGGGGAAGAAGAGGAACTCCAACTGTTTCCAGAAAGGCAGTTGGAGGCTAGGGAGGGTCGGAAAGGAGGAGGAACAGGTGTGCAACTTCATCCTCCTCCCTGCCCTCCACATGCTAGGGGAAATGTCTTTGTGTACCATCTCTGGCACGTATGTCATAGGTTCACCATCACGGGCCTAGGACTTTATCACACCAGGCTTGTAAAGTGCCACAATCATGTCAGTCTAGAAAATGCAAACATACCAGGTTGGAAACACTCATTATCACACAGCTCTTCCATGTTGTGCACCATGGTGCTGCTTGAATCCCAGACTCTGTTTTTCTCATGCAATTTCCATAGCCCCAGCTCCCTACTCTATCCACTTCCCAGCATGACTTTTGGTCTGTTTTATTTACATTTATTTTTAAAACAATTGAGCAATCATGGCAAGCTATTAAGTAAAGAAAGATAGAAACAAAAGACAATGGGGGGGAGGTGGAAAGCCTGTTTGGAAATAGTGAAGGGGAAGGGGGAGAGAAACATAATCATGCAAATTCATACCATTTGACTGCCTGCACATCAGAACTGCTTCAAGAGGAACGTATTACATGTGCATCAACAGTGGAAAAGAAGCACAATTGGGAGGCATTGACGGGTTTTGCCCGTCAATGAGAAGGAGCGCTCCAGCAATGGAATGACTATAGATCAGCTACTAGCCAGACACTCTGTCATGTGATAAGATATGGCCACAAATGCTACTATCCTGTTCTAATTCCATTTTCCAGTCTTGTGTGATAAAGTCATAGGTATCTCTGTCAGCTTAAAGCCACACTAAGGGATCATCCAGACGTTGTTTTTTAGCAGAACAATGCAAATGACCTCACTCATGCATTTGTTATTCAAACTATGTGTCTGCACCGATGCACATCTCTACAAGTTCAGTTGCTCACTTGTGCCAGCACTGGAATAAAGATAGAGTCAATGATGTGAATGTATTTCAAATGCATTCGAGGCATGCAGGGTTTAATCACAAATTATCCTGAATCTATTTGCATTGGTTATTCACACTGCTGATGATACAAATCTTTTTTAAAAAAACCTCAGGAAAAAAATGGTATCAATTATCCTGTGTTAAGTGGGGGTTTTGACAGCCCCCCACCCCCAAACTGAATCAGGTGCATTCAGGTTGCATGTGAACAACAAAGATTCAACCCAGATTCTCCTGGATTATTTTCTTTTCTACTGTCTGAATAACCCCTAAGTGGCAAAACTCATGTTAGGACCTTATCACACGGGGTCTAAAGCAGTCACAATCCACACTC
>JAIPUX010001232.1:128891011-128902500 GCA_020142125.1 Phrynosoma platyrhinos
CCTGACCTCCCTAACTGATTAGATATGACCATCTTATAAGGACCTCCCTGATGAAAAAAGATTATATCACTCGCAGCATAGACTTGTATTGCAATTTTATTATTGTTTTAATTATTGCTGTTATTTTATTGTTTTTACTGCTGGCTTTATTGTTCATTACTGTTCTTTTTATTACTGTTGTGGTTTTATTGTTATGTTTTCTTCTTTATTCATTGTATTACTGTACATTTTGTACATTTTATCCTTGTACTCCTGCCTCGATCTGTAGGGAGAGGCGGGAAATATAAATAAATTTTTATTATTATTATTATTATTATTATTATTATTATTATTATTATTATTATTATTATCATCATCATTCCTGCAGAGAAAAGCACCATCAAGACTCCTGCAGGAGACCTGTTCCATCACCTTGATGAGTAACTGATGAGGATTTTGTTTTTTTGGTTCATTAGTATATTATTTTAGTATATTATAACGCTGTGTTTTGTTCTTTTGTTCTTGATTATATATGTCTGGTGTTCCATTCTTTGATTAAAAGGGCATTACAAATAAATGCCATTATTATTGTTATCTAGTGGTCTCTTCAAATTATGGAGAGAGATTTTTCATTTTTTAAAAAGGAACCTCATCACTTGAGGGTGCTCATCATATGGTTTGGTGTTTTCCTAGCTTTTATATAACCTTTTCCTGCATTCTAAAAAAATTATTTGTCTCTACTAATACAAAATACACTAGTATTTTTGGCCCAAACTTTTTATTTTTGACCCGTGAACCAATGGAATGGGGCTTCCAAGATCATCTTTGAAATTGAATCCATCCTTGACGCTGAATGAGATCCTCCACTCTTGCCATAAAGGTACACTGGCTGCAGTGCATGCAATCAATCAATCAATAGAAACATGCCTATTCATGTTGGCATTCATGGGCATGGATCTTTAATTGTAGTTTGACTGAACTCTGGATATCTTTGTGCCTGACTGTTGTTTTTATTGTATTGCTGTTATCCTTTTATGATGAAATTTTATCTATAAATAAATCAGATGGACTTAGTGACTGACACTGAGCCAGAAGTGATGGGACCAAAAAGGAAGTGAATGAATGTAGGGCAGCAAAAATAAAAAAATTTAAAAAAGGGGGGGGACTCTTGGATGTAAAATACAGAAAAGATGTTGAAAGCTACCTGGGTTCCCATGTCAGGAGAAGGTGAGATATAAATAAAATTAAATACAAATAAGTGAATAAATACAAGTAGTTTAATATGTTTATAACATTACTTATGTGTATCAAAAATTAAGAGAAAAGCTTAATTTTATAAGATTCTCAAAAAAACAGCTCAACCATTATGCAACTTAGATTTCCGTTTGTGGCCCAACAATGGAAGATGAGAACATGTTTGCATCTTACTAACCATGTTTGTAAAATGTTACCTTTACATTTTTCTTTGTGTCCATAATGTAGAGTCAGAGCACAAGGCTTGAAGGGGGCATACTTCCACCAGCCCTGAACAGGTCCCTCACATGGGTCTTCTGACCAGCTCAGTCAGAAAACAGTCTTTGGGACCTTTTGTAACTCAGCAGTAGTGACTGAGATGCACAGTGAACATAGACCAGTCAAGAATTGTCATCACCTAGTCTCTTCCTTTCTCTTCTCTGATTTATATCCCACCTCCCCATCTTGGACTCACAGTGAGATTTTTTTTTTAAGTTACTCACAATTATATTTTTTAAAGAAGAAGGAGGAGGAGGAGGAGGAGGAACATCCCCCACAAAACATTATAATTTTGAAATACAATTGAACACATCAAAATATTAAAACACCATGGAGTTCAAAGCAATTTTAATACATATCAGTAAAAGCCACACCCACCCAGTAAGAGCCCTTTCCTCATCAGCCATTCTGAATAAAAAGGTGTTCACCTGCCAGTGGAAGAAAAGCAGGAAGGAACCATATTAGACTCTCTTGGAGCGGAAGGAGAACAGTCACAAGCAGCCCATCACTCCCATCTCCCCTCCATGTGGCTTTCATGGTAGGACCAAGAGAAGGCATCTCCTCAAGATCTCAGAGTTCAGGCAGGTTTCTGTGTGAGAATACAGTCTTCAGATAACCTGGTTCCAAGTTGTGTAGGGCTTTCTAGCCATTCCCTCCTCTGATAGGCAGAATATGATGCTAATGAAGCACAGAATGAGCCACACAACTCAAGGAGAACTCCTCTATGAGGAACAACAAGGCAGAAATTGAAGGAGGTCTGGGAAATACACTGGTCTGTCAATTCACTGTTTGCAAATAATACTGAGTTATTCCCATGGGTTACTTGCCTTCCATGGAAAGATAAACAGCACAGAGGGGATTTCCCCGACCAGTAGGTAGGGCTCAGATTTGAGGAAAAACATCTCCAGCCTTTCTGTAGGCCAGATGAGATTCAGTAGACCAGATGGAAACTGGTGGTTGTTCATCTTCCACCATAGAGACTTGGGAGCATGTCCATTGAACTCAGAGAGACAACCAACCCCTCCATAATTACTTGTTTTTAAAAATGAAAGCTAAAAATATAATGGAGGAGACTTGAATATCCACCTGAGCCAGGTCTCATAAACCCTGAGTGGCTACAGTCCTGAAAAGACCTATAATGTAGGAAAGATGTGATGTGGAAGAGGAATGATGCTATATAATGAATGAAAATAAGGCTTGAAGATGATGTTTTTAACACCACTTCTCATGCTTTTTTAATAACAGCAGGTGATAGGAAAAACTGAAATGTTTCATTTGCTAGTAAACAAGCTCTCAAAGCATGGATTGTTGTATCCTCTTCTGTCTCATCTTCCACTTCTTCTTTCTCAGTTAAAGCTCGTTATTGTGTATTATCCTAATGTCCCTGAGCACTGATTTAATTGACCTATTTGACTCAGTAACCTGGATATCAGTTTATTATATTTCCTGCCTATAGTAATTACAGATGAGCTGAGTTGAGCTGAGTATTGGCTAATGCATTCAGTTCAGAACAGATCTATTGCAACATGAAAAGACAGAACCACATTACTACAGTCAGCCCTCCTTTTCACAGGGATCCATTCCAGACCCCTCCCCCCAGTAAAAATGGAGATTTGCAAATATTCAAGCCCCATAGGCTTGAATGGGTCGCACCTGCAGAGGTATGCCCCATTGATTTTAATGGAGGTCAGCCCTCTGTGAATATGAAAATCCCCAGACTTCGAGTCCGTGAGAACGGAGGGGCAACTGTACATGCTTTGGCAGGAGAGCATCTAGGATCCATCCAAGACATTTTGTTTCCTGAGACAAAGTAGAAGATGGTGAACATTCCTACTTCATATACAAAAGCTAACCAGAATGCCATCCACTACACCACCTGTTAACAGAAGGCTAGCTTAGCAACAGGCCTCATGGTGCAGACATCTCTGTGTCTTTCCACCAACTTCTGACCACATCTAAATTTAATATCTATGATTATGTAGTTTGTGTCAGCTTCAGCTTAGTATGGGTGCATCCACAGTACAGAATTAAAGCAGTTTCACACTACTTTAATTGCCATGCCTCTAACTTGTGGAATCCTGGGATTTGTAGTTTGGTGAAGCAACAACTCTCTGACAGACCAGGCTGAATACCTTCCCAAACTACATGGCAGTTAAAGTGGTGTCAAACTGCTTTAATTGTGCAGTGTGGCTACATACACAGTAGTGTATTCTCCTCCTCCTCCTCCTCCTCCTCCTCCTCCTCCTCCAGTTCAAGCAGGTAATCAGCAAAGACAAATTCAATGGTACACATATAGTATGTGCAAAGAAGCCAAGATAACGTTTCCTTCTTTGAACTGTAGCAAACCTTCCACAGAAACCCATTAGCACTTGAGAAATTAGGCCATGTGTGGAGAGGTGGACAGAATGTTGTGTTAGTGGCTGCTTCCATGTCAGACATACAGTGAATTAGCTGTGGATTTTAATCCAGATTTTAAAAGATATAACCAAGGTTCAGAACCTTATCCACACAACAGGTTTAATACCATGTATAACTCCTTTAAAGTCTGGAATAAAACTCAAAGCAAACTCAGCACACCCCAACACAGAAACCACTTGAACACAAAGGCTATCCAGATCTCAATCTCCCAGAAGATCCAGAGGGGAACACCCAGTTTAAAAAATCCCACATTAGTTTAGAAAAACTTGTGGGAGAGAGTAAAACAAGACATGTGGCTTGTTTTAGGGGAGAACTGTAGCTTCAGGATGCTCCTCCCATTTTAATCCCCAAAACAGAGGGGATGGAGAAATCAGATTCACAAAAATGTCCTTGAGATCACATTACCCACAAGCTGTGTGACTCCCACCTCTGGACTATAAGGTTTGGTTCCACTACACCAGAGAAATGGCAGAGATTAGGCAAGCTATTTTTTCCTCAACCTCACCTATTCTTATGGCAAAAAAGGTCAATATACACTGCCTGGTGCTCTTTGGATCAAGGGTAGGGCATTTTTTTTAAAAAAAGCAAATAAATACATTTTGGATTTTTTTTTGTGGGTGTTTTCGGGCTGTGTGGCCATGTTCTAGAAGAGTTTCTTTCTGACGTTTCACCAGCATCTGTGGCTAGCATCTTCCATTTTGGATTACTAACATTTTGGATTACTTGCTTGGAACTAAATTCAATTAATTGTTGGCCCCAATAACTAGAATAGATTCATTTAAGTAATGTAACTTACATTAGTGTTGATTTAGCAAGTTCCTGTTGTTTGGGTGAGTCCATTCTAGTTGAGCCTAACCATTGGAACCAGGTTCTGTTTTCACCAGCTTGTGTGTTGGGCTGTTCCTCCTATATTCCTGCTCCCTCTTATTAAATAGTCTCCCTGGGTTTCTTCTTGAGTGTAGTTCTCCTTACCTTTGCAATTAAGTTCTCGACTAAAAGTTACCACTAAATCCAATGGTCAAAATCCTGTATCAGCATATACTTAACTAAGTACTGTAACTTCTCCTGGGGCAGTCCCCCAAAACCAAATGGAAGCATCATTCAACTGTTCTCTGATTGTTGGCAGAATGGCCTTCCTTCCCCTCATGCAGCTGATGCCCACTAATGTAGGTTGGGGGTGAGTCACAATTGTAGTAATATTGTCAAAATTGTGACTAAGGGCTGATGCAGATGGCCCGTTTGGGGCAGCTCTGGGCCACCCCTGGGAGTGGGGAATTGGGGCCACAGCAACCACATGCCACAGCCCCTATCCTCCTTTTTGCTGCCCCCAAAAGAGTGGCAAAATGGCATTTCTTTTGGGGGTGGCCAAAGGCTGCTCTAAGAGTCGCTGCCACAGCTCTTTTGCATCCTTTTGGTGCAGCGCGTATACATGCTGCACCAAGAGGGTGCCCTGAAGCTGCACACTGTGTAGACAGGCACGCAGCATCGAGGCAGTGTTGGGGTGGAGTCGAGGAGGCCAGCGTGCGGTTGCCCCACTCCAACTCCACTCCCAGGCTGGCCTATAGTGCCAATCTGCATCAACCCTAAGTAGCGATCATGAATACAAAACAGTTATGGTTAGGTAACTGTTTTGTATTCATGATCACTACTTTAATCACAGCTAAATGATGCTTCTGTCTGGCCTTCAGGAGTCAGGCCAGGAGTAGTTACATAGGGCCCTTGCAGACTGCCAGAAATAGTGCAAATAGTTAGTGCTAGGGAATCATGGGAATTTTTTGTAATTTTTTTTTCTGAGACATTGAGCCTTCTCTGTCAGAGAGCTCTGGTGTCACAATAAAATACACTTCCCATGATTCCCTAACCCTAACCCTTAAAGTGGACTCAATTTGCACTATTTCTGGCAGTCTGCAAAGGTCCTTAGTTAAGTACTTTGTTAAGTATAAGCTAATACAGTATTCCAGCCAACTTTTGCAGTGATGGGGCAAGGTCTGGGTGTAGTTGACCCAAATTGCTTGAGATTGGTGCTGAAGAGTTAGTTTGTTTGTAAATCAGTTCCATCCTTATCTGGGTTGCAACCTCAGTCAGAGCCCAAAAGTAAACAAGACTTGTCTAAGGGTCTGTTTATCAAGTACCACAAATCATATTCTCTCTGCTTACCCTTCAAAACAACTCAGATCATGGCTTGCAGGTGTCAATTTTTCTGTACTGCTATTCCTACAGATCCCTAGCCAACATGACCACCAGCCATGTTGAATGAAAAATTCAGGGAATTATAGTTACAAATGTAACTTTTCCAAGTTTAAGAAAATGACTATGAGTATGCTATCTGGGTGTTTCTTCTTACAGAGTGTATCTTTCAGTTCTTCCTCGCCTGTCCTTGTTTGTTTGTTTTTTTAATTATTATTAGAAGAAGAAGATGGAGTGGAGGACAAGATGACAGAGTTGCAAAAGCAAGTTCAATAAGACACAGGTACAGAAGGTAACAAATTTGCAAATAAATACAGAAAAATAGTCTTTGCATAGTTCAGAAATGAACATCATGTGGTACCAGTGTGCTGTGTGAACTGGCACGCAACAAGCACATAAATCCACATTTTAGAGTGAAAGGTTGCAGTTGAAAAATATATAGATAGATCCAAAACTCTTAGAAGAAAAAAACTTAGAAGCAGATTTTAGCATGAACGTTAAGTAGCTATTTTTTTTCTCTCCAGTCAAGCCATGCTATAGAGTGTGTGAATGTGTGTTTAAAGGTGGGGCAACCTATATTATCTGTCTCGGCATGCCATATCCTGTCATCCCAGACTGAGATGCTCCCTTGTTACTCCCCATTTGGAGGCCAATGACATTCTGTCCTTGACGAAGTTGTTCTTCTGAAAACCCTCGCTGGTTCTTCTGTGCTTTCCTGTGAAAAAGATGGGTTTTGTTAAGGTAATGTGTTTGCTGTTATTCAGAATTTTCCATTATGAAATGTTATAAATAAATAACTCAGACCTTTCTAGTTTTGAAAAGAGTTTTTTTTAAAAAAAACGGGGGAAAATGGGTGCTCTCATTTTTACTTTCTTGAAATAAGCCTGCATAAAAACTTTTCCTCAAAATAGTTCCTCTTGCAATTTTCTATTGATTTGGAACAGGAGGGCATATTCCAGTGTCTACAATGGACTTTTACAAGGTATTCAAAGTTTTTCCAGTTTCCCCTTGGTTTTGAAACATTTCATAAAGTACCATTATGTATACAGGGCAGAAAGTTCTTCAGCATTTTCCCACTAATTGCCTTCACAGAATGCCTTGGGGAAAACATTATGGAACATGACATGACATGGCATCACTTCCAAAACATTCTAGAAACACAGATCATGGGAATCTGCAAAGTCTTATACAGCTCCAAGTGGTGTATTTTTTAAAAAAAGAAGGGGGTAAAGCAAGGACAAACAGAAAAAGCTCAGCCATCTTATAAGGTTAAATGTGCAGAAACCACCACTCCTGAAATTTCTGAGAAATTTCTTCCTCCATGGTGATATTTTGCAAGGGGTGTGTTTGCCCCCATCTAACAAATGTTGGATGGGAGCAGGATTCAAAACTTTCCACCTAGCTCTGTTATGGAATTTATTTAGAGCCATGGGATCTCACCCAAAGTCTAACAAAGAACAAAAAACCGAGAGCATTATTAAATCTGAACTAATGCTAGACAAATTTGGTTCCTTATTAGAGACGGTTCTCTCAAACTACAGTCTTGGACGTCAGAAAAGCAGGTCATCTTGGAATGTTGCTACTGATGCATTAGCCATTCCCAAGAATATGGGCAGGGAAAATGTTATTTCAGCCAAATCAATATAATGCTTTTCTAGTGGTTGAGGTCTTAAGTAATCTGGATATCATCCAACAAAACACTTAAGTAGATGCCCAAATGATTTGCTAGATTAAGGCAAGAATGTACAAGACTGAGTGCCATTGTCCCAGAAGCTGGTTTTTCAAAATGCATAAAATGCTAACTCTGGCAAGATTTCTCCAGAAAAGTTCACCATCATACACTGATTTGGAGTTCTGGCACTTTGCTCAGCTGAGCCTGAAAACTTGGGTATTTCCATTATCCTATGTATTGTTGGTCTCTTAGGGCATACTCTTATAATTTAAAGTGCCTGTCTGTTTATTATGCTATACAAATCCACCATCATGATCACAGAGTCACCAAATTTGAAGAGTTATCTAATGGGGCCAAAACAAAGTGCACAATAGAGCTTTTTAAAACCCAGTCAACTACTTCATGTACCTCTCAAACAAACAAATGTGCTCAAAAATGCACATTTATGAACAAATGTTGACCTAGGCTTTTAGATTTAGGTTGACACCCTCAGTTTCAAGCATATTTATTTTCTATTTTCTATTTGTTATTTGCATGAAACTTGTAATGAAACAAATATTAAAGATGGTATGCTACCAATGGTGGCATTTGGTAGCTTCCATGTCAATGGAGGAATGAATCCATTCTGGATTTCAGTATGAACATTAAATGAACTATAAAATATGGTGAACTCAGTTGGGTAGTTCTTTTAAAGTTTTGACTAAAAACCAAAACAAATTCATTGCCCTCCTGGTCATGGAAACCATCAGTCACCAGTAGTTGCCTGTTAAACTTTTGTTTCCTTCATATCATGAATTACAAGTCTTCCTAAAAGGCAAGATTTTGCTGGAAGTTCTGATTGTCATTTTCCTGTTGCCTGTATCAGCGCAACATCCCTACCAAGGCTTGCAGTATGTATATGTTCCCCATCAGGGGTGAGCAAATTACAGCTCTGGGGCTATGTACAGCCCCTCCAAGACTGATTTTTCACTCCCGACACACACCTCCACTTTCCCTAAACCACCCCTTTCCTGGAAACCTGCAGTAGCAACAGTAGGTTGCACTGTTTAATATCATAAGAAAATAAATACTCATATCTCAAAATCAGAAGTAGATATCTAACCACTTTTGGATGGATGGATGGACAGACAGACTGGCATTTGGATCAATTTGTGCAGCTCTTCAAAAGTTCTAGATCAGAAAAGTGGCCCTTGCATCCATTGAAGTTGCCCATCCCTGTTCTATACGGACACTGTTGGTTAAACTGGTCTGTCTGGTGCATTACAGAGGTAGGGATGTAATTCTTTGCTAATTTTGTTTTCAAAAGAAGCAATGAATAATTTGAGCAATTCTCTTCTCACTGCAAGAAAGATCAGACGGCTACTCACATTTCTGTATTTATTCTGCACAAAATTCACATGACATATTTTTGCATATCAAACAATCTGTTATTTTATGAACAGCATGTTATTTTCTGTTCAGAAATATCATGAGCAAATTTTGTGCAGAATAAGGCCTGAAGTGAAGTGAATTTGTCAGAACTTGTCATGAAACTCAAGGAACATGTTTTTCAGCTATTTAAAACATATTTTCAAGTATACTTTCTATCCCTAGACAGAGGAGAGGGTATGCTAATGATTGAAAAAGGTCTGCTGAGCCAAATCATTAAAGCAGCAACCATACTAGAAGGAAATTATAAATATGACTCCATTAACTACCACCACTGTGTGTTTGTGTGTGTGTAAAAGAAAAAGAGAGAGAGATTGCACTTTACAAACAGTGCTTTATAGATAGGGGTATCACACTAATAGGGAAAACTTAATTGTGGAGGATAATTATCTCATCATTTTTCTCTTTTATAATAGTATTCAAAAGATAGGTGTATTAGTCTGTTGTAGCATAAAAACACATAAAGGAATCCAGCTGTAGCTTTGAGACTAACTGGGAAAAATAAATTTCTAGCTTAAGCTTTTGAAGATTACAATTTGCTTCATCAGATGCATAACAAAAGTGCAACTGGGTTTCTTTCTGTTTTTTTTTTTTTTTACTTTTGTTAATCAAAATATATCCATAATTTCTATCATCACAGACAGGTGTGTTGAGTCATTCTTTTGTTTTTGTTTTTTTGTTGCCAGCAAAATGGTACAAGACCTTAAGACGTGCAAGATTTTGAAATATGCAGGCTTGACAAATAGGGTGACAAATGCTTGTGGATTCCCTTCAAAACCATAAGACTCCAGAGTAAAAAATTGATTGCTCTGTCTTTGGCTGCTCTGTTTCCGTTATTACAAGAGGGTATATTTTTGCTACTTCTGCAAGAAGTCCTGATGTTGCTGAAGCCTAAACTCAACTGGCCTAAGCCTGAAACTTTGCCTAGATCAAGCCCTCTTTCTGAGGCCACAGAACCTGGGGTTTAAGCCTATTGTTAGCCTATTATCTTGCCTAATGTCCTGATTTTGAATTAGAGGACATTGTATAGTTTGTTTGTTAAGATTTTCCTCTCTTTGCACTCATCCAGCCAGAATTCCAGTACTCCTCAGCACCTTTAGAGAGACTAAGGAAAGATAATGTTTGTCATCTTGTGTTGTAGTGGTTTGAATTCCATTTTCTGAATTTCTACCAATTTATTCATTTGTACATTCTCAGGATAGTACACTGCTTTGGTTTTAAATGTTCAGTCACTTAATAGAATGCAGTGTCCTGCTTCCACACATGAGTACAGCAGGGATTTGTTTAGAGGTTTAGAATTCTCAATAGACAATTAATTGGGTATCCTTTCTTCTTTTTTCTTAGAAATTAAATTGGACAAAATCAGACATTAACTGCCTACACTGCATATATTGCTGATATCTGTGTGATTAATAAAACTATGCTGTAAGGTTAACCATAGAATTCTTTACCAGTACAGAAATTAGCAGCCTGGCTGTTGACAAGAAAGATTGCAATATTGTATATTACCACCTGCGAGTAAGGCCAAGAAAACTTACCTTTGAGTAGATTTTACCATCAAAACCAAAAGCAGGGTTGGGAGTCATATGGCTCTCCAAGTGCTGTTGGAGTGCAACTCCTAACATTTTGCACATTGACTATGCTTGCTAGGGCTGCTGGGAGTTGCAGTCCAACAAGATCTGGAGGGTTCCATAGTTTCCATCCTTTGATCTATAGCAATTCTTCCTTATTCCATTTTGTGATAATGAATTGATCACTGCTAGAATTCTTGGTTTTTTTAGCATTTAGGGTTGGCATTTCTTTGAAGAGTGTTCATTCCCTTGTGTGACAATGTTCATGTATCAACCCAGTGGTCATTTTCATAACAACAAAGAGTGGCTTTACCATAGCAATGCTCTAATATTCTGATTTCCCTTTTTATTGCTGCTGCAGCTCTCCTCGTGCTCCTTCTCACTGTTATTTTTAGGTTGAGCACTCCTCTTCTCTTGCAGTGGAGCATTGATCTGATCAGGCCAAACTGGGCTTTCCTAATGTTGTCAGACTGCAGCTCCCACTAGCCCTAACCAGCATAGCCAAGGGGATGGAAGAAGGAAAATATAGCCCAGCAACATCTAATCCCCTATATTAGATGAAAGTGGAATGAAATATACTAATGCCTTTCAGCTAGTAGTGGGGCAGGGAGCTTTGTATATTAAGTACCAAATGATATACCATTTTATGAAGTCAAAGGCTTTCATGGCTGGCTTCCATAGTTTTTTGTGGGTTTTCTGGGCTGTGTGGCCATGTTCTAGAA
>JAIPUX010001232.1:128910944-128952589 GCA_020142125.1 Phrynosoma platyrhinos
CTCAATTTAATGTGCACTATTTCTGGCAGTCTGTTTAGGCCTTTAGATACAGGATGGAAATATTTCAAAAGATGATAACACATGTGAAATCAAAATCTTAAGAGGGAAGGTTAGAAAAATACAGTATGGTTAATCTGGGTGTTAGCTTTGTGATGTCCTATCTCTTTACAAGTGGAACAAAACAGTGTAGATTTGGTACCCAGTCTCAACTTAAACCTAGTCCAAAGATCTATCCCACCTCCATCCTTTATGCCCTCACCCAGCATGAATACCTATTGTCTACCCTATAAATTTGCTGGGAATGTTTAATTTTATAACACCCTTTGCTATATGCACTGAAAAATCTAGTCAAAGTTGACATTTTTCATTAGACTGCATGTGTCTCTTTCAATCTGCTATATGTTTCAGTTATGTATTAGCATAGAAGATTCTATTTAGCCCTGGAATAATAGTAATGTCTCAGAGAAAAAAACAAGCCACTGGTAACAAGACAACATAAACAGGAGGAAAGATAATGACATTAGAGAACTTTCCCCTTAGAGAAATCAACGATTAACATCCATCTTAGTAACATAATTAAAAAAGGCAATTGTCACTTCTGTTAAAGCTCATACATAGAGATCTATTTACCTTCCCATAAGTCCACTGTCTGGAAAATATCTGTTGTTCGTACACCATAGATTTCTGCAGCTTTCAGAAACTGGGAAATTTGCTCCATTTGCTTGAAAGCCATCTTTGATTCTGTGATCTTTGGAATGGGTTCTTTTCCCTTGGGATGTAAACTGTTTATTAACTTGCACAGCAGCTGGGAGATTAAAGATAGAAACAGAATTGAAAGGGACAAAAATCAATTAGTTCCAGCTCACTAAAGACAAATGTGTGCATGTTACTTAGTTTTCAATGTGACTGCTTTGATGTTAATCACAGAGGAAATATTGTAAAAATAAATAGACAAATAAGAAATTTGTATCATTGAGAATAATTCTGAACATGTTAAAGGTGTGTGGGGGGGGGGGGGAGCTAGCTAAAGCTTCCATTTCCACAGCTGGACCAACTATGCACTCAAGTGGACAAAATCAAATCATTTGCTATCGGTTATATAACAATTAACAGTTGCATGAGCAAGGCAAATATAGCCCAAGCCCAACTGGAAGTGTTATCAATTGGTATACTGTTAAAAAACAGAGGGGTACAGCATCAATACATTGCCAAGTCTTATCTTCTGTGTAGATGGCAGTATCTTTTTCACTTATTTATTAAATGAGCAAACTGCTGTTTAAAGCTTTCAGAATGGTTATTCTTTACAAGAGAACTGTTACATATGTGCAGCTTTGTATATTTAAAAAAAATAAAAATGCTATTTTTTAAAAAAGAACAAGAAGAAAAAGATGATGATGATGATGATACACCTGGGATTTAAAAGCTTAGCTTAAAAAAAAAGAGAGAATCTGTTGTAATTGTTAGAGAAATGATAATCTATAGTTACCATATTACATAATCATCCTTCCATCTGTCTCTACAGGCATATGCCCAGTATTATTTTAAAGCCTCTGGATCACAATAAGCTATTGTTTTCAAATATATTAATCATTCTATCAGGTTCTGTATAGGGAAAGGAAGTTTAGAAATAGAATTTAACAACAACAACAAGCACACACGCACAGAGTACAACATACAGTTCATTCTAGTTCTGAATCAGAAGCATTTCATGATTATATCATGATTTTTACAGGACTTGTATCCAAGTGGTCAGGAGAAGTGTATCAGAGGTATTTATTTGCTTTGGATGATACAGCTGTGGATAGTAAACATTTAAGAGCAAACACTGTTCACAAATATTGCTATTACAGACATAATGTCAGACTATTACTTACGGTTCCATCCATTAACCATTTCTGAAAATATTGTCTCCCAGGTGGAGGATGCTCTATATTTTCACCACACTGTATAATAATCCAGTCTACCAGTCGGCTCTCCAGTTCTGGGTCATATTTCTGTTCAATCTTCTCCTGGACTTCTCGGCTTAAGCCATAGCTTGGTCCTCTGTTGGCCATCTCTAGGAAGAAGAAAAACACATATATCCCACTTTATTTAATTTGCAAGAGATTCACATCACTGAGCATCCATTATTGAGCATCTATTCAAAACATCCTGGAAAGGGAGTTCAAGGACTCCCATACATGTTTCAAAACAGGTTCCAAATATTATTTTAAAAAATCAGATTTTGGTCTTTTGTACCATGCTGAATATTTTAAGATTCTGTATGAAACCAAGAAAGCTTTGCAATAGTTGCTAATGAATTTTCTGTTGTTGCTAGGAAGAGATCTAAGCATTTCAGATTAACATTACAATAGCCAACAAATCCAAAGAGATTTATTTTCTAAAGAAAAAGAACAAAAGATCTAATACAGGACAGTGGAGATGATCCTTTCGGTGACAGATGTGAAGGTCTCTGCAGCAATGATCTAAGTCCAGAATGTGGAGACCATGGAAGCGAAAGATGCTAACAAAATTTAAGAAGAGTCAGAGGAGGCTGCTGCAGTGTTTTGCTGCTGTGGAAGCATCGTGATTTGAAGAAGGGTGTATTGATTTGATTTTCCTCCTAGATGAGGAGGGTCAAAGTAGGGGCGTTGCTAAGTGCTGTCAAACAGGCCCTCCTACTCTGTCATAGGCAGTGAAGGAGTCCTAGTCATCGCAGCAGTTTTTAAAGAGGTAGCTGTAGTCTCTTCCAATATGTAAAGAGGTGGAGGAAAGGGAAAGGAGGAATCTTGTAGAATCTTTAAGACCAACTGACTGATTTGAGCATGGGCTTTGTGGATTGCAATCCCCTTCCTCAAATGCCTTGATGGTACAGGCTTCAGGCAAAGTTTATTTCAGTCTCCTGCAACTTGCTCCTTCATCCAGGCTGCTGTTGTTGCTGTCATTCTCTCATTTTCCAGGCTGTTATGCCATTCTGCATTATGCTGCTGCAGCCGTTGTCATAGCAGCACCCAAGAAGACTGCTGTTAAAAATACTTTGAAGATTACATCTATTGATGGTCCCCTCCTTCTTCTTTGCACCTAAGAGTCTGAATAACTAAAAACAAGGTGCCCAGTGCTGCTTTCTCTAATCTTGAGAGGAGAAATGTACCAGAATGACAACAAATATTTAAATATTTAAGTGAGCAGAAGGTTGCCATAGGTCAAAACCAGAATTCCCTCTGCTTCTGACACTAAGGCAATATCCCTGCAATGCAGAGCAGTACAGATTTCAAATCCTTAAACTATGGATTCTTTAAAAACTTATTTGCTGTACTTAGCAAATACAGGAGAGGTCCTGAATTTATTGATACAGGAGAGGTCCTCTCTTCAAGGACAGGCCAAGCTATGTTGATGTTTAAGGTGAAACTCCAAATCTCCTACTCACACTCCTCCCAACTCAACACAGGCTGCATCTGTACTGCAGAAATAATCCAGTTTGATACCACTTTAACTGCCATGGTTCAATGCTATGGAATTCTGGAAGTTGCAATTTTGTGAGACAGCTAGCATTCTCTGTCGGGACTCTGGTGCCACAAAAAACTACAGTTAAGGTGGTGTCAAACTGGATTATTTCTGCAGTGCAGATGCAACCATAGTCAGACGATCTGGTACCTGAGATGAGACACTTGAGGAGGAAAATCCCACATACATTTCTTTAGTAGCAAAAATACAGTGGGCCCACCATATCAGCAGGCTAGCCATCCATAGACTCAAGCATCCACTGATGATCACCCCACACTGCCATTATCAGTGGCAGTGTGTATAGCCACACACATATCACTACCTATCTACTATAATGGGGCTTGAGCATGCACATTTTTTTCTCATCTGCGGGGACAAGGAGGGAGTCTGTGGATAACACATTCCTTACCCCTTGCCCTACACTACCTCTGCCATCTTCTTTGGAAGACAGACACTCCCTTTCAGGGTTACTTATTGCTACTCATATACACATGTTGAGGTAGTGTGTGTGTGTGTACTTCAAGCTGCCTGGTTATGACTTATGATGACCCTATGAATTTCATAAGGTTTTCTTAGGTAAGGAATACAGTTTTTCTAGTTCCTTCCTCTGAAATATAGCCTTCAACACCTGTTATTGGTTGGTTGTCCCCAGCCAAATAGTAATCAGGACTGCCCTTGCTTAGCTTTCAAGATCAGATGGGATCTGGTCCCATTAGGGCAGTACTGGCCTGTATGGCTTGAGACTGAAGATCATGGGGTGCGTGGGGGTGTTCTGAATGCTCCCAGTTTCCAATTGTCCAAAACAAAAGAAACCATCCTTACTCATAAAATATGAGCAGAGCAGGGAGGAGTCGCAGCCCCCCATCCTTGGCTTTGTATGTCTGAGTGGGTTGTTCCTGATAGAGAGTGCATGTGTGCCACAGCTAACTGTTAAAGAGCATTGACACCAATTGACATGGATTAAGGAGCATTGACATCAATGGCTATAGGAAATAAACTAACCTGTTATTATAGGAGCTCATTTGACTAAGGGATATTTTATTGGGTGGCAGAATTCTTATTTGGGGGCAATACTCCCCATAATTTTGCTTCCTCCCATGTAGCTGTACTTTCCTCTGTTCCAATATGGGGGAACACATGGGTCACTCCTGGCCAAACAAGGGGACATCCCCCCTCTAACAAATTCAGTTGTAAGGACACCCAACCCAACCCCAATTCACTTACTAGCTGCCACAGGGGAGGGAAACAGGCAAATGCAATAGCCCACTGTATGCAGTCTTAACGGGTGAAGTCCATTAGCAGCTTTATCAGTGGGTTTGGGTGGCTTCAATCTCAAAGGAGCTGTGTATCCCATCCAAGTTTTAGTGAGAAACGTAAAGAAGTTATCTAAGGTGCTAAACCTATTTTAGGGGTAGGGTATAGCACCTTGGACAAATCCTGTAAAGTTTGGCCTAAACCCAGAGTGGATCTGCCACCCCGCTTACACAGAAGTTTCTGCCACTTAGTTTATCACTGGGAAATACTGAATGTTTCCATCTTCCCCAGGAAACTTTCTGCAAAATAAAATAAAATCATCATCATCTCCCTCTTACGGCCACAATCCTAAGCACACTCACAATGGAGTAAAGTTCACTGAACACCTCTGCATATCTAGGCTTGTGCCACAGAACAACCTTTTATAAAAAATCTGCCTTTCATCAAACCTTTAGCATGAAAGGAGAAAAAGCCAGTCAATAACTTCCTAGCACCATTCCATTTTAAGATTTCCCACTCAAATCTCTTCTCTATAGTCCTTTTTTTTTTTAACCAAGATCTGATGAATGAACAATTTGGTTTATATAATTTTTATAGTCTTCTTGAATACATGAAAAATTCATTAAGTGACCTCATCTGCCTGGAAGCTTTTTGTATTATGTATTAGAAATTTCTTTTTAAAGCTGAAATACTTTTTCCCATAAACCACGTTAGAACTACTCCTGTTGTATACAAAACCTAAGTTAAACAAAACACCTATGGTAATTTTAAAAAGAAAAACCTTGTCTTTAGTACATAGAGACAGTTAAGTCAAGAAGAGAGAAAAAATTACGATTCTGGAACCCTAGAGAAATGACTCCAATGGTTCTTTATAAAAAGTTTCTTCATAATAGAAATATGATTTTAACCCATTGACCTTGCTTTAAATTCATGTATTAAAGTTTATAGTTGTCATGGGAGTGAAAGGTCATTTGAGGTACTACCAACCAAAAGACATTGTGCTGTTATTCAATCCTTAAAAGACTTTCTGAGATGAGAAAGTCAGAGGTGACAAAGGGGAAATATGCAAAGATTACAAATGGAAAGTCATGCAGCATAGGGAGCTGGCTATGTGTAATAATGGGAATTTTCCCATTATCTGGGCAGCACAGGTAGCCTTCTTCCCAGGTAACAAAGGGGTAAATGATGTGAGGAAGTTTAAATGATGTAAGAGAGTTAAGATACATTTTAATGGGGCTCAGCAGAAAGGTGAACTCAGAGACCCCTTTGCAGTATGCTTAGCCTGGGGAAGAGAAGGCAAAGAGGGGACATGATAGTCAGGTTTATATATTTGAAGGAATGCCATACTGAAGATGGAACAAATTTGTTTGCTGCTTCTCCAGAGAAGGAGCACAATGCAGAGCGTCATTTTGGAAGGCCCAACGGCGCCGGCGCCATTGTGCCTTCCAAAATAGTGTCCCCCATGTGCGCGCATACATGAGCACGATGGTGGGCGTTGTGCACATGCACGCACGGGGCAAGCACATGTGCGGGACAAGCACACGCGTGCGTGCAAGCATGCACACCAGCCCCCGGCGCCATTCCCCCCCCCCCAGCCCACAGAAAAAAAAAAGGTTGCTGACCCCTGCTTTAGAATCTTGTCTAGCTCTTTCATAGCTGCCCTTCTCAGTCCTAGTCCTCTGATTTCTTGACTACAGTTTCCACTCTGATTGTTTGATGCAGGTATGGGAATTCTTTGACTATTTCTATTTTATCATTATATAGGATGAAATCATGTAGTTCTCCCAATATTCAGCATTAAGCCAGCCTTAGCACTTTCCTCTTTGACTTCCTTTAGTAATTATTCCAGGTCTTTGTTGTCTTCTGCTAGTAGTATGGTGTCATCTTATCTTTGGTTGTTAACATTTCTCTGATCTCACTCCTCCTGCCACTGAATCTAAGCCTGCTGTTTGTGGTATTTTCTGCATACATGCTGAAAAGGTAGGGTGACAGAATGCATCCTTGCCTGACTCCTTTACCAATTTGGAATCATTCTGTTTCTCTATATTCAGTTCTGACTGCAGCTTCTTGTCCTGAGTCCAGAAGAAAATCAACATGTGCTTTATCAACTAAAGCAAAGAATTCAACTACATTGAAAGCTATGACAGCTAGGTATATACAGTAGCATCCATGGGGGGCAGGGGGGGACTGCACCAGGTGACATTCAGAGGTATTTCTTTTAAATAAGGTATTTAACAAGACAGCATAGCCATGACTTGATCAGCATGTACAAGTCAACACTATGGTGGGTTGCAGACTACCAGAAATAGTGCAAATTGAGTCCACTTTTAGGGTTAGGGTTAGTGCTAGGGAATCATGGGAACTATATTTTATTTGGCACCAGAGCTCTCTGACAGAGAAGGATCAATGTCTCAGAAAAAAATCAATTCCCATGATTCCCTAGCACTAACCCTAACCCTTAAAGTGGACTCAATTTGCACTATTTCTGGCAGTCTGCAACCCCCCTATGACCTGTACATAGGAGGGATGGGAAAGCTGAATTTAGTTCTATCTGCTCTCCACTTCCAACAGCTGATCATTATGATTGTGTTTCTTGATGGGATCTTGTACACATAATTGTTCCAGGGCCATGGATGTGCATGGGAAACATATATGTCTTATGTGATTTTAGTGTGTAGCTCTTGCTTTAAATTACTGTATTAAAGTTTATAGCTGGATTGTCCCCAAATCATTTGATATCCCAATATACTCAGGAATATTTCCCCCAAATACCAATTGTATTTAAATAAAGAATTTTTTAAAAAAAGGGAAAGTGAGGTTCTATAGTTGGAGCAATGGTGCCAATTTTACCTATATTCAAATTGAATTAAAATTATTTTTAGAGACTGTCAGCCCACATTTACATCCTACATAAATTATGTAGGAAGGCCCAGCTTTAAAAAAAATCTGTAGGAAGGCCCAGATCAGAAATTTCTAGGGGGATGGTCAGAAATAAGCCTTCTGTAACAAATGCTAGATGTAGTAATCCAATATTTCTATCAATTTTAATGGGAGTATATCTTACTGCATTTTAATATTCTTATCATGTTGCATCATGACCACCATCTTTCATGCCATTCCAACTTAAAAGGTATCAAGACAATTTATTGGAATAACAAATTTTGTGTGCAGTGAGTCAAAGACAAACAGAACACATTTTTAAAATACAGTGTCACCTTTTACTTGGGTCAGAGATCAGATTACATGATCCAGATGGTCTATGTTCCAAAATTTAAATATTCATGGTTCCTCTTCCTCTTCTAGTTTCATGCATTTTACACACACACACACTGTTCTTAAAGAAAACAGAACATGATTTTATATGGATAGAGATCTACTGGTGGTGAGAAGGCAGAGATTTGCATTGGGGATACTTGAGTAAAATGTTTCTGACGACACTGATGTGTACAAAAATGCTATTCTATACAAATAAGTGCTATTTTTAAAAGTTAGCATGAGCTATTTAGTTCATAGTTACTCTATGCAGAATATACAGTGGGTCCTTGTTAGTCTCATTAAATACAATGGCCTAGCAAAATGAAGTCCCTTACATAAAATGGAAAATCAAGGTTTGCTATTTGGAATGTATAGTTTTTTGGAATATTTTCAAGCTGCGTATGCTTGAATCCGTGGATAAAAAATCTGTGGATAAAAAAATCCGTGGATAAGGAGGGCTGACTGTAGTCAAATCCAACCAGTGAAGACTGTTCCCATGGGCACACAATTGACACTGGTTTTAGCTTAGTAGACAGACGGAGACAGTATAAGCAATAGATGACATATACAAAGCCAATATAATCTTATTGGAAGAAAAAAAAACTTTGGGCTTCAGATATGGCTTTCCCATTTTGTATTTTTTCAGGACCCAAAGGACCCAGATATATTAGTCATCACAGAGAAACATGTACCTTTGAAACCCATTGATATTCTATGTGCTTTCAAGAACTGCAGCTGCAATATATGGAGAGGAATATTTAAGGGCATTTAAGGGTCACAGACAATTATCTAGGCAAAATTAGCATAGAAATTATAGGTCAGGAAGAAGGTCAAAATCTGACCCCTTCTGGACAGAATATGAATAGTATTGTTCCTATGGACTAAAAAAGAGATTGGCTTTTGAAATTTAATTTATTTCTATTCTCTAGAAAAGGAAGGCACCTTACAAATGTAGTGGTAGCAAAGTGTGATAAATGTGCATAGAAAGTGCATGCAGAAGAGCATTGACAAGTGAATCCAGAACACAATTATCTTGGTTCTACAAAGATTGCATATTTATGCAAGTTTCTGCTGCAAAAGTAAAGCAGTATAGATGACAAGGCACTTGCAAGTGTAACATTTTTAAAAGCAAACACAAATGAAACTTGATTGTAAACATAATATTCAGATTTAAAATAATCAGACCTTTTGGTTTGGTTAGTCATGAAAAGATGCTATATACAAGTCATAGAAAGAATGCCTAATATAAACTGGAAAATAGCTATATTTAGCATGGATGTAAATTGTATCATATGCAGAACAATTTTTTTTTTAAAAAAAACTATTAAAATATTCCAAAAAAATTGAGTATGACAAAACTGCACAATAAAGAGAAATGAGCTGAGCATTACCAGATCCCTGTGAATATCTATGAGGACTCAGACACCTATCTTAGAGGTTTAAATCAAACTCTCGCGGCCTCCCCATCAATGTTAATAGCTTGTTTCAGTCTTGACAGCTGCGACAATTTTATTTCCTAGACAAATTTGTAGGACAATAATGAAGGGAGCCTAGCAATGCAAACCTAATCAAAACTGTCACCACTAGAAGTATTTAGATAAATTAATTGGAACTTGGAGATTAGAACATGCTCATCTTTATTTAAGGTGAAGTTGCTGTGATGTTAATGGAAGGTCTGTCCTTGGTCATCTTGTCCAGTGTTCACATTATTCAATTGTTACACAGTCTAGCAGTCCTAAAGCAAGATTACAAGGACAAAGGCTACAAGCCATATGCTTAGTCTTCAACATTTTCACTTTCACATTTTTCAACTGAGGTCAAAGCAGCATCACTCCCCAACTTTCTATTTATTTTTAATGAAACAAAGGAAGGAAAACATCACTCCCTCTGGATTCTGCAGCACTGCTTCACAGCAGGTTTGCTCCTGGAAAAGATTGCCATAATTAGATTTATATAACAGTTTGTGTCCTCCCTCACAAATGTTTCTACATATGCCGTCCCCAATTCCTTCTTTGGAGCATCAACTATAGATGCTAGAATAAATGGCCTTTTGTATTATATGTAATCAGAGCCTTTAACATTTTTATTTCAGCAACGTATATAATGTAAGAGTAAGCTAGTATTATCTCAGTAGTAAGAGCGGGTAAACACCCTAAAGGTACCAGACCTCACCTGATCTTGGAAGCTAAGCAGGGTCAGCCACGGCTAGTACTTGGATGCGAGACCACCAACAAATACCAGTTGCTGTAGGCTATATTTGAGAGGAACTAGCAAAGCCACTATGTATTCCTTCCTATGAAAACATTGTGAAATTCATGGGGCTGTCATCAGTTGACAGGTGACCTGAATGTGCATGCACACGCACACACACTGATAAACGGATTAAGCTGTGAGATACAAACTCCCCCCAAAAGTCAACCAAATTCACAAGAGAAATTTAAAATGGTGTGTCTGTGTGTATATGCCTTTAAGTCATCTTTCGAATCACGGCAACCCCATGAGACACTCTCACCTTTATTTATACCTCAGCTTCCTGATTAAAAACCAGTGACAGAGGTGGTAAGAGGTGATATGATAGCCCTGTTTAAATATTTGAAGGGGTGTCACGTTGAGGATGGAGCAAGCTTGTTTTCTGCTGCTCCAGAGAACAGGACACAAAGCAAAGGATGCAAACTACAGAAAAACAGATTACACCTCAACATTAGGAGCAACTTCTTGACAGCAAGAGATATAACAGAGTAGAACACATCCCCTCGGAGAGCAGTGGTTTCCTTCTTTGGAGGTCTTTAATTAAGAGGCTGGATGGTCAAGTTGGGGATGCTTTGATTGTGAGTTCCTGCATGGCAGGGAGTTGGACTGGATGGCCCTTGAGGTCTCTTCCAACTCTATGATTCTATGACAGTGGTAAGACATGTTTATTTTCTAAAAAGCTACTACACAAAACACTGCTCACCACAAAAAGCTACTTACAATGCCATCTTCAATTCAAATACATTTTGAAATTTAGTATTTGTTTCTAATTAAGAGGTGAAGTACCGTTTTCATTAGGAGTTACTCCACTGGGCAGCCTTCAAGTGGGACACAACAGCTCAACCCATTCCCAAAGGCTTGGCAGGAAGAAAAAGCCATCTGGGCCGTACAATTGATCATTAAAAATTTATGTTGCTGTGTCTGCTTTTTTTTTCTCTCTCTCTCTTTCTGTGGCATCCCATGTTTTAGCATGTCCTTTAGATTGCAGGCCAGCATATGTGAATTGTGTTTGTTGTTGTTAATTTAGGTATAGCCCTCAGAAAACTTCAGGCATTTGACCCAAAAAATATGGGCAGATCTACACTTTCAGCCTATGGAGACATGATTACTAAAGATTTAATTTCTAGCCAAATCAGCACACAAAATGCATGTTAAATGTATATTAAAATGAAGAGCTACCATTTAGCCCTCAGTTAGTGTATATTTGTAGCTCATTTTTGTAGTTAACATCATGTCCACTAAGCCACGTGGCAGGTTCTCTGCATTGTTCATCCCTACTCTTTTTCAGTTAATTGTTGTTTCAGCTTTTAAAAATGTGCTTACTGGACAAAGCTCAATGTGGTGTTGGTGGGGAAATTCAAATCACTCTTGCGTTGGCATTTATTTGCTTTAAGTGCAAATGTTATTGCTTTCATATTCTAGACCAGCTTCCCAGCTGGAGAGTACTACAGTAAACATAGTGAAATTAGATTATATTTGAGAGTATCTCTTTATTGTTAAAGCTATTGACCAACTGTGTAATAGTATTACAGTGACAGGGAAATAGGAAAAGCTATTTTTTGTCACAACAGTTCATGTTACGTCATAATTTTATGCATAGTTGCTTTATTCCTTTCGAAACACATCCAGTGGATTCATTTCAAAACTCTTAAGACATTTTAGTGCATTTTAAACACTTGTATATCTTATAGACTTTCTATGTACTACAGTACTCTGTGTTCTTATTTTCCACACAAAATACAAACAGCTGAAGAAGACATACAAGTGGGAGAAGTGATCAAGAGCTGCAAGCTAACACTGACGCATAATTAAGACTAATGACCCTTTTGATGTCCACATGCAACAAGATACCCAAATTTAAGTTGACAGAACTTTCTTCTACGAAAGTGCGTAATAGAAGAGAAAGCTATGAAGAGGTCTGAGCAGTCTGTAACCAAATACTGGAAGATGCAGATGTTCCCATTCACATTAACAGTGCTTCTTATTACTCCTCAAATATATCATCTTCCCAACTCATCACCTATAAACCAGCCTCACTGTTTTCACGTTGATACCCCCATGTCATACTGTGTTGCATCCAGGTGCAACACAAGCTCATGCTTACATTCTTGCAGAGGCATGCTCAGGTCGTCCAGGGCAGCATCTTGTTTCTCACATTTACTAAATCACTTTTGATATCTATCAATTAAAGGCAGACTTTGCTCTAGAGAAACAATATACAAAGTGATGAAAATTCACAAGGCACATCATCAGAATCCAACTGTGGAGAAGCTCCAGTGGGATAAGCACCTACCAACAGATTTTCCAGAAACAAAGAGTTTGACAACATCAGTTATGGTTCATCATTTACAAGTCAGACTCAAAATTTGCATAGCATGGCATGTAATCTGGAACACCTATTTCACATGGAAGAGTTATTTAGGGTTGCAATTCATACACTGGTCAGAATCCATTAAGACAGTTTTTGATGTACAAAGATAACTTATCCCTTAAAGAAAAGCTATCTTCTTGTGCAACTCTGCGTCCAACAGCTAGCAACAGGAAGACCCTGTCAAATACCTCCTCCTTCACAGCTGAAGTGAATCTGATTATATGGCTTATATGGCTTGAAGAAATGTACCTCTAGATGTCCAGAAAGTGTTAGCAACTTTTTGTTGTTGGTTAAGACTGAGGTATAATGTCATGAGATCTGCTTCCCCTAGCTGAAGGAAAAGTACATTGCATAGGGAAAAATGTCATAAAAGATGTGAGAAATATCTTCCTTAGGTAAGCATGGTGACACTGCCTATGCAAGATTTTTTTTTTTTACAGAGCAGTACTTCTTACTAAAAATGTTGCCATTTCAACTAGCATTACTTACAACTAACTGATTTTTATCAGTGTTCTCGCCCACACCTTTTCATTATAAAGGCTGAGGGTCTCAACCAATAACTACTATTAAAGTATTTAAACTCAGAAGTTGGTTAAACTGATCAGGTTTAGGAAATACAGAAGTCCACTTCAGAAATATGACCTTTTCCAGCAAACCACCAGTGAAAGTTCACCAAAAAGGAAGTGGCAGTCTCTAACAAAAATCTTTGACTGGCTTTCGTGTAAAACCATTAAGGACTTATATCTCCATGTTAACTCCAAATCGAAGCACACACTACAAAACCCTTTCATTTACTCTAAAGTAAGCACACAGCATCAATCATGATCAGGACCGGCACACAGGTGGAAAAAGCTTAAATCTCTCCACCCCACACTTGTTGGTTTTTAATCTAAATTTTGTCACCTCACTTACTGGACGAGAGCTAAAAAGAAAACTTCCACTGGCACCACAGGATATATTTATTTTTTAAGCCATTTACTAGGACTCCAAATGTTTATAAGGGAAATATGAGAGAGAAGACTTGAACCTCCCCTAAGGATACTGGTCCTAATCTGGATCAGAGTCCTATACACTCCTTCTGGAGTAAGCTATGTTCAACAGCACATGTTTAAAGTGTCATGTAGTTTGACTCCAAGGGCCCATATACATGACCATGTCATATTCTTCCTTGCAAATGTATCGCTTGCCAGGTACCATCCTCCCTAATTAAAAAATGGGACAACAATCACAGATATGGACAGCTTCAATCTTCCCCACAGGTACCTATAACTCTTTCTATATTTACTGCAATGGATTTAACACCTCTTAAACACATTTGGAGCAAAGGCCTATTCTGTTTAATGTACCTCATTGACAGTCATTTTTAAGACTTCTTATAAGTCAGTTTCTAATTATAAATATTTCTTGTTTGATTCACAGAAGTATATTAACTCATGCAACTGTTGTTTTTACTTTGGTGAAATACTTCATCAAAAAGTTAGTCTGAGAAGTGCAGAAATGACTTAAAATACAGCAATACTAAAAGAAATCCCACACAATATTCATTTGTACCGAAACTGGTGCATGAGTTTTTTCGGACTTCTAGGGTGCTTAGAATGATAAGTTGCATTTCACAACTGAAGCAGAAAAACATTATAATGTATATTTATTTAAGGTGTAAAAAAAGGATGGAAAAGTCACACTGTACTACAAGATAAAAGGCAATAATTATTGGCACAAATATTCCTGGGTATGAAAATGTGGGATGCATATTGCATGAAGGTCAATGGTGATTTCTTTTGGGCAGAAAAGGATTAAACAGCAGCTTGTCTTCACATTTTATCTTTTGTGCAAATGCAGCATTAAGAAGATAGCTGTATCTACAAACAAATTTAGAAAGGTAAGAAAATAATTGTAAAGGTCTCTCTAGTGAAAGAGTCATGCTCTGAACTGAATTTTTCCTGACTGAGACATGTAACCCTTGTGTTCCTGATGCTAGGTGCTCAGCTGCTCAATCAAATCTTCCACAGTGTATACAATAAGTTTGATATCATCCTTTTCCTTCATTCGATGACCACCACCTTTACGAAGAATAACATCCACGTCTCCACCAACAACACGTTCAGCAACTTTCATGGAGATTTGCCATGGGACATCTTCATCCTTCAAGCCATGAATAAGTCGCACAGGACACTTTATGGGAAGGGGACTACTCAAAACACAGTGATTTTCTGCTTCCTGAATGAGTTCGTATGGCACAGAGTAAACCCCTTCTTCATTGTGCTTGGTTGGCAGCCTCCATTCACCTTTTTCTTCTATTTCTTTTTTTACCTAGGAACATAAATGAATGACAGGCTGTAAGATGGATTACTGTAAAGAATTTGATATCTAAATTCTGTCTAAAACAAGAGTGTCCAAATGTTAACCAGATGGAGAGATCCACACATTTCACCATTGTGCATGTATAGTTTCGCATCAATGTAAAACAAACAACAACAACAACAACAACAAGCACTGAAATTAGCAAAGAGTGTGAAACAGCATTATTTACAAATTGATTATGCATCCTTTTAAGAGTAGGTCAAAGTACATGCATACCACTTTTTAAAATAAACAAATAAATAAATCTTCTAAGCTGCTGTAAGGTAGCAGCTATGAAACTGAACCATAGGTAAGCCTCCTGTTAATATTTTGCTTTGGCTATGAATTTACTAGGTAAGCTTGGGTAATCAGTACAGAGAAGGAAGTCTCCTGCTGATATTAGCCTCAGATATAATGAATTTAAGATCCATTACCAAGTCATGGATTATACAAAAAAATTAAAAAGTAAACTGTACAACTCTGAGACATGGATTGAAAGATGTCATGTGAGCAGATTGTTACGTTGAGAAATAGCATTTACATGGCTGGGGAAATTATACCTAAATGTGCTCTTGAAGCACTGATGAAATATGTTCAATTCATTTCTAGTTAGCAACAGTGGTCACATGTATGAGCATATATAACCGACATCTGGATAGCTGGTATAATCAGTCTCAGCTGATGCTTCCTATTATTTATGCCAGTTGGGTCTCTAGTGACAACTGACCTCTAGCAAACACCCCCAAACTAAAAGTCATTTGGAGAAATGCAATACTAACCGGAACAAGTGTACTAACACATGACAGAGCATACATATGCACAGTAAGCATAATTTCAATGCTTATAATACAATCTCAAAGCCTAGAATGATCTTACTCTACTGTTACATTTACATGTTAAATACAGAGATGGAACCCTGCAGAAATCCTGTAACCTTATAACCATAGAGTTGGAAGGGACCACAAGGGCCATCCAGTCCGACCCCCTGCTATGCAGGAACTCAAAATCAAACTATCCCCGACAGATGGCCATCCAGGCTCTGTTTAAAAACTTCCAAAGAAGGAGACTCCACCACACTCCAAGGGAGTGTGGTCCACTGTCAAACAGCTCCTACTGTCAGGAAATGCCTCCTAATGTTGAGGTGAGATCTCTTTTCCTGTAGCAAGTCCTATTCTCTGGAGCAGCAGAAAACAAGCTAGCTCCCTCCTCAATATGACATCCCTTCAAATATTTAAACAGGGCTATCATATCACCTCTCAACTGTCTCTTCTCCAGGCAAAACATACCCAGTTCCCCAAGTCTCTTCTCATAGGACATGGTTTCCAGACCCTTTACCATTTTAGTTGCCTTTCTCTGGACATGCTCCAGCTTTTCAACATCCTTGTTGAATTGTGGTGCCCAGAACTGAACACAGTATTCCAGGTGGGGCCTGACCAAAGCAGAATACAGTGACACTATTACTTCCCTTGATCTAGATACTATACTTCTATTGATGCAGCTTAAAATTGCACTGCAAGAGGCTCAAAGAAATTGGCCCAACCTTATGTCATTCCCAACATACAGTATACCTGCATGACAACTTTCTAACTAGTTATTATCTAACTTAACACAGAAAGGACTCTCAAAATTTACAAAAAGATAGCTTTAGCAATGGAAAATGATTCTTCTTCTGCAAATGTCTGGAGCCGTGTTTGGCACAGTATGTCTCCCACATCTATTTTTGCAAACCCTGGACCCCACTCAAAACCACTGGAAAAAAGGAGGGTCACATTCCTGAAAGCCTCCAGTCTCTTTTAAAATAAGCAGTATGACCTTTATTGTTCACTTTGGTCACTTTTGCTGCTGAATTTCGAAGGCATCCAGTGATAGAGTTCATGGTGATCATCTTAGCTGACCACCTCTGTTCTTGAGAAATGTCAAAAGTAAAGTACTGCTTAGTACTGCTCATTTTTCCAACGGACATGGGCTATGTACTCTATTAGCAATAGTTCTTTGTTACATGGAGTTCCACACTACAAAAATTCCACAGTCTGTGCTTTTAATCAGGAAAGCCAGCATCTCCTCTTACCTCTACAGAAAGCTGTTGAAAAGTTGTTACAAAGTGGTCTGCAGCTACAGCTATTCCAACTAGTGCAGCCACCTTTTCTGGACGGGCAATAGCAGCATGAAGCATCAGCCATCCACCCAGACTGGCACCAACTAAAATCTTAACATGAAACTAGCATTAGTGTTTTTGTGTTACAGAAATACACCCAAAACATTTTCTGTGTATAAAAAAGTGGCCCCACAGGAATTTAAAAACAACAACCAAACACCACAATTTTTTTCCAATAGTTTATTTTTAACTACAAGCATCTTTGAAGTTTCACATTTCTGAGGTGGCCTGGCCCCATATTGGCACACAAGGGGGCTTTAAGGCCTGTTTTAAAAACAGCAAGTGACTTTTAAGCCCCTTTTCAACCACAGGAAGTGACGTTTGATCACTAACTGTGTTCAAAAGTCTTTTCCTAGACTTAAAGTGACTAGGGTGGAGGGACATGACAAAATGCTGTCCCATACATCCTGAAGGGTATTTGACGGTATATAGACACAAACATTTGATTTTCTTTTTGCAAGGTGTGTGGTGGTGGATGGTGGTTTTCCAAGCCTCCCACAATTGCTCACACTTGACTTAAGAACTGTATACTTCAAAATAGGTTTAACCTTTTGTGAGTTATACAAGGGAGTGCACTGTACAACAGACCCTTGGTATCTGCTGGGGTTTCATTCCAAGATCCCCTATGGATACCAAAATTTATGGATGCTCAAGTCCCATTATAAACAAAGGCATAGTAAAATGGTGTCCCTTGTATAAAACACCAAAACCAAGGTTTGCTTTTTGGAATTTATTATTCTTTAAAATATTTTCAAGCCATGGATGGTTGAATCCATAGATGGAGAAGCTGTAGATACAGAGAGCCAAGTGTAATACAAATACGTAAGTACACCAGCTAACCCAGTATGCACAGTCAACAGTTGCAATTAGAATATTTAATAAGTCTAATATGCTGAAGTATGATAAAGCTACATGTGTTTAATGCCAGTATTTTTTTTATTTGGGTGATCTTCACTTTTCAGTTGTGCCCCAAATTCTTTTCTCAAAAAAGGTCTGTTTAAAAGGCAACTTTACAGAACTGCATGATGAGTATCAAGAACTACACACTAAACTTTATTAACCAGATAAACTCATTTCCTGCCAAAGTCTTTCATAAGTCAGGGGTATGTTTGCTTCTTTCAAGCAGTTAGCAGGCTAGCTGTAGTGACATATCCCAGAATTTTTATTCACAAATAGGGGTATAATACAAGTTAAGACAAGAAAATGCTACATTTAAATGCTACATTTAAAATCAAAGACAATCAACCTGTGGTCCTTGTGTGAGTTCATCCAGTATTGAAAGAACATCTTTCCGCCACTTTCCCAATGTACTTTCTTTAATATTGCCATCCGAACTTCCACAGCCTCTGTAATCAAACCTAAAGAAGAATAAAAATGAAAACATGGCTTTGTATAAGCTGCACTCAATGAAGCCATCATATCAAAACTATTTGGAAAAATGTCGACAACAAGATAATGTTTTTGTATTGTTTAAATCTTGTTTCTAATGATACTGTTATTTAATTCTTTTTATACTTTTATATAAGCAATGTTTTAGCTGTTTTAAAAATGTTTTAGGTCATCTTGTGTCCCGCATAAGGAAAAGAAGTGGGATATAAATGAAATAAATATATAAATAAAAAAAATTAAACATAATTCACTGACACCATGAACAGAATATTTAAGATAATAGAATGAGAGATATATGCATCACATTAAGCACTACTATGTTCTTCTAAAACATACCTTACAAAAGCATGGCCAACTGATTTGCAGTAGTCTTCCAATGCAAGTGCTTTTTCACCATTCATATTTGAAAAAAGGCCTGGGAGAAAGACAACTCCAGGATTCTTGCCTTTTAGTTTATGGTAGGCTAGTTTTGGAAGATCAGTCCGATTAAGGAAACTGGGAGATGATTTTTGTCTGCAACCTAAACAGAAACATTTGAGTCAGTTAGATTGCTGTCACTGCTGACACACATTCAAACTTACACATATTCAAACTAGACAATGAGGAAATAGAAATAGTAAAAGTGTTCTCATATCTGGGATCAAACGTTGATCGGAATGGGGACTGCAACTAGGAAATCAGGAGAAGAATAAGAATGGGGAGGACGGCAAGGAAAGAACTAGAAAAGATCATAAATGCAAAGATATACAACTCAGCACAAAAGTTGGAATAATACAAGCCATTGCATTCCCTATTACCATGTATGGATGTGAGAGCTGGACAGTTCAGAAAGATGATAGGAAGAAAATCAATTCATTTGAGATGTGGTACTGGAGAAGAGTGCTGAGGGTTTCATGGACAGCCAAAAGGACAAACAAATGGGTCCTAGAACAGATCAATCCAAGATATCTCTAGAAGCCAAGATGACAAGGCTTAGACCAGGGGTAGGCAACCTTTCCCCTTTAACGGCCGAGGGACTTCAACTCCCAGAAACCTCAGCCATGTTGGCCAATAGTCCCATGTTGGCCAATAGCTCCTGGGATTCTGGGAGCTGAAGTCCCTCGGCCCTTAAAGGGGAAAGGTTGCCTACCCCTGACTTAGACTGTCATACTTTGGACACATCATGAGAAGGCACGGATCTTTGGAAAAGAAAATAATGTTAGGAAAAGTGGAAGGAAGTAGAAAGAGAGGAAGACCACATGCTAGATGGATGGACATTTTATTACAGAGACCAAGAATATGAGTTTGCAGGAGCTGGGCATAGCAGTAGAGGACAGGGCAGCCTGGAGATGTCTCATCCATAGGGTCACCATGGGTCGAGACTGACGTGAAGGCAGTTAACAAACAACAACATTGCTGACATTATTGAAACACATTACAGGCCTACCATAGTTAACAAAGCTTCTGGTAAAGAAACTCCTTTTTACAAAGTCTTTATATCTGTCCAGCCCATCTTTCCTCCTGGTACTTTTTCTAGTTCAAAGTGTTTAGCAGCACCAACATTAGGAAGATGGTGAAGGAGGGCTTGAGCAACACATACTTTCACTGTTCAGCTGCAGCTGCACAGCTGCAGCTAACAATGCAATAAAGCTTGAGCTAAGAATGGTATTCTTCTCTAGCTGATCCTACTATAGTTGTGTATACCTGCCTACAATACAGCAGCTGCCTCCAGAATCCCTTATTGAGCATGTGTGAACAGCGAAACAATCAGCTATCACAACCATGTTAAACAGCGTAAACCAAAATGGAAATCATATGAAAACTGGTGAATGAAAGAAAAAATTAATCCCTGGGTATATTTTGGGGGGAAAAAAAACCACACACACACACACACACACACACACACACACACAAAACCCACAAAACTTTCAAATGGTCTACAGAAGCTTCAAAATGTTGTTGTGTACTTATCCAGGGCTTACCAGACCTGGTTGTTTCATATCACATATGAATATTGTTAGTTTTGAATAAAAAGTCTGCTGAAATATGCTAAACTGCTCTTGTCTGTTGTAGTATAGGAATCTATTCATAGTTTTTCCATGTTATTTCTAGCTCTGTACCAACTTTTCTAAGTAGCAATACCCAGGAACATATCTAATTTGTTAACTGAAGTATACCTGCATTTTGTGGAATTCAACAAGAACGTGGTGGTGGCTGTTTCTCATCTCACTGCTTGAATAAGTTTGTCTCATTATAGCAACATTTTAAAGGATTTATTTTACTGTACATTTTTAAAAATTAACCAAAGTATACTATACATAAATACAAAGCCCAGAAAACACACAAGACTTATTATAACCCAAAATGACAAGTCCCATCAATTCAAACAGATCTTCATCAAAATAACATTATAAAATCAGGATTAAAAAGGATATTTGTTCATTTGAGAAACAATTTACTAAATATTATTTGGGACTGCAGAGACTTATTCTGCAACTGTAAATGGCTTAATACCATCTCCAGCTAATCTACCTTGATCTTTCTTCTGCAATTTCATTGTGACAAACTCTTTATGACAGAGAGTGCATTCCAGGCTTGCAATTTAACCATATATTGTGTAGGCAATGTGAAATACTATACTGGTAATTACATTAAATTCCATCCATCCAAATGAAACAGATGGCAACAGAGGGTCAGACTGGCTGCTCCCTTCCTCCTTTGCTAGGTTGCTTGGCTTCCACATTGGCTGTCAAGTATAGTCCTTTCTTCATGAATCAGTACAGAAGTGAACCAAGCTGACAGAGCTATCCATTACTCCTATGTCAACTAGCTCATATGACAAATGCCCAGGAGGTAAAGTCCACCACAGCAAACAAGAAGGCAAGTAGCTCCATTGCACTGTTATATTGTACAAAAAAAAGGTGTTCCTTCAAAGGATTTTTCTGCAGACTCACCATAAAAGCCAAGTAAGCTCTTAGAAACGGCAGTGTCTTCTCAGTCTGTTGCGTATTTAGCCTCCCAGATTTTTAATTAGTCTGTGTCTTATATAAAAGGCAGGCTGAAAGAAGGAATGGAGTCTTCTGTCTATTCTCTATGACCTGATCTCACATGTAAAGAATAGCTGAGTAAAACATTTTGCAGTCTAGTAACTTGTGAAGGGAGAGTTGTTACAATGGCTAAAGTACTTATCACTTAAAAGAGACATCCAGTAGTACAAAGATCATCTTCCCCAAGGCTTTTGTTTGCCCTTTTTGTTTACTTGAAGAAAACATGAAATAACTTTAAAGAAGGGACTGTTTCCTTCCACAACTGTAAGAGACACTTCTGTATTTCTTATCTTATCTTCACTGTATTTCAGATGCTTTGTTGAGATGTGCAGAAGCCATCACTCATTCAAATCCTCTTCCTTCCCCACCAATTACTTTAAATTTCATGTTTGAGCTACTCTCAAAATTTCAGAGAAACTTCTCCACTGAACTCTTCCCAATGACAAAAGTGTGTCAAAGTCAATCCTGTCCCCATCCCCTATAGTGAAAGTAGCAAAAATAGTGTGGTGTAGAGGATTGAGTGCTGGACTAGGATTCTGTAGACCAGGGTTTGAATCCCAGTTTGGCCATGTAAATCCACCAGGTGACTTTGGGCAAATCGCATTCTCTCAGCCTCAGATGATGGCAATGACAAACTCCCCCCTGAAGAAACTTGCCAAGAAAGCTCTGTGATAGCTTCACCTTAGGATAGTCTTAAGTCCGAAATGACTTGAAGATGCACAACAACAGTGAATTAGAGGCTACTGCAGACAATAAATAAATAAAAATAAAACAATTCCAGTTCATTATTGTAAATAATAAGTTGTTTCCAAACTAATCCATTGCAATTATTGTGTTACTTCTCAGCTCTGGTAATGAGTCATCTGAAAAATGCAACAACCTCTTCTTATGCCTTGAATAACTGTTAAGCCTGTTACAATAAACAAAGCATCTAAAAATGAGTATGCAGAGAGTTCACACTTAGAAGTCAGAGTAAATACAAGCACAACTGAGTACTATTCATTCTCATTAGTTCCCACAGTTGAAGCAAAGACAGGAATTAAGGGTCTAGCTTAAGCCTTATTTTGTAATATATTACTAAAAAAAAAATTACAATGTTCTGCATGTGCAAATTAACTGCATGGTTATAGACCACAAGTATGCTGTTGTGGCTGAGAAAGATCTTACAACAGTCCTGCAATGCATACGTTAACTCTCAGCTCTTATTCATCCACTGCAGGTATGCATTAGAAGTCACCAGATATGCCCTCTTATGACAACCTTGTAAATATGGCAGATTAATGCTGGAATGGAGAGGCCATACACTAAAGGCTTCAGATGATGTCTGATTGTGGAAGCTAAGCAGGGTCAGCCCCGCTTGGATGGGAGGCAGCCAATGACTATCAGGAACTAAAGTCTGTATTTCAGTATAAGGAACTTGCAAAACTACCTCTGAGTATTCCTTGCTTAAGAAAACCCTATGAAATTAAAGGAGTTGCCATAATTCAAAAGGCAACATGGGACATTCACATGCACACAATGCTGGAGAAAGGACACAGAGTGAGAAAAGCATCCAAGAAATCTACAGTGTAGCACATTATTATTGTATATCTGATGGTGGAGCGAAAATGTGAATGAATAAGAGAAAAAAAATTAAGTAGATTGTAAAGTGATACATTTTACTACTTGGAATTCACCCAAATTGACAATGAATGCAAAGATATCAGGCTGTATGAGCATGGTCTGAGGGGGATGATCTAGGAAC
This sequence comes from Phrynosoma platyrhinos, assembly GCA_020142125.1. Lineage (NCBI taxonomy): Eukaryota > Metazoa > Chordata > Lepidosauria > Squamata > Phrynosomatidae > Phrynosoma > Phrynosoma platyrhinos. Next base: position 128,934,212 of record JAIPUX010001232.1, read on the forward strand.
CTAAATGCCATACTGGATTTCTCAATGGATAGAATGCAGATCATGTTTGTAAGAATTTCTTTAACTCGCATGATAATCTAGAATATTTATTTCAGAAGTACTTCTGTATTCAGTGGTGCTCATTTGTAATACTACATACCAACTTGTGTGTGTGTGTGTGTATCTGTCCGTTGACAAACATTTCATATGGTTTGCTAAAGCAAGGAATACTTAGAGGTGATTTTCCTAGTTCCTTCTTCTGAAATATAGCCTACAGCACCTGATACTCATTTGTAGTCTCCCATCCTAATACTAACCAAGCCTGGCCTTGCTCGGCTTCCAAGATCAAACAGGATTTGGTGCCCTTATGGCAGGGGTCGGCAACCTTTGTTACCGGGGAGCCAGGAGGGAGGGTAATGGTGCAGGGGGGCGGGCGGGCACATGCTTGCGCATGCGCACTTGCCCCCCCTGCGCGCATGCACATAATGCTCCCCGTCATGCACATGCACGCACGCTTGGGGGCGCCATTTTGGAAGTCCCCACCGCACGTGCACTGGGCGAATTTGTCCTGCGCAGGTGCACTGGGGCCTTCCAAAATGACATCCGTGCACATGCAGGTGCCATTTTGGATGCCAAAATGGCGTCCGCACTCACGCACAGCGGCGCATGCAGGGCAGTGGCAGCGGCCACAGGCCAGTCCCAAGGCCTCCGTGGGCCGCACTCAGCCCGCGGACTGTAGGTTGCCAACCCCTGCCTTATGGTATTTATTCACCCACAATTACTGGAACTGTAGAAATTATATTTAAATAATAATTGAAAACCAGTGTGATGCAGTGGTTTGAGTGTTGGACTACGACTCTGGAGAACAGGGTTCAATTCCCTGCTTGGCCATGAAACCCTCTGGGTGACCCTGGGCAAGTCACATACTCTCAGCCTCAGGGGAAGGCAATGGCACACATCCTCTGAACAAATCTTGCCAAGAAAACCCCACGAAAGGTTTGCTTTCAGGTTGCCATAAGTCAGAAATGACTTGAAGGCACACAACAACAGCAAGAGTTTAGAACAGGGGTAGGCAACCTTTCCCCTTTAAGGGCCGAGGGACTTCAGTTCCCAGAATCCCAGGAGCTATTGGCCAACATGGGACTATTGGCCAACATGGCTGAGGCTTCTGGGAGCCGAAGTCTCCCGGCCCTTAAAGGGGAAAGGTTGCCTACCCCTGGTTTAGAATGAACATGTACTAAGTGCTCCATCTGATCTGATCTATTAAAAGCAACAAACAATAGCAGGATAGAAGGAGATGTGTGGTCTCCTGAACAGGAAGGAGGGCTTTGCAGGAAGGCATTCAAAGGAAGCTCTAGCAGTTTCTCTGAACACTTTTCAATCATTACCCCTTTTGATAAACACAAAATCTCATGCCTCTCTCACGAAAATCTGTTTCCTCAAATAATCCTTTTTGAACCTGAAAACAAATCATTGCATGTATAAATGTGAGGAAATAGTTCTTTGTACCTGGAATGTGGTAGTTCTGGTGGAGGGTGTGTTGCCCAGGAGCATAAACAATTTGCAATGATCATGGCCAAGCAGTATTTTTAAAAATACTGTGACTGCAATTTGGCATGTCTTAACAAAACAGCACCTGAAATTTTTCTAATGCAAAAGCATGAAGGCTTTCTGAGATACTCAATGTTCTTTACCTAAAAAAGGGGGTTTGTGGCCTCACAAAAGACTGAGGGCCTTTGCAGACTGCCAGAAATAGTGCACATTAAATTGAGGCACTGCCCTGGCTCAGTGCTAGGGAGTCATGGGAATTGCATTTTTCTCTGAGACATTGAGCCTTCTCTGTCAGAGAGCTCTGGTGCCACAATAAATTACAGTTCCCATGATTCCCTAGCACTGAGCCAGGGCAGTGCCTCAATTTAATGTGCACTATTTCTGGCAGTCTGCAAAAGCCCTGAGAGATCCTGGATCTCAAATGAAGTACCTTTTTATGTAAGTAATGGAATTTAAATTTAATTTCCTGGTCTTTAAAACACTTTGGGCTTTTACAGACTGCCAGAAATAATGCAGCTTGAGGCCACTTTAACTGTCCTGGCTCGGTGCTAAGGAATCATGGGAACTGTAGTTTATTGTGGCACCAGAGCTCTCTGAAAGAAAAGGCTCTGTCTCAGAAAAAAATACAATTCCCATGATTCCCTAGCACTGAGCCAGGACAGTTAAAGTGGACTCAAGCTGCATTATTTCTGGCAGTCTGTAAAGGCCCTTTGTCTCCCAATATTACATGATCAGAAGGAGGAGTGGCCTGCCTGAATAGGTATCCCTCTATATTCAAAAAACCATCACCAACATCTTGACAAAATGCAGGCCAGACTAACTCCTGTATGTATGATTTTTTTGTATGAGTATAGATATACAACTGAGCATTAAGTTAGACTCATCCAACCCATTATATTCTCCATCACCATGTATGGATGTGAGACCTGGACAATGAAGAAAGCGGATAAAAAGAAAATTATCTCACTAGAGATGTTGTGCTGGAGAAGAGTGCTGAGCATACTGTGGATGGCCAAAAAGACAAACAAATGGTTCTTTGAACAGATCAAGCCTGGACCTTCCCTGGAATCCAACATGATCAAATTGAGGCTGTTGTATCTTGGCTACGTTATGAGAAGTTATGAATCATTAGAATATACACTAATGCTAGGTAATGTAGAAGGCAGCAGAAAGAGAGAAAGCTACACACCAGATAGCTAGACTCAATTAGAGAGGTCACGCACATGGATTTACAGGACCTGAGCACAAGGTAGAGGACAGCAGATCTTGGAGATGCCTCATCCATGGGGTTGCCATGAGTCAGGGCTGAATTGAGGGCAGTGAACAACAACAACAAATGATTTTTTAACAACAACAATAATAATAATACTGGAAGAGACCACAAGGGCCATCCAATTCCACCCCCCCTGCCATGCAGGAACACACAATCAAAGCACCCTTGACAGATCCAACCTCTGTTTAAAGACCTCTAAATAAAAAGACTCCACCACTCTCGGAGGGCTGTGTTCCACTTTCGAACAGCCCTCACTGTCAGGAAGTTCCTCCTAATGTTGAGGTGGAATCTCTTTTCCTGGAGCTTGTACCCATTGTTCCGGGTCCTAGTTTCTGGGGCGGCAGAAAACAAGCTTGTTCCCTCCTCAATATGACATCCCTTTAAATATTTAAACAAGGCTATCATGTCATCTCTTAACCTTCTCTTCTCCAGGCTAAACATCCCCAGTTCCCTAAGTCGTTCCTCACAGGGCTTGGTTTCCAGACCCTTCACCATTTTAGTTGCCCTCCTTTGGACATGCTCCAGTTTCTCCACATCCTTTTTGAATTGTGGTGCCCAGAACTGGACACAGGTTTCCAGGTGAGGTTTGACCAGAGCAGAATACAGTGGCACTATTGCTTCCCTTGAGCTAGACACTATACTTCTATTGATTCATCCTAAAATCACATTGGCCTTTTTAGCTGTGGCATCACACTGTTGACTCATGTTCAACTTGTGGTCTACTAGGAGTCCTAGATCCTTTTCACACGTAGTTTCCTAAAGCCTGGTGACCCCCATCTTATATTTGTGCCTTTCATTTAAAAAAAAAAATTTTGCCCTGAGTGCAGTACCTTATATTTCTCTGTGTTGAAATTCATTTTGTTAGCTTTGACCCTGCTTTTTAATCTATTAAGGTCATTTTGAATTTTCATCCTGTCCTCTGGGGTAGATCTTAATGTTGAGGTAGGATATCTTTTCTTGGAGCTTACATCCATTATTCTGGGTCCTGTTCTCTGGAGCAGCAGAAAACAAGCTTTCTCCCTCCTCAATATGACAACCCTTCAAATACTTAAACAGGGCTATCATATCACCTCTTAACCATCTCTTCTCCAGGAGAAACATACCCAACTCCTTGTAGGGCATGGTTTCCAGGCCATTTTGGTTGTCCTTCTCTGGACATGCTCCAGTTTTTCCACCTCCTTTCTGAATTGGGGTGCCCAAAACTGGACACAGTGTTCCAGGTGGGACCTGACCAAAGCAAAATACAGTGGCACTATTACTTCCCTTGATCTAGACTAGAAAATTCTTAAACTTTTGCCCTCCAGGTGTTTTGGACTTCATCGCCCAGAATTTCTGAAAGTTGCCAAATTGGTCAGGGCTTCTGGGCACTGAAGTACCAAATACCCAGAGGATCAAAGATTGGAAATCACTGATCTAGACACTATACTTCTATTAATGTGTCCTAGAATCATATTGGCCTTTTTAGCTGCTGCATCACATTGTTGACTCATGTTCAACTGGTGGTCTACTAGGACTCCTAGATCCCTTCACTATTTTCGTTGTCCTCTGGACATATTCCAGCTTAATAATAATAATAATTACAACATCCTTCAGAGATAAGAAAATATAAATACACCAGGTCCACTCCTGTATACATTACAGAGGATGAAGCAAACTTCTGAAGAAACATTCGCCCCCTAAATATTCCTCCCAAACAAGAGATGACAATGTTATTCCCCCCAAAACAACAACGCACCCCTTCCCTGAAATCTTGACACAGCCACCAGTTGAGAATCACTGCTCTAGTGGATGATGGGATAGTTTTAGCTTTAGCTCAAGCCCAGGGAGAGTAGCAAAGGTGGCCAGGAATGAGAAAAGTGCGTCTGGGAAGGTGGTTGGGAAATATCGCGGGTTCATCGCGCTACAGACTCCTCCTGCCCTTCCTTCTCTCCTGCAGCGTCTCTCCAGCGCCACAGGCACACACACACGGCTCTTACCCATCAACTGAAGGAAGCCCAGCCCCGTCCCTTGGGCCACCGCGGGCCCCCAGCGGAGCCTCTCCCGCCACAGAAGCCTCGCCGCGCCAGGAAGCGCCATGCCAGCCCTAGAACGACCGCCGCCGCCTCCACCACGCCCCTCTCCCTCAGCCGCGCAGAGTGAGCGAGAACGCATGCGCAGTCTTTGAGGCGCGAGGAAAAGGAAGAGGAAGTTGCGCCGCTCTAGGCGTACGCTAAGACGGAATATTACGGCATGGCGCTTTACCTCTATGGGAGAGGGTTGCTAAGAGGAAGAATATAAATCATTTCAAGGGTAGAGTGACAATAAGACTAAACACCTTGGTTGTCCTTTGACGCCATTTTTTTTTACTCTTTGCCGTTTGAGTGTAAAAAATGATAAATTCTGAGGGAGATTATTATCGTTATCATATCATCACTACAAGTCTTTCTTTCCCTGTTGAAGAAGACAGTGCAGAGTGCACTGCAGAAATAATCCAGTTTGAGACTGCTTTAACTGTCCTGCCTCAATGGTAGGGAATTCTGGGAAGTGTAGTTTTGGGAGATTGAGCCTTCTCTGTCAGAGAGAGCTCTGGAGCCACAATAAACTATAGTTCCCAGGATTCCCTAGAATGATCCAGGGCAGTTAAAGCGATCTCAAACTGGATTATTTCTGCCGCGTGTTTTGAAACCCTACTGGGCTCATAGTGGGAGATATAGGTCCAAACACAACACACTGCAGAAAAAAATCCAGTTTGAGACCTCTTTAACTCTCCTTGTTCAATGCTACAGGATTTTGAGAACTATATTCATGTGAGACATTGATCCTTCTCTGGTCCAAAGCACGCTGCAGAAATAATAATCCACTTTGAGACCGCTTTAACTGCCCTGGCTCAGTGCTAGGGAACCCTAAGAATTGTAGTTTTGTGAGACATTTAGACTTCTTTGGTCCAAAAACACACTGCAGAAATAATCCAGTTTGAGACCGCTTTAACTGCCTTGGTTCAATGGTAGGGAATTCTGGGAATTATAGTTTTGTGAAATGTTTAGCCTTCTCTGTCAGAGAGCTGTGGTGTCACAACAGTTCCCAGGATTCCCTAGCACTAAAGGGGGTTGCAGACTGCCAGAAATAGTGCAAATTGAGTCCACTTTAAATTGAGGCACTGCCCTGGCTCAGTGCTAGGGAATCATGGGAATGTTTTTCCTGAGACATTGAGCCTTCTCTGTCAGAGAGCTCTGGTGCCACAATAAATTACAGTTCCCATGATTCCCTAACCCTAACCCTAAAAGTGGACTCAATTTGCACTATTTCTGGCAGTCTGCAGCCCCCCTAAGCCAGGGCGGTTAAAGTTGTCTCAAACTGGATTATTTTTGCAGCATGTTTTGGAGCATAGTCCTTCAGATAGCCTGGCCCCAAGCTGTATTTTGTTTAGCTGATTAAAAGTATCACTCTTTTGTGGATCTGGGATGTTATTGTGCATCACCATTATGGCCACATATCCAGGGGTAGCAGGGAACAATAACATCCAAAATCCACACAACAGTCATGCTTTTATTGGGCCAAAATACATGTTGCAAGTTTTCAAAGGCAGTAGCTTTTTCCCCACTTTGCTAATGGAATTTAAAAGTTAATTTCCTAGACTTTAAGAGTCTCCCAATACTCACATGGTCAGAAGAAAATGGCCTCTTGTTTGCATGAATCCCCTTCCATATCATCTGAACTGAGGACAATAACCCCATCACTTTGACAAAATGCAGGCTTGTGGCTGTAATATTGTCATTTTTCTTTCTCTCTCCTGTATGATTTTTACCACTTTTGCCTGATGAAGAAACCAGTGGAGTTTCGAAAGCTTGCATCATGTATTTTGTGCATTTTTGTTGGTCCGATAAAGTTATCGCTGTTTTTTGGATTTTGGATTATTTCTGTGCTTTGCTGTAAGGCCAATGCGGTTTTATGGCCATTTAAGTTTCACAGACTTAAGTTTCAGTGACCCTCATATTTTCCTGTCAGAAGTTTATGGTTGTAAAAAATCATCTTTCCTATCATAGGCTTTGTCCTTCTCGTTGCTGGGAACATGAATAATATATAGTGGACCTGCAGGTTTTGCTGAAGGAACAGGAGAAAGATACATTTTTGTTTTGTTTTGTTTTATGGATTTGGGATGTTTTTGTTCTTTACCATCATGAATGATCATCATTTCATTCATTTCTATCCTGCCTCTTCCCCGATAATGGGACTCAAGCTGTCTAGCAACCTATTTAAAACAATGCAGATTAAAAACAATCATTAATAAAAGTATAAATATATGATTTTGAAAGTTTAGGAACCAAAGAAAGGCAGGATTTTCTCATACTATAATTGGAAAGCATGTTCCTCAAAAAATGGGGGAAAATAATCTTCCTTTCTTTTAAGGTTGAGGTCTAATTGTCAAAATAAGTTGTTTTCCCCTACTTTGGGGAGTTGTAGATTAAAAAGATCCTTCCCCCACCCCACCCCCCATGAACATTTATTCATTTTCAAGCCACTGAGGTTTGTGTTGCGAGTGGAAATACACTACAGAATAATTAACAACACTCCTGTTTCGTGTGTTGCTTTTGTGGGTGGATGAATGGCTATTTCTATGCAAGTCACCAGACTTCCTCCTTTTCTAGGATGTTTCCTCTATTTCAGGAAGAATTCCAAAATGCCCTCCATTTTGAGCATGACAAAGAAGCACAAACTTATATCTATATGAGTGCTTTTAGCTTTTATTTAGTAATGTCCTCCTTTTTCTTGGATGCCCAACATTTTGCAGTGCCTTGTTTTCTTTTGTGGTTAGGACATCTGGTCACCCTGTTTCTATACCCTCCAGATCCACCTCTCTCGTCCTTCCACATCCCACCCTGTTTCCCTGAGACCAGACCCCCAATCTTCCCCTAATATTTAATATCAATTTAATATTAAAAGGGATGTTGGGGTGAGTGAGTTAAGAATGACCCCACTGTGGAAGCCTGGCCACTTTACACTTGGAAAGCTAGTAAGGGAGCACAAAAGGTACCCACCATGATGAGATCTCCCGAGACACCAGCATAATAATAATGGTTATTATGGTATATTGTTGAAACCTTGTCAGTGTCATCACTAGTCCCTAAGTTTATGATGTTGAAAAATCATCTCATTGCATCCTTAATTTTTGTTACAGGTTGTGCCAGAAGTGACTAAAGTGTAAGATAGAGAAGTACGAGGGAGTATCATAAAGTAATAATTTTCACCCGGAAGTTATTATGGAATATTGATAAATTTTGCCAGTGTCATCATCACCAAGGGACTTTTTCTTTTCCCAAAAATGAAAAGATCCGCCACGCGGTCGCCAATTTGACAACACAGATGATGTCATTCATGAAGTGGAAGAGTGGTTTAAGGCACAATCTGCAGACATCAATAATAACGGTATTTGGAGGATCAAGAAACGCTGGGAAAAATGTGAATCTCAATGGTGACTACGTAGAGATAAGTTAACAACTGTAAATCAAAATAAACTTTCTGTCAATTTTTTTAAAAAAGTGATAATTAAAACTTTATGATACCCCCTCATAATCCCTTTTGCCTGTAGAGGGTAATAATGGATCATGGCCAAAGGAGATGACTGCATGGGCATACATAGGACAAGGAATGCAAATTCCTTAGTCCAGGGTGTTCACACCCATTCATCCAAACATTTATTGCAGCTCCATTCTTTTCCACCTCCAAAACCATTTCACAAGAATTTAATCCTTTCATTCTTTGGTTTCTGCCCCCAAGATAAGATTTTGGATATAAATGTTAGTGCTTATATAGCAGCTTCTCGGTCTAGTTTACAAGCAGACAGGGATGCTTTTGGTTTGACTAGACTAGACTTCTCAATACGCCTGCCACCCCATGTGCCACGGAGGCAATTGAGCCCTCCCTTTTCTGGAATCCCATCGATTTGAGCCATGATCCAAGGTTGGTAACGTATCACCATTAGCAAGGTCTCCACTATTCTTCTTCCCCCACCTTTGCTTCTTAGTTCTTCTGAGTACATATGTGTTGATTATTCTCCTAATAAAGATACAAAACACATTTGGATCTGTCTCTAGAGTTTTGTGTGATCCAGAACCAGTATAAACAATGTTGATCTCAAAGCCAGTGTTTTACCCCAGTTAAAATATAGTTTTATTTGAGCTATTCAAATTCCCCTAAACATATTAATTTGTGGGTACTCCCCCCTCCCCCAGGCCTCAGAAATTTGGGTAACAATTTCCCATGAAGAGCCAGGCACACCATGACCTTGGTTCACAAACAGCAATCCCCCACAGCTGCTTATGTCCCTCCCTTTACTACGCCCAAGCTCCCAACATGGCTACAACAGAGCTAAGCATGCCTAACTTGAACATGACGGAGGAAACCATGAGGGCTGACTGACAACAGTGCATACATTTATTTATTTTATGCATGTCATGACTAGTTGCATTTTTAATCTTGTGAATACAAAGTGAATAACGCAAGTGAGTTTCAAAAATTTTTTAGCTGAATAATAATAAACAGCGTTCTGTGCAATCATGCTGGCCACATGATCACAGAGTAGTCTCTGACAACGCTGGCTTAGTAACGGAGCTAAGTGCACACACACACACACACCATGTTTGGACACAACTTGACAACCTTGTCGATGGGGAATACTTTAATCTCTCATTATAACTGTATATTTCATAGGATTCCATAGGATGTTGCCATGACAGTTACAGTGGAATCATGGTGCACTAATTATGTGGTGTGAAAGGGTCCTCTGGGGGTAGGCATAATTATGATGAATTACATAATTCATCATAATTATGAGTCTATGAGTGGGAATCTGAAACACATGAAGGGTTTTCGGTGTGATTACAGCACACTACACATAAGTGAAAATCAGAAATACCCCCTAGTAAATATGGTTAGGATTGTAGCCATAATAAAAGTAATCTGATTAATAGCCCGATCCATCAGGGTCTGGGTTCAGACAGTAATTTTAATGGTGCTACATGAAACTAATGCTGCACAGAATGAATTGTACACAGATTAAAACTTACAATGATAATAAAATCTATTAGTGAGAAATCAGACACATTGTTGGAAAAATTACTTTTGAGCATTTATTTAAATGGTATTACAACATGCAAGATACAAAACAAATAGAAAACCTGTAAAATTATACAGAAATTCAAAGTATATGACAGAAATCATATAAACCAAACCATTTTTTTCAGACACTGCAAATATCAAATCTTTAGCGCATACAAGCTAGGTCTTGTGGCAATTTATTTCCTTCCTTTTATTGTAGTTTACTGTCAGTAAGATCCAGATGTAGTCTGTTCCTTCAATAGGAACAGTGAAATCAATAGGATAGAGGTTACTCAAGCAATCCAGTCCAATGTCTCTGTCTAGTATGTTTCATTTTCAGCACAATATTATGCATGACAAGCCAGATGTCTTATTTGGCTCAATCAAACGACTTACCCCATTTAAATTTTATACCACATTCTTGAAATTATTTCCTTAAAAAAGCATTTTATTGATCTTAAGGGAATACAACTTTTAAATCCAGATCATAACCACACTTAGAAGTAAATTTCCATTAGTGTCATTTTCATATAAATACATTTAGGACTGTGAACTATTGTAACTACACTACTGCCACACTGCATCATTAAAAAAAAAATCCAGCTCTCTTCACATAGGATAAACTTAAAAATTACAGCAATTTCAGAAAATGAGATTCAATATTTATACTTTTTAAACAGAACTAACAATTTTAGTTTATTGCATTGAAAACATGTGGCACAAAGTCCAATTATCAAAACAGAGTATCAAACACAGATTTGAAGTTCAAAATTCAGTAATTCAATTGAATACAATATCCAAAGACAACAGATGCATTTTAAATGGAAAAGATCTCTTAAGAAATATATACCGGTAATATTTAAAACAGAGGTATGGTAATCTCTTCATTACATGAAAATGTCAAACATTCTTGGACTGTTGGTAGGTGACCACCTGCAGACCATCAAACTGGAACTGATCCCATGATCTGAGATCAGTTGGTTGCCACTGTTATCAGGTAAGTTTTTGTTTATTTCAGCCCAGTACAGTCTATTTGGACTGGTAGTGACTTGGGGATTTTAGACAAAGGTCTTTCCTTATCCTTTAATAAAATCATGGCTGGAGTTGAATTTGGGACCTTCAAAGCATGTGATCTACCACTGTCTCTTGCATCATTTCTTTGAAAACCAGGGAAACAGTAAACAACGTAATATGTGTACAGTCAGCCTTCCATATCCACCAATTCTTTATTCATGGATTCAAGCACCTACGGCTTTAAAATATTTAGGGATATATATAAATTCCCAAAAGCAAATCTTGATTTTACCATTTTGTATAAGGGACACAATTTTACTATGCTACTGTACTTAATGGGACTTGAGCATCCACAGATTTTGTAATCCACGGAAGGTCCTGGAACCAAACCCCAGGGTCCACTGTACTTTATTTGACTTAGTGGAAACATAGGTGACAGGTATGTTTATATTATTGGAATATTTATTATAGAAGAAAGCATCTGTAAATACATTTGAGAAATAACATTCTTGTTCAGAGCAATATAAGGTATCAGTTCATCTGATTTGCCAACATGAAAACTGCTTTGATGGCACTCTTGAAGGTGGAATGAGAAAAACTCTGTTAGAAATAGGCAACTGAGTTAGCTGTTGCTGTTGCTTTATTTATAATGCTCCTTGTTCAGGCACCCAACCAAAAGTGGGGCGATTGCCACTCGGCGTAAGGGAATGGGGAGAGGAAGTTAAGAAATAAATGATCTGAGCCCTTCATCACCAATATATGTATAATTCTGGACAGAACTAAGGACATTCCTTCATGACCAGTCTCATCTAACCCTAAGGAAATTTTCCTAATGTCCAGTTTCTAAATCAACCCTTGGAAGGTGTATCCAGTTTCATTAAAATCTGGCCTGATCATTATGTGGAAGGACTGAGTTTGTGCACACTTTCAGTGGGACTTCACAGTATTGTCTTCCCCCATTTGTTGCCCTATCATGTATCGCTTACATGGGATCCAGATATTTTAGTTATCTGCTATATCTGAAGAAGGAATAATTCTGTGCGTAAAGCAGAAAGTCTTAACATTTGAAAACATTAACTAATAGAAAGAGATAATTAGAAAATAAGCTGTGGACATAGGAATTTTCATTTGGTATTGTCCTTTAAAAAAGTCTTCTCCTGGGGAAATCCCCCAATGTTTTGAAAAGATTTTCATGTTAACAAATGACGCATACTCGTAGCTTCTGTCCAGTATTTTCAGAATAAAAAGATAATGGTAATAATGCTTTAATGCCTCATTACCACTTATGAAGGATTTAAAAACCTTCATTGGATAGAAGCTAAATCTCATAACAGTATGAATCTTTGGTTGTCTAGTAAATTAAGACAAAAACACTGCACACTGTCATTTAAAATGAGTTATAAAATACCTATAAAATTAAAATTGTACAGAAATCCCATACATTAAAAATAACCATCATAACTTCCCTTTTCCTTCTTAATTTTGAAATACTGAAGAATATATCAACACTTTTAAACAAAGAATTTTTTTAATTAAGAAAGTTCTATATGGAAAATGCTTTAGTCTGTAGGAAAATGCCATTGAATCTGTTGTGACCGGCTGATGTGATCTGATTATCCATTTTGGAGCACCACAATCTTTTAAGCAGCTTTTCTTTTCTTCTGCTATGACAGTGATTAACAAATCTAAGAATTAAGTCTGCCTTACACAGCATGTATTTCATTTTGGAGCATAATGGTAAGGTGTTCTGTGCATTGTTATTTTGTGTTGCTTGTCAAATGTGACTGAATATGGCTTGCATCTCCAGATATGAGGCTTTTATTGCATTATGCCCTGCCAATGAACTTTTGCACCATTTTCTATAACATGAAGTGGGTGTAGCCTTCTGCTCCTGTAACTATTACATCCATCCATATCCGCATAGCTTCTGGTGATGGGGCCACCATGTAATAGATCCTATCATGAGTCTTAACGCTGAAAGTAAGCAATGGATTCGGACTCTAGAAATAAATAAATAAAATAAAATGTAAAATCAATTATCTGTGGGACAGGTGAAGCAGCCAGGATGTCTTGTATTCTCTGAACCGTTGTGAACCACAATTCTGCACACATAAAAATTATTTCTGCTGATTACCATAGAAGGCAAAGAGGATAGTGGTTCTACCCCCTTCATATGTGTGTTCAGTGTAATATATGAAAGACTCCATGTAACAGCGGAGAGATAATGATACTATTATTTGTGCAAAATTAATCTGTGCAGGTTCCTGTGGTTTACATCAAGGCAACAACATGGGAGCCAGAGGCCAATTCCGCCTGGCACTTTGCAGGCCACCCTACCCCACAACAAGTCCAAATACCTCAATTTTCCACTGCCATCACTCTCAAAATGGTTGCAAAATGTCTTGTAACTTCTTGTCATCATTTTGAGAGTGACTGCAGTGGAAAATGGAAGGATTTGGTAGTACCAGTTTCTGAGATGCTCATAAGATTATGGTACTTCTCACATGTTTGGGGAGCTTTCTGTGTGGCTTGGGGGGAATACCTGAAAATTACACTTTTTAAAAAAATGAAGTGGTGATTTGGGAGAGTGATGGGGGGCGTCAAGGTGCACCTGCAATCAAAACACTGACATTAGAGAGGAAAGGGCTGACAAAATTTCCACAGGAGCTACAAGCAAGATTCTGAAATGAGTTCTCCCTCCATTTCTCCACCTTCCAAAGTTGGAGCGAAGACACCTTCCTAGGAACCTCAGGACTATATCACAAGTGGCAATTCCATGTTGAAGACTTTTAGAGATGCATGTTTCTCACTATATAATTAACTTCAAGCCTACTTCAGCCAAGTAGCTTGTATAAGGTAATTTCATATTGCCATAAAGTAGCTTCATATTAAATACTCACATGTATAAGTATCCATAAAATTCATAGAATAAAATAAAATAAATATGCAGGAAAAAATAGAAACACTTTACTTACCTTATACGCATTCTTTAGATGATCATAATAGACTTCTTCAATGGCTTGGAAATAAATTACTCCTTTTAATTTAGTTTCATGTTTGTCTGTGATAAGAGAAAGAAAATGGATTGAGATGAAAACCTCACCACAGGGATTAAAGGATTAGCTTTAACAATATGTTTTTTTTTTCCAGGAATAAACTGAAGATAGGAATAACATGTTCATTTACAAATTGTTCTAGGAGAATCTCTACTTTTTTCATCAGTGCACCAGTTCAGTGTGTACAGGATCAATAGATTACTTGGAAGCAGAAACAGAGGAATCATCTGGAGTCTCTCTCTGAAGCAGGACAAACAATGTTGCCACCTCTGGACAATTTATTTTGTCCTGATATGGGAAAAGAAGATTTGAGAAAAATACAGACCACAGGTGTTTCCAAAAGCAAATGACCATTTCTAGGTTCTCTAGAGTTTACATGGAACTACTTATGACTTTCCCTAATCCTAGTTTGGGAAGCGTTATTCTTAACTATGAGTTGAAATACTGTTACCAGGGAATGATTTTAGGTCAAGGAATAACAGGGATTATGGTCGGCACTCCATTTTCGCGGACTTGGTGTCCGCGTCCCTCGCCTGTTTGCGGACAGCAAATGGAGGGGGACAAAATAGGGGGTGTGTTCATGTTGCGTGCTTGCGGGCCCCCACAGGCATGTGCTGCCATTCAATATTTGCAATTTTCTGTTTTTGCAGAGGGGGGTGGGTCTGGAATGGATCCTCATGAAAATGGAGGGGGCGAATGTATTTTTATGGACTTTTAACAAACAGAAATACGTAACAAATGAGAGTCACAAAAAATAATTTCTCATAAAAAGAGATAAACTCTGTCTTTTAGTTCCCTACAGCAGCAGGAGATAAAGACAGCTTTGGATTCTCTCATATGTTGCTGTCTGTCTCTCTTGTTAACAGGTTCTAGTGTAAATTCCAAGCATGTTGCACATGGTAATGGATAAGTAAAAAAGGGAAGGGGGGGGACTGTAGTATATTCCTCTTACACTTGCTAAGATTTGAAAACATACTAAGTGGAGGTCTTCGTTCCAATATGCTAGCCCTAATTTTTTAGTTGCAGGCCTGAAGATTGTCTCAGATGTTCAGTGAATATATGCACAGAACTGCATATGGCATTTGCACACATCTTGAAAGAGATAGCCATCTTTAAGGGATAGTAAATTTAAACCTATTTGAAAAATACAACCTGTTGTTGAAGACCACTGGTTATTTTGTACTGCAATTAAGCTCATACAGTCATAGGGCATATCCATCCCTGAAGACAAGATTGGAAAGGATGCTGTAAAGTGGAGCCATTGGTTCAATTGCCTGATGTAAGTTTTTAATGTCAAACCATGAAATAATGGAGACTACTCTTAAGAAAATACGAGTAGTGACTAAGTGAACTGGGAAATTAGGGAAATCTGAGTGTACAAGACAATATATGAACAGAAAAAACTTGGCAAGCAGCAAAATGCATTTGCTTAAATGACAAGTTGCAGAACTGATACAACAGAATTGAAGCACATTAATATCCAAGCTATAGAAGGAACCCCATTCAAGCAGTATGTACAACTCACCTGCATAGTAAGAAAATGTTCTCTTGTTTCTGTCAAACACAAACCATCGTTTTTTCCACGTTTTAATTTTGCCTCCCATCTTAATAAGAAAGCCTCGGCAGGTCTTCTCAGTGAGGGAAACATGGTAACAGGTCTCTATGTTATGGCCAGCTGTCTCTATGTGGCCACGGAGATCAAAATCCTCCTTTCTGATCGGCAAATAACGAGTCAATGGTCGAGACTAATTAGATAATATAAATATATATGAGCATTAATTCTTTCTTTCTCATTTGAAACAAAAAATCCAGCATGAAGCATCCTTTCTCTGTATTGTGTAAAAAATTACACTATATTTATCTCCCATATCACAATGATTTGCAAAGCAGCTAGCAATTACATATGACATTGATACTTTGGATCTTACTAGTCAAATCCAATTAAAGCTGTTCCCTTCTATACATGAAAATTTAAGCCATCTGTTTCTGGCAACAAATCCATGGAACACACTACTTAGTTAAGAGTAAACATTTACAAACTCTGAAACCTAAAAACAATTAATCTCCAATTCACACGTGACATTTTAAAATTATATCCTAGCCAGAAATGCAAAATATGAAGAGACATATTCGCTTGTCCTAGCTTTAATTCAAGATACAGTTTAACTTGAAAACAGTGAATGAGGACCCATTCCCAAAGTCCTTATCAGAACTGCCCCTCACCAGAAGCATCTGACCTACAAGTTACTTTCCCCCCCTGTCTGCTTTTGTTTTGAGCATTCAGTTGAGAAGTACAGAAAGGAAAGATAATACAGTATCCCCTAGTGGCTATATTTATTTTTCTAGAAAGGCTTCCAATTAGGCTTCCAGTTTCCACATGTTTAATTTAGTTAGTTACTCCTACAATTGTACATACAGTATTCTCAATCTTATTCTCAACAAACATATTCCTAACTCTTGTGTTATCTTCAGATGACTGCATTTCCTATCAAACACTGGAGCATCCATCATTATGCAGACAGTTCAATTTCAATATCCGCACATCTCAAGCTTGCAGGATTATAATGTGAAAGGTCAGTCCTGCTTTCATGACTGAAGGTCTATTTGCTAAGTGTTTACAACTGAAAAACAATTGATGCATCGCTCTAATGGGAATGTTTCAATTTTGTTGCATAACAAAACTGTTGCCAAGTATTTCTGTAATTTGTTATATATTATGACTGGCACCTGGGCATTAAGTAAGACAGAATATGAAAGATCTCTGTTTTACTCTAATGTATGACGCTGTTTTACCCAACACATGGACTTATATGGTATTCATAGACCCATGATTCACTACACTTTGGTCTGCTCGAGTGTGTCCTGGATAATTATAACCCAATCTAAGTCAGACAATGGACACAATTAGCTTTTCTGCCATGGGCAGGAAGGTATCAAGATTTTCTGCACACTTTTTAGGATATTCAGACATGCAGAGCTGCTATATGGATGTATGGATACAACTTCAGCGTTAAAAGGCTGCTCCAAAGCAAATCTGTTGATACAAGTACCTCACATTTGTAAAAATTACTTTTTTGGACTACATGCTGGATCAATGCTATCTGGAGGGACTTAGTATTAAGAGTTCAAGAAAGTTATTCCTCAAGCTCTCAAGACACCATCTCATTCATTCGAAGGAAAAGAATGCGTCTCAAACACAGAGCACATGGAGGCACTGCCCAAGGTGCATGCAAGTCTTGGAGGCCTTTAGTACTTTTGGTGATGTCTCTTGCATGTCATGCCCAACTCTACAGGAAGTGAGGTATGATCCTGGGGAGGATGATGGGAGGGAATGACTGCATGTGCCATCCTCCCCATGTAAACAGTGTTTTGCAAACAAATGAATAGTAGATGAGACCATAACAGTGATGGGAAAAATAGCCTACACAAAGTGGAAGATTACCTCTTCCAATGAGACTGTACGTGTGTGTGTGTGTGTGTGTGTGTGAGAGAGAGAGAGAGAGAGAGAGAGAGAAAGAGAGAGAGAGAGATCCTCTGTGAATGGGGGAAATTCTGTTTATTGGTGTGGGGTCATGGACCCAGTCAGGCTTAATACTAGCCCAGCCCTACCTACCACTAGCTCTTGACTATTCCTGTCATAAAGCATGGAAATAATCACAGAGGCAATCCATAATGGCATAGCTGCAACTGGGTTTCTCTCAATTTCCCCTCTCTCTAATTCTAATACAGTGGGTCCTAGGCATCCACTGGGATTTGGTTCTAGGACCCCTTTGCATACCAAACTCTGTAGCTGCTTAAGTCCCATTAAATACAGTGACATAATGAAATTGTGCTCCTTATATCAAATAGCAAAATCAAGGTTTGGTTTTTGGAATTTATATATTTTTCAATATTTTTAAGCCATGGACAGTGGAATCAATGAATAAAGAATCTGTGGATATGGAAGGCCAACTGTGTTTTATTTATTACAATTCTGTCTTGCCTCTGAAGGAATTGGTGCTCAACGTGGCCTTGTCTCATTCTGTCCCTATTTTTTCCACCTGAATACTACATACCTGATTTCTTTGTTTTTCACGTATCTTAACCTCTTTTTCAATTAGTTTTTGTCGCTGGCTAGTTTCTTCTTGCAGTCTTTTCTCGAGTTGTTCTCTGCGACGCTTTTCCTCTTCTAATGCTCTTTTTTTAGCTTCCATTTCTCTTTCCTGTAAGAACCACAACATAGGCCCTTTTAAAAAGAACTGTTAAGAATAGGATAATTTCAGATACATTATTTACAAATTTACACATCAGCCTGGCATTCTGATATTCAGATCTGCACTGCCTGATACTGCCTGATATTTGCACTGTCAGTAACAGTAACATCTGACAAATGTTCTATACTACAAAAAGAAGCCACCCCGACTCGTCGGGAGGGGCTCTCAGTTGCGTCGG
>JAIPUX010001232.1:128954616-128971950 GCA_020142125.1 Phrynosoma platyrhinos
CCATGGCAGTCTCCACTCCAAATCCTGTCCTGAAGCCGGTTTGAAATAAGAAGTGAGTGTCAAGTGCAGGTTATATTTAGATAAATTCATTCTGTTAGAATATAGTGCAATTTAAACATTTAGATTGAAATAGTATGATGTGCAGCTCAAGACACACAACACAACCATGTTGTCCACTTTTTTGGTTAGAGTATAGAAAATATTATCCGAATGCATTTTGCAACAATGGATTAAAATTACCTTTATTACTTGGACTTTTGGAATGATTAATTGTTCCTTTTTAAAAAGTAGGTGTGTTGAAGAAAGAAAGAAAGAAAGAAAGAAAGAAAGAAAGAAAGAAAGAAAGAAGTAAAAAAAATATGATCAATCTATTATTTTGTGACATTTGGTTAAAAATCTAAATGAGGTCATTGAAGTATTCCACAAGCTGGGTGCTATGTTCGGCAATCATCTAATTCCTCTTTACATGCAAGTAAAAATTCAAATTATCTGAAGTATGGCAACTTCAGATATTTTCAAAACACATGCAGTAAATAACTAAAGCGCACAAACATTTCATAAGCATAATAGTATGGCTTAAAAAAAATACTCATTACAAAGGGAACAATCTAGGGGGGAAATTATTTCTGCTTTTATTATTACCCCAAAGAAAATATTATTGAAGGACTAATCAAGCCACTGTTATTTTGATTCTAACATTCTTTGTTCCACTAGTCACAGATTCTCCCCTTTTCTTTTTATACAGAAGTAAATATTCCATTTGCTTTCAACATCCACATAGTGCATAATGGTGAAAACATCAGAAATACTTAAATTATACCCTGAGTACTCTGAGCAGGAATTCCCTATCACCTGCAAGTAAACCTTTTACACAACTCCCACTCACTCAACTATAGGGACTGACCCTCCTTATTCAGTTTGGCCAGTGTGCCAATATCTACCACTGGGATTAAAAGGGGGGGGGGGAAGTCCTGAAAATCAGTGTTCATGCTTGGACTGGCATAATTTTTATTCCAGAATTGTTCACCATGCTGGGTTTAGTGCAGGCCAGTGTGTTTAGTAGCCTGCCTGCTACTATAGCTAAATCTTGAATTCTGCATGAAGAAGTAGCCCCTAGCCACTAATGACAAACAGAGTAAAAATAAATAAGTAGAGAACTAAATGGATTAAATGTCCCTAAAACAGAGTGAGAAAAAACTGAGTGAAGAAAGTTCAGTAGAGAAGATAATTTAATGAGGCATTAATATATTATTTATATATTATTAATATAATATAATAACATTAATATATTCATTTAATAATCTGGGGATAATTCATCTGAACTATCCAGAGGCATTTGAATACTCACAAGATAACACAGCCCTATTGTTCAACAACGGCACCTGGCATACAAAGGTATACCGTTTCTGAACATGCAGTCAGAGCTTCCAAACATTTCCAAGCTCTATACTGTTAGTTTAGAGGATAGGTAATAATAGACTTGTCACAACTTGTGATACACAGCACCCTAAATTGTGCAATATGGAGTAGTACATAGTGTAATTGGTGCAGAACTAATAAAAATAACTACTTAAAAAACCCTTTATCCTTGCAAATTTTGCATGTTTGAGTATGGTATGTGGAAAGGAAAAAGGAAAAGGAAGATTATGATTTGAAAGATGGGATGAAAAAGTCAGTGGATTTGATCTGGACTTAGAGCCGATGCAGACCTGTCTAAAGGGCTGGCTTGGGGGTGGAGTTGAAGTGGGGCGACTGCATGCCAGCCGCCCTGACTCCACCGTCATGCCGCATGCCCAACCGCATGGCATCAGGGTGCCCCATTGGTGCCCCGTGCACACATGCTGGGCCAAAGGGCCACAAAAGAGCTGCAGCAGTGGCTCTAAGAGCAGCTTTTTGCCACCCCAAAAAGGAGTGGCATTTGCCAGCTCTTTCTGGAGCAGCAAAAAGGAGGATAGGGGCCTCAGCGTATGGTTGCCGTGGCCCCGATCCCAGGGTGGCACAGAGCCGCCCCTTATGGGTTGTCTGCATCAATCCTTAGTCATACTTTTTGGTAGATCTGCTAAAATTAGTGGGCCTCAAGTAAGTCATGAATGATTTAAATCCCACTGCTTTCAATGTTTCTAAGGCCTAAAACACATGGACCACATGATGCACATTCCAGCCGCATTCAGGGTGTAGCACTCAGATGATGCATGCCCTGAATGTGGCCAGAAGCTGCACCAAGTCCACATCATTCGGAAAGAACTAGGATAAGAAGGAGCAGATAGAATCTACTCCTTCCTGCTGCCTGGTTCAGGACTGTGGCAGCGGTCCGTATCAGGATCAGGCCTGTGTGGTTGCCACAGTCCTGGCGTGAACAGCACCAGCACAGCCTTGTGCCAGTCTATTTGGCCCGTCTTTTTTGGGCCTCAGTCTGCATCCAGCCTTCTCTCCTGAGTACACTTTAGCACACTGGATATAATTAGGAACAGAAATATAAAAACACTGTCTAAAGATTATGATATTTAAACAAAAAACAGTCTACTATATCTGACACTACTAATTCAGAGGAAACTATATTATTCTGTTCAATTTACCATTAATCCTCAGGGACATGCAGAACTATATTTGACAGAAAAACAAACTGAATTAAATTATTTTAGAGATAAACACAAAGACAATTGCCAGAAATATAAAGAAAATCAGAACAGAAATATAAAACAGCAACTGGTTATTTCAGCTTGTCAGTGCAATGCAATAAGAGAACGGTGTCAAAATATTCTTCTCAGTCGTTTGCTTTTTTAGTAAAAGGAACACGGTCAAGTAGATACATATATTTTAAAATATTCACTGAAATGAAGCCTTGATTATTCTGGGTCACAGTGATCCAGAACCATTTGCCTACCAAATCTCTGATCTCTACATATGCTAACAGAAGTAATTTCTAAGATCATAGTAAAATTATCATCTCTATATGAATGTAAATTGTATAAACAGACACCTAGGATTTGTGTCCTCATTCAAGCAAATAATCAGGTTTCATACGTCAACAGGGAAGTTACATGGAAATTAATATTTAAGGCTAGGGTCTTCAAAGCTAAGCAAAGAATTAGCTGGCTAAGTTGCCATTATCATTTAAACTTGTGTTATTTATTCTAAGTTTTACTGATCATCAGGAAAAAATGGGGCAAGACTGATTCTTTAAGACTTCTTCAGACATTCCCCTCCCCTTACAAGCTTTACAACCATGTGACAAAGAGAATGAGTAGTGCCAATTGGACATGCTAAATACACTATTGAATCCATTGATGTTCAGTTTGGAAAAGCTGTTTCTGAACTGCAATTCCCCGAATCCTCCTAACAGCATGGCTAAGCGTTGTAGTCCAAAAGTAACGTTTCCAAGCTTTGCTCTACTATCTTTGCAGTGCCATCTACTGCTGCATCCTCACTGGGCCCTACCTGATATTTCCATGGGTTTCGGGAATTTTCATGATAAGCAAGCTTGCTTGCTGAGTTTCCTCATAATAGGGAAGGCTGAAACCAGAATCTTGTTGGTTAATGCCAAGTGAAGCATACACATTTAATTGAGTGGTAGTTCAAAACATAGATAAATTTCATCAATTCAATGGGCCTACTCTAGTAAGGACTAACAGTAGGATTTAGGCCAGTATAGGCACAGTTCAGCATAGTGGAGATAGCTCACACATATTTGGTGGGCATCAGTGTTGCACACATCTGAAATCCTCCCAACGTGTGGAAGCAGGTGAGAGAGCTGAAAGAATCAGATGAAACAGTGAAGGCAAAGCCCACTGTTGTGGCCCCATTCTCTCTGTAATGCAATTTTTACATTTAACTGTAAGACCAGGAAAGCCTGAAGTGTACTACAAGAACTTTCCTGTCATCCCAGAAGTTTCCAGTGTAGGGGGAACTTTAGAATTTCTACACAGGTTGGTTTAACATGACTTGACAGTGTCCCTTTCATCATTTACAACCACAAAAAGAAACCAGTAAAAGCACGCCGTGAACATTTCTCATACCTTTTTTGCCTTTTCCTGGTTTTTAAAGACACAAACAATTAAAAGAACCCATTTAAAATGAGATAAAAAAAATCAGATGTTAAAACAGATGTTTGTACAGCTGCAATTACAGAAATCAGAAATGAAAATATTTTCTCATATAAGTATATGTGACCTGTAGCACCACTTAGAAATCAGTCTACGTAGTTTCAGTGAAACTTACTTCAAAAGAAAGGCAATTTAAATTCTGGAAAATCTGTACATAAAGGGATCTTGTAGCACCTTTGAGACTATGGAAGGTTGTATATTTTGGATACAATCTTACACACATGGAAATTGGAAGGTTGTATTTTTTTGGATACAATCTTATGCACACGCCTGGAATAAGTACCACTGAATTCATCAGGACTTTTCTGATTAAACTTTGGAGTGAAGCAGATGGATGGGAAAGCACAGCCTGAAGCCACTCCGCCACAAGCAGATCAGGTCTGCAGCGACTGCATGGCACACTCCAAAAGTGGGCCATGGTCATTGGTTCAAACCCACACAACCAAGAGCCAGATTATCCAGAGATTTGCTCTGGTCTAAAGGACTGGAGTATGGTCTCAGAGCAGCTTCTGGCTGTGTTGGAGATGTGTACTGTATAAATGGCACACCTTCAACATGGATGAAAGTCGCTTTTTGGCCCATGTATTTCAGGCTTTGTTAGGATTTCAGTTTAGGATTCCATGGTTAGGACAGTGTTTCTTTTTAAAACAATCCTCCATGTAGCTCTTGATGTGCAGTGATGTAAAACAACAGACTCCACATATGTAGAGAGATCACAAGAAAGTGCTATCTGTGTGAGTAAATCTTGGTGTGACAATCCATTTGATTACCAAATTTCTGAAATATTGTTTTTAATCAGTTTAAGGCTAGAATCCTATATAGATTAACCTGAGAGTAAGTCTTAGGGATTTCAGTGGGCTTTACATCTCAACAGAAATATTGTTGCTGTTGTTGTGTGCCTTCAAGTCATTTACAATTTATGGCAATCCAAATCATGGGGTTTTCTTGGCAAGATTTGTTCAAAGGAGGTTTGCCATTGCCTTCTCCTGAGGCTGAGAGCATGTGACTTGCCCAAGGTCACCCAGTGGGTTTCATGGCCAAGTGGGGAATCTAACTTGGGTCTCCAGAGTCATAGTCCAGCGTTCCAACCACTACATCATGCTGGCTCACAGCAGAAATATATTATACTATAAAACCTATTGATGAGTTGTTGGGATTGCTCAGCTTATACAACAACAAGACCATCTGACTATGGTTTGTTACTAAATAGATGCAGAATCAAATAATCTCCAAACCTGGCCAAAGCGTGCAACAAGTAATTATACCAAAAGTTATTAAGAGCCATAAACACACTGTGGTTGAATAAATATATTTTTTCTTTGTCTAATTAAGTAGAAAAAACATTACTATGAAATAAGATTTCTTCTTATCATAGTGCTGATGAGTGTATGAAGGTATTTTGGACATCAACTTACCCTTATGCATTCTCCTTGATTCAGACTCTTTGGTCATCGTTCCTAAGCAGTGGGGCAGTACACTGCCACAGCTATTGCTTTGTCCAAGTGGGAGATGACCCTGCAATTTTGAAATATCCAATTTTAGTCAAACTTTTTTTAAAAAATCCATATCAGTTACAATTGACTTGTTCTTTGTTCATTACAATTTGTTAATTCTGATATAGAAAGCACAGATTCCATCTTCCTTCTTGGGTGAAATTCACAAGTTAACTCTGCATCTGGAGCTTATACAGGTATACCTCAGTTAACAAAGCAGGTATGTTCTCTGACATTAATTTTTTTAACAGCAAATTTAGTACCAGCAGCAGAAATAACAGACAGAATAGGGACATGTTCCTATTCCTGAAAAAAGAAGAGCAATTCATTATGTTTTTGTCAACTTTTTAATTCAAATTTAAACACTATGCACATTGTCAAATGCAACAAGGTCAGGAAAACACTACATAAGCAAACAACTTTTTTAAATTTTATAGTCCAAAATGCATCTGAGGATGACTTTTTATTTCTCCAGGCTCCATTTTTTAAAATGATTTCCACTTTTGTGGCCAGATTTATAGATCTATGCTTTTTAAACATGTTTGTGGAACTGATGAGGAAGGCTCATCTACTCATGCACATTCTGCTATTCACATATGCTCAGTTAAGAATTTTGGAGGTAGGTGATATCTAATTTTGTCTGCTGTGGGCAGGCACACACATAGTTACAGTAGGATCAGACAGAACAGACTCCTGATCTTTCCCAGTTCAATCTTTGTTTATTAGATTGTTTAATGCAGACACTGCTGCAACCTGAAACCAAAAGTCTGTGTTTCTCCAGCTGATGTTGCTAAAAAAAATACGGTAGATTTTAAAATTTAAAACTGTGCATGATACTAAGAAAAGGGGAAGACTGGGCCAGTGTGGCGACAGGTAGGTTTTTACATGCCAAAGCACTATGGAGCTTCTGCCACACACACACCTTACCTGACACGGCATGCCTTTTCAGAAGGCCCTCATTGCAGAAAGGGCAGAAATGGTGCAGCTGGCTACACCTGCATGGCCAGTGTAGCAAACATCACAGATGTTGCAGTGGCAGCAGGTAAGGAGCACATGGGGCCTTGTGGTATCTCTGTTATCACCACATAATTTCCACAAAACTTGTTGCAAACAGCAAATCTTTTTGACATGCACTATGGCCCCTTTGGGCCAGGATCAGTCCAGGACCTGATTCCAGCCTGGGGCTATTGGCCTGCATTGTCCATACAGGATGACATGAGACCAGGGGAAGAATGGACGGGCTGTGAAACCAGATACAGAAGATGACCCTGTAAAAGAGTATATGAAAAGGTAGGCCCAAAATTTTGGGCATAATATCCATATGGATGTATGGGGGGGAAAAGTCATACAAACTAAAAAAAAAATAGTTTGTGTAATAATGTAAAAGACACCTACATAAGATATATAGGTGGTATGTCTCCAATAACTTGTTGAAAATGACCCAGAATGTTTCAAATGTTGGGGGTGTCAAGATAAGGAGGGCTCCTCTTTCATGTGTGTGGACTTGTAAGGAGATTCAAGGTTATTGGTCTAAAATTTATATATCAATTTTAAAAAATTAAAGCTAGATTTTATAATGTTACCAGAAATGGTTTTGTTGGGCATTATGGATAAAGAACTTGATAGTAAATATGGATTATCTCTCTGATATAAGACAACAGTAGCAAGAATGTTGTTTGCTCAAACTTGGAAATGAACTGAAGCACTGGTGATGGAAAAATGGATTGTTAAAATTGCTGAGTTAGCCCAAATTAATGTGCGTTCTAATGGATAAGTCAACTGAAGACCTTTAAAAAAAAAGTCTAGCAACCATTTATGGATTTTTTTGATCAATAAGAAATCGAATAATCTGTGGCTATGGATATTATTCAGTAGGATTATTTAGTTGGATCTGTAAGAATAGAATAATTCTCCCTTTTCTCTTTTTCTTTTAACTGCAGTCAGGACTGGGATAGGGGTATCAAGAACTGTATGTCTTCTTTTTCTTTCTTGCTATTCTCTCACCCACTCACTCACTCACTCACTCCTTTCTTTCTTTCTTTCTTTCTTTCTTTCTTTCTTCTTTTCCCCAACTTTGATTTCTTTATCATTGATTGTATATTGATTGTAAATTAGATTGTTTGTTTTAAAAATTAATTTAAAAGTTTTTAAAAAACAAAAAATGATAGCTTGACAAAGGATGAGGGGAAAAAAGTAGGGAGCTGTGAAGATGTAAAAAAGACTTTGCAAAAATGAGCTTCTTTGTCAGAGGCTTTGTTAACTGAGATATATGCCTGTACATTTTAGCCTAGGGAGGTGTACAAATTCCACCTCTGATATTCCAGTCAGCAGAAAGTGGGAAACGTATCCCACCTCCATCTTCTGCTTCACCTCTGGATTTAGTAATGTCTGAAGCAAATCAGTCAGAACTGCAGTACAAAAAGAATGCTTTACAAAAGATTATCCTAACCAAATGAAAACAAAACACAATTCCAGCCTTTCCTTAACAAGCTATTGTTTTATGTCACGCTGTACACTGCTTACCTTGACACTTCGTCCAAGAGTTGAACTACTGAAATGTGGTGATACAGAAGGAGCTGTTTTCTTGCGTGGTAAAGTATCACTCATATATGGGCCTTCTTTGTGCTGCTTCTTCCTCTCTTCCAGATTTCGGAAGCGCTTAAATATAAAATATATTAAAATTTCATTGCGATTACGTACACTGCATTCTGCAGGCTATAATAGCCATTAGAAAATCCCTCTGCATATCTGAAAAAATAGAATATAATTTTAAAACTTAGATTGAGGTCATCTGAAAGACTGTAACTTTCCATTATGAGCTTGACTGGGTCCTAAGATCTTCAGGAGATATGTGTCTCTATTCCCACCATCTCCACAAGGATGTCTGTAGGGCCATAAGACAGGCTTTCTTGGCAGCTAACCCTAGGTTCTGAAACTCTCTTTTCTAGGGGGCTAAAATGGTCCCTAGGTACTCTCTTTCTATCTGCAGCCAAAGATGTTTTAAAAATTCCAACAGGCTGTTCAAAATTGTGTGTGTGTGTGTGGGGGGGGGGGGCTAGAACCAAACCCCAGTGGATGCAAAGGGTCCACTGTATAAAATAGAGTATAAAGGGATTTTTAACAGGGTATTGCAGTATTTTAAACAGCTTTTTATCATTACTAACTTGTTATGTTTTAAATTGGGTTTGATGTTATTGACAGCTTAACGTTAACCTTTTCTATTTGAGTCCCTATTTTAGGCAGAAAGGTGTAATATGAATAAAAATGATAATAAAATCAGCAATGAGAAAAAGGAGAAAAGAAAAAGTGTAGTTTTTTTCCTTTTTAAAATAATAATAATAATAATAATAATAATAATAATAATAATAATAATAATAATAAAATTTATTTAATACCCCACCAATTGAAAAACCAATCCAGGCGGCTAACCAATCCAAATGAAAACATCTTACATTTATTTCATAGAAATTACAGAATGGGGAGTGAAATTATTTTTCAGAATGCCAATGACTTGTGCATAAATATGTATAGTTCCTTGAACAAGTTTCACTGAATTTGAAACAACATCTACAGGAGTCACAAATACAGGACTTCCAAACAATAAAATAACTGAAAATCCTTTTGGACATTCAAAAGTGATACATAAATTATAGATAATGACAACCATTGTTTGCATGTACAGACAAAGTTATTTGTTTGAATGGACTACAATGATATTGTGATACACTGTGATTTATTTTAAATGCATGCAACTCAAAAGAATCTGCTTAAGGCATATTTTAAATTAATGCATTGTTAATATTCATGCTATGATAACACCCACAAATGTAGAGTAACAGAGGCTCAAAATGTTTCTCTCAAATGAAATTACTAAATTATTACTTCTGTTATATTTCCATGCCATATAAAGGTTTTACTGTTTAAAATAAAGGTGGAGAATAACAGTTTAGGGTGACAGATTGGTTCCCTCCTCATATAGACTGGATAATCTATACCAGCTACAGTATATAAAGGAAAGGGAGTGAGGCACTGAATTCAATCCACTACCACGGTTCTCTCTTCTAAGGATGGGTCTACACTGGCCAGAATACTCCAGGCTGTCCCTGTCACCTGCACCTCCTGGAGCAATACTAGGCAGCTGTCTACCCAGTGTCCCGCTATGCCACCCGCCACTGCCATGAGTCACTCCGAGATTGAAAATAAGGAGCCAGCATCAATATCATGGTTGGGCACATTGTAGTGACCTTAGAGGAGCGACTTGTGCCAACAGAGGAGACTCCACCCAGTATTACTCCAGAGTGGTCCAGATTGTTTGAGAAGATCTAGAACAAAAGGCATTTATTTATTTATTTATTTTTAAAAGGGAGGGGGATTCGGGGGGCATGTCCCTGATTTTGTGAAGGACTTCCCTTTCCCATGTGTAGACAACCTGCAATTGAATTGAGCTTCTGGCCCTGTCCCAGATGAAAAGGGCAACATGAGGGTGGGGGCAAAACCACTGCAAATAGCCCATATAGACATGCCCCATGCCAAACAGCCTATTGGGAATATTTTAGCTTCAACCTTGGCTATTCTGCATGCACTCCATCAGGCTGGGACAGGAAAGTCCATGCAAAGATAACCACGCTGTTATCAAGTCTGTCTGTTTTCAGGCATGTTACCTGTGATTGCCTTCGGTGCTTCTTAGCTGGAAGAGGAGGTGGTGTGTCAGGTAAAGGAAAAGGCTCTACATTTGCAGCCCTGACCTCAGGCCAGTGGGCTGGTGAAAGTTGTGCAAGAGGGCGAGGAGAAAGGGAGTGAGGAAACACAAATCCAGAACAGAGAGATGACCTTAGCTTGATAGGAAAGAGAGAAATTATATTCAGAGTATTTTTTTAAAATAAAAATTTATAACAGACAAGCTGCAAACACATTAAAAAAGCAAAATGCATTTATTGTGGCACAAGCATTTGAGGACTAGAGCTCACTTTGTCAGATGCATGAAGTGTTATGAAGAGCTTACAGACAGGCAGAGAGAATGAACAGTTTTCTCCACATTTTGCTGGAGGTTATAGGCTTTGGTATTCTAATAGGGTAAACTACACTTGGCATCCAAAGCAACAAAAATGAATTAAAATATATGACTATGACACTAAAAACTTATTTTTAAAAAATGTTAAATAAGCTTCTCTATCTTTCCTTTGTGGCTGAGCCATTCTGATTAAGATTTGGTGTCCCAGACTCAACTGCTGTTGTTAACAAATACAGTGAAGGTTCATACTTGACACTAAACAATGGATAAGCATTACTTACACAACCTGAACAAAGTTCAATCACAATACACCTTTCCTAGCAGCACAAGATTTACTTGTTTGCCTAACAGACGGCGCAAAGCACCCGTCTTGGAGGCAGGGAAGGGGAGGGGCAGTTGCATGGTGGCCGCCTCAACCCCTCCCCGAGGACGTCATCAGGGTGCGCAGCGTGCGTAACGCCAAAAGAGATGCAGAAGAGGCATACATCGGCTCTTCTGGTGCCCTTTTTGCCACTTGAGAAAGGAGCGGCATTTTGGCGCTCCTTTCCCAGAAGCCAAAAGGGTGGATTGGGGCCAAGGCATGGGGCAGCTTCAGCCTCAAACCTCCACTTCTCAGGGCGGCCCATGGCCGCCCATCTGCATCCCCCCCCTAAGATTGTTTCTTAGACAAGAAAATATATTCCCATCCTCTTAACTCTCAATGTAATAAAAATGCTGTTGGTAAGAGACTGAAATTACATTGAGAATAAATCACCTTTCCAAAAGTACTAGTGATATTTATTTTAATTTGTACCTATTAATAATACATATGACTCTACCTTTACTCTATCAAAAATATTGGTTCTGACTTTAGTATGTGTGTGTGTTTTGTATAGTTCAGCCACATCTCTTGATTTAAACTCAAAGCATGGGAATGGGATTTTCTACTTCAGATGCCAAAATAAGCTGGCTGGTCTTGGACATTAAGCACTTTGATTTTCCATGCTTCAGGCAGGAAAATGTGTTAGGTCAGTCCTGTTGGACTGTATCATGTTTATCTGAATGTGGAATCATCCTGACTTTGGTCTTATTCCCTGGAAATAAGAGGGTAGAAGGTTGACCATCCATATAACTCCTAGCTAAATTCTGCTTCCTTTCTCTAGTGAGAAATGCAGGGGCAGGTGTGCCCAATACTTATAAATTATTTTCTCTTAGATAGAACTTATTTATTTATGCAAAAATTAGCTTTCTTTAATTATGACATCTTTTTAATTATGAAAAAGAAAGAAATGCAGTTTTAAAATTAACCTGAAAACACCAAAGTTACAAAATGGTGAATGCAGAAGGCATAAAAAATGGGAAATGTCTCTCAAACAAACCTCTTTATTTTGTGGCTGGCTCATCAGGCCAGCTGTGGAAGGTTCAGTGGGAACAGCTTCAGCAGCAGTGGGGGGCTGAGTG
The DNA here is from genome assembly GCA_020142125.1 of Phrynosoma platyrhinos. Lineage (NCBI taxonomy): Eukaryota > Metazoa > Chordata > Lepidosauria > Squamata > Phrynosomatidae > Phrynosoma > Phrynosoma platyrhinos. The sequence goes on from JAIPUX010001232.1 coordinate 128,966,664, forward strand.
GAAGGGGATATGTTCGTGGAATTGCCATACGGCTCGCTAATGTCATTTACACTCATATAATCCTAAAAGGAGGAATGCAGAAGTTAAACACAAAAAAGAAGCAAAAGCCAAAAGGCATGCAAGAGTATTAAAAGTTTCCATTTTGCTGTGGAAGTTAGTTTAGAGTGATACAGCCAATGTTCTGTGGTATTGCAAAACATTCTTTCAAATAGCAAAAAAATAAAAAAAAATCATCAACACTCCATACACTGAATATTTGAATGCTTTAATGTGAGGCAAACAAAACTGTTATAAAGGGTTATTATATATGAATTAATTATCATATGGAGATTAAACCATCATGGTAGATAGGTTTTGTTTAAATCTAAAATATAGGAATGAAAAGGAACTCTCATATATCAAATGTAATCCCTACCATATCCTTGCAAATAGCCAAATCATGTACACACAAAAAAAAGTAAGAACATAAGAAGAGTTGTGCTGGGTCACATCCAAGGCCTATCACAGGGGTGGTCAAGTATTAGCAACATCCTTTGAAGGCTAACATCTTCCTACCACCTAGCCCACCCCATTTTTTTTATTTCCTGGGGTTGTATTTCTTTGCTAAATTGTGTCTCCTGTCACAGCTAGATGCTAGATGTTTCTCTGATTTGATCCTCCCTGTTCTATTAGGCTGTGAAGGGTGGGCTCCAGAGATTCTGGAGGGACTTTGGTTGTCACAGAGGGAGGAAGGGAATATCAACTTCTGCATCAACCAAAAAGAAACACACACAGATAGGCTGACTTCCACCTCTGTACACGACTAACAGGTTGTCATACAACATGTTGTATGAAGTAGTTTCTCCCTTTGATCCTGAATTTTCCACCATTCAGCTTCACTGGATAAAGGATACAGGACTTTAGAACAAAAAGAGAAAATAACATCTCTTAATCTAATCACTCTGCACAACACATATATTTGTTAGCCCTCATGAGTCCCTATATATGGAGAAAGGTGGGATATGGGATATAAATAAATAAATAAATAAATTTTTATTTTTCTAAAATGTACTCACTTTCTTGGCTAATCACTACCAATTCAGACCCATTAGTGATATATGACATTTGAGATTTGTTCATCCCAATGCTCATCACATTACACATAAACTGCATTTGCTGCCACCTATTCACTGAGTTTGGAGAGATCTGAAGTTCTTCATAATCCACCTAGATTTACACCATATAAAATGGTTTCATGTCCTATTCATTTTTATTTAGAAACAGGTCCTTCTGTGTTCAGTAGAATTCACTGTCAGATATGTGTACACAGATTGAAACCTTCATTCATATAAACACTATCTAAACTGCAGGTTGTCCAGTGTGAAAACTAAGGCTGCATCTGCACTATAGAAATTATGCAGTTTGGTACCACTTTAACTGGCATGGCTCAATTCCTGGGATTTGTAGTTTGCTGAGACATCCGAACACTCTGACAAGAGAAGGCTAAATATCTCACAAAACTACAGATCCCAGAATTCCACAAAACTGAGCCATGCAAGTTAAAGCAATGTCAAACTATATTATTTCTGCAGTACAGATGCAGCCTAGGAAACTCAAGATACCAACTGCCTTTTGTATAAGCTAAATAGCCTCAAACACTGTAATCTTTCCTCACAGGAAAGTTCCTTCAGCTGCTTGATCACTGCTCTTTTCTGCATTTCGTTGAGCTTTACCATATATCCTTTGTGAAATGGCATGATGAGATTACAATGTCGCAAGTGTAGCTCTGCACTGGCAGTTTTATTTTTGATTCCTTTATTTTTGATCCAGTCCGTTATAGTTACCTGAAACAAACATGTGAGAGCAGCTTTTCTAAGACATGCTCTTTTGTGATATGACAGCCTATAATTTTGGCTATTTTCATCTTGCAATCATAAACCATGTGAAGAAAAGTGATTGAGCTGGCATGGGAGGGAGGGAATTCCAATGTAAGTTGGGATGTTTATCACACAAATCTCTGGCAAGATGGAGTTGCCTCTACATCACTGCATTCCACAAAGCTAGTATACTGTAACTAGATGAAAGAATCTTTATTCCCTGGCAATCCCTTTCCCTCACTGTGGGTCAAAACTAATTTTCAACATTATCAAAATCATGACAATGTAATATTTTTGGTAAATGATCACAATCTTTTATTTTACACAACACATGAACAATTTATTTTTTATTTTGTGAAGATGATCAGAGTAGCTGCAATTCTCAATTAAAATATAAACAGTTTTAGTACTTCATTAGCAATGGGAGGAGTAACAGCAATAGCAGCAGAAAGATTTTAGGCAAAAGCAAATAGTGGAAGGATATACTGCAGGGGTTGGTAACCTACAGCCCATGGGCTGCATCCAGCCCGCAGACCCCTGCTGACCGGCCCCCACCAACCCCTCCGCTGTGCGTTTTGGCCGCTGCGTGGCTGCGACTCATTTGGCATGCGCAGTACTCCTGCGCATGCGCAAATGACTCGCAGGTGCTATTTTGGCAAACAAAATGGCGGCAGCGATGTGTGTGGAGGTGGCGGCGGCAGTGCGTGCGACGGCAGCACACGCAGGAGCAGGGGTAGCGTGCGCGCGCATGAGCATGCGCACCACCATTCCTCCCCCCCGCCCGTCGGAAGGGAACGTTGCCAGCGACCGACCCCAGGTAAGGGAAGGTTGCTGACCCCTGATATACTTGACAATCTGTTGTGTTTCCCCCCATTTCTAATTGAACACAACTCCCAGAATTCAAGTACCATTCTATCAACATTGTCAGAATTGTCAGGATTGTTTCGAAGGGTACATATTCTGAAACACTCAGAATGAACAAGATGGAACAATGTGGACATTAAAAACGAAATCTCATGTGGAAGCCATTAGCCACCCTAAAGGCATCTACATACATATTTACTAATCACTAAAGTTTGGTTATCATTAGTATCATTTTTTGTATGTTCAATGTTCCTATTTTTTTTATTTTTATGTAACAAACACAGGAATGGCATGCCCCCATATGTATAAACAAGACAATGCAGATGAAGCACAATAAAATAACTACTTAGTGGTCTCTGTGTATCACATGTGTGGGTATTGCACCTGTGCAGCACCTTCCAGACCTACAAAGTTTTGAATTAGGAAGCCCTAACTCAAACTCTAACTCAAATTCAAGCCCTAACCCTACCATCAGTGTGAATGACTAGGGCAGGGGTCAGCAACTTTTTTTTGCCGGGGGCCAGGATGGGGGGAAAAGGTGGCAGGAACCGGTGCCCCCACGCATGCACGACGCCCACTGTTGTGTGCATGCGTGCGCGCGTGAGGGCGCCATTTTGGAAGGCCCAACGGATGCCAAAATGGTGGCGCGTGCAGGCACGTGTGGCAGCAGCAATGGTGGCGGCAGGACCAGCTACGGGCCGGTTCCAAGTCTTCCACAGGCCACACCCGGCCCACGGGCCTAGGGTCTGGTTCTTGCTTTCCCATTCTATTTCCTTCAACCACTGCAGAGAACACATCAAGGAATGGTATCTATGGCCCAAAACACACTGGCCAAAAAGTGCAGTTTGCAGCTGCTTTGGGAGCAAGGCATGCAGATGATGCGCACCTGCAAATCGGTTGGCAGTTGCTCTGCGGCCGCCTAAGGGGCCCGAAGCCAGCTAGAAAAGGAGTGGCGAAAAGCCACTCCTTACCAGTGACCCATTTAGAACCATGGCCTCCCAGGACAATCAGGGACCGACTGGGGATGCAGTGGCCAGAAGCTACCCTAAGCTACTGGTCTGCTTCAGACCTAAGTCTCTCCATTTTTCCATGAATGTTTTCTCTCTCTTCTTTGTCTCTTTTTTCCTCCCTATTGGTACTTTCACTTTTCCATTTTAATATTTATTGCTTTGAGGATTGACACTTCAGGGTGCAATCACACTGAGGGTACCACAAACTGGTTGCTCAAGGTCTCATAGCTTTGCAAGTTCCATACAGAAAATGCACCAAGTGTGGGTGTAAGCTTCCATTCTTGAAAAGTCCTACTGTTGGGACAGGGACTCCTGGAAAGGCAAATTATCACTTTATGTAAGCACTGCTTACAGATCCTCTTGCTTCCAATCTCAGCTCTGGAAACAGATCTTTTAAATATTTCTTCCCAAGAATGGCCTTCACTCTATCACCTAGCCATTTTAGTCTCTAACCAGAGCAGTGCACACTGAGGAAGCTCTAAGTAATTCAGTACTAAGATGGGTCAGTGCCACAGATCTCAAAACACATAGTACTGGTTATCTCAAATGAGCTTCTGCTTTCAACACTGTCCACTCCCCTCAGGAATTTTATTACTGTTGGGGCCTGTTAATGGTAGGCATGGTTGAAGCTCTTTGGTTCCACAAAGCCAAAATCAAAATTCAGTAATCCTATTGCAATCCACTCCACTGGCATTTGCCAGGCACTTGTCTTCTATGCAGACCATGAAGTTATTTGTATTATGTTACTTTTTTTTTTTGTAACAAAGGAATAAAATGCTTACTTTATAAAACAATAATGCAGTTTCCTATAACAATGCTATCTTTTTTTGCTGTTAAGAAACAGCATTTACTTCTTTCTTAAAAATGTTATGAGGAAGGGAATTTTTAGGTAATTTTGGAGTATTTGGGGACATTTTACTTTTTTTAGAAAATTGAACATTTAAAAGTAACTAAAAGGCAATATAAATAGGAGATCACACCAAAATACTATGTGTCTGTACAAAACTCCAATGTACACTCGTCCCTCCGCATTTGCAGCTTTGACTTTTGTGGATTTAATTATTCACAGATATTATATGCTCTAGGAATATCTAAGTCCGCCAGTTCAAGTCTATGATCAATTTTAACCAAAAGTCACATTGAAAGACCTAGAGATACCTAGATAGAACACTCTGCTAGGCATGTGTAGCTCCTCCAGCGTAATTCTATGGTCAATGTTTGGCAGATTTTGACCACAGAGTTGCACTGGAGGACCTAGAGACTCCTGGAGAGGTGTTCTCTCAGGTAAAAACATAGTGTTTTGTTATTTGTGGTTTTCCACATTCACGGGGGTCTTGTGCCCCTAACCGCAGCAAATGTGGAGGGACAAGTGTACATGTACATTTGAGGGTGCATGAAGAAGGATTATTGTTCTATGTTATGTCCACCTGGCATGTTCCACCAGGGCAGGAGCTACTTCTCCAGCACTTGACATTCACTGAGCATTACTATTTGGGCACTCAGTCGCATCAGGATACAGTGGTACCTCTACTTACGAAATTAATCCGTTCCGACAGC
>JAIPUX010001232.1:129002324-129021573 GCA_020142125.1 Phrynosoma platyrhinos
TCCTAAAGTCTAGAATGCGTGTCTGACTATGCCTGGCTTCTCCTTCCAGATTCTAGTGGTTATCTTTTCAACTGGGTGCTTAAATATCTTTATTTCTGCCTTAACATCTTGCCTTCTCTCTGCTCTGATTTGTTTTATTTCCTGTTTCAGTTCCAATTTATCCTGTTTCATTTCCTGCCTCAGTTCCAATAAACCCAGAATTAGGTACAAACTATTAAGAGATCACGTAGAGAGAGGCAGTCTGGGTCTACCCTGCTTAAAAACTTATTATCATGCTGCCAGCCTCACTTGGATAAGGGAATGGATGAATTTAAAAAACCAAAGATTGTTAGATCTAGAAGCAACTGATAATGCTTTTGGCTGGCATGCCTATATGTATTATTATAAAGTGAAGGTAAATAAGGTCTTTCTTCATCATTATATTAGAAGAGCTCTTTATCGGATTTGGCAAAAATAGAAACCCATCTGTTGTGGGTTTCCACGAATGAGGCTTTTTTCAAAAGAGAAGAAATTATCAAAGATAGATGGCCTACATATAAAGATATTCTAGTGAAAGATCCGGAGGGATCATACAGAATGAGCTCACCAGAAGAATGGAAAGAAAAGGGTCTCAGGTAGTTTCAAAACAGAAGAGACTGTCTTGGAATTAGGAAAAATATTACTAGGAGAAAATTATAAGATTTTTGCAAAACTTTATAAAGAATTATAAAAATTGGACACTGAAACTAAGGTGGTTAAGGAATGCATGATAAGATGGGCGAAAGATTGTAGAGAAACTATCTTGTTAGAAGAATGGGAAAAATGTTGACGTGTAAGACTTAAATATACGGTCTGTACGCACTTAAAAGAACAATACTACAAAATGCAGTACAGATGGTACATGATGCCAGAAAAAATAGCTCATATGTATAAAAATGCTAATGATTGCTGCTGGAAGTGCGGTAAAGATAAGGGAACTTTTATACATATATGGTGGTTATGTCCAAAGGCTAGGCAGTTTTAGGATGAAATTCAAAAAAGTATTAGAGATATCTTTCAAATAGAGTTGAGGGAAATTCCTAGATGTTTTCTCCTTGGTATGGTTGATCAGGAGTTAGAGAAGAAATATGGCAGAGTTTTATTTTATATGTTAACAGTGGCTAGAATAGTCTACACAAAATTTTGGAAATCAGAAAAGATCCCATCTATTTTAGATTGAAGGTGGAAACTCTATGATTTGATTGCCAATGATAAATTGACACATTTGATTAAATTTAACTCATTAGAGAAATTTGTTGAAGACTGGAACCCGATTTTGGAAGCTTTAAAAGAAGCTCTGGAATTGGAAGAGGAATATTGACTCTATGAATTGATGGACCTTAACCTCCAGAACAGGAGGATATCAACCTGCCTGTACGGTTAAATCTAACAATAATAATATATCATGGAGTTATATGAAAATGAATTCTTTCTTTATTTTTCTCATGATTAACCGGAAATTATAACTATTATTAATTTTGTGAATTGGGATCTGAGAAGATATACTTTAGAATTATTAGATCCTTGACAAAGATTTCCCATTCTATTCATTGATTTATCTGAAATTAGAAGAAAGTTAGTTAATCGGATAAGATGATGGTTACAGGAAATTTTACTCTGTTTATTTCGGAATAAGGGGAGTATTGAGTAAAGGGAAGTATAACCATCGCTTTTGATTTTGGAAGGTTTTTTTTAGAGTTTGGTGTCAGTTTTGTTGGTATTGTATTGTTTAATGTATTGTTTTATAGTCTTATTGTTTGTGGATGTGTTAATTTATGTATTCATGTAATTTTATGTGTGTTGGTAGTGTTTGTAATGTCTTATGTTTCTTTTATATGAGGGCTTAATAAACTTTTCTTAAAAAATAAAAATAAAATATGTTACACAGGCTAAATGAAATTATTTCATTTTGGAATGCATCTTCATTGTATAAGGTATAGGCCACACTAAGTGATTTTACTGGAAGCTGCCCCACTTCCTCCAGCTATGATCCACTTGAGTTCAATAGGGCTTACTTTTAGTTAAGTATGGGGGACTATAGCCACAGAGCAATTTTATACAAGTTTACTTAGTTTCAAGGAATACTTTGCTTACTTTCATCCAGGAGGTCTGATGAAAAAAAAGACTTACTTCTAAATAAATATACACTGGATTTGTTCTGAAAATATATTTTAAACTTATTTTCCTTTTGATATAATTTCTTGTATAGAATGGGCTCTTTAAAGTAAAATTATGAAGAGGCATCAAAAACAATTATTTCAGTAAGCAGAGCTTCAGCTCTTTAAATGAGTTGTTATAAATGAATTTTCAAGTCCTAAGTAAACTGTTGGATAACTTCACTGAATCACATCTGTTTAAAACTTCTATGCATACATTTCGGCTTGTGCAATGGCTTGTGCAGTACTGTACAAATAATTTCCAAATTGAAGCCAGGGTTGATTACAACATCAATGATTTGCAAAAGCTATCATTAACAAAGGACTTTGCATAACTTCAAGTAAAATATAAAAATCACCATTTTAAACTGATATTTCTTCAGGATGCAAGTTAATGTGTTACTTTAGCACCTTTATTCCCATTCATATGAGCCAACAATAAATACATTTTCTGAAAACTCATTTTAGACTCTATAAAGGCAATCAAATATTCTTTAAGCTTAATCCACGTATCAACCTGCAGAGATATATTCAGCTTCTGTCTCCAAATTCAAAAGCAAGAAAGGCAAAAACATGACAGTTAGGTGTATGCAGCTCATGCCTATTTGCTCACAGGATTTCTATTGCATTCAAAAGAATTAGTCCAACTATAAAATTACAGATTTACATATATTCAAAATAAAGTCCCACTGAGTTTTATGGGGCATACATATGACTGAAAAAAATAAAAAATCCAGATGTTTAGAAACAGCTCCCAATTTTTTTTCAATTAGAAAAAAAGTCATCACATGTTTGGCAGATCCATGAAAAAACAGTGCAGATGCATGTCACAAAAGATGAATGTCATCCCTGAAGGAACTGCTCTGCACTTGCTTCTGAACAGACAAAATATTAATACTGTTGGGCTGTGAGTGTAATGTTACTAATCAAATGCATTCTTTCTAATTGTCCCTTAAACCAAATTTCCCTCCTCTCCTCCTCCCTTCCTCTCAAGGCAAACATGACACTACACTAGAAAGACAAAATGACAATGAAATCATTGCACCTCAGAACTCCTTTGTTTCCTCCAAACATTTTCTCCACCAGCCTCCAGCTCCCTCTTCATTTGCTTAGCCTGTATTTGCTCTCTTCCACTCAAGCCTGCATTCTTTGAGTAGCCAACCCATTTCTGAAAGCACCGTCTGACTGCCGGCCAGGAACTCCAACTTTTATCCATCCTTTGAACCTGCCACAGAGCACTTTGATGGCACTTTTACTACCTTTGCTGAAACAGTTAAGGGCTGGGATAAACAATACTCGATCCCCGAGTCCACCCCCACGTATGGTGACAGGATATGTTCCGTTTTGGCACCTCTCCTCTACATCCACTCTTTACAACAGAGGCTATAGCAAACTAAAGCCCACACAAAGCAACTTTACCTTTGTCTTGCTTGGATGCTTTGGGGATAAAGAGATTATTTTAACCCTTTAGAATCCAAGGGCATTTAAAGAACAACTTGCCATCCAATGTTTATACAGAGGAAAACTTCTAAATGACAGCTGTAATCCAAAACAGCCAAAAGTGTAGCAATTTAAAACAAATACATAGCTTAACACACACACACACACATAAAACTGGTAAAGCTGAAAACGTATTTGCCAGGCATTTCAGTAAGAAATCAAAAGTCTCTAAACACTCATATTTACAAGAATGGCTCTCCATCTAGGTTACAAATATAGCTTCCTTTACTATCATCACTGCTACAGAAGTAATTGAATATGTTACCTCATTTCTATTTCAACATGCACAACTGAGTACTGAAGAGCTTATGCACAGGAAGTTCTGTCAGCTGCTATTTTGTGCAGTCTATTCTCACCTTTCTATTGGCTGCCAACCAGTCGCCATTTCATCACACCTTCACTTCCCAATTCATACCAAACATTTACATTCTGTTTTGTAAATCAAGGATGTACAGTGGAACCAAGACTTGCTACAATTAACAGTATATGTGCACACATGTCAACACAGTGTAACCAATTGTTTGTAAAATGGTGGACTAGCAGTGTAATTCGTAGTAAAACCACATAAACACTTATTGCATAGTGGGCTCCTAAAAGTCTTACCCTAACTTACCTCTACTATGATGACCAGAGAATGTTTGTAATAACAATAATAATAATAATAATAATAATAATAATAATAATAATAATAATTTTATTATTATCCTTCCCCTCTACGTAACACAACGGGATGGCTTACAACATTAAAATATACATTCCATATCCCACAATCCCACCCAGCCCCTTAAAATACTATTAAACAGAGACAATTTAAAACACACTTAAAATAATAACACAAATAAACAATAACTGCAGCAGAATCAGGGATAAGCAGATTGGGCTATCTTTTGGTAGCAAGGATATTCAGGAAAGGCCTGCCAGAAGACATCCATCTTAACAGCCTTTTTAAAGCTGTTTAAGGTAGTAATATGATGGATCTCATCCAGCAGGCCATTCCATAATCTGGGAGCGGTTGCTGAAAAGGTCCTCTGGGCAGTTGCAGACAATCTAGTTTTTATAGGCTGCAGCAGATTTGTGGTGAATGGGTAAACAAGTGTTTTCCCAGAATTCCCAGCCAGAGTAACAAGTCAGAGATCTCATATCTACAGCAGAAACTGGAAAATATGCTCTTTTTTGACAATAACTCCCAGAATCTCCCAACCAACATGGCCACTAGCCAATATGAGCAATTCTTCCACACATAGTTGAAAGCAGTGAGTAACTATTGCTAAAATGCACCTTCAACTCAACTTCAATTTTTGGTGACTCTATTGTAGCATTTTCTTGCCAAGATTTCTGCAGAGGAGGCTTGCCACTGCCTGTCTCTTAGGCTGAGAGAAAGTAGCTTGCCCAAGATCACCCAGTATGTTTCCACTACTGAGTGGAAATGTGAACTTCACAACACCATTCTGCTCACTGAGAAAATGACCTGTTCACTTCAAGTGAAATCAGAGTTGGGCAAGTTGTAGCCCTCCAGATAGGAACTGCAGCTCCCACTACCTCTCACCACTTGCAAACTTTGCTAGGGCTAATAACAACTGTAATTCAGCAACATCTACAGGGCTGCAATGTATCCACTTCTGTATTTAATGCTGGTGTAACTCTACTCTTGCTAAGGCATCAACCATAAAATATAATCATTACACACACACAAAAAAAATTATGCATACTTTTATATAGCTCATATTGATCTCTTTTCAATTTATTTATTTATTTATTTATTTTTTTAAAAAGGAACATAGGCAAGGAATGAGCTAAATACCCTAAAGCAGGGGCTGGCAACCTACGGCCCCCGGGTCGGTTCCAGCCCAGGGCCCCGTGCTTACCGGCCCCCTGCCGCCGCCGCGCGTTTTGGTCGCCGTGTGGCCGCACGTGCCGTAACCGCCATTTTGTTCTCCAAAATGGAGGCTGCGACATGTTTGTGCATGCGCAGGAGTACTGCGCATGCGCAAACGCATCACGGCCACCATTTTGGAGAACAAAACGGCGGGCACAACATGTGCGGAGGCAGTTGTGGCAGCGCGTGCAGCGGCGGTGTCAGCAGTGGCGGTGGCAGCAGCGTGCGCGGGAGGGCACGCGTGCAGCGGCGGAGGTTGCGAACATGCTGCCATTCCCCCCCCCCCGGGCCCGCTGGAAGGGACAACTTCGGGGGATCAGCTCCCAGCTCAAAAAGGTTGCCTACCCCTGCCCTAAAGGCACCAGATTCTGTATGATCTTGGAAGCTAAGCAGGATCATTTATGGTTAGTACTTGGATGGGAGACCACTAATGGATATCAATTTCTGCAAGCTATATTTCATAGGAATGAACTGACAAAATCACGTCAGTTCACCTTGTGAAATTCATGGGGTTGTCATACATAACAAGCTACTTCAAGGCACATACACATGGGCAAAAAATATAGGTAGCAGGAAAATAAGCTTTCCAATTCATATCAAAAGTATTTCCAGCTTTCAGAATGAAAAGGAACATATGAAGGTGCCTTAATAAGAGACAGATCACTGGTCCATCTAATTCAGTACTGTCAACTCTCACTAGCATTTATGACTCTCCAGAGTATATTTTCTAGCCCTGCTTGGAAGTTAGTTCCCTAGTTGTTTTTCTTCCAAGTAGTAAGCAACCCCAGCCCTGTTTAGTGTTCACAATCATATATGTTCAGGGAGTTACAACAGTTAAATTTAGAACCATGCAAATCTTGTAGGCTGCAAAAGAAAATCTCATACAAGCTGCATTTCCATTTGCAAAACAGTTCATGGTACATAAATTCCAGCAAAGGGTTTGGCCAAATCCTATCTCAAGGCTGTGTAACACCTATCTCAGCATGTAGAGTTACACACTGGTTATGCAGTATAACCCAAGTGCTGCATGGCAACACTATGCAACTGAATGCACATTCAAATGTTCAGCCAACTGCACAACCAAATGCCATACAAATCCCATGCACATATGCATAAGCAATGTCACTGCATGCACAATTCTTTTTCCACAATCTTAAACTGAATGTAGATATCCCAAAATCTCTAACCACTTCACCAGGGGAACCTGTTCATGCTTAAGACACCAATATATTAACCATAACAACTGTTTGAAATACATTTGAATTTTCTTCAGAAATAGTGGTCACGGTAGCTGAGAGATTCTGGAAGTTATAAGCCAAAACAGTACATTTTCCAAGCTCTGCATATGTACTTACGGGCTGCTCTCTTAATCTACTATTAAGATAAGCAGATAAAATCAATCTGTGGTTTATTAACACAGATATATGGTTTACTGCATTAACTGAATCTGTGTGCAAGACACCTCAAAATTCTTCTCCCTGGAAGTGATTATGAGCCTTTGCAGACTGCTAGAAACAGTGTATTTTTTCTGAGACATTGAGCCTTCTCTGTCAGAGAGCTCTGGTGCCACAATACAGTTCCCATGATTCCCTAGTATTGAGTCAGGGCAGTTAAAGTAGACTCAATTTGCACTATTTCTGGCAGTCTGCAAAGGCCGTATGTTATTCAGATGACAGACTCTTAGTTTTGAAGGAGTTGCTGAATGGGAATACAGTGAAATTCTCAACCCTCAGTAGTTTTAGCCACTGATATATGAAAAAAACTAAAACCAGAAAGCATGCCATTGTGCATATAGATCAGTAATATATTTTTTTAGTTAAATGGCACCATCTAGAGGTAAAACTGTGCTCTTTTTAAAATAAGTCAGTACTTTGTGATTCTGCTCAACTTGGACACTAGAGGCATAGTTCTTTATTTATCCACATTGTTTCTCATTGGCCTCTTATTGTGTGCCTTCAAGTCATTTCTGCCTTATGGTGACCCTAAAAGCAAACCTATTGTCAAGTTTGCTTCTCAAGTTTCTACAGAGGATATTTGCCAATTTCTAACTGTCAGTTCCTCCTTACATTTTAGGGCCTAAATTCATGGTAACAGCATAAGCCATACAAACAAGGCAGAACTGAAATATTCTTGCATTTATTAACAATGGATTATAAAGAAACAAAGGCTGGCACATTGGAACAAATTAGCTGGCTGTATTGTATGACTGTATCACTGTATTCCCTATTACCATGTACGGATGTGAGAGCTGGACAGTTAAGAAAGAAGATAGGAAGAAAATCAAATTCATTTGAACTGTGGTGCTGGAGAAGAGTGCTGAAAATCCCGTAGATGGCCAAAAAGGCAAACAAATGGGTCCTGGAGCAGATCAAGCCAGAGATCTCCATTGAAGCCAAGATGACAAAACTTAGGTTGTCGTACTTTAGACACATCATGAGAAGGTACGAAATTGGAAGAAAACAATAATGCTGGGAAAGGTGGAGGGAAGCAGAGAGGAAGGCTGCATGCTAAATGGATGGACTCTATTAGGGAGGTCATGGGTGTGAGTTTGCAGGAACTAAGCAGAGCAGTGGAGGACAAGGAGTCTTGGAGATGTCTCATCCATAGTTTCTACATAGTTTTTCCATGGGTTGAGGTCAACTCAAGGGCAGTTAACAACAACAAATCGTATGACTGCATGTCCAAATATCTATGGAGATAACCATTTTGTATTGTCTTAGCCACTGCTACCACCCCACCCTACTTATTAAGGTTAGCATGTTGAAAGGATCAACAGCAAGAAACAGACTGTACTATTGTGGAACTGATGCCAGCGCAAGACCTCATCCCTTTATAGAACAGTGTTCTATGTGTTTATGGGAGGGGAGTCCCTATTGCTTTCATGAATTGAAACCAAGGAAGGGTTCATATTTTGGAACAATTGCCTGGCTAACAGTCACTCACCAGCTCACTAGGAGTAAAGTCTACAGCAAGGACTGGCAAGCTACGACCCGGGGGCCAGTAAAGGCCCAGGTCCCTGGACTTACTGGCCCAGGCCGAAGGTTGCTGCTGCCGCCGCCACTGCACACCGCCGCACCACTGCTGCAGTGCGTTTTGCTGCTGTGCGGCCGCGACCACCACGACCGCCATTTTGGAAATAAAAATGGCAGCCGTGACGTGTTTGCGCATGCACAGTACTCCTGCACATGCTCAAATGCGTCGCGGCCGCCATTTTGATTTTCAAAATGGCGGCCGCGAGTTGCGCCGCTACAGCTGCGACTGCGCGCGCTGCGGCGGCCGTGGTGGCCGCATGCGTTGGGGGGTCGCGCGCATCGGTGGAGGGTGCGCGCACGCGCACAAGCTGCCATTCCCCCCCCCCTCAGCTCAGCTGAGACCTGGGCTACGGGAGACCGGCCCAGGTCTCAAAAAGGTTGCTTACCCCTGGTCTACAGCTTTAGGGGTTTACTTATTTTTATTTCTCAACATTAGCATTCTCTCTCCCCTCCTGTGAGTTCAAGGCAGCATATGTGGTTCCCCACCTTATCTTCATTCCCCACCTTGTCCTTGAGCCAGTGCAGTGTAGTGGTTTGAGCACTGGAGAATGACTCTGGAGATCAGGGTTCGATTCCTACTCAACCATGGAAACCCACTGGGTGACCATAAATAAATCACACACTCTCAGCCTCAGAGGATGGCAATGGCAAAGAAGAAATTTGCCAAGAAAAACCTATGATAAGTTTGCCTTAGGGTCACCATGACTCAGAAATGACTTTAAGGGATACAACAACAACAACAACAACAACAACAGCTTATCTTTACAACACGCTTGTGTGATATGATGAGAATGAAAACTGCCTCAAAGCAGAGGTTTGTGGTCTGAGGGCTGCATGCATCTCTTATATCCTATTTTTGTGGCCCTGAAGTCCCTCACCAAATCTTAAGGCCTCCTAATGTGTTAAAACACACAAAAATACCCACAACTCATCTCCACATGCAACCCAGAACCCCGTACTGTCCCTCAAATAACATTTCTATCTGCTTTCTGTTGCAGTCCCTCTCAAAATGGTGAAAGTGACATTTCTGTTGCCATCTGGAGAAAAACATCAGAGGAAAATGAAGGTATTTGGGTTTGTTGGAAGGGCAGAGAGCTACAACCTACTGGGGAGAGATCCAGGGGGAAAATAACCCTCCCCTAGAGTTGCTCATATTAGCCAAGAATGACTTAATGTGGTGGCTTGGGGAGATTAAAACATGACTTTCTTAAGTTCCAGTCTAACAATCTAACCACCACAATACACTGGTTCTCATTGATATTTACAACAGCAAAGTAGTGGAGGAGAGTAATAAAACAATAATAGATTTTATTTATTTCCTGTCTCTCCTCAAGGCTCGAGAAGGGGTACAACATGTTAAAATACAAAACACAATTGAAAAAGAAAACACATAAAACCAAGAGTTAAAATACAGTACTACAAAATCATTCAAATACACTCATATGAGAAAGAGTTAAACACATCATCCTCCAGCACTGTTTTCCCCATCAAATCAGAAGCCCTATGCTTTCACCTATTTTTTTTTAAAGTCAAGATATTCAATTACACAAATTGAACATCATATCTATTTTGGTCCAGTGACAAATATGAATCACTTCTAGGAAACCAGCAGAGATGCTTTTGTCAGCTTAGACTGTTCATTTGTCTCAAATGGCAATGTGTAGTAGACATGTAGGCTGTTATACATTTTGGTGAGCTAGTCACTTTAATGGACTGTAAACTGAGATATTTATAGAGGAAAAGACTTCGTTCTCAGGAGAATATGAAAAAACATTGAAAATGACTATTTTCAGAAGGAAAATGACTATTTCTCAGAATTATGCATGTGTTAAAATATTTTTTTCTAATTTTTTAAAAACAGTAACAAGCCAAAATTAGTGACTTGCTCTGCAAGTCTAAACATGTTCTATTGAGTCTAATTAGACTTATTCCCAGCTGAGGTCCAAAACATACTGCAGAAATAATCCAGTTTGAGACTGCTTTAACTGCCCCAACTCAGTGCTAGGGAATCCTGGGAACTGTAATTCATTGTGGCATCAGAGCTCTCTGAAAGAGAAGGCTAAATGTCTCACAAAACTACAGTTTCCAGAATTCCCTAACATGGAGCCAGGGCAGTTAAAGCAGTCTCAAAATGGATTATTTTTGCAGTATTGCAGCCAGGATTTATTTATTGGAAACTACTCTGAATTGTCCTCTGCGTTGATTCCCCACCTTTCCTGCCCCACTTCACTTGGAGCACAGACTGAGTAATGCATCCTTGGCTGCACCCTTAAATAAAGCACAATACCAAGAAGGACAGCAGAACTGCAGTTGCAGAGGCGTTGACCTTTTGAAAACAGCATCAAGCTCAGGATGGAAGGAGTCTGTCCTACAAATATACACTTCCTTCCAGGCCTCTGTTAGGAAGTTATTTTCATCCTTGATAGCTCAAGCTCATTTCAACATGCAGTCCTTTCACTGGCTGCCCTTGCAAAAGGCTACAAATGAAAAAATAAATCAAGGGAGGAAATTCCTTCACATGTAAACAGTTGCTCCCTGAAACAGTTGAACTTGTTACAAAGCAAACAAACTTACCATCCAGTTAGATGACGACTATTTAAAAAGCATGTGGGTAAGGGAAACAGCAGCCTGATAAATTAGAAACAGTACAGCATTTTGTCATTTTATCTTTTAGGAGTCGAATAATTCCTTTGACTTTTCAGGTATGTAATTACTGGTTTTGCCAAATCTTGCAGTACAGTACACAATTTTCTTTTTAGTGCTATACAAACATATAGCATGCATGCCCCATACGTGGACTTGCTGTATGCGGCTTTGAGCTTACGCATATGACAAGCCCAAGGGGACAATATGGTGTGCATGCACCCATTATTTTCAACGGGCCTTCAGCATACACATTTTTTCCTTTAGACAGGGTATGTGTGTCCCGAAATGGATTCCCCCGCGTATGGGAAGGGCCAACTGTATTAGAACCTTCCACACTTTCTAAGGATGCTATCTAATAATCTAAGGACATAGGACACCTAGGCCGTGTCCCCATGGAGGAAAATAAATGTTGCCACACCGTTCCTGCCCTGCCCTGCCCTGCCCTGCTTAGATGACACACGTGTCCAAAATGGGCAAAATAGGGACCCAATCCATGCTCCAGGGCAAATCAGGTCGGAAACTCCAGAGAATCCCTTGAGCATATGGACTGGGTATTGGTGCAGAGACAGGGGAAGCAGCATTGACAGGCAGCTGGAAGAGATCAGGAGCAGGGTGACCAGATGTCATAACTGCAAAGAAGGACAAAGCATCACAAAATGTGGGACATTCAGGGAAAACGTAGAGCATTAGAAATGAAAACTACAAACACTCATGGAAATTTAAATTCCTGCTTCTTACTCATGCTCAAAATGAACGACATTTTGGAATTCCTCCTGGACAGAAGGTTGAAATGTAGGACATGTCCTGGAAAAGAAGGACATCTGGTCACACTGGAACTGGGGGAAGGACAGGAGGGAGGAGTGTGCAGACAGTGCTGTCACTATCAGCCTATTGTGGGTGCCAATTGTGCAGACAGCTTCATCTTCCCTGTGGATCTGGAAGCCCCAACAGTAAGCTGGGGTTTTTTTCCATCAGTGCGAATACAGGCCCCATATTATTTTCCACTGTACTACTCTGTCTCCACATCATATACATATACGTTGAATCCTTTATTCAAGCAGATTACATTCAGAGTAGACATCAGCACAATGCTTGTTAATTGTTTTTCTGTACCAATCTGAAGAGATAAGTAAGGTCAAAAGGCTTGGTGCTTGTTTAACATACATTTACACCACTTGATTTTTCACATGAGTGAGAATTCTGTGACCTTTCAAATGTGGTTCCACTGCAGTTCCCATCAGTTCCATGTGATGCTGGGAAATACACTTCGACACTTGGAGTGCTACATGATTCCTGCCCCTCATTTAGCACCTATGTGCTCTGTGACTTGCAGCTAAATGTATGAAGTCCACTGTGTCTGACATACTCTGAACATGCTAGTTCTTTCACATGCTCAAGTAATTTCCACTTGATACTGCAAATGATGAGCTTGCCTATGTGAACTGTTCCTCAGAAAAGTACTTTGAAACTTTGCCCTATACTTTGTGAAGTTTTTCTTTCTTTGCTTTTGATAGTAACCTGTTCACTTCTGAGTGCAACATATGGCAGGCTGGTGAATATATTTTAATGTTTTGTAATCCTTATACAATAAATAAACTGCTACTGATTTAGAAGTAACATCACTTTACAATTTTACTTTTCCAATAACTAAGGGGGGTTGCAGACTGCCAGAAATAGTGCAAATTGAGTCCACTTTTAGGGTTAGGGTTAGGGTTAGGGAGTCATGGGAACTGTATTTGATTGTGGCACCAGAACTCTCTGACAGAGAAGGCTCAATGTCTCAGAAAAAAAACAATTCCCATGATTCCCTAGCACTAACCCTAACCCTAAAAGTGGACTCAATTTGCACTATTTCTGGCAGTCTGCAACCCCCCTAAATTACAACAGCCACTCCTATTTCATTTAGCACTATACATATTCACTTTTCCAGTAGTGCTGGAAATAAAAAGATTCTAGGGATAATCCACTAGGCTTTTCTGAACAGTCTACTGATATGACTACAAGCCACACAAGCACGTTGACTTTTTCAGAGTGTTCAGCCATTAAAACCATTAGTTACAAAGTGAAAAGTCTGACAAAGCTAAATTAGCATCCCTCAGTATTTCATTTCTAAGCAAGAAGTTAGGGTTCAGCACTCCCTGAAAAGCATATTCTCTTAAAAGATTTTAAAGATTTTTTCTTTAAAAACCATTTAAAAACTAATAGTCATAGACTGTTTTGAAAAGCAAATTATTATGGAAAATTTATGAACAATTGAACATGATTAAATTAATGGCTTGGTTTGGTGTGTTTTTAAGAAACTCATATAGCATTATATCCATTTGAGAAAACTAGTCAACCTATATATTAAGAGCAAGCTGAGCATTGTAGATAGTGGAAACATATACATCACATTATGAACTGTAAAGAAGTTGGCATACGGCTGCATTACAAAATAAATAAATAAGAGGTTTTCTGCATGATACTTTCTATATAAATAAATTACTAAAACCTTACCAGATATGGAAATATGCTCATCGGACAAACTGACACATATGCCATCATAGCAATTTCTGGATTTTTTTCCTTCAGCAAAATGCATACAAATATGCCCTCAAACAATTTAGGCTGGAAACATGGCTTTACTTACTCAGAAGCCACAAAACAATGACATCAACTTTCTTTCCTTCTTTTAATACTGGATCCCTAGACTATGTAATCTGTGGCTTTTAAGGGTCTGGTCATTTTGGACTACATGACCCATTATCTTTAAAGATTGATACAATAAACCTTTTTTCACCCAAATTTAAAAATGCATAGCAGCATTAAACACCATTAATAGTATAAATGTTGAAACGTTTAGCTTTGGAAGCAGTAAACAAGGTTAAAAATTAACACAAAAAAATCATTACCAGTCGTTCCATCTCCTGCTCTTTAAGTCTTTCTTCTCTCTGCCTCCTGTGGTAGTCCATTAGGTCATCCCTTCCAGATACTGAACTAATGCTATTCTTTCTCTCCCGGATAGAAGGAGTCTGCCTTAAGTTGTCCAGCTCTGTTTCATCAAACTCCATAGAACTGCTGGAAACTTTTCTTTGGAAAGGGAATGCCCTCTCAGAATCCACAGGAATAAAAGAATTATTTGGGCTGGTCCCTGAGAGTCCAACTCTGTCAAAGTCATCAGATGTGTATGAGGAAGAAGATGCCAGAAGCATCTTCCGAGCTATACGAGGGCTTGCAGGAACACTGAGAGTGGAGTTCACATAGGAATTGCTTTCTGATGCAAAATTTGTATATGGAGAAGCCCCTGAGGTATGAGAAGAAAAATTAAGGTAATTGTCAGCATCCAGCATGCTTTGAGGTAGAAGTTCTTTTTCCATAGTCTTTTTTCTTTTGGAATTCCCAACGGAGTTTCTTGGAGGTAAACTCAGAGGCATGAGCTGGCTTTCGGTAGTTTTGTAAAGCCTGGGTAATGAACGGCTATAAACTCCCATATGGCTCAGTGAACCACCAGAATACTTCCTGGTTCTAGACCCCAGAGTTTCCATCATTGGGTCTTTCTGTTTAATGACCCTGGACTGAAGTGACAGAAAATCCTGAATATTCATCCTCCTACCTTGCTTTGGGCTGGAGGGCATACTGGCAGCTCCAGAGCCACTAAGTGGTAAAATAATGACCTCATTCCCTGAGCTTCCATTCCACATTGCAAGAAGAGATCCAGAGTTTTTCTGCCCATCCACCACTCCTGGGAAGTAGACATTATCATGAGATTTATTCTTCTGACTATACTTTGAATAGGGAAACTTATCCAGATGTCCAAACTGTTTCTCATTTTCTCTGGTAGCATAAATATCAAAGTCTCTCTTTCTGAGGCTGTGCTCACTTAAGGATGGAGATGTGCCTGAAAAGAAGCCCATATGCTTTCCAGAAACATTCTTGTCTGAAAGATAAGAACTCTCACAGGCCAGTGGTTTGCTTCCTTGAATTCTGGTAACAGATGACATGCTTTTAACACTGGATGCAGGGCTAGACTTCGGTGGTGACAGGGGCTGTGAGAGGGTTAAGTAAGAACCAGAGTAGTCAGCATTTGTTCTTAATTTCAGACTAGATGAATATTTTTTCTGGTTGAGCCTGTCCATTATGTCCTGAAGATCATTTTCAAGAGAATTCATCATCATCTCCTTTCCCAAATTATTATTTGGTATTTCTACCTGGCTTTGCATGTGGTTGTACTCTTCCATCACTTTATTGGAATCTAAAAGAAGGAGAAGAGGAGGAGAATTACTTATCTTCTAACCTGAAGTAGTGAAATAACTCATATTTATTATGTCATTTAACCGGAAAGACATAATGACTTTCTAGGAACTGTGATGATACCAATGTAGTCAATAATGATGGTTAATTTCAGTCACATGCTTCAAAGCTTTTTCAAATAACCAGATTATAATAAAGGATTCAAGGAAGAGAAGTGTTTCAGTGAAAATAAAAACCTACATGAGGCCTATATACCATTTGGCTACATAAAAATCAGTGAAGTACAGTCAACACCAGGTACTCACTGACCTCCTGCTTTTTCTGATTGACACTGAAAAAATGGAGGATCAAAGGAGGTCTGAAGAATATGACAGATAGGTTATCCTTCTTTTTGTTGTATCACAGGCAGTACAACTCCAAGAATGATCCTGCAGATCAACTCAGAATTTCTTGATTGATCAAAGCACAGTATATTTCTTCCCCAATTCTCTCTTTCACCTTTTCACTCAGTAAGAATGATTGCATATGAAATTTACTGGCAAAGGACTCCTACATTTGGGTCATGCAGCGGTATTCTCAATCTCTGTGCCTATTTCAAACCTCTCTGAATTGAGTGGGAGACCCAATGAGCTAGTATGTTTATTTTGTAGGAAACTTCTGAATACCCTTCTTACCAAAATGGATTCTAAGAAAGTATTTTCTTTTTCACCTGCCGGCCAAGAAGAATGGTCAGCATGAGGTTTCAAAATTTCTCATGCTAATGGGATGTTATTTCTAAATAATGTAACAGCAAGGGGGGGAAATACATCTTACTCCTGCCTTTATTAAAGATGGCAGCAGTTACTACAAAATATAAAATATTGGAAATCCTGGGATGACTTTAAAATCCCAGGTAATCCCAGGGCAATGCATTCAGTTCAGACAAAGAGCCTAGGTACACTTATGGTGGGACAGAAGAAAATTGATTGAAACCAGTATGATTTGTTTACAATCTTAGTGTCAGTGGAATTGCTTAACATGCTTAGGATCTATATGAAAGTACTGTACTAGCATGAGAATAAAATATAAAAGTACTGAACAGAGAAATTCTGTACATTCCTATTCATAAGTATGTCCAACTGAGTTCATGAAAACTTGCTGCTAAGTAAGTTGTATAGGATGCAGCAAATTCTGCAGTGCTGTTAGCTCAGGACAAGCTAAAACTTGGGAAAGGTACAAGGGAAGGGGCCAGGTTCAAACAGAACAGAAAAAGAGCAAACAGGTCTTTCTTTTCACTGCTGAAATCAGATCACAGGATGAGATATTAAACAGATGAGGGAAAGTGTTAGTGTCCACCAAAAGAAATATGCATCTTGTTAAAGGCTCCCAGTTGCGGAAATTATTTTATCTATGACATCATAAAGTTGTGATATAATTTTTGAGCACCATATGCATTCTTGTTTATCCCCTATTCCCTTACCTTTGAAAAACATTTTATGTTAAAGGGAAGAGCAGAAAGGCTGTAATATTAAAGAACAGGACCCCAGTTTACAAGTATTTAACAAAGAAACAAACATTTTTCTCAAGGGTCCACACAAAACATTTCAGATTTATCAGCAGCAGAGCAAAAGACTATTACTATGCAACAGAGAGGAGAAACACATGGAAAATATTATGCATTGGCTAGATTCTTTCATTACTCCACCCAACATGCACAAGAACAATTTCATTAAACTGCTAGAGTCACTATCTGCAGCTTTACATATTAACACAAGGTTTTTCATAACACAATTTTTCATGGGTTGCTATATAGGCCATGGACATATAAAGTCTAGATTCCCATCTGGATTTTCAGTCTTTGACCAGATGCTCCCTGCACTATTACTGGCTATTACTGCAGACTTACCATTTGCTAAATAACATGCTAGCATTTTTTCTGGGAAAGTCACTTGAAATGGGAACCCTTCCTCTGAACAATGGACTATGATGGACTGTGAAACACATACACAGAAGCATTCTTTATTGTTTTACATTTGTTCTAGAGCTGAACAAAGATATTTAGAACACATTTACAGGCCTGAAAATGGTTCTGATTAACAGTGGTACTTTAAAGAAATTGAGAACCAGCATGGTATAGTGGTTTGAGTGTTGTACTACTTCTTTGGAGACCAGGGTTCAAAACCGCATTCAGCCATAGAACTCAATGGGTGACTTTGGGCAAATCACATTCTCTCAGCCTAAAGGAAGGCAAACCCCTCTGAACAAATCTTGCTAAGAAAGCCTTGTGACAGAGTTGCCGTAGAGTCGTCATATGTTGGAAACAACTTAAAGGCACAGAACAACAACATTGTAAAGAATGTTTAAGAAGACAGGAAGCTAAGTACTGGACTATGGTTTTAGTTGCTATAAAATAGCTTCCTGTTTTCGGTACAATGTTGTTGTTCTGTGCCTTTAAGTTGTTTCCAGCATATGACGACTCTACAGCTTCAACCTGCACTTACTAGCTGTAGCTCTCCTGACCATCTGAAGATGCCAAGATTGAACCAGACTCCTTTTGCTTACAAAACACACACTTTACCACTGAGCACTCAAAAATACTTTAAAAATTATACAAGGTATCAAAAGGAAGAAATTTATTTTTCCTTGTCAAAGAAAAAAGCCAGACTTTACACTGGAAAAGAGTAAAAATAAATGGTTGATTGTTCAGGCATTTTTGTATATAGTCACCTCTCTGTATTCATGGGGTTGGTATCTAAGGATTTAAGCATCCAGGGCTTGAAAATGTTTTTTAAAAAGAAATCCAAAAAGCAAGCCTTGGTTTTGCCATTTTATATAAGGGACACCATTTTACTACACCACTGTATATAATGGGACTTGAGAATCCATGGTTTGTGGTATCAACAAGGGGCCCTGAAATCAAACCTCAGTGGATAGCAAAGGCCCACTGTACATATGTCATACACTCACACTTTAACCTAGTACTTTCCCTATTCACCTTTAACATTTCTCATATAATTCCCAACTTTATTGGGCTACATTCACATAAGCTGTGTGCTGAACTGCTTACACAACAATTCAACATAGTAGGAGGGCTGATCTGATGGAAATCTGCCCATACATACACTTTAACCATGAATTTCACATAAACATTTAAAAAGACAATGTTAGCAGCATAGTCCATCACATATTATTTGAACACAAACTATTGTGCTAAATATTTCACAGTGTCATTTCACCTTTCACCAATGAGTGTGATGATGAACTGGAGTTAACCATTTACATAATGCAAATACTCTCCTAAGACATCTGAATACCTACTGAATGATGTTCTTACAACTTCTTTTGCCCATTAATTGAATGTATGAAAATGGTAAATGGATTACACCTGATAACCACATCCCACCCTGACATTTGTGTGTTCCCATTATGAAAGAGGCTTATATGTACACACATCTATAGTATACACCAGAGGTAGGCAACCTTTCCCCTTTAAGGGCTGAGGGACTTCAGCTCCCAGAATCCTAGGAGCTATTGACCAACATGGGACTACTGGCCAACATGGCTGAGGCTTCTGGGAACTGAAGTCCCTCAGCCCTTAAAGGGGAAAGGTTGCCTACCCCTGGTATACACACTTCACACTAAAGCAGACTGCCTAGACACCTCTTTTGTAATCCAGTATGTCTCCATTTCAGTTAATTATTTGAATTTGCTAAATGGCCAACACAGCTACTCTTGAATGTTTTCTGTATTGTGAGATACCGCACTGTAGTTGCAACAGGGGAACCAGGAAGAATAGCCTGTAGACTGGGAAC
>JAIPUX010001232.1:129030092-129044610 GCA_020142125.1 Phrynosoma platyrhinos
GAGGTATCTGCGTCAAATCCCCTACCACCCTAAACAGCTCTGCCGGGCAGGACTCTGCAGACACAATACGTGCAGAACAAAAAAATTTCTGCGCTGCACGTAAAGCCTCCCTATAGGAGTCAAGATGCTTCCTAAGGCGAGTTCTGTCGGATAAGAGACGAGTCTTACGCCATTCGCACTCTAGTCGTTGTCCAACCCGCTTCATCCTTCTAAGCTCTTCTGTGTACCATGGCTTACGATTCGAAGCGGGTTGGAAAGGACGCTTGGGAGCGATCGTGTCGATAGCCTTGGTAAGATCGGTGTTCCACGTGTTAACCAAAGCTTCGACAGAATCACCGGCATTACTCACCATTAAACCCTCTAAGGCTTTCTGGAAACCAATTGGTTCCATTAGCCTTCGAGGGCGGACCATTCTAATAGGTCCACCACCCCCGGGAGGGCGAACAATAGCCTTTAGTTCCGCCTTGATCAGAAAATGATCTGATCAAGTTCCGCCTTGATCAGATAAGAAGCAGCTGTTTAGTTCCGCCTTGATCAGATAAGAAGCAGCTGTTTATAACCGGAAGCTAGATCAAAATAATTGTGGATTTCATTCTAGATTTATGACCCCATTAAAGTAAATGTTTAGATATCCTTAGATAAGGGTAAACAAGTTACATGTATGCTCAAATAAGCACTGTAACATAATTACTATGTTTTTAGAATGGATTACAGCCTCTCTGTTTTACTTCATTCAGAAATCTTCTTTGTGTGTGTATCTCCAAATAAGGGGTGAGGAGAGAGAATCTATCTTATTTTTTTTAAAAATCCAAGGCTCTACAATATTTTTTCCCTAAATGAGAGAATACTCTAATTTAGACTTCTACAACCTGATGCTCTCCAGATGATCTGGATTCCAAGACCCATCAATCCCTGCCAGAATGATCAATGATCAGAGATGCTGGGAATTATAGTTCAAAACATCTGGAGAACACTAATTTGAGGGAGATTTGTTTAG
This sequence comes from Phrynosoma platyrhinos, assembly GCA_020142125.1. Lineage (NCBI taxonomy): Eukaryota > Metazoa > Chordata > Lepidosauria > Squamata > Phrynosomatidae > Phrynosoma > Phrynosoma platyrhinos. The sequence goes on from JAIPUX010001232.1 coordinate 129,031,090, forward strand.
TGTAATAAAAAGTATTAGCTGGGGAAGAGGGAGCTTGCTAGAATTATTTCACAAACTGAGCATATATATTATCATGTAATATAAATAAAACCTGAAAAATTTTGGTTACTACATAATTGAGTCTAAAGCTTGCATAGAAAAAGATTGCTATATTAATGGATGACATTTCAGTTCTCGCAATGGAAGGATGCTTGGAGCTACCCTTTTCTACTACATTCTCACTCCCATACATGCCATTCTCCAAAGGTCTTCCAATGCTCAGCAACAGATTTGGGAGTATACAAAGAGTTGCAGAATGAAGCAGATTAAGGTGCAGTAAAAAAGAATTGCCCAATATTCATCCAGACATCATCCTCTTCTCTTTTAACTCTTAGGTCTTAAACACACTGCAGAAATAATCCAGTCTGAGACTTCTTTAACTGCCCTGGCTCAGTGCAAGGGAATCCTGGGAATTGTAGTTTATTGTGGCACCAGAACTCTCTGATAGACAGCGAAGGCTAAGAGCCAATGCAGATGGCCTGTAAAAGATGGCTCTGTGCCACCCCTGGGAGTGGCGGATTGAGGTCATAGCAACTACACGCCATGGCCCTGATCCTCCTTTTTGCTGCCCCCTAAAGAGCGGGAAAATGCTGCTCCTTTTGGGGGCGGCAAAAAGCCGCCCTTAAAGCCATTGTGGAGGCTCTTTTGCATCCCTTCGGTACAGCAATGGAGTGCCCAGATGCCATGTGGTGGACAGTCAGGCATGTGGCGTCGGGACAGCCAGTGTGCAGTTGTCCTGCCCCAACTCCACCCCCAGGCTGGCCTAAAGTGCCAGTCTGCATCGGCCCTAAATGTCTCTCAAAACTACAGTTCCCAGAATTCTCTACCATTGAACTAGGGCAGTCAAGGCAGTCTCAAACTGGATTATTTCTGCAGTGTGTTTTGGACCTTATATTCTAATACAACAAGAAGAGTCAAAATGGTACCCCAAAGTATTTGTAATATGTAATTTAAGAGAAAGTGAGTTATCTATAAAACAACAGTTATAGCCCATGCAGGGGATACACATGGCAAGTTAGCTCATTCTAAACTTAAGGGTGCTTGATATTATATTCTATACAACTCTATTTGATTGCACTTATTTTTTATTTATAAAGAGCTTCAGCAAGTACAGTATGACAGATTTTGTAAGAAAACAGCATTGCACCAAGTTCCTTCATTTAATATGCACAGAACATATAAGTGAAACATGCCAAAGCAAGCTGACAAAGATGTAAAGAAAGAACAAATTCAACCCATATGCCGCACATTTGAAAATCATGGTAAGTGTTTTTGCCTAATACATATTTAATTAACAGAACACAAAGACATCGTTTTTGTGTATTTCCTCCCTGAAAGCAACTTTTTAAATCAGAAATTTGTATACAGTACCAACTTCATTCCTGTATAACATCTAGACTGAGAAAAGGTAGGTCGACAGGCAACGTGAAGGCACATACAAAGGCACAGGAGCAGGAAAAGCATCCTAGACCTGTTAGCTTGAAAGGTACCTGCTTTATAGAAATGATAATTATTTTTTGTGAGCACTGGGAAGCCAGTGTGGTGCAGTGGTTTCAGTGTTGCCAGACTACAATTCTGGAGACCAGGGTTTGATTCTTGCTCGGTCTTGGAAAAGTGATATGCTCTCAGCCTCAGAGGAAGGAAATGGCAAACTTCTTCTGAACAAATCTTGCCAAGAAAACCCCATGATAGGTATGCCTTGCAGTCATAATAAGTAAAAAAAATGACTTGAAGGCACACAACAACAACAAACCCAAAGAACAAGCTCTGTAAAACTGTGGCATCTAGACAGAATCCAGTGGTGGACTTCTGTTGTTAGAAAAGTAAATTCTAAGGTTCTCATTGCCTTCCTCCCATGCCTTCGCCCCTGCCCTCAAAAACTAACACTGAACTGTGGAAAACCCTCCAAATCTGGTTTTTGGAAGATGTTGGAGTAGCAGATGGGAAACAAAAGGAAGTCTGAAAAGTTCAACCAGCAAAACAGAGAACCTGGCTCTCTTTTGTATTGCTCCCTTACTACAAGGATAGGTTTTGATGTACAGGATAACCACTGCTTTCTATGATGCTTATCTCCCCTTAATTAGAGATTTCTCTTAATAAGGAAGTATGTGACATTAGCATTTTTAAGAGCACAACTATATAACCATCATAGAAACTAACTTCTAAGTATCCAGACACTTCAGATTTAAAAAATCAAAATAATATGAAACCTTCATCTCAAATCCATAAAACACACACAAAGACAGACGCACTTAAATTAATATTTGAAGGGGTGGGTGAGATTGTGGGATATGAAATGTATATTTTAATGTTGCAAGCCACCCCGGTTGCGTTATGCAGAGGGGTGAGATAAATAATAATAATAATAATAATAATAATAATAATAATAATAATAATAATAATAATAATAATCTTCACAGCTTCTGTTTTATGCATTTCTCATAAATGATGAAACAAGAGTTAATTAAAATGCTAGACTTCTCTTTAATATTACTGTCAGTACTGAACTGGTCAAGTAATCTTCAGAGAGGAAGTAAAACAATGAAAAAGATAAGGCAAGGAAGTTACTTTTTAGACTGTAACTTCCTGAATCCAAGAGCCAGCATAGCTATTGGCTGGAGGATTTTGACAGTTGAGTTACAGTCCAAAAAACAATGTTTCCAAGCTCTATAAAAATACAAATTATTTGGGGAAGACATGATTTATAAAATACAATAATAACAATATCCTCTTGATTGCTACATATCTAATTATCAGGACAGCACAAAGGAATTTTAGAGAAGACTTGATACAATGTGATGTTACCATTTAAAAATAAACAAACACTTTAAAAAGTTTCTATACATAAATCATGTTTGCACTGGAAAGTACTGTCCTTGTAACACCAAACATTTTCTGATGTGACAAAAGACTAGAAAAAGAAATATTTTATGAGTTTATCTTTCCTCAAAGGAAACCATGTGGAATACCACAAAAGAGGAATCTTTTTAAAAAGAGTAACACTTTTTATTTATACTCTTTTGACATCTGCTGAAGTGGGAAAATAATTTTAATGCTATCTTAATTGTTATATATACTAATTTCACATATGCCTATACACAAACTATTACAATAGTCCCTCTATATCGGAGGGCTGGTGATCCATGGATTTGACTGGCCATGGATTGCCACACCCATATAATTCAATGGAGGTGCATACATGTGGACATGCTGGCATAATTGAATAATATGACGCTTGAGAGTCTAAATTTTTTGCCATCTGTAATGGTCCAGCAACTGAAGCCTTGCATATGAGAAGGATCCATTGCATAAATAATAAATAAAACATTAGGTAGGTTTTGTTGACTTGCTCAACATTTTAAAAAAAGATAGCCAACCAATCAATTCTATCTGAAAATGAAGGATACACTTTTCTCCCCAAGAATTATATGTCACTAGACACTTATTTTCTGGTTACTTTAGGAATGTACTACAAAACTATCAGTTTTCTTGAAGGGGTGGCAGGAACAGAAATCAAATAAATAATTCAAGTCATACTGGTATGCCACTGATATGCCACTTAAACAATTCATAGTGAAATCCTAGATCTGTTTAGTTGCAATTACAGTGATTTGCAGAAGTATTTTTCCTCCTTTGATTTTTCAACAATTGGTTGTGTTTCAATCAGGATCTGAAAATGATTTAATTGACACTCTTACCACTTGATGCATGCAAGATACTAAACAGTGTAGTGGTGGATTTTTTTAAAAGGTATAAAGATTTAAGCAAACAAACACAAGGTGGTACTTGTTGGTTGCATAAATATTCAGCCCCTTTTCTGTCACATGGCGAAGAACTTACAAAATTCCACCAGGTATCATTGTTTGTGCACACCCTAAAGGCTGGATGGATGAAGAGGGAAATATGGCAAATCATGGCTATGCAATCTGTGAGGGAGCCAACCAGACACAAGCAGGGTTAAGAAAATGTGCAAGCGTGTCAAAAAGGGTGAAAATGCAAAACAAAGAAAATGGTGATTGATTAGCCGTTATTATAGCCTTTAAATTTAATATGGTAACATTGTCTCTGTGACAAACATACACAAGTGTCTTATTCAAAGTCTTCAAAGCCTCTCTGAAATTCTTTAAGGGGAAGAGCCAAAGAACTGTCACCACCATCAATTTTCCACCCAGGCATTCAAAAAGGTCAGAGGTGGTGCCATGATGGAGAGTAGAGGGGGTCTAGACTGACACAAAAGTCTAAGAATTATCTAGCATTGTAGGATATCAATTAACCATCCCTACCATTGAGAGTCCCACTGATAAAAACTAGCTCAAATAGGAAAGTTTGCATGTTTGCAGCAGACTCTCAATCTTGGAATTTTTTATATATCTCATATATAATCCATCCTACTATATAGGATGGATATAGCAGTTAAAGTGGTATCAGAGCACTGTGGAGACCCCCCTGGTTATATGTGGTTAAACTGCCTCTGTTAAGCCAAACTGCACACAAAATTCTCTACATTAGGACAAATGTCCATTAAAATGTACATGTATTTCTGAACAGCAGCCTAACACCTTACAAACTGATGCAGAAATGCTATTAAACAAACCTAAGACTGAAAAAGAAGAAACTGATTAAAACCAAAGGTGACAAGTCTTTGTTTTAGAGAGGCATGAAAAGCAATGAAAAGTTAATGTTTTTCTAGTTTCACCAGTTGAGAGGCTTGAGAGATCCCCAGAAATGTCATCAGATGAAAAAAAATGCACTCACAAGTGGTTAGCTGGCCAACCAAATCATTTATGGGTCTGTAAGGGACTGGGAAAACTACCTTTGAGAATTCCTTGCCTAAAAAAAACCCTATGAAATTCATGGGGTTGCTATACACTGACAGGCGACTTGAGGGCACATACACATGCAAAAAGACTCTCTGATCAAGGATGAAATCCTTCAAAGGACTATGTGATGGCACCAAAGAAGTCTTCATCGCTACTGTTACATTAATGCAATGGCATAAAGTGACATGTCCTGACAATGTTCTAGCTGGACAGCTTTCTTCCCACCCAGATACTGAACTACCAGTACTTGATGCCATCAGTATATATATTGGTGCCCCATATATGTGAAAGCAACCTTGGTGAGAGTGAACATTTATACATGCATTAAATATACATGAAAAATACTAGATACTCATTTAAATTATGAACAGTTTATTAAGAAAACAGATGTACCTGTGTTGAATGCAGTTGAATATCATTAGGTTCTCTTTGTAAATAAAATGCACTTTTTGTCATAAAGTCAATTATCATTCTGTTCCTGCCTTTGTGAGCAGAGCACTCAGTTATGCATCATATTTTGACCTCTTTGGGTCCCATGTCTGGTTTTGGAACATTGTTTGAATCAGTGTTCCTAGTGGATCATTAATAGTTTGAGCTCACCCTCAAAGCATCTGATACAATAGAACAATGGTCCCCAAACTTTTTTTGGCTACCACCTCCTTTCCTCTTGGGTAATAATCCTAGTACATACACACCCATGTGTATTTTTTTGATATTAGTTCTAGTGTTCTACTGAAAATTCAAAATAGCCAATCTCAGTTGCTGCTCCCTTTGCATTGTAATCTTGGTAATACCAGCTGAGCAGCGATTGAGAAGCCTCTCACCCATGCTAGCCAGAGGCCAGTGCAGACGAGAGATTTATTGGTCACTGCTCAGCCAGCTGCTTGATTGCTGCTCCCTTTGCAACCAGCTACCTTGGGAGCAGTAACTAAGCAGCTGGCTGAGCAGTGACAGAGAAGCCTCTTGCCTGTGCTGGCCTTGCAGCAAAGGCTAGTGTGGGCAAGAAACCTCTTGGTTACTGCTCTGCTGGCTCCTCGGTTGCTGCTCCCAAGGTGACCAGCTGCAAAGGGAGAAGCTTCTCCCTGGTGAGGAAGGACTCTCAAACCTTCTTTACCAAGGAAGAGAGGGACGCAGCCAGTGTATGTGTACGGGGTTTACAGAGGCCACATGCTCTGGACTGGAGACAGGTGTGAATGGTGAAAGGGAAAAATGTTAATTACAGGAATTGCTCCAAGGCAAATGACTCTTTCCAAGAATTGACCCTGAATGCTTGTCTTCTCGACACAGCTTCAAGTGCTGCCCCCAAACATTGCTTCTTCTTTTACCTCTTTTCTCAGTCTGCCCAATGAAAGAAAGCAGGAGCAGCAGCATAGCTTCAACCTGCTAGCCAAGTCCCAGCAAAGCTCACATAGCTTAAGCCGGGTTGAAAATTTGAAAGCTCTTCTTTGCCACCATTTCTCCCTCACCACCACATGTACTAACTCCTTTCTTCAATCAGTCTTTCTCCAATCCATGAATCAAGGCACTGCACCAAGCCTTGTGAGAGTTTTCCAATTGCCACCACTACTAGCGAAAGATGCAGTTAAGAGAGTAAAGAAGGCAGGCAAAGAACAGGAGACACAACCACACAAAGTGATCAGCAAGACTGCATGGGGTTTTAAGGGACCCTGAAAAGAAATTCCATACAACTCTCATCTCCACCATTGTCTTAGAGGCTGCTGGCTTCCCTCGTCTTTCTTGTTCACTTGAATTTTGACTGAAGGGCCCCCTGTGGCTCCCTTTTCCCTCACCTCCCCCTGCTTCCCCCTATTTCCCTCACCACCACCCCAGATCTTTCCATCACCCCCAGAGGAACATACCATCCACTTTAGGAATCACTGCCATAGAATCATTTGCCAAGATACTGTTCACCTATTTTCTGTATATACAGGGCATGCACTGGTGATCCTTGTCTTGCTCAGAAAAGATTTGTCAGACTACACTCAAAAAATAGTATTATACACATTTTCAGGATTCCTTTGCAGATTATTCTCTCTTCTTTTTCTCTTAGGACAAATTGCCCAAAGTTTGAGAGCAAAGTGTCATCGATGTGCTGCCTTCAAGTTACCTGTTGATTATGGCATGCTCATGAATTTCATAGGGTTTTCTTAGGCAGAGAATATTTTGCCAGTTTATTCTTCTGAAATACAGCCTACAGTATCTGACATTCACTGGCAGTCTGTTATCTAAGCACTAACCAGGGTTGACCCTGCTTAGCTTCCAAGATCAGACAGGATCTAATGTTTTTAAGGTATTTGGGCATGATTACTGGCTACATATCCTTAAAAGACTTGGATGCAGCATACTATAAAGAATATATCCCATTATATTTTCATAATGAGTGCAGGGAAGAAATATAAAAGCTTTCAGCATCCTATCTGAAAATGCCTATGGAGATTCAAAAGTCTCAAGAGTGCAGACATTTGTACCTGGGAAGGACCCTTCACTTATTTACCTTGCATTAATGTAGTGTGTCTGTAATAATATAGATAATTACAACACCATCTGTGCCCTTGATTCATAGGAGCCCCTTCTACGAAAGGAGAGTCTAAGAGGATTTTTCATGTGGAATACTGTGTATAAGCACTTTTATATTACTTTCAGTTGTGATGGAAATGTAAAGCATAGGTTGTCTGGAACAGTTTTGAAGTGGCTGTTTTCACGATGTTATCTAGCATTAATAGCATTTACACATGCACACAAATATCACATGATGAGATTCAGAAATTCCCACACAGTTTAACCACATATAACCAGGGGGGTCTCCACAGTGCTCTGATACCACTTTAACTGCTATATCCATCCTATATACGGTAGTAAGAGGTACTCTGAATTCTCTAGTGCACCCCCATTGAACTACATCACCAGTGCTCTCTCTGCAAAGAATTCCACAGATGCTACAAAACTAGTAAGTCCAGGATTCCACAGGATGGCTGCATGACAATTAAAGTTGTACCAATGGCTGTAATTGTGTAGGAACTGGCAAAGCCAACTCTGGGTATTCCTTGCCTAAGAAAACCCTATGAAATTCATGGGGTCATTATAAGTCAACAGGGGACTTGAAGACATATAAAAGTGAAAATCAAATCAGAATTAATGATACTGCAAAATGATCAACAATGCAGATGTACAGCAGAGCAAGCTGAAAGAAAGCAAATGTTAAGTCTATTTCAAGTCATGGTTGAAAATAAGTAAATATATTTTGATTAGCAGACTGTGTTAGCTCAGAGGTTTAAGGAATCCCTCCTGAACCATGTTTTACAATCTGCAATTCATTATTTTACTTCGGTGTTTTGCCTCTCAAAATTTTCTCTTTTTAAAAAATAATGTTAGTGTTCCACTCTAACTACTACTGGCCAGCAAGTTAGACTTTTAGTCTTTCCTCGATAGAGAGAACATTTCGACAGCCCCGTTTTATGATGAAAGGGCAGCTGTTGTATTATGGGCTTAGAATTTGTAAAAGAGCTCATTAAAAGTCACAAGCATACTTTCAACCTCCCACATAACTGGAGCAGAGTGGGGAGGAGAAGCTCTAGCTGGTGCCATTGCGCTGTAACTTGCTTAGTATAATGGTTAACCCAGTTCTGCAAGAGACAGGGATTATGTTTGAATTCCAAGCCCTGCTCCATGTTTCACCAAATCAATCACCTGCTGAGGGCTACCACACTGGAACATAACTTATGGAAAGTTACTACTTTGCTCTACTGCCAGTTATACGTACAGTCTATTCTATACAACAGCTTTCCCCAACCTGGATAGCTACAGATGTGCTAAACTACAACTTCAAAAAATCCCCAGAAAGCAGATTATTGAGGATTGTGGGATTTGTAGTCCAAAAGATTTGGAGGTGACCAGGTTGGCTGCAAAGGTTCTTTTTTTCATCGTCACACAGCTGTGGAAGGTAAAGCTCCATGTACATCAAAGGCACTATATAAATATATGAGGAGGAGGAGGAGGAGGAGGAGGAGATAGGCTTTTGTTGTTGTTAACCACCCTCAAGTCAATTTCAACTCATGACAACCCTATGGATGAGACATCTCCAATTCTTCCTGTCCTCCACTGCTCTGCTCAGTTCCTGCAAACTCATATTTGTGACCTCCGTAATAGAGTCCATCCATCTAGTATGTGGCCTTCCTCTCTTTCTGTTTCTCTCCACCTTTCCTATCATTATTGTTTTTCCCAAAGCAGGCTACCTCTTAAAAATCAGAATCTGGAGATTTTATCACTCTGGCAAGAGCGGGCTTAGGGTACACCATGATAGATAGATATTGGCAGGTTAGTGACAAGTATCTGAGGAGTTTGGAATAGATTACCAACTATTTCTGGTCCTCAATTGTTTAACAGCAACAACTTTTCCCCTCTCACATTAGGCTGCAGAAATTAACAAGGAAGGGCATATGTGAAATCAGGAATGAAAACTCTGTGAAATCAGTTCTTCTGTACCGAGATGTGTCCTGATATTTGAATTATATATCCTGTACTACAGCAATTCTGGAAGATATTTTGCTAACCAGCATATGCATTAATGTTTTGCTCTGCTACTTTTTCACTTTTTCCATAGAACTACATAATCAGTTTAAACATTTCCCTCCAAACACTGCAACAGAAGAGCAAAAAGTGAACACAAGGCATTTATACATATGCTGTAGAAATCATTCTTAATTTTTTTTTAGAGAGGATGCAGTGGTCCCTCCACATTCACTGGGATTAGGGGTAATGGTGTGAATGTGGAAAAACCACAAATGGAAAAAAATACTTTTCTTTTTACCTGAGAGAATACCTCTCTAGGAATTTCTGGGTCCTCCAGTGCCAATCTGTGGTAAACATCTGCCAGAAGTTGATCACAAAATCATGCTGGAGGACCTACAAATGCCTAGAGAAGTGTTTTCTCTAGGAACTTCTAGGTTCTTCAGTACAACTTCCATGGTAAACTTCCAGAGAATTGTGGGATTTCTAGAGAGACTTAGAGATTCCTAGAGAGAACACATTAATCAAAACCACAAATAATCAAATACACAAAAGTCAAAGCTGCAAATGTGGAGGAACAACTGTATACCACAATAAATCTATGTAAAATATCCCAAGCTTCTTTTTGGGTCATTGCTGGAGCAGACTAACATACTTATCTTTACAGAATGTATCTCGTTGTTAAAAATTAAGTGTCTGCATTCTATGATCTAGGTAGGCACATGTTGTACCCCACTTGTTTTTGCATTTTCCTGACAAAAGCCAATACTGTGTATACTTATGTTTAAATACCAGCCATAAAATCCCATTTCCACTGGCTTCCAGCAGAGAAGAGTCTAATGCTACGTTGAAGGGAGCATCACTAACTAGATCCAATCTGTGAGTGCACAGATGCTGAGCTGGGGCTTCTCAGAGGGGGAGACAAAAGAACACAAAACCCTTTGTTTAGCAGGCTGCTTGGAGGGGTAAGAATAATTTGAGATAACACACAAAATAATGATTATTCACACACACACTCCAAAAGGAAGTACTTTAAATCAAATAAGTGGGTGAAAGGAAATTGCTTAGTGATGTTTTCATAAAATCTCTTTCAAGGCAAGTACTAATCCCCTCCTTCAAAGCTACAGCCAGTCCCTAACCAAAGCTCTGTTGAATGATTCTCAGCGGAAGAAAACAGTTTGCATTAAGTCAACAGACAGTACCTGTCCTAGACTTTAGCAAACAAACAAACACAAATGTTGTGTTATCTCCATTTTCCCCCCTTAGCAGATGTTTCTCAACCTAGTCTAAGCAATCCAAAACCACCATCTCCTCATTAACAAATAGGCACAGAGCATTGCCTCACAGATCGCCACATAAAAGGGCAGCAAGATTTAATGCAGGGAAAGCCACCAGTAAATCAAACCTCTCCTGGAAGACAAAACAAATCTGCCTGCTGTTGATCTGCCTGCTGTTGAGAACAGAAGATCAGCAGCGGGGGAGAAAGGAGGTAAAACTGAGAGGACTGGGGAGGAGAGGATTGAAAAGTTGCTGCTTTTCAAGAGATGCCTTCCCAAACTCCCTTCAAGTTTTTCTCCCTCCTTTAAAAAAGGCAACCAAACTCCCAAGGCAAAGTTTAACATTCTCTATGCAAAAGGATCTTGTAGCACCTTTGAGACCAAATGAAAGAAAGGAGTTGGTAGCATGATGCGTCTCAGGCTCAAGTCTACCACAGTCATTCATACTACCAGCTTCTTTCTTTCGGTTTAGTCTCAAAGGTGCTGCAAGATCCTTTTGAATACTGATTTTCCATACTAGCACAGCTATGTCTTTGATTTCTACTCCCAAGGCAAAGTTTAACATCCTCAATGCAAAAGGATCTTATAGCACCTTTGAAAAAAAAAAAAAAAGAAAGAAGCTGGTGTGCATGATGTATTTTAGACTCAAGTCTTCCAGAGTTTCTCATGCTATCATCTCTTTCTTTTGGTTAGTCTCAAAAGTGCTGCAAGATCCCTTTGCATACTGATTTTCCAGATTAGCACAGCTATGTCTTTGATTTCTACTCCCAAGGCAAAGTTTAACACCCTCTATGCAAAGGGATTTTGTAGCACCTTTGTGGAAGGGAGGGAGGGAGGGAGGGAGGGGGAAGCGGGTATGCATGATGCATCTTAGACTCAAGTCTACTGAAACTCATGTTACTAACTTCTTTCTTTTGGTTAGTCTCAAAGGTGCTGCAAGATCCCTTTGCATAGAGCAGGGGTAAGCAACCTAAGGCCTGGGGGCCGGATGCGGCCCCCTGAGGCCTTTGGACCACCCCCAGGCCGGTCCTGCCGCCGGCGCCGCCCGCTATGATGATATTGATTATTGTTGTTATTACTTGTTCATGGGGTTTTCTTGGCAAAATCTCTACAGGGGTTTTGCCATGGCTTTTCTGGGGCTGAGGGAGTGTGCATGCATATATTTTTTTATTTTTTTTAATTTAAAAAATATTTATTTATTTATTTATTTATGGTGCTTCGGCCCCCCAATTGTCTGAGGGCCAGCAACCCGGCCCGCGGCTCAAAAAGGTTGCCTACCCCAGGCATAGGGAATGTTGAACTTTGCCTTGAGAGTAGAAAGCAAAGACATATTTGTGCTAGTCTGGAAAATCCGTATGCAAAGGGATCTTGCAACACTTTTAAGACTAACAAAAAGATAGAAGCTGATAGCATGAGACACTTTGATATACTTGAGTCTACCATACTGATTTTCCAAAGTAACACAGCTATGTCTTTGATTTCTTCTCCCAAGGCAAAGTTTAACATTCTCTGTGCAAAGGGATCTTGTAACACATTTGAGACTGACTGACAGAAAGAAAGGAAGGAAGGAAGGAGCTGGTACATGATGCACCTTAGACTCAAGCCTATGAAAGCTTGTGCGACCAGCTTTCTTTTCCAGTTAGTCTCAAAGCTGCTGCAAGATCCCTTTGCATACTGATTTTCCACACTAAAATAGCTATGTCTTTCAATGCACTCTCTCCAAAATGTGATGACCATCCCAGCAGCATTGAGAAGCCCCAGCCTTCTGCCTCAAGTCTGCCCTTATGGCACAACTGTTGCCAGGAAGGGGAAGGACTAAACAATTTATACCCATACATCATTCTCTCCTGCTTTAAATGGGAACTCTTGCATTTCCCTCATAACATCCATTTCCTCCCATATTGTTCTTCTCTCTGCAGGAGGCAGCCAGAGTGAAATTCTAAAATGCATCTGAGGAAGGAGGCTCAAGTCTACCAAAGCTCATGTTACCAGCTTCTTTCTTTCAGTTAGGGTGAATCCACACTGCAGAAATAATCCAGTTTGACACCACTTTAAATGCCCTGGCTCCAAGCTATGGAATTCTGGGGTTTGTGGTTTGCTGTGGCACCAGAGCAAAAGCTGCAGATTGTTACTTCACAAAAGAAAAAATCCAGTGGCACCTCAAAGAGAATTAAATTTGCCTTAGGATTTTATATGTATGGAGAAAATATGCAAAAAGTGGGGTCAACTGAGAATAGCACCCCATGCATCTGATTCTTGAGAAATATACCACAATAAATCAATGTAAAGTATTCCCACGCCTCTTTTTGTGTCTTTGCTGCAACAGTTTTAACCTCTTTACAGAATTTATCTCCAGGTTAAAAGTTCAGTATCTGCCTTCTATGAACTAGGTAAGGCACATGTCGTTCCTCTCCTTTCCCCCCCCCCGCCACAACAAACTACAAATCCCAGAATTCCAGGGCAGTTAGAAGTGGCGTCAAACCGGATTATTCCTACAGTGCGGATGCAACCTTAAAGTCTCAAAGCTGCTGCAAGACAAACCCACCCACCCCCACCCTTTTGCATACAGATTTCCCCAGACTTAACACAACTAACAAACACACTGCAGAGATAATAATCCAGTTTGAGACCGCTTTAACTGCACTAGTGAATTCTGGAAACTGTAGTTTTGTGAGGCATTCAGCCTTCTTTGCCCGAGAGAGCTCGGGGGCTAGAATAAACTACAATTCCCAAGGAGTTAAAGTTGTCTTAAACTGGGTTATTATTTCTGCAGTGTGCTTGGGACCTATGTCTTTGGGCTTGAACATCCTCTGTTGCTTTGGTGTCCAGACTCAACTTTCTTTCTTTCTTTCTTTCTTTCTTTCTTTCTTTCTTTCTTT
>JAIPUX010001232.1:129084267-129098082 GCA_020142125.1 Phrynosoma platyrhinos
ATGTTACAGAATGTTGAGCATGTTTTTGCTTGCATGGGAGATGAGTGCTATGGTTCTATAGTTGCTCTCTTTTTGTGGATGGGGATGTATATTGATTGCTTCTAATCTGTTGGCCATTGTTTTATTTTCCATATCTGTTGACATATGTTGGTTAGCACTGGAGTTGACTCTGTCAGTGTGGATTGCAGCAGTTTAACTGGAATATCATCTGTTCCTGGAGTCTTGTTTTTCGCTGTTTCTCTTATTGCAGTTTCCACCTCACTTTTTATGATTTGGGGTTCATCTTCATATTTCTCTTCATTCCATGTGTTCTTCATTTTGCCATCTTTTTTGTATAATTCTTCTGTGTATTGCACCCAATGTCTTTTTATTCCTTCCTGGTCTTGAATTATGTTATTTTTGTTGTCATAGATCATCCCAGTCCCTGGTTTGAATTTTCCTTTGATTTCCCAGATCTTGTGAAATAGATCTATTGTTCTTCTCTTATTGTTGTTGTCTTCTATTTCTCTGCATTGGTCATTATAGTAATTTTCTTTATCTTTCCACACAAGCCTTTGTACTGTTGCATTCATGATTCTTAGTCTGTTCCTACCTCTTGTTTTTCTTCTCTTTTTTATTGCTTGTAATGTTTTTTCTGTTATCCATGGTTTTTTCTCTTTTTTTTGTTTATTGAAAGTGTCTATGTTCTTTTATTATTTGTTACTTTACATTACATGCAAGGAATCACACTGTGTGGATGAAACATCCAGGCATTGCAATATATTGCAGCATCCATTATATATTTATATAACAGCCATTTATTTCTTGAGATAAGCAATATCTATTTACATAGCCTATTTAATATTGAGAGCAGAAGTTTTCCCTTCCATTCACTTATCAACATTTCAAGGGTATTTTTCAGCTGGGAACATCATCAAAGGCATAAAAACTGTCATAAATAGCAAGCTCTGGCTGTATAAGGCTGTGTAATCTGCCCCTCCAATGGGAAGTGAGGTTTATATGAGACCACTTAAGGGACTAATCACCTAGCCATTGTTTCTGGCTGCCTGCCATCAAATGAATATATCAGATTGCACCAACCATCAGTAAGTTTGCAGGGGATTGCATTAGCCAATTAACACTATTGCACAAATGCAATACACCAGTGAAGGCAAACATTTTAGAGACCAAGTGCCCAAACTCAGTGGCATTCCTGTGCTGAGGGGCAAGACTTCTGGAGGCAGGACTGCTGGGGTGGGACTTCTCAGCCTCAGGCCTAGCAATAGCAACCTCCCCAATGAAACTTGCCATGAAAACTCCATGATAGTTTAACTGTAGGGTCGCCATAAGTCAGAAATGACTTGAAGGCACCACATACACAAGTCATGCTCTCTCAGCCTCAGAGGATGGCAATGGAAATCCCCCTCTGACGAAGCTTGCCGCATGATAGTTTCACCTTAGGGTTGCCAGGAACCAGCACTCTGAAGGGAAGGAGCATGCAGAAGGAAATCAAAGGACCATGCTCTGGGCCAATATATTGGAGATGACTTGGAGGCACACAACAACAACAATAAAACAAGCATAATAAAGCACAGAAGGAGCAGCACAATAACAAGGACAAAGAGTGTCAGAGGTTTGAGCGTGCAACTCTGGAGACCAGGGCTTGAATCCCAGCTCAGCCATGAAACCCACTGGGAGATCTTGGGCAAATCACACTCTCTCAGCCTCAGAGGAAGGCAATGACAAACCTCATCTGAAGAAATCTTGCCAAGAAAACCCCATGATAGGTTTGCTTTAAGGGCATAAGTTGGAAACAACTTGGAGGAACACAACAACAAAGAGAGCCAGACCAATGGCCTCATTACACCTTACAAAACTTCAGTTCCCAGAATTCTATAGTAAGGTGTGGGCCTTCCAGCCAGAAGGGACAGGCCTCACACCTGAAAGGATGGGACTTCTGCCCAGAAGGCCCACACATGGCCCCTCCTTGTCACAGCTCACTTTTCCGCAGGAGAACCTGGCTGCAGCAAGGAGCTGGCCTGGCCGCGCATGCCTCCCTGGCCCTCCTTGCCGCAGCCTGGTTCTCTCAAGGCAAACTGAGCTGCTATAAGGAGTAGGCCAAGTGCACACCCCCTGCCCCCCACCCCTACTTGCTGTGGCCACCATGTGCCCTAAGAAATGGCTTCATATGCCAGAGAGGGCATGCATCCCACAAATTCTCCAACACAGCAGTACACCTTTTTTTGTTACACTCTTGTCACTTGTTTAATATTTCATTGTCAGATTGTTTTCTCCTTATCTTCTTTGTTTGGATTAGGTGGCTTCATGCTCAGAATTAACGAGCCTGTTTTGCTGTTAACACTATCTGACACATAGGTATCCTACTTTTTATTCCAGACAGACACCCTTATTTCCTTAATATATAGGCATTAGAAGTTTAAATTTTCCAAAACATATGCTCAAACAGTGTTCAGCCTATAACAACAGACCACTAAGTATATGAAACCTGGATTATAGCTTTTAATATTGTAAGAACTATGTTCTAAGTTTCTTTAAGACAGGATTGGAGAACCTCCAAATATTGGACTGCAGCTACCATCATCTCTAACTGCTTGCCATGCTAGCTAAGGCTGATGGATTTGGAGTCTAACAATATCTGGAACATCACAGTTCCATTACTCCTACTTTATGATGTACAGTTCTCTCTTTTACTAGGATTTACAGCAGGTAACTTTCTTATCACTTTTATAAGTCTTTAATGGTGTAGTTAGTGCAAGATGATGGATTCATCTGACTGGGGTCTAATCTGCACTGCAAAAATAATACAGTTTGACACCATGGAATCTTGGGATTTATAGTTTGTTGTGGCACCAGAACTCTCTGGCAGAGAAGGCTAAATATCTCACAAAAGTATAAATCCCAGAATTCCATAGCATTGAGCCATGGCAGTTAAAGTACTGTCAAACTACATTATTACTGCCATGCAGATTAGGCCTGGGATGCATGTACATATCTGTCTCAAAAAATTGATAAAGATGCAATTTTTTAAAAAAAAATACATTTGTGTTATAACAGAATTAAAAGAAATACTACTGAATTCTTCATCTTACATCAATAAAGATTAATAAATCAAAAGAGTTATTTTGCTTCAAAGTGTGTGGCTACATTCTTGCTGTAGGAGAGCAAAAACAAAACATGTTATACAGGGATATCTAATCTAAATCAAATTGGAATATGTTCCCCCTTCTCCAACTTCCACTTTTCTCCAGAATCATTTGTCATTTGCAGGAAAGGTCAAAACACAGTAATAAAGTGTCCAGATGGCTTGTGGTTTTAAATAACGACCAAGAGCTCAACTAGGACCTAGAACATTTCTTATTTTATTTCCTTAATTCTTGGGCTCTAGCTATATTTTTAGGGAGTAAACTTGAAAGATAAATTATCCACTCCTGTGTGCCTTTTTTCTGTTAGGACACATAAGACTGTCCATATGTAGCCACAACACTTTTAAGCTAGCAGAACAAAGTGAAAGGATGTAGAACAAGGATCATAATAATGTATTTCCTGGTGTTGTGTTTGAGGAGGAGGGAGACTGTACAAGAGTTGGAGACTTTGATCATGTTATAATTTAGCTGGAGATCTGTGTTTGATCAGAGGAATTTAATATTTCCTGAAAAGTGGATTAACTCAAAAATTTAAAGTTTTTTTTTAAAGTAACCTTTCCTCCAGTACACCACTGGCTTCTTTACTTCTTTTTATCTTTTAATACTGTTTTTCTGCTCATGGATGAATTTAATCCACATACCAGACAATAACTGCCCTTTCTAATTTGTAATGTAGGTCCAAAACACACTGCAGAAATAATCCAGTTTGAGACCGCTTTAACTGCCTTGGCTCAGTGCTAGGGAAATCTGAGAATTGTAGTTTATTGTGGCACCAGAGTTCTCTGACAGAGAAGGCTGAATGTTGAACAAAACTAAAGTTCCCAGAATTTCCTAGCATTGAACCAGGGCAATTAAAGCCATCTCAAACTGGATTCGTAGGCTTTCATAGCCGGCATCCATAGTTTTTTGTGGGTTTTTCAGGCTGTGTGGCCATGCTCTAGAAGAGTTTCTTTCTGACATTTCACCAGCATTTGTGGCTGGCATCTTTTTCTCTGAAGATGCCAGCCACAGATGCTGGTGAAACATCAGAAAGAAACTCTTTTAGAACATGGCCACACAGCCCGAAAAACCCACAAAAAACTATCAAACTGGATTATTTCTGCAGTGTGTTTTAGACCATAGTCTTTAAGCCCATTACATTTGTTGGGCTATAGTTATGCTAATACCATCCTCTCTGTCTCTATAACCCAACTGATTTGAAATAAAGGAGCTAAAGTAAATTGAAAGCAAATTAATGTGTTTTTTTTAAATGAAGAACAACAACCTGAGGGAAAAGAAAGGCAGATTGGGAAATAAAACAAATTACCTAGAGCAACTGGGTGCATTTCAACCACAAGGCTTTTGGCCTTTCGAATGCATCATGGTTGTTTAATAACCCTGCTTCTCCAGCACTAGTATCAAAGTCCACTAACCAAAATTTATAGAATGAGTGCAATTCCTGCATCTGCTTAATCTGAAGTAAGCCACAGAAACAATGGTTATTATAATTCAAAGCATAGACAATGGGGAAGAGCTGTAGTTCAGTGGTAATTTGCACATTTGGGCTGCTGAAGTTCCAAAGTTCAAGCCTTGAGCCAAAATAGGAAAATGACATATCTCCACCTAGAGCCATTTGAAAACATGGACAGCCACTGCCAATCAGTGCAAATTGAGTGAGCTCAAGAATGGGCTTTTTACAGCCTTCCAGAAGTTGGTGAACTGCAATTCCCAACATTCCTCATCACTAAGGATGCTTGCTAGGATAGATGGGAACAGCATTCCATCAACATCTAGAGCACCATAATTCCCCCATCCATGAACTAGATGGATGTATGGTCTCACTCAACAGAGAGCAGTTTCTTGTGTTCTTGTTCTTATTAAGGAATCTGGAAACTTTGCTCTGAGGCAGCTAGTTGTTGCTTGTTCAAGTGATTTCTGCAACTACAAATTTGATTAGAATTTTTCCAGATTGCAGGCTTGACTAAATTCTCAGTTTGAGGCTGAATGAGATAGATGTTGTGATGGAGAACAGCCTTCTCCGTTAGCTAAGATTCATTCTTTTCCTGCCTGCTGTTCACATAAACACTATAGCATAGATCAACATTCAGCTTTGTTGTTTAACTACAGACTTCTCAACATACATAGATATTAAATAAAATTTTAACGAAACAGCAGTTTACTTTGAATAGCTATGACTAATGAGGATAACATCAAGTCAAAACTAAAAAATCTATTGTTTACTTGAGTGACTCTAAGCATCTATTGGGAGGGAAATCCAGCTGTTTAAGACTGGTTTACATGAACAGTGTCACATTAACTTAAAGGTCTGTGCAGATAAAATTTGACACTAGATTTTGCCTACCATCTCACCAAAGCTATAGTTGGCCAAATGTAATGAGAGAGAAAGTAAGCAATGATCAAGATGTTATAGAATAGGTAAAGGCCTAGATAAAGGAATGGTAGGAATTTATTCAGTTCACATTTTGAAGTCACCTAATCTATTCTGCACTTTCTAGAAGCAGATGCAGATCAAAATTTTGATTGTACACTTTTCTAAACTTCATAACACAGGAATGCATTCAGTACAAAAATGTGTGTGTTTAAGTGGGAAATGCATTATGTTTTAGAGGAAACTATCTGTGAGCGGTGGATTGGGGCTGTGGCAAACACATGACATGGCTCCGATCCTCCCTTTTGCTGCCCTTAAAAGAGTGGCAAAATGCTGCTCCTTTTAGGGGCAGCAAAAGGCCGCCCTAAGAGCTGGTGCTGCAGCTCTTCCATGCCCTTTTGGTGCAGCGTGTCTATATGGTGCGCTGGGAGGGCATCCTGACGCCATGCGTATGGGCACGTGGCATCAGGACAGTGTCAGGCTGGGGTTGGGGTGGCCGGCGTGCAGCTGCCCCACCCCACCTCCACCCCCAGGCTGGCCCTTTAGGCTGTTCTGCAACACCCCTATGTGCAAAGATTTTGCATTTTAGGAGAAAGTATGTACAAAAATGCATATTTTAAAGGTGAAAATGTAAAAGATGGATTAACAAATGGCAGAAAAATAGTACATAATGGACTTATGATTGTGACAGCCTCTGCTCCAGCAAGCAGGGTATAACTTATTTATGAACATCCTTCCCAATATTGATCCTTGGGGCAGAGTGCAGGAGCTTGCTGTTTACTTTCCTCTGTAATGAAGCTTTCCTGTTTAGACTTAACCTCTGTTTCTTGTTTTTTTTTAGCAGCTAGCTAAAAACTGGAGCCATAATCTTTGTGTAAGCAGCCTACGTGCAGAAGAAAACATATCCACAGGTGGATTTTGTTCCTTTTTTTTACTATTTTGATTAACCAAATAAGCCTACATTAAACAAAGTTTGCTCTCTACTTCTTCTGCTATTACAATGCCAACAATTTGCTTAACATTCAAACCACTACACCACGCTGGCTCCCATATTTAGACTCAGAAAGTACTAAGTAAATAAAAGTTCATAGTTCTGATGGACTACTGAATTGTGGCCCTGGGAGAACATGACATGGCTCAGGAAAAACCTACATTAGTTGATGGCTTTGTATGAGGAAAAAACCTTTTAAGTGTTTAGCACTGAGCCCACATAATATAATTGGGAGTGATGCTCAGACCTCCTCCAGGCTCAACTAAGGGAGGATGACTCATCTTCTATAGTTCAGGAATCAAAACCACCTAATTGTTTCTCACTGAATATATGTGTATGTGTGTTTGCTAAAAGGAAGAGGAGTCTTAAATCTTCTGGAATATATGGAGTAGACTATTCCAAAATTAAGGAGTCTAGCAAGGGAGATAGTTATTTGATATAGATTACCCATTGTTCCTCAATATTTTGTTCACCTACTGGTTGGATCTTCCTTGCCATAAAAAATTAAATGTTCTTAACCATTTTCTCTGTTTAATAACATCTCAAATCTACCACAGTAGTTTTAACTGATAATTCCCCAAAAATTTGTAATTAGATCTTAGTCCACATCCTCTTGTGAATACATATTATCTGGAATAGGTGACTATATATGACTATAGGCCTAAGCAGACTGCCAGAAATAGTGCACATTAAATTGAGGCACTGCCCTGGCTCAGTGCTAGGGAATCGTGGGAACTGTATTTTTTTCTGAGAAATTGAGCCTTCTCTGTCAGAGGGCTCTGGTGCCACAATAAATTACAGTTCCCATGATTCCCTAGCCCTGAGCCAGGGCAGTGCCTCAATTTAATGTGCACTATTTCTGGCAGTCTGCTTAGGCCCTAAATCATTTTCCTCTTAGGCTCTCACCACCACCACCCAGCAGACACAGCAGCAGGAGACAAGTGGTGGAAGCATTCTGGATGCCCTCCTTTCCCTGCTCTTCCTTGGCAGCTGCAGCAGCAACAGCAACAGCAGCAGCAGCAACAGAGGCTAACAGCGTTGGTACCCAGAGGCCAGCGGTGGTGCCCATAAAAGCCAAACTCCTCCTCCTCCACCTTGCTCCTGACGTCCTCTCACCACCACCACCACTACTCCCAGCAGCCATAGCAGCAGGAGACAAGTGGCGGAGGTGTTCTGGATGCCCACCCCTTCCTGTTTCCCCCCCCCCTTATTCCTTCTTCCTGGAGATAGGGGGTTAACTAATATATCCCTTATTACTTTGACAATGGTGGGACAGGGTGGATGTTTAGACCATAGCCTAGACCTGGTACACGATTAATATCTATCTATACTCTTTGTATGTTGGGAAATTTGCTAGTTGGATATCGAGGAAACTAGTGATTGATTAGTATTCCATTGCTGAATAAGTTTTTGTGAGTCCCAGTGAAGAAATTGATTAAAATTGTGATGATCAGGAAAGACTATAAAAAGTTGGGAATTTCTCCCCTTACAGAACCTTCCCCTAAGAAGGATAAAGAGCAGTTAAAGATCATTCAGTTTTATGTTCAAAGCAGCCATGAATTATCTGATAGTTGTACTGAATTTAAAATAGAGTCTAACAACAATGAAGCTAAGGATGTAACTCCTCCTAATGCTGTGGCAGATTGGTCATTGGATAATATAGGCTCTTGTGAACCTCTTCTTAGAAGTTCCTCTCTTCCAAACCTTGCTCTTGAATTAGCCAATGCCGAGCAAGCTAAATTATCCAGTGTTATTAATGTGCAAAATCAGCCTTCCCCTAGATCTGTTAATAATGTAAAACAACAACTATTTGAAATTGAATTGAGACAAACAGATCCAACCTCTGGAAGTGACATTAGGCTATGAAAGCTGATAACTGAAACAGTAGACCAGGACTGGATTTCTTCATTGATAGAAGATATAACAACAATAAAAATTTTCTTAACTGAATGTAGTGCATTGTTGACTTGGTGAATATGTTTTTAAAATGGAATCCTTTTACTGTAAATCAACAGATAGAAAAAGATAGGAAATATTGTTTTCAATCATCTTCGTCAATTTCTGCTCAACAGAAAGATGAATGAATCGACTGATAACTAAGGGGCTCTGCAGATGGCGCAAAGCGCCATCTTGGAGCCAGGGGAGGGGAGGGGCAGCCAAACACCGGAAGCACCAACCCCTTCCCGAGGACGTCATCAGAGTGCCCACCATTGCACATGGCGAGCGCTCTGATGACATCCTTCTGGCACAGCATTTTTACACGCTGCAACGGAAGAGGCGCAAAAGAGTCATGTGGTGGCTCTTGTGGTGCCCTTTCCATGGGTTGGGAAAGGAGTGCTACTTTCACTGAAAGGGTGGATTGGGGCTGAACCATGGAGCAGCTTTGGCCCCAATCCTCTGCTTCTCAGGGCAGGCCATGGCCACCCATCTGCATCCCCCCTAAGTTACAACATTGCCTAATATTCTAAAATGTAAATGCTATTCTGTAAGCAAATGCCTTTCTGAGGTAGTCTAAGTCTGGAAAGCAGGGTAGTACCAAGCTAATACACTTTCTATAGAGGGCAATCTATCCTCTTACCCTTGACTGGCTCTGTAAGTGGTCTTAAATCAGGGGTAGGCAACCTTTCCTTTTTAAGGGCCGAGGGACATCAGCTCCCAGAATCCCAGGAGCTATTGGCCAACATGGGACTATTGGCCAATATGGCTGAGGTTTCTGGGAGCTGAAGTCCCTCGGCCCTTAAAGGGGAAAGGTTGCCTACCCCTGTCTTAAATGATAGATTGTTAGTCTCCATCTTAAACAAAAATCTGAAATCCATCCAAAGAAAATTCCACCTAAGATGTTCTTGCTGAGCTTGGACTCAACATATCACAATTAGTTTAAATGAGGAGAAAGAGTACTATGTGAAAACCAATAATGTATTTTAATTAATTAGGGTTTTCCTATTTTTAGGATAAATTGGAATATGTTTTATTGACTTGCTTTTATAATGGACCAAAATTATTGATTTATATAATAGATTGTATTTAATATATTTTTGAATTCATGACATTGTACAATATTTGTAATTAATCAATTGAAAATTTTATCTGAATATCATTGCGACCAGATAACTATATGGTTATGTCATATAGACTAACTGTATAAATTGAGAGGCTGGGCTGATCTGTTTGCAGTTACTAGTATGCTTTTGTAAGAAGTTACTGTATATTATTATTTATAGAGTTTCTTTTAAGCTGTGTCTTCTATTTATTTTATTTTTACTTTATGGTAGCCAAATGGCCATAATAAAGAATTGATTGATTGATTTCCTCTCAATCTTCTTTCTCTCCATCTCAGTCTTCTATCAATTTCCTTTTAATACAATCTCCTACTGTATTAAAATTCAGATCATTAGGTTCTTGGAGCAAGAAGAGTGCCAGTGACAATAACAATCTGTTATTTGGCTGTTGCTTAGAAATTCAGTATGTAGTGGCTGTTATTGTGTATAGAACCAGTTGTGTGTTGCATATGCTAAGTCCAACCCTTACTGTGAGATTTCTAAGCCATTATGGAAGTCTGGTAGTAGTAGTTATCTCAGCAGCTACTTAGTCATGTACTTAGAGGGAATATGGGTAAAGACAGTCTCTTGACATGAATGTGTAGTTGTAACTAACTGTAGGAAGTGGTGCTTATCTCCATTACTAAGCTGAAGAGCCAGTGTTGTCCGAGGACTGCTCTGATGGTAATGTGGCCAGCATGACTGCACTGAACAATGTCACCTTCCCACTGAAGTGGTACCCATTTATCTACTTGCTTTTGCATGTTTTCGAACTACTAGATTGGTGAAGCTGGGACTAGTGACAGGAACTCACCCCTCATGCAGCACTTGCCAACCTTCCAGCCTTCTGATTGGTGTCTTAACCACTAAACCATTGCTCAGCAGAGGGGTGGGATAAAAATAAATTATTATTATTATTATTATTATTATTATTATTATTATTATTATTTCATCCTAGCATTTGAACCCACCCTGCTGTTACTGCCTTTGTATTCTAAACCCCTGAGGATCACAGAAAAGCACTACTTCAGACAATCTAACATTAGTCTTCCATGAAGCCATTATAGGTTCCATGGGTAACTTATTAAAAGAATCAATTTCCCAACATTAGTATAATATACCATTCTCTTCCTCCAGAATGAATGTGGATGTTTGTTATGCATGATTGTATACATACAGCTCTACTAAATCTTCCAGAGTAGAATCAACCATATAGTGCTCTAGCACAGAACAAGAAAGGCAACTGATATGTTAGGACTGGTTGTTTGAAATACAGAAGGCCTTCAGAGAATAATAAAGAAAATTGTTTGATCATCTTATATATCAAAAGGTGAGCCTGAATGTGGAAATTATGGATGGGCTTTGGTTTAGTGTCTACTACATATATATCCAAGATATTGGCCTAAATTCTATTATCAACAATAATTAGGGAATCAACAGGATTTTCCTATGTGTTGCCTCACCATTCAGCCATTCATTCACTACTGTGGTTGGAATTAGCCAATAGTATCATGTCTTTGATTTTGCTCATGATGTAGATATATGAAACTTGTTTTACAACTGAGTCCATTGGTCCAGGAATTGGCAGTGGCCCGCCACAAATGCTGTCATATTACATAACATCTGTTTTAGCTGAAGTTGGAAAGGACCCAGCCATACAGACTGGGAATTCTGAGATTTCATAGAGTCATAGAATCATAGAGTTGGAAAAGATCACAAGGGCTATCCAATCCAACCCCCTGTCATGCAGGAACTCAAAATCAAAGCATCCCCGACAGATGGCTATCCAGCTTCTGTTTAAAGACCTCCAAAGTATAAAAAGTAACCTTTCCCAAACTCTTAAAGATATGTGCTATACCATAGCTCTCTTCCTACTAGGACACAATTGGGGCAATATTCCATGAGTTGAAACTTCTATCAGTTCCAAAAGGCCTTTTTCAAATAAATAAATGATAAACAAATGATAAACAATTACAGAATTTCTAGTATTTGAAATAATTGTTCCTTGTAGCTATTCTTGTAGTTGTTCTAAAACAAATCTTTTACTGTGTACGTATCTATTTCAGGTATGTTACAAAACACACAAAATAGAAATGAATATCGAGCTATGTTGACTATTCAGGGCTTGTTGCCTCTAAAGACAGCTCTAGTTTACATAATATATTTGATTGCCAAATAGGTCCCCCTCAGCTTGAAATGCTCTTTTAGAGATATTGGTTAATAAGCAAACATAGAATGCTATTTTTCCTATTGACTTTTCCTATTCAAACCACAGCTGTCCTCTACTACACAGTATATTATTAAACCTTCTAGGAAGGTTGATGTTAATAACCAGTTTCTCTAAAGGAAGGCGTTCTTCCCTACAAAGGGATTTATTATCTGAAGACACACAGACAGCAAATTTTGCAACCATGAAATAAATACACCAGTTGTCATCTTAAATGGTTGGACCAAACCTTTGGAAAAAGGGATTGTGCCCTAAATGAGAAAAGATCTAGCAAGGTCATATGCACTAAGCCTGGAAAGCTTTGGTGCTTGCAATTTCTGACCCAAGGTGCACTCATCTGACTTTCATTGCTAGTTGTCTAAGGGCCTTTTTGAGATAAATTTGTCAGATGTGTTTTCTAAACAAATCATTCTATGTCATTTGTAACTGAAAGCACAGGATTTTGTACTCAGTGCCAAATGTTTTCACTACTTCCTCCTAAACTTTTCAGTCTTGCTCCAGGTCTAATCCCCTAAATGTTGGCCTTGTTTGCAGGACTGTTGGCCCAAGAGGGTTTTCGTGGCAAAAATGAATGCTGTGGTATATGAGTCTTTATGACTGACAACACATATACACAGCCACACACTCTACTGTTGGCAATGAAATTGCATTTATGTTCCATGGAAGTTCTGAAGTTTCAATTTTCTATCCAAAGCTTGCAATTTTATGATACCCAAAGTGTACTGTGAATTTGTAAACTTTAACTTGGAGCCACAAAACCAAATATGTGACCTATCAGCAATGGATGGTAATTTTTCTGATGCTTTCCCATCCTTGCTGTTTAGTTTTAAATATAAAATGTATTATTATTATAGTTAGCTTCTTGCATTCACCTTAAACGTACAGGGGTCTCGTTGAGTGCATGCACCGTAAGCACATGGTACAGGTAGGTTCCTATACAAGCAACACTTATTAGGAGAGCAGAGACTACTGTATTGCTATAAGATATAGAAAGCTGAAGCCTGGAAAAGCATAATGGGTAGGGGAAAAAACTCTTAACATTGTTTAGAAGAGTTTAATATGATGTTTTAAAGAGTTTTAAGGTGATGGTCCTATCCTTATCACTAACAGATTTGCAGCGATCATAGGTACCCACTGTATACCAAGCCAGACTTTTTGTTTATCTAGTCCATCATTGTCTACTCTGACAGCAATTCTCCAAGACCTTTCCCCATCTGCTTCTATCTGATCATTTTAACTGAATACACCAAGGATAGTATCTGAGATATCTTGCTTGCAAAGCATCTGCTCTACCACTGGGTTATCATTCTTTGTCTACACTTTACAGTATACATCTACAGCTGATGTGAGAATAGCCATATTCAGGTGCACTCTAAATGAGCAATGGTAGTTGAGGATGCCCACTCCATCCTCACCCTCTTCATACCTTCTCTGCCTATGTTGGCAGGGTAAATCTGAAAAAAGAAGCTGTGTTTCTCTGAATACAATTACAGAGTTTCATGCAATTACAGTTTCATGCAATCAGAAATCATGATAAGTGAGGGCTTCTGAATACATGGATCTCTGTCACTACATTCACTTGGATGTGGTTACAGAAGACCTGCACAACTTCACAGTAGGTGGGGGCCAAAATTAAATTAAATTAATTTATAGATTAAAATAGATTAAACGTCTCCTCAGGAGAAAGCTGAATGGTGGAGGATTCTTGCAGGGCAAATATTTGCTATTCCTCCTCCTCCACAGCCCAGCCTTCTATTCAGAAGAAAGTTCAGCTGTGGAGGAGGCTTGGGGGTGAGCATTTGCCCTTCTTCTTGCTCTGCAACCTGCTTGTCTCCTTGGGATAAAGCTGAGCTGTTGGGGAGGTGTTGGGAAACAAGAGTAATTTTGGGTAATTTATAATTAGCTCAAATGTGCGAAAGTGAAGCGCTCAACTTCACTTCCGGGACCTCTCTGACTGTATACCAGAGATGTAAGAATTTTGGCAAGGAATGACACTGAAACAGACCAAAGTCCAATTAAGGTCTAAAATATTTATTAACACAATGAGC
>JAIPUX010001232.1:129098182-129117036 GCA_020142125.1 Phrynosoma platyrhinos
ATATGGGTTTACAGAAATTAAGCAGAGCAGTGGATGACAGAGGGTTTTGGAGATGTCTTGTCCATAGGGTCACCATGAGTCGAGATCAACTTGAGGGCAGTTAACAACAATAACCAAAAAAAGGAAAAAAGGAAAAAGAAGAAGAAGAAGAAGAAAAGAACACACTGAACAGAATACACAGTCTGAATTTAAAACAGCATTCAAGACCAGTTTCTTCTGCCAGGCCTGTCCAGATGATTTTTAAATTGTGAATTTTAAATTGTGAATTTTAACTGTGGATTGCTTGTTTTGGTATTAGCTGATCTTATTCTTTCAAACTGATGTAATGTGTTTTAGCTGGTTTATGTATTTTTAACTGATGTGATGTTTTTGACAGATGTTACATGTTGTGTGTTGATCTATTGCTCTCTGCCTTGATTCATGGGGAGAGGAGGGTAAGAAATAAATATGAAGATGGTAATGATGATGATGATGATGATGATGTCTATTTCCTGTCTAGTGCTCTCTGCTGAAACTTTCTTCAACAGTTCAGACCAAGCTGTAATGCTTTGCCCGCCATCCTTCAATTACAGCTATGGATAAAGGTAATCACATTTCATGCTTCATGGTATAAGTAGATCACCAAGGAGTTAGAAGGGAAATTACTTTGCCATTTCTCTGTGTACAATACTGGGAAGGGCCTTCCTGTTTATCAGAAAGTGCTGGAATTAGTTGCTCTGGGAGACTGAAGATTAGCATAGATTAACTCATGAAAGATATATGTTGAATTATAAAAACATTGAAAAGGCCTGCTGTCTTGATTGCTCACAAGTGGAGGGTGTTAAATAAGCTGGGTGAGTGCAACTGTCTCTGTTGACCCCATCAAATGATTGAGGATATGTCAACAGATTGAAGAACATGAATATGGCTCTCACAACTCTCTTTGACGGGCCTGAGTCAAAAACAAAGAAGTATCACTGGACATGTTCCTTATGAATTCCCTGTTCAATGATAGATTCAGTGAAGTAACTCTTGTGTTCATCTGGATCACATAATTAAATCCTTAGGAATCCATCTGATTCTTCATCTCCATGTGTCATTTCAGAGCCTTAGGGGCCATCACTTGGGGTCATGCATTTTTCTTATTATTATTCATAGAAGGTAAATGAGTTTCCATTTGCCCTCCCCCTGGAATGGTACACTAGGGAAGGAATGTTTAGTAAGATTTTTAGCTGTCTTATATAGAGTCAGACTCTGAAGCTCGGTATTGTCAACCCTGAGTGGGATCACCTCTCCAGGGTTTCAAGCATGATTCTTTCTTAGATTCTTACCTGGAGATTCGTGGTGGTCTCCCATCCAAGTACTAACCAGATCTGATCCTACTTGGGGTATTTTCAGGGTGGTAAGGGGATGGCACGTAACCCTTCCCATGCCATCTGATATTCCAGTCCATTATATTACTTTTCGTATGGCTAAGAGCAAGGAAGGGGGGAATCTTCAGCCAGGTTGGAACTGGAGGTTGAAAGATTGATTTCCTGCTCCATACATTCTGTGATGCTGATCAAAATCCCAATTTCTATACCTGTTATAAAAAAAATATTTTGACATATTTCCAGCTGTCACATTTAATATCCTGTGTAGTTTGGCCCCTAATTTTAAATTTGCAGAAGGCAATCCAGTTCAAAAGGACAGCAGATCTCTGGCTGTGCTGGCTGGGTGATTCTGGGAGTTGTAGTTTCAACAGATAAATTGTGCAAGCTCTGTCTATGACTCATATTGAGACTTCTACCCTACTGTAATTATCTATGGATTTTTTACCCTATTTTTGGATGGAACCTTTGGAATACTTTCTCAAGCAGTCACAAGCAGACATGATCTTCTTTCTCACAATCTTTTGACTTGTTCCAAGTGATCATGGGTCTTTCTAAGGCCAATGGATTACATTGCATGGACACTGGATCACAGTCACAGCAGCTGGCCTCTCTTGAACATACAGTTGATATTTTAGTGGGAAGGAGAGTGAACAGAGAAGAAGATTCATGACTGATTGCTCTACAGACCATTGTAACAGTATATAACTCATTTGTTCACAGCACAATACATTTCTATTTAAGATTCAGCAGTGCACTGTAAAACCCATGTGCAAAAAGGGGCATATAAAAGTTGCCCAGAAACATCTAAAAGAAGAAGCTCTATGTAGACACCTCCTCTCCACTCCATTCAGTGCTCAGAACAATAACCTTTTGGATGTAACTCCCAGAATCTGACATCTAACATGGTCATTAGCCAAGTTTACTAGGGGATTCTGGCAGCTGTACTACAAAAAGTATCTTCTTGATTTTCTCACTATATTCCACAATACATTTTCACACCAGTGCCAACTGACGTTAGAAATTCATAGTTTAGAGATTCTTCTTGTGACCATTTGGATCTATAAGTTTCTCTCCATGAAAGCATTTCCTAGTGGACTTGCCACCCACACTAGGCAGACTTTAGGCAGGTAGAATCTACTTTGGTTTTTGGCTTTAACTAGAAACTTGAGGTTCACTGATCCGAGCCTGCTTTAAAAGACATTTTCTGTGGGGGGGGGGATTTGAGCCCAGAAATTTGTAATGAACATCAACACTAAACAGGGGACCAAAGGTTTTTCCATATAAAAATCTTTCCCCCACCTGAAACCACAAGCATTCTTCTTTTCAAAATTATAATTTTTGGCAGGTGTGAGTCTTGTTTCTGCTATTGATAAACAATCAGCAAACAGAAATCCTTGCCAGACCATTGGAAATCACTCAGTAGATTTGCTAGAGATGTAATAGTACATTTTAAAATCTAGACATTTATATGCTGGATATTTATCAGTAGATTCTGTTCTGTCTTCTGATCACTCCTAATTTATATTAAAACTGCCCAGGCATAAGAAATATCCTAAAAGATGGTTATGGGACCAAAGCCATTTCTTATTTATAATAAAAACCCTGCTTTATCAGATGAAAAGTTCATTTTAGCCAGCATTTTGTTTCTCACAGTGGCCAGCCACATGCTTCTGGCAGATCCACGAGTGTGACATGAGGACAATAGTCCTTTCCTACTGTTTTGTTTTTCACAACAACTGGTAGTCAGAATTCAAAGACAGTAATAGCCATATTAGTCTGGAAAATCAGTATGCAAAGGGATCTTGTAGGACTTTTGAAACTACTTAAAAGAAAGAAGCTGGTAGCACGAGCTTTCATAGACATGAGCCTATCTCCTCAGAAGCATGAGGTGGAGTGGAGAGTCCAGAGGCAGACCTATATAAGCCAGTTGTGTGTGACAATGTCAATTGAAATTCAAAACCTTCTGGTATGGAGACGACGTGGCAAGTTCACTTTTAATGGGCATTGGGAGAGAAAGGCAGGAGGAAGAATGCTTCTTCTGAGGAAGTAGGTTCAAATCTATGAAAGGCTATGTTACCACTTTCTTTCTTTCAGTTAGCCTCAAAGATGCTATAAAATTCCTCTGCACATTGGTACTCAAAATGATACAGTGAACCTACAGATTACATTTAGCTAGCCATCATAAACATGAATAGTGACTTTAGTTCTCTGAGATCCATTCCTTGTGCCCATACGTGGGAGGTATCAGCCAGCTTGGGAGAATGCCAAAGTTTACAGAAGTACAAAGAACTTTTAGAAAAGAAAATCCTTAAGGGTTCCCCCTTTAATGGGGTGAAAAAGTCAACTCAATAGTAGCTGATTTTTGGAAAAGGGAAAATGGAAATCATAACAGAAGGAAGAATGAACTGGGGAGTTTTGGAAGAAAAGTGGCTGATTTGAATACTGGACAGGAATATATGCATATGCACTGCAACAGTCTGCCTCATTGTAGGGCTGGCCATGATATTAAAACTTGGGGTCACACACTGCATCTTTTGACATGCTTTCCCAGATAGTGGCTCTCTCATGTTGGACTGCATTGTGCTGGAAGTAGATCTGGCAGTGATCTAATGGGTATTTGAAAGCAATATGCAGTATGTAGGCATGCACTTCAAAGAGGTGGCAGTGGTGGAGGAACAGAGAAAGGAACCCTATATGGTATGCTTTTCTTGAATCAGAGCCCAGGAGAAGAGGAGAAATATACAGAAATAAAGGAAAAACCCAGGCTTGACTTTTAAATCCCCTAGAACATTCTGATTAGCAAGTGACGCATACCTGCAATTACAGAACATGCATTTCTATGAATTTTACATGCTTCTTCTATATTTTAATTTCTGCATAGTTAATGCTATTCCTCCCACCCTTTGTTGGAATTTTACTGGCAATGGAATATGAGTAAGAGGCTCCCTTCTTCCTACATAACAAAAGTTGCCATTTGTCTCAGAAAACCTGGAAAATCCTGGCTTGAAGGGATTAAAAATGTTCTGGCCAGATGGGCCGGTTGAAGCAGAAATCCCAGAGTTCTCCTTCATTGCAAGATGATGGGTCAGTTAATAATAATAATAATAATAATAATAATAATAATAATAATAATAATAATAATAAAATTTATTTATATCCCGCCCTTTAGAAAACCAATCAGGGCAGCTCACAACCATAAAATCTTACATAATATCCCAAAGCCAACAATCCCTCCCCCCTTTAAAACAATATTAAATCCATAGAATTAAAACCACAGTTCAACAATTAAAACAATTAAAATACTTTAATTTTAGTTAAAATGTGGCAGTGGTGATGAAGCAGGAAACCATGCAAAAGACTGGCACTGGCAGGAGAATCATCCTGCCCTGCAGGCTTCAGTTGCTACTGTGCAGGCATGGTATTGGCACCTTATTCTTCCATTCCCTCCCTTCTTTCCCCAACAGGCCCAGAAGGCAAGAAAGGAAAGGGTGTGAGCAGAAATGGTCTTGTGTTGTGTGGTGATTGTGGTGGTGGCTTGAGCCTAGGGCTAGGCAGTATGGTGGAACTTTGCTTCCAAACAGCCTAGACAGAGTAAAGGGAGTTTCTTTACTCTCTGCAGCTTTTTTGAACCCTTCATTTCTTCATACCAACTTGGGGGAGGGAGAGAAAAAAGAGCTCTCAGTTTGGTACTGGTACTGAGGTTGAACTATAATGGTAGAAAAAGTGCAATGATTGATGTGTTGAATTTACATAATCAGAATGCAAATTAACAATATGCATAATTATAATAATTTACATATAATGCAAATTAGATGCTGAGAAATGAGAGACTGGAATATGGCAACCCTACTGTAAGTTGTCTTGTCTTTCTTTCTCCTTTCTTTCATTTGACCAGTCTTTCTTTCCTTTTTAAACATATTGCATGCAAAGGGGTAAATGGCAATGAAAAATTTCAGTGGCACTTCAATGGCAATGAAAGATTTCTGACTCAAGAGATGTTTCCATTCATATTTATATTGTGGTTCAGAGTCTAACCTTCCCCTGAGGAAAAAAGCCTTTCCCTTTACATTGTTCTGGGTGGCTAAAAGAAAGCAGTTGCATGTGAAACACAGAAGCCAGTTAGGTGACTGAAGATTGGCTCAAAGTCAAGTATTCTGTATGTAAAACGAGATTATACAGAGAAGGCAAATGCTTGTGCTTCCCTGAAATATGCCCTTTCTCAGGCCCTGGAAGTTTAATCAACTCCCAAACATTTCCTTTGGCTCTGGGAGGACTTTAGCCTGCAGGACCAACCAAGAACTAACTACTGTAGTTTAGAAATGTTACTTTTTTGGGATGATAACTCCTTGAATCCCACATTCAGCGTGGATTGGGAAGCCAAAGCCAACTAAATTGCTGCATTGTAAATCCAGTTTGTCTGGCAAATATGACTGGTCCTCATGAAGCACTGACTATAGATGTAGGGCCTAAGCAGACTGAAATAGTGCACATTAAATTGAGGCACTGCCCTGGCTCAGTGCTAGGGAATCATGGGAATTGCATTTTTTTCTGAGGCATTGAACCTTCTCTGTCAGAGAGCTCTGGTGCCACAATAAATTACAGTTCCCATGATTCCCTAGCACTGAGCCAGGGCAGTGCCTCAATTTAATGTGCACTATTTCAAAGCCACTGGAGGACAGAATTATAATTTTTTAGCCAGGAAAAAGCAGTATGAATGGTGCTGTCAGAATGCATACTTATCCTACTTTCCCCATATTAACAGGTCTTGCAGTTTTCTCCTTTTGCGTTGTTTCAAAATCTGCAAACTTTGTTTGACTAGAAGCAACAGAGGAAGAAGCATTAGTCCTGGACTCACTTGGGGCCCATTTGGTGGGAGGCATAGAGCCCTCCAGTTTTCTCCTTTGAGGTGTGGTCTCCTTTGAGATGTGGTCTCCCTTGCAGCAAACACAGGGTCCTGATGTGTTCTGGCCAGTGGTTGCCAAATATATAACAACATTATATATTGCCCACTAGGTCCCTAAGGTGATGCACAACAGGTAAAAATATTTAAAACAATACAAAGAAATAATTTTTTAAAAAAACAAATGCTCTTTCAGAACTTTTAAAAACAATCTAAAAATTGTTAAAAATAATTAAAAAACAAACAAAACAGACAGAGCAGTTTCAAACACCAAAGGCCATGCAGAACACAGTTTTAACTGCCTGCTGGATGTTTAAAACAGACTTCTTTTGGCAGGAGTCCCACAGTCAGGGAACTGTTACAGAGGAAGCTGTCATGTGTAGACACCAAACTATCCTTGCAATATGTTGGGATATATAGCATGGCCTCCACTTAAGATTTCACTTTTTAAGCTTAAAAAATCTTCTGTGGGAGCAACATCAATTTTACTGAACCACTGGATGAGTTGGTTGCTTTTCTGAAGGTATAATTGCTGTGCAAGAGGTGCAATTTATGTGTTATATTGAGTAAAGGGAGAGGTGGTGGGGCGGGAATAGACATCCAGGCTGATCTGGAAATGACTCTTGTTACCCAGACACTCTGGCCCAGCAGTCAGATAAGTAGGAGGCAAATGAAAAGCAGTTTCTGCAGGTTCAAAGGCATGCCAGTTCCCATCATGCAAGTGGTGACACAAATTCTCTAGGCCATTGGTTTCTTCTGTGGTGTGTGTGTGTGCATGCATCTGCATACGCATACACACATACCCAACTTGTTCTTTGCTTGGTGTCAATGGAGGTGGATGGCTTTCATACCAGTGAAGTGGTGGATCCCTCCAGGTTCTAGTCTGAATTTTAAAAAGAGCTGCCAGAGGTGCTGAATGCACCTGAGATAACATTTACCAAAATTTTCACTAAAATCTGGATTGGGTTCATCACTCCATTGAAAATGGGCCTGTTTGCATGATTAAAATACTCCTTGCAGAATGCAATTAGAATACGATCTAGCCACACAAATTTCAAAGGTATTTGGCCTGGGGGGGATGTGTGTCCTCAAACTGCTCTGAAAATGGAATTGTAATTTTTACCAGAGCATCTATGAGGATGAGCATTATTGAACATGTGGATGTCCACTTCGCATGCCTTGCATGACTACACATGGCTGAGGATTAACCACCAGCCTAGTGCATCAAAATACATATAATAATAATAATAATAATAATAATAATAATAATAATAATAATTTGTATCCTGCCTCTCTGTAAAATACAACCGAGGAGGCTTACATGATAAACAGTCCAGTCCCCCAATAGCCCACACAAACCCCACTTCAGTCAGTCCTGCCTCTTTCTTATTTAATTGCTCATGCCATCCCCCATGTTGCTTTCAGCTGCTACAATCTTGGGAGCAAGCCTGTCAGACAAGATCAGCTCCTTGCCTGCTGATATCATCCCTGGACTAACATCAAAATGCCATTGATGACTTCCAGGGAGCCCTGCTGAATCTGTCACTCCTCCTGTAGGAAGAGAAAAGACCAAAAGATTTCCCCATTGGATACCCTGAAATGACTATTGTGGTTTAAAAATGCTGAGCCTCAGCTCTGCAGGACATTGCCTTGGGATGAATAAGGGCATTCATGTCAGAAGGCTTTTGCACACCAGAACCAGTATTCAATTAATAAATATTTTAAAGCCACTTGAATGTTATTGTAAAAGAGCACTGAAACTACTCCCAATGACACTCTCTAGGTATGTGCAGCCAGGCAATATGATTCCTTAACCCAACTATGCTCCTGGTGTGCTTCTTTTTTTAAAAAAAAAAAAAACTGTAGATCAGATGTTGAAAGGAAGGTACATTCCATCCCATAAATATTTTAGCCAGAAACAATTAGCTTGCATGCTTATCAGAGGAATTGGCCCTTTGGTCTACAAGTGCTTTCTTGAAATGAGCTCAGAGTGGGAGTGGGATGGATGGTATGTTTAAACATTCCAGATATGAAATCAAGCATTGTCTCATAGCATCTCAGGGTGTGGGCATGGCTGAGCTTTATAGAGGAAGTCTGGCTAAGTATCTTCAGACACTGCCAGTATACCACCCACAGTCCACAGTTCTGACAAATGGCAGAATAGGCACCAAGCTTTTACACCAGGGTGGGGCATTGTGGCTTCAGATGTGGCTCTTCTACTCTTATCAGCCCAAGTCAGCATAACCAGTGGTGAGGAATTATGTGAACCATAGTCTAGCAAAATCTGAAGGGCTATGCATTCTCTATTCCCATTTTACACTCTTATAATGTGACTTTGAAATGAGCTACTTCCCCTCTTTATAAAATTAGTATGTGGACAGCCCAACAGAGGGAAATGTCAAGCTCTGAACTTACTGTGGTCAGACAATGTCCTTCTGCAAATACATCTGAGAATTCAAGAGAAAAGCACAATG
The DNA here is from genome assembly GCA_020142125.1 of Phrynosoma platyrhinos. NCBI lineage: Eukaryota > Metazoa > Chordata > Lepidosauria > Squamata > Phrynosomatidae > Phrynosoma > Phrynosoma platyrhinos. The sequence continues at coordinate 129,106,909 of JAIPUX010001232.1, forward strand.
GGAACTGAGGAGGCTTTGCTTCCACAGACTCATGATGTAAACTGTCTCTGTGGGTGAATGGTGAGGAACTGAGGGGGAGAATTTCTGGCCAAACAGGGATTACATGCAACCTCCCTTTCTAGATGCTTCTTTGTTCTGTGTTCCCTTCTATAGTGTAGGGATGGACAGTGTATCCCTTCAGATATGACTGGACTACAACTCCTAACCAAGACTGATGGGAGTTGCAGTCCAACCACATCTAGAGGGCCATACATACCCATCTGCACTGCTCTAGTAGTTTTATTTCCAAAACATCACGGGAAGTAAGCACTTGTTAAAGCATTTCCATCCCCCACAGTCCCAGAATCTGAAGCCATTTTATATGGCTAACAGAGAGAATCACAACAGAAATTCAACATTGTATACCATAGGGACCAGCTTTCTATATTTGTTTTGGTAGCATTTTGAAGGAAGAATGGCCTCCTTTCATTGGGCGTTCTTATCGCATGGCAAGAATTCAAGAGAAAACATTGGTGATTCCTTCTGCAGAGCTTTGAAAAAATTACTTTTCAAGGGATTCAGCCCCCAAATAGATTAGCTTGTGGATTCTTGGACCCGCAGTTCGATATTTTTAAGCTCTGCCCTTGTGTTCATTCAACCTTGCACTTCCAGCATCATCAGCTGTGCCAGTAAATCAGTAAATACAGGTCAGTTCAAAGGTCAACAAAGGATCTCTGTGCAAATTTGTTGATGCAAAAAGGCCCAATAAAACCATAGCAGGTATGGTTATTATGTTAGACTGTAGCAGTTATATACTTGTATGGATAAGTAATTTCCTTTCTATATACATTAGAATCCTATATACCTTTACCTGCCTGGTGAAAAGGAATATTTGAAAAGATGGTGCCAAGACAGAATCCACTACAGCTGTCTGCCAATTATGCTATGTCCTTATCTTGTACTATGTTTTCAATGGAATAAATATTTTAACAGTCACCATAAATCTTTCAAGCATATTCTTAGTGTTCCCCAGAGGACATTTCCACTCCTTGCTTTTCAAATACTGAAGTTCTTTCAAAGCCAATTTTGTCTAGAGAGTTGTTTTAAGTATTTTTAAAAAATGAAGATAATATTAGATTGTTTTGAAAGGAACATTTACATATGCACACACACTGAGTTTGGCACTTGTAAACTGTATGAAGAATCTACATGGACTAGAAAGAACTAACAAGTTTTTATATGCAACATCTGTAGCTGGCATGTTATAAAAGCATCTCTTGTGCTACTTCCAAAAATGTATTGAGAGCTCATAATAAACATTCAACAAATAGTATCTGAACAAAGCATTAACATTTGCCCAGACAGTAATACAAACAAAGAGAGAGAGATACACACACAAATGGCCTGCATCCTGTTAGTGATGTGCACAATTGTAAGTCCACCTTACATTTGTGTACATAATTTGGGGGATCATTGTGGAGGTTGGTATTCTCTTCCTCCATCTGCAATAATGAAAGCTCCTAGGTTTCTCTATTGCACTGCCATAGTCTGCAAAGGCCATTCTGTTGGTGTTGGAGAGTAGAGGGGATCAGGGGATGTGAGATGTTCCTATAGCCAGATGCAGACCAATGGCATCATCCACTGAGACAGACCTATGGAGGTCTGCAGGAAATGTCCTCAATCTGAGTCTGGCTATGAAGACAGAGCCAGATGCTTCTCTGATCTCCCCCATTTTTGCTCTCCGCTAGCAATTAAATGGCCATGGGAGGGACTATTGCAACAGAACAGTGAGTCCTGGCAGTGGGAAACATAGTGGAGTCCTGCATGAAGAACTCTTATGCTGTGCTTGACCATGTAATAAGATCTTAGTCAATATTGATAAAACACCAATTTCAGAACTGCTCAATTGCTGCTAGATTTGGAAAATCCTTGTTTAAATCCCAGAAAAGCTATTAATCTCTCTGCATAGCCTTGGGCAAATCATTCTTTCAGCCTAACCTGTTTTTATACCAAGCTAAGTAAGTTTAGGACTCCACTATTGTCCATAAAAGAGAAGTATCTGTTCCATATTTTGTGACCTGAAGATAAGCTATTGCCAATAAAAATGTAATATTGACTTGCCAAATGTCATACATATTTCTCTAGTGAGTCAAGTTGGCAAGGAGAATATGTATCTCTCAGGCTGCATCTGCACTGCAGAAATAAAGAAATTTGACACCACTTTAACTGCTATGGATCAATGCTATGGAATCTTGGGATTTCTAGTTTGTTATGACACCATTGCTCTGTGAGAGAGAAGTTTAAATATCTCACTAATCCCAGAATTCCAAAGCATTGAGCTATGGCAGTTAAAGCGGTGTCAAACTGCATTATTTCTGCAGTGCAGATGCAGTCCCAGATACCTTTAATACAGTTGATCGCTATTAGTCAATGATTACATACCTACTTCATATAAATTTGTATATTGTTTCAGACATATTTTCCATCATGTACTTTCCTCCTTCCTCCTTTGGATTATAACAGAAGCTTAATTATAACAGCTATGCTTAAATGTGGGTTATTCCCTTGGCAGTGTTTAGATTTCAAAGATATAGCCGTGTTAGGGGGGATGCAGATGGACAGCCATGGGCTGCCCTGAGAAGTGGAGGACTGGGACTGCCCCATGCCTCGGCTCCAATCCACCCTTTTGGTGACTAGGAAAGGAGTGCAAAAATAGTGCTCCTTTCCCAAGCCACGGAAAGGGCACCATAAGAGCCACCACACGGCTCTTTTGTGCCTCTTCCAGCACAGCGTGTAAAAATGCTGTGCAGGAAGGACACCATCAGAATGCTTGCCATATGCAATGACGGGTGCTCTGATGACGTCCTTTGGCGTCTGGCTGCCCCTCCTCTTTCCTGGCTCCAAGACGGCACTTTGCGCCATCTGCAGAGCCCCTTAGTTTATAGAATCAGTATGTAGAGGATATTGTAGCACCTTTGAGACTAACTGAAAGAAATTGGCAGCATGAGCTTTTGTAGACTCCATTCTGCTTCCTCAGATGCATTTGGTGGAGTGGAAGCCAGGCACAGACATATATATGCCATTGGTATCTAAAGATGTCAATTCAAATTACAAATCCTTTGTGTATGGAAATGAAGTTGCAGGTCCAATCTCAACGATTGCACAAAGGCATAGGAAACTGGTCTTTGTGCATGGAGATGAACTAGAAGATCCAGTTTTGCAATGGGACTAACCTGTGGTGAGGGGAATAGATGAATGTAGGGCACTCCTATGAGGATGAGGTCAAATAGAATTGAAGTGTATGTAGTGAGTCAGGAAACCATTGTCTTTGTTCAATCTATTGCTGAGGGACTGTAGTTTGTGGATGAATTCCAATTCTACTGTTTCTCTTTCCAATCTATTTTTGTAGTTCTTTTATTCAATGACCACTGTTCTGAGGTCTGTCATGGAATGCCCTGGGCAACTGAAATGTTCTGCCACTGGTTTTTGTATATTCCCATTCCTAATGTCTGATTTATGTCGATGCAGGGACTGGCCTGTTTGCCCAATGTGGAGTGCTGAAGGGCATTGCTGACACAGTATGGCAGTGTGCTTAGCTTAGCTTAGCTTAGCTTAGCTTGAGTCTGCAATCACTTGAAAGTAAGCCAGCATGGTGTGGTGGTTTGAGCATTGGACTACAGGTCTGGAGACCAGGGCTTGAATCCTCTCTCGGGCATGGAAACCCAATGGGTGACCTTGGGCAAATCATACTTTCTCAGTTTCAAAGGAAGACAAAGGCAACCTCCCTGAACAAATCTTTCCAAGAAAACCCTGTGACAGGTTTGCCTTAGGCTCCCCGTAAGTCAGGAATGACTTGAAGGCACATAACAACAAAGCCTCACTGAACATGGTAGGTTTTACTTGCAAAAAAAAAAAAAAACATGCATGGAGATTGCTTTGTAAGGCTTGAAACCCTCTGTACATTTTCCTGGCAGTAAGCTTCATTGAACATATATAAAACTTAGGTAACCACTGAATTATTTCTGAATTACAGCTTCAATATTTTATTTACATTCCTTATTATGTGTTGATATTCTCTCCCAATAGTCTTCAGTTTGCTTAATGGATTCTTTCTTGGTATGTTGAAAGCCTTTTCTAGTGAATACCAGGAGGATTTAAGTATCTTATCTGTTAGCTTTGTTTACTTAATTCATATTTTTATATTCTGTACTATTTTATGTACTGTGAAATTGAACAATACAATCAAAGTCATATTTTAACATTTTAGTCTAGCAGAAGTTCACATCTGATTTGTGTTTGTTTTTGTTTCTCCATTTTACTTACAGACATTTAAAAAAATTAAAAAAGCCTATTCTGGCATAAAACAGCTTTCTGGAAAACTTTTGCACACACTATTAATACTATTTCTGCATCTCTTAACTTAGGATATGTTGGAGAAATTTTGCTCAGCTCTGCCAAGAAACTGATTCCTTTGTTATTAATACAAGCCATATTTAGTCATGTATCTTCATCATAAAAGGCCTCCACTTTCATCCCAGCACTCAATCCCTTTATAGCTAAATCCCCAAAGACCTCTGGATTTTATTTTACATGCCCAAAAAAGGTATAATAAAAAATTAAATATGTAAACCTGGTCTAAATTCTCTCCAGGGTCTTAGAGGAGCTATTTTTAGTTTTTAAAAGGCTTTTTGTTATATATCTTAGGATGATGCCTGCTTCTGATTGTCTCCTTCTGTCTGCCTCCAAAATACCAAAGAGCAGTTTGTGACTTTTAAACAAACAGGAGGCAAGAAGGATGAGAAAGAAGGAAGAGGTGATAAAAGGGATAAATCTGCTTAGCCCTGTTGTCTGACGAAGAATGTGGAGTTACAAAAGACATGTCTGTGTGTCACTGTAGTGACATAAGGAATGTTTGGCTGGGCCTGGCTTCAGTTCATAGGAGTGCAGCCACTCTGCAACTTCGGCAAAAGAAAGGTGATTTCCTATTAAATAGTTTGGTATTAGGAGTTGTATGTAGATGTTAATATCCTGCATTTCTTGGATTCAAGGTTAATATCCCTAGACCAAAGTGGCTTACAAAAGAAAGTGGAATATACCTTAAAATTAACCATAGTTTTAAAGAACAATTAAAATACAGTCATCCCTTCGTATCTGTGGGGGATCTGTTCTGGATTCCTGTGTGGATAAGAAAAAATGCTGGACTTCAAGTCCTGTTGTCCCCAAAGGCTGCACAATGTGGGAACAGATTCTCAGATCTTGGATGGCAAGCCCACTGATGGTGAGAGCCCACTGTATAATGAGCTATCAGAGTAAGATGGTACTGAATTACACTATTAAAGCATAACAAATAAGAAAAAAGAACAATGCTTCACATTAAAAGGCCAGGAGTAAGAAAGTGGAGAGAGCATTCAACCTAGTGTTCTGTGGGAGGGAGTTCCACTGCCTATGAGCAGCCATTAAGAAAACCCTCTCTCATGTTCTCATCAGCACCTGTGATGGTCATGGGATGAAGAGAAAGCTTTCCTTAAGAGATCTCAAAATTTAGGCAGGCTCAGGAAAATGCATTCTTTCTGATAGTCTGGATCAAAGTTTTATAATGCTTTATATGCCATAACTAGCACTTTGAATTGTGCCCAGAAACAGACTAGTAGCCAGTGAAACTGTTGTAACAGGGAAGTTAGCACATTCCCTGTTACACTAGTGAACAGTCTGGCCATAGCATTTTGGACCTGCTGAAGTTTCTGAACACTCTTCAAGGGCAGCCCTGTGGACAACACATTACAGTAGTCTAAAGGAGTTGTAACCAAGGCATCTATTAACAAGGTTAGAATAGACATCTCAAGGAATTGATACAGCTGGAGCCTATGTGACCTGGCTAATGCTGAAACATGGGCATTCAGGCTTACAAGAGAATCAAAGGATATACCCAAGCCATGAACGTTCCATTTTAGGGGAAGCATAAACACATCCAATACAGCAATTAAATCACAGTGTTGTATAATTTAAAAGGACAAAGGAATGCATAGGCTACTGAATTCACATCACATTAACTGCTCCTCTCTTGTGATACAGGCCTTAGGATCTCAGCCAATTTTGGATGGGGCTACATTCCTTTGGGGGTGCTCTTGGACCCAGCAGTGCTCCTGGAACACCAGGTGGTTGTGGTGGCCAGGAGAATTTTGCCCATCTTTGGCTAGTTCATCAGCTGCACCCTTTTGTAGGGAAGGTAGATTTAGCCACAGTGGTTCATGCCTTAGGATGTTATCACACGGGGGAAATCCTGTGAGGAAACGGGGGTTTAAACTGAAAATAACCCGCAAAAGCGGGTATATTTTCAGACGACGTCGCATTTAAAAGCAGGTTAATCTGAACAGAAAGTAGTCAGAAACTGCTTCTTTTTATTTTCGGGGATCTTCCGAAAATAAAAAGAAGCAGTTTCTGCCTACTTTTCGTTCGGAGTAACCTCCTTGTAAATGTGCAGGAGGTTTTCCACACAGGGAAAGCTGGCTAATTAATTGCTTCCACTTTTGAAGTAGCACTTTCACTTTAAAGCCGACTTCTGTTCGGAGCTCCCTGTGTGATAACGTCCAATGTTACCTCCTGATTAAACCACTCTGATGTGCTCTATGTGGGTCTTCCCTTGAAAGATGTTCAAAGGCTGCAGCTAGTACAAACACAGCAGCCAGACTGGTGTTAGGCATACATTTTAGACACCATATAATACTTATCTTACCAGAACTGCACTGGATGCACTGCTTCTGAGCTCAATTCATGGTGCACATTTTGACCTTGCTGTGTGCCTTCATTTTGTTTCTGACTTATGGTGACCCTAAGGTGAACCTATCATAGGATTTTCTTGACAAGATTTGTTCAGAAGGGTTTGCTTTTGCTTGAGGCTGAGAGAATGTGCTTTGCCCAAGGTTATCCATTGGGTTTCCAACTCTGGTCTCCAGAGTTGTTGTCCAACATTCAAACCACTACACCATGTTGATTTTCAATTTTGGCCCTAAATTGTTTGGTACAATTTTAAAAAGCATTTAATAGGTTTTAAAAGTTTTTAGAAATCTCTGTACTGTTTTAAACACTTGTTTGTTGTACATCCTCTCAGGATAGAAGGCAATACATAAATACAATCAATCAGTCAATCAATTCAATACTTTCTTTTCAGATGAAAGCTTTCATTCCTGTGTCAAAAAGGGAAAGGTGAGAGAACAGAAGTACTTAATAGGAAAGCCTGTGGAGGAGCAGAGTTTCTTCAACCTTTCTTTTGCCCCTTTAAATTCCATTCATCCATCCTCTTACATAAGAATGGGAAATTGGGAAACCATGTTTGATAAGATGTTGCTATCACACTGCTGCTTTTAGTCATTTATAGCTGGAGTTTCAGTAAACCAAACATCACACATTTTATCTATTTTTTTTTTCAAAGCCTTCCAACACTTTGGACCTCATGTTTGTGTCTGGCGTCCTTTCTAGAGATTATATCAGCATAGGAGAAATATAGTTTTTGGGAAAGTCCAGAAGGAACTACTGAAATATAGCTTGGACCAGAATTTTCCTTTAAGTTTGAAACTCACTTAAGTTTAAATGCTATTCAAAGTTCAAAACCCATCCTTTTCTAGCCAGAAAAAGAGAGCTTAGGGAGGACAGTTTTCTAGATGCTATTTTAAAACTAAAACAACATGAGTGCATTGAGCTAATTGTGACCTCTAGGCAGAACAGTTTAATAAACCACATCTTTCCTTTGTTAATCCAAACCAGAATTCAGAGACTCCATTTACTGATGACATAAGCCTTCATTTAGATACAAAGATAAAGGATGCTCATAGCCTTTGTGTAGTAAGTCTGTGTTCCACATGACTTTCTGCTGTTTTGTGAGGTTGACATAAATTATTTAAAATGTGTATATCAACATACAATGAAGAAGGAATGAATGTGAACATCTCAGATGAAATCGAGCTTGACAATATTACTTTTTGGATTAAAACTCCCAGAATTCCCTGTATATGCTGACTATGGGATTTTGGAAATTGTAATCCAAAAGTAACTCTTCTAAACTATGCCTGCAGGGAAAGCAATGTCTCCTCCCTGCCCCTGTTCCTCAGCTAACATAGATACAGACAGCCCTTCAGTTTCTGTTTGCCTCTTTCTGTTGCTCTAGAAACTAGGAGAAATGTTTTGATATAAGCTCAGTAGAGGAAAGAGGATGGTATCTGCACCCAACAAGCCACAAAATACTTCCGTACTGGTGTTCTCATAGCCAGAGGATTACAGACCTCCTCCAATAAATGGCTTTATCTCAAGATGGCATGATTTCAGGGATTTAGCTTTCTCTGAAAACCTTCATTGCTAAGATAACCAGAGCAACTAGTCACTACTCCTAGGTCTTGCTAATTCACCCTAAATTATTTTCAAATAGTAATTTAATGAAGGATAATTTTGCTTTTTTGTGATCTAACTGTAACAGTCTGCAGTTACTGTTAGGCCAAAGATACATTGGCTATAGTATCTACAGGATAGCATAGTATAGTCCAGGGGCAGGCAACCTAAGGCCCGGGGGCCGGATGCGGCCCAGCAAGGCCTTTGGACCAGCCCCAAACCGGTCCTGCCACCGCCACCGCCCCACCACCGCTGCCGCCCCCGCCCCCCCATGATGATATTGATTATTGTTGTTATTACTTGTTCTTGGGGTTTTCTTGGCAAAATCTTAACAGGGGTTTTGCCATGGCTTTTCTGGGGCTGAGAGAGTGTGCATGCATATTTTTTAAAATTTTTAATTCTTTTTTAATTTTAATATTTATTTATTTATTTATTTATTTTTGGTGCTTCGGCCCGTCAATTGTCTGAGGGACAGCAACCCGGCCCCCGGCTCAAAAAGGTTGCCTACCCCTGGTATAGTCTATCTACAGTTAGACAGTTAGACCAGAACCCTTTTCTACTAGGTAATTTCAGTGTGGTGTAGTGGTTTGAGTTCTGGACTATGGGCCTAAGCAGACTGCCAGAAATAGCGCACATTAAATTGAGGCACTGCCCTGGCTCAGTGCTAGGGAATCATGGGAACTGTAATTTATTGTGGCACCAGAGCTCTCTGACAGAGAAGGCTCAATGTCCCAGAAAATAATACAATTCCCATGACTCCCTAGCACTGAGCCAGGGCAGTGCCTCAATTTAATGTGCACTATTTCTGGCAGTCTGCTTAGGCCCTATGACTCTGGAGAACAGAGTTTGAATCCCCACTCAACCATGAAGCCCAGTAGGTCCCTATACAGATCAGCCAAAAGGGCTAGCCTGGGGGTGGAGTCGGAGCGTGGCGACTGCACGCCGGCCACCCCGACTCCACCCCGATGTCACCATAACACCATGTGCCCCACCACACGGCAGGAGGTGTTAGGGTGCTCCCTTGCCACAGCATTCAGACACACTGTGCCAAAGGAGTGTGGAAAAGCCACCACTGCGGCAGTGGCAAGGGCGGCTTTTTGCCGCTCTAAAAAAGAGTGGCATTTGCTAGCTCTTTTTAGAATGACAAAGGGCCAGATTGGGGCCATGGAATGTGGTTGCTGAGGCCCTGATCTGGCAAGAAAAGGGGCGGCGGGATGCTGCCCCTTAGAGGTTGTCTGTTTAGCCCCTAGGGGACTTTGGGCAAGTCATACACTCTCAGTCTTAGAGGATGGCAATGGCAAATTCCTTCTGAAGGAGCTTGACAAAGCTTGTCCTCACTTGCCTCGAAGACAATTTCATTGTCCAAAAGATGGAAGAGGCAATGAGGGAGTCAGATATTTTGGATCTGATCCTAACTAACAGGGAAGACCTAGTTAATGGGGTGCAAGTGGTTGGATCCTTAGGCGGAAGTGATCATGTCCTCCTGGAGTTTATTATACAGTGGAAAGGAGAAGCCAGGCATAGTCAGACATGCATTCTAGACTTTAGGAAAGCTGATTTTACTAAACTTAGAGAAATACTGGGGGTGATCCCATGGACAGGAATACTAAAAGAGAAGGGAGTTCAAGACGGATGGGAGTTTCTCAAAAGGGAGATACTGAAGGCACAATTTCAAACAATGCCAACGAGGAGGAAAAATGGGAGGTGTCTCAGGAAACCAGTATGGATGACTAAGGAACTTGCAACTAAACTATGTTTTAAACGGAACAT
>JAIPUX010001232.1:129130713-129145438 GCA_020142125.1 Phrynosoma platyrhinos
TTCCTGTTGATAACTGCACCTGCACAGAATTCTGTGTTGCAGAGCATAGTAGAAGCAATGGGAGCATTCCTAAAGCAGACAGCAGATTAGCCATCCAAAGAGATGCCCTGCAACGCAAGATGCTTCACTTTTTATCCATGTAATATTTCCTCCAAATCTTCATGCCTTCTATCTGTTTTGCAATTCAAATGTTGCTATCTCTCTTTCACTTCCACCTCAAACCCTGATAGCTGCCATAATCTCAAGGCTCAGTTTGGTCATCAGCCTATTTATGCTAATCAAGATGGATAAATCCATAATATTACCATCCATGCTGCAGGAGACATGAACTTTGCCAGGAAGCCTGCTAAGCATTGCATATAGCAAAGTAATAGTAGTTCTAATTTATTAAAAAAACAATTTTTCTCACAAGAATTTCAAATATTCTATAATAATTTCTAATATAATGATTTACATAAAATGAAATCATGAACAAAACCAAGTAAACAGTTTTAAAAGTTATAATTATGCCAGAAATTTTTGCCTCTAACCAATATTAAATTGCACAAGAAGAATCCCAGCCTTTGGTTCATAACAGTTTCATAAATTCGGATGTAATGAGCCTTTGTAGTTTGCACAATTGATACCTTTGTGTATGACAGGGGTAGGCAACTTTGCCCCTTTAAGGCCCGAGGGACTTCAGCTCCCAGAATCCCAGGAGCTATTGGCCAACATGGCTGAGACTTCTGGGAGCTGAAGTCCCTCAGCTCTTAAAGGGGAAAGGTTGCCTACCCCTGCCATAAGGCTATAACCTATACATCACAAACTATGTAAGTGGCTCTTCCACAAAATGCAGCTTCATATAAACACACAAATTGTTGGGTTAGATGTGGATTTTAATCAAGCTAATACATTGAGTCCACAAAATCCTCTAAAGTGTTCCTTTACCCAAATGCTTTGCTATACAGATGTGCACCTAGGTCAGGGGTAGGCAACCTTTTCCCTTTAAGGGCCGAGGGACTTCAGCTCCCAGAAGCCTCAGCCATGTTGGCCAAGAGTCCCATGTTGGCCAATAGCTCCTGGGATTCTGAGCTGAAGTCCCTCGGCCCTTAAAGGGGAAAGGTTGCCTACCCCTGACCTAGGTAGTTATATTACAACTGACAAGTCATTTGGATCTGCCTGTTTGAATCAAATTTGTTTACAAAGTTGTAGTAAATGTTACAGTAAGCTGCACTGAGTCCCAGTCTGGGAGAAAAGCAGGATAAAAATAAAGTGATGATGGATTCTCCAAAGAACACTGATTCAGCCACAATAATCAAAATGATTGTTTCCTTTGTAACCCGAAAAGAACCCCCTCTTATATCAATTCCTAATCTTCTGATCACCAAAAGCAAATACTTCATAATACACCAAGTTCAGAAGATAAGGACACCAAGAAACTTTCACAGTGGTTGTTCCACTGTTATAGAGGCATCTTCCTCTAAAAGTCTGACACAACCTGAATGGATATTTTCAAGTGACATTTCAACACAAGGTTGCCATAAAAATAATTATATAATTCTGATTCAGTTTCTCACATGCTACAAATTGGCATACCAGTGCCAAATTTAATTTTAAGCCTCTTTCTTCAGATGGTTGTCATGTACCTCAAGTACATTGAGAAAGCGGCCAAAGGAAATATTCACTATTTACAATAGTAAATATTGTTTAAAAAACACAATGTGGGACTCTATTAAGTGGAAGTTGAAATGACACAGCACCATACTGTTTTGCCTGAGTTTTACTTGCCATGTTAAACAGGCAAAAGAATAATGTAAATATTAAAGTACTTCACTTATCTTCAATTTATATAATTTATTTTTTGCTTGCCTTAGCAGCACATAAACTAAAAAAAAAATATTTTAAGATATATTTTTATCTTAATTTTTATTGTCAGACATAAGTTTAGGTGAAAATAAAGATAAATATCCAACATTTATCTTTTGTTGTTGTGTGCTTTCAAGTCATTTCTGACTTATGGTGACCCTAATAAAAACACATAATTGTCTTGGCAAGATTTGTTCAGAGGGAGTTTGCCTCCCTCTGAGGATGAGAGAATGTGACTTGCCCAAGATCATCCATTGGGTATCCATAGTTGAATGGAGATTTGAACTAGTCCAGTACTCAAACCACTACACCATGCTGGCTCTCTTTATCTTTTTTAAAGACAACATCAATAACAGACTGCTCTTTTTGAATCTGCAGGCTACACTTCTGATTTGTTTTAACTCTGTATTGAAACAAATTTGTATATCCATCAAGAATAAATTATTAACAGTTGTTTCAGCCACTGTCTGCAGACACAAGTAGGAAATTCCAATGGCTCCAGTCATACCTTGTGAGCCATCTATCTCAGGTTTCTGTATTTCTATGAAAAGGCGAGTTCCACCAATCAGATCAGATAGTTACATATCCCAATATGAAAGATACGTAACTTAGAAGTTTGACTCAGATCTGACTCTCATAACCTCTGAGTCACTCTATGAATAGTATAGGCAAGTAAGGAATTGTTTATCACAAAAAAAAACAAAAAACCCTGTGTGATTGTACCAATAATATTCTCCATATTCCTGAGATTTATAATAACAATTTCCCCTCCATCTCATAAATGGAGATCTCTAGGGACAGTGAGTTTGGAATTTTGAAACTGGAATATTTGAAGGGATTCATGTAGGAGATGGAGTTTTCTGCTACTTCAGAAACTATGGGGGGATGCAGACCAGGGCGTCGGGGATGCCCTGGGACGGTGCGCCGCTGGAGCGAGGCACTCGCATGGCGGTGCACCGGCGGCGTCCCTGAAAGGAGATCCAAATTGGCGCTCCTTTCAGAAGTCAGGGAAAGTGTGCCCTAAACGCGTAGGGTGCACTTTCCCTGACTTTTCCGCCGCAGCGTGTGAGGATGCTGTGGCGGGAGGTTGCCCTGGGAGCGCCGGCCATGCAGAGGGCTGGCAGCTCTGAGGGCAACCTCGGGAGGAGGAGGGGTGCCGCTCGTGCAGCTGCCCCTCCTCTTCCCTGCCTCCAAGATGACTTTATTAGTCGTCTGCCAAGGCTGTATGATATGAAACAGTGGATTCAAATTAGAAGAAAGGAATATTGCATCTAACAATCAGGAAGATTTGACAGTAAATTTTGCTAAGTTCTGGAATAGATTATATTGGAGGATGTAATACACTCCTTAAGCAGAGATTGTATGGCTATCACTTGAGAGTGATATAGTTATGTGTTCCTGCATGACAATGGCTTGTCCATTGCTGTCGCTCCCAACTATTCTATGATTTCAAAGTCTTGTTTGAAACCATCATCAATTTGTTTCTCTTTGCAAAAACCAAAACTATCAAATATATGCACAGTCCTGTTGTAATAATGTTCCAGTTCCAGTTTCAGTTTCAGTTTCATTCAGGAAAATGTCCAAAATATTATATTTCATTGTTACATTGCATACTCAACCAAAAGTAAAATAAATAAATAAAAATCAGTTGTTGCTATTTTACTAAAAAAAAAAGCAATGAAAAAACTGTTCAAATAAATATAGAAGAAATGGGGGAGGAGAAAACCACCTGACAATATTACATTAAGGACAAACTATTTAATCCCAGGAATTCCATCTAGAGGTAGACTCATATATTAACAAATTCCAGGCTCTGTATAGACCTGTGAAATCCAGCCCTTTAGAGAGACAAATGTAACCTTTCTTTTCTGTTGAAACCTACTTCATTCTGGCTGGACTCAATTCCTAACATCAAGAATATCCATCATACAAAATTCAAACTACCAGATTTGAAACCTGGATATTTTTGAGGGGGGCAGCAGGTCATCTCTGCCTACTAGCAAACTTGAAACAAGGCTGAAATTGGTTTCAGCAAATCTGTTTTCCCCAACATTACATTAAGATTATGCATACAAACTAATACAATTAACTGTTATAAATGCCAAGTGAAAACCTTCCAAGTAGGAAGTTAGCAATGTACAATAAATGCTCCCTCTGCAAATAAAAAATTGAAACAGGGACATAATAGCATATTGCACACATATGTATGTAAACAGAAAATAAAGAAATGTATATGTTGGATATTGGGTAACCAAAATGTCAGAGTTAGAAACATTGGCAAAAATTTGGGTGAAATATTGGAGTGGTGATGTTTATCCACCTCCTCACCCATAGAAAGCTTGGGCCACTGAACAAGCTACTGTGCCCTGTTCTATACTTAAGCAACACAATAAAACAAGCACTTTTGTAAAACAAAGAACCATGGAAGAAATATCCACAGAAGAATGTGTTGTACTGAAATGAAAGATCTATACTATGTAGTGAGTCACATGAGCAGGAGACAAAATTGCTGGCCTTTCCATACATTAATGGTTTTTCATACTTCTGATGGGCAGAATTCAAAGATATAGCCATGTTAGTCTATAAAATCATTATGCAGAGAGATCTTGTAGCACCTTTGAAATTAACTGATAGAAAGAAGTTGGCAGCATGAGCTTTCGTAGACTGAAGTGTACTTCTCAGATGCATTTAGAAGTCTTAAGTCCACTTCCTCAGATGCATTCCTTAGATGCATCTTCTGATGGGCAGGCAAGACTGTTGTCTGAATTAAAACACAAGTTAATCTGACACCTAACAAGATTTACTTTCAGAAAGTATGAGAATTGCCCATGCTCAGAAAAACACTCTGCCAGTTAAGGTACTGATAATATTTGAAGACATAAATGGCTTGGGACTTGAAAGGGCATCTCTCCTGAAACTTAGGGGGCAATACACTGTAGGAGGGCATGGTTATGGAACATCCTCCCTTTAGAGGTCAGACTGGTGCCAATGCTATTGTCATTCCATTGCCAAATAAAGCATGGCTTCTTGCTTGAGCCTTTGGGACCAAGTGATTTAATCCAAACCTGCATATGTGCATGGCTTTACATTATCTTAAGTGGTTTTAAACATTTCTAAAGTGTTTTAAATTGATGGATTATTTAAAGTGTTTTGAGTCCTTTAACATTATTCTTACTGTTTTAATTTATAGGAGTAAATTCACTTGCCCTTTCATAGGAAGTGATGAGCTATCACCACTCACACATATGTCCTCACATGCTTGATGATTATTCCATCAGGGTTTCCTGCAAAATCCACAAACATTTTGCAGTTTGGGATGCCATTTTCTGATCACATTCTTCTGTAGATATTACAATATCCAATAAATACATTGGCCCAAAGGTATATTAACATTGACTCCTACTTCTCAGAAGTGGTTCTTCAAATTTTAACAACATTAAACAAAATACATTTTATTGCATTTAGAAACACCCATCCTTCAGTTCCATTAGATTGAATTTGCAAACTTTCATAATTAATTAAAATGTAACTTCAAGTAAAAGCAAAAGGAGGCTTAAAAGCATAATTCATACCTCACAGTGAACTATTAAAACTCACAAAAGTATTATATTTACAGTAGGTCACAATGGACAATACAGTTGCTGTTTCTTTAAAAAGTGACTGAGGTAGCTTAATGTACAATACAGTATGAGGGAAGAGAATGGCATATTTGTCTGACTGATGTAGCCAACAGAAGAAATCTTTTGAGTAATCTGGTAAATTTGTGCTTAAATGTCCATAACTATCCTGGGAGTTTCAGTCCTGGGTTTCATAGCATGCAGAATGTACCTTCTCAATAAGTCCACCACGAGGCCTCTGATAATTATTTACATGTGCTGAAGTGTTCAGCCTTCAAATTGACTGGCCGACATCATATCTTTTGTGTCTGAATGGAGGCAAGGCAGAACAGCCATATGTGCAGCCCAGTGCAAGAGAAAGCCATGCTGCACAGCACAGTTTGGACCTGGGCATGCCAAAATAATGTGTGCTTTTTGGTGCCTTCTTCCCATGTAAGACAGGGAAAAAATAGTGCATGGAGACTGAAAGCTTGAAATATAAAGCTATTGATAGGTCTGGACACCATTTCCCCACCAAATGGAGGCAAGGTGAAATTTAGATGAGAAAAAGAAAGCCTTTAAGAAGTCAGGATTTATGGTCTTCTATAAGGAGGCTATTCAGTGAAATTACAGTAGCAGCAAAGTCTACTAGCTCCACAAAATCTGATGTAATTATATTAACGCCCATGATGCCTGGTTTCTGTGACTTCACCCAGTTCAGAATGAAAGGAAGATTCCTAAAGGGAAACAAAAAGAGAATGTAATGCAACCCTTTGCCAAGTGCTTGAGGCACACTGCATTTCATACACAGTCAGCATGTCGATTAATAATAAGCATTATAAAAAATCTTATAAATTTAACTCATGTTAGTTTAGAACCAAAACCCTCTCTATGGAATTCACCTCACAAAACCAAGTGTTTGAGGGCTTGACTTTTCCCTTTTTCCTGCACCTCCCTATGTTTTCTTCCTAAGTTTGTTCCATCATGGGTGGTGTTCCCTTTGCTCAAGGGAAAGGGAGAAAACAGCAAAAATCACCATCCCCCAAATACTATTCCTCAAGGTTCCCTCTGGATCCAAGTTCTTCCCATTCACAGAAGGAGGTATTTTGTAAACAGAAGAGTTCTTTTGGGTCCAACCAACTGTGTTGTTAAAGAGCTCACACTTTAGGGAAATTAGAGTAGCAGCCAGTTAACAAATGCACCATACTGCATAAGGTTCTGCTCATAGCTAAGAAAGGGAGGCTAGTCACATCCAAATACAAAATTAAGGCATTAGAATTAACAAGATCTGAGTCAGGCAAGGAGACAAACAAATGTTTTGCAATTTGCTTTATATGTTTTTCATGATGACACTTTTAGGAATATGTGGTTGTAGAGAGAATTACTGCCAATATATATGCTTCTGAATTATTTCTTTATTTTTGTGCATCATTTTTGCATCTTGCTTAAAATACTCAGCCCTGTAAAGATCAAAGGTCAGAACTCCATTCTTCTGCCACTTCAAATTGCAGAAACTGTTGTCAGGCATTCAGCATGCTTATAATGACAGGGCATAGGTTGGACGGGCAAGCATATGGTAACATGTCTGCAGAGAAGACAGAGCAGGTTGCCTACCTGTATCTATGTCTGTTCCCAAATGGGTCATTCTTTACCTACATGGAGATCTTCGGAAGCTTCTAAAGATTCCTCACCCCCTCACCTGCACACATATAAACCATGCATTCCCACTGAAACTCAATTCCAAGTCTGCCATCAGGAGGGCTAAAGAAAGGAACAGTATGAAAAGGGGAGGAGGGTGGGTTGTATGAGTTCACATATAACCACTTGAAGAACCAGTTATGTTGTGATCTCTAAGCACAGAACAGAAGCACCCACCTGATGTCTGACATATGACGGGCATGCTCAGGGTTGGAAAATGGGATTGTATGAAGGTGGGAAGTACCAATGGCTTATCAAGATGCAGAATGGAAACAATCTCAGAGAGGAAAGAGATGTCCATGGAGAGGATCACTTTGTCCCTATGAAAAGGAAATTAAGGTGGCTCCACTCTGAATGCTGCCAATTTCCTGGCAACATGAAAAGAAGGAAATCTGTCTTCCAGAGAGCAGGTGAAGATCACAGGGTGTCATGGGTCTGAAGAGGTACACTATAAGCTTAGCAAGGACCAACAAGAGGCTCTATGCAGACAATGGTTCTCAGTTAGGTGGATGGACCTTTCAAGAAAACTTTTATATTTGGATACACTGGCCAAGAGGGACTATTCTGTGGTTTAAGAGTAAGCAGAGATAGGTGCCAGGTAGGTTTTCAGAGAAGAATACAAGAGTAGCTTGCAAACACATAAAGAAGTGTTAGAATGAGAAGTTTTCTGGTGCAGAAAGTTTGCAGAACAGAGAGAAAGGTGGCCCACTTAGAGGCAGAAGAGCACTTTTTTCACTGTCTGTCAGCTGCAGACATCACTTGCTTTATGTTATATGATAGGTTCGACAGGGGTGAAGTTGCCATGAGGTTAGCCTGAGAGTGGCCATGTTTAGATGAAGTATTCTACCATGCCACATGAATAGAAAATCAGAGTGCCCAGAAAGCAGCAAACATTGCTGTTGGATAGCTTTAGAAGTCTGGAGAGCCACAGCTAGTGGGGGCATCATGGGGTGTGAATGAGAATGCCATCTGCATTGTCCTCTTTGATCTTCATGTTGACCCCTGTGAGGAAAGGAAAAGAAAGAAAGGCATAGAGCAGAGGTCTGTCTTATGAGAACAGAATGCCTCTCCTAGAGAGCCAGAGCTTTAGCAGCCCCTGCTGCAGAATCAAGCACACTTGGTGTTTGCCAGGGATGCAAAAAGGTCTACTTCAGGAGTTCCCCAAAAGAGAAGAGAGGATGAAGGAGAGCTGAATTCTTCCACTTGTGGGAGGATGAGGTAAACCTATTGAGCTTGTCGGAGAGGATGTTGTCAATACTTGGGAGATGCATCAACAGAAGGAATATGCCCCTGAATATACACCAATCCCCAGATCTGGAGGGTAGGCTGGAGGAGTGTGCAGTAATGCATGCCTCATTGCTTGTTGAGGTAGAAGGCTTTCATTGTGTAGCCAATTGAATGGTTCTGTGTCCAAACAATCTCTGAAATCTATGAAGGGCTTTCCACATGGTGAGCATTCAATAATATTGATATGACATAACTTCTTTGTTTCATATCACTGGCCCATGACTGTTAAGTCCAGGGTCTGGACACATCTGTGATGTGGACCAGAGATGGTGTAGGGTAAGTGAAAGGCATGTCTCTCATGATGTTGGAGATCAGTTCACCAGTGGAGAGTGTGAAGAGCCAAGCAGGAAACCAAGAGGAACATGCTGGGACCTTGATGCTTGGGATCAAAGTGATTCAGAAACCACTCCTGTAGAGATCCCATATGGAGGTGGGGAAAGGGAATGACTATAGTAGTTGTGACCATGAGGCCCAGTAGAACCTGAATAAATATGACCTTGGTACACGGATTCCATAAGAGTATTTGTACTGAGGCCTTCCAGGTGAATACACAGGGAGATGAACAATGCTCTACAAATTGGATACCATGAGATGGAAGTAAAGAGTTTTTTTTCCAATTTATCATGAAGTCCAGATCCAAAAAAAGGATATCACAATGTTAATATCTTGTATGAGCCAGACATCTACATATGGGAAGACAGAGGCTCCATCAACCCATAGCCAAGCTGTCACCACCATTTGACATTCTCATTGTCAAATCCAAGGCCATCTAGTAGCAGTTAAGAAAAGGACTGCAGGAGAGGGGAGATTTGTCTAGAATATCCCCTTGTGAGTAGGAACCAGCAACTTGTGCCTTGATGTAATCTCCCTAGTAATTTTTTCCAGAATTCGGCAGGGGGGAGATGTGGAGATATCAGAGAGTCGATGATAGGCAAGGTTCTTGAGTAGGAGGTCCAGACATAGCTAAGTCTTGGGGGAGGGGGCTGAGGATTGGTTGGTGCCTGGTCCTCCTCCTCCTCCTCCTCCTCGTTTCACCAAAACTAAAGAGGAAGGATGATTTTTCTCCTGTAGCTGATTATTAAGAAACTTGTCAGAAGTAAGCAAACAATCTCTAATTTTTTTGAACCCTGGAAGGGGGCTTAGGAGCCACTTTGGGTACTGGGGCCAATTTGTCCTCAGAAGAGGCATGAACAGGGGCTAAAGGAGTCTGATTCACTGAACACTCTGGCTGGTGCTCCATGGATGAAGATGGGTGTAAGCACATAGCCACAGAAATAATATGAAGCATCCTATTTTGAGCTGCAAGGGCTGCAGTCTGGAGAGTCCCTTCCCATTGAAAAGCTTTACAATGGGAAGCCCTGTAACACCTTGCTTGCCATATTAAGGTCTGGCAATGCAGGCACAAGTCAACTGCTTCTTGAAGAAAATCTTCATAGGCATAAGTTTCCAGAGAGACTAGCAAATTGACAAAAATGGCAAAATGCTGAGATTTCCTAATGATCCTATTTTAATGGCAGACAAAAAGGAACTAGGTTTCAGTGGTAATTCATGATTTATATCTGGACCGTGGCGCTCCTGTGGCGCATCTAAAAGGAGCACCAAATTGGCGCTCCTTTTAGATTTAAGGGAAAGTGCGCCCCAGGAGCGCCGCGGTCCGGAGGCTGAACTCCGGCGGCGCTCCGGACCAGGGCGTCTCTGACGCCCTGGTCTGCATCCCCCCTAAGTATGTGCTTGAGTTGGTCAATGTAAAATCTGAATGAGAAGTTTTTATTGTCTGTTTTTTAAAGTGTCATTTTAGTCCAAATCAAGACTGAGAAATGTATGGCTCTCCACATGGTTGGATTGCTACTTGTATCAGCCCTCACTACTGGCTGTATTGGCTATGGCTGATGGAGTTGCAGTCCAACAACATTTCCAACTGAATGCACCTGTTATCAAGTTTCCAGCTTGTGTAAGCTTTCTCATAAAAGATTTGCTTCAGTAACTTTATCATTTTCGTTTCACCTTCCTTCTCTATAGATATAAACCTAAGATCTCTTTCTTATTTTCCTATTGACTAAACCCCTAACATCTGTTTCTTCATCAGATGCTGCCAGGTTAGATCCCACTAGTGCTTATGTAAAGTTCATTCACACACACGTGCACACACACACTAATATTCATCACTTTATATACTTACACATTACAACTGCTTCTGCCTTATGCATGCTTACACTGGATCTCGCTTACCATGTTAATGGCTGTTCCCCCAGTTTGCAGGCACTTTTTTAAAAAGCTTCATAAACTGCCTTTAATAATAATTTTTAATACCAGGAAGCTTGGTCACCAGCCCTACATTTATCTTAATAGAAATCTCTAATGGACCTCACTGCTCTCATCTCCCATCTTAATTTGCTCATAAAAATAACTACGCATTGATTCTCATAATTTTTTTTGATAAATAATAACCACAAAAGTTTTGCATTGCACTAAAGTTAATTCTCTGTTATAGCTTTGCAGCTATGGCTTACATAGGCTGCTATGCATTTTTATTTCTAGTCTTCCTTACAAGCCTCCATGCACGCAAAGAAAACATTACTTGAACCATTAGTATGCATATGGCTTGTGTTTACAGTCAGTTTCCAGCCAGACAATAGGAGGATGGAAATAAAGAATGAGGGACCAAAAACCTGAACAAAGAAAACATACTTTGTTGATAGAAATATTGTGTAACTTTAGGAGATTTTGTAAAAACAAATTTTGTATCATTTGAGATTTGGAGTGATGGTGGCAATCCACCATTGTAACATTTTTGTTATTAAATAAAACAGGAGGACTCATAGATAGAGTTGGAAGGCCAAGAGCCATTTAATCCAATGCCCTGACAGTGTAAAAATACGTCATGAAAAAAACCCCAAGAGGTGATTATCATTTTTTAAACACCCGTCCCCCCAAAGATCACCTCCAAGGTAATCTAACCCGCTGCCAAACAGCTCACTGTGAACTGTTTTAAGACTTCAGACTGATTGTCTCTAAATGCACTTGCTCTTAAGGAAGAGAAAGGGCAGATAGCACCATCTACTGTCTTAATACTGTAGAGCAAAACTATTTGGGAAAGCTGTAGAGAAAAGTTGTGACTACAAGATATGTTTAATAGTGGTACAGAGAAGACATGCCTATTTTTTATAATTCTGAAACACCTATAGGTAGATATCAATTCCGCAGAGTCTACCTTTCTTTTCTTTCTTTCTTTCTTTCTTTCTTTCTTTCTTTCTTTTTTTTAAATGGAGATTCTGTGAATCAGAAGCTGGAGTTGGTGTAAAAGTCATACTGTCAGAATTAAAGAAAGCAATTAAAGAAAGAAACATTCCAGGTATTTGAATGCCAGAATGGAATGGAGCACAAATTCATTCAACAAAATTTACTCTTAGCTTCCTCCCCACCCAATTTTTCCTCAATTCAGTAATTTGATTTTAGTAGGGAGGGGGAATCTTTTGGCATTGGCATTGTTAGATAATTTGGGGTCAGAAATTTTTGCTGATTTGCCTTCATGTATGATTTTTTCCCCAGTTAAAATGAAGTCTCCTTTGAAGTTGCAATATCTCTGGTCAAGTGCTACAATAACACAACATTTAGTAGCATAATTGGTAGTATTAATTATTTTTTTAAAATAATCAATTAAATTTTGAACAGTTAACCAAGGAATTGAAAATGGTTACTAGAGAATGGTGTTAACCATGAACATATATGCCTTTAGTGAAAAAGTTGCAGGTGACAGCAAGTTGCTGGTGTAACATCTCTTATGGTAATTTCGATATCCATTTTCACATAAGGCAAGCAAAATGATGAAATTTTAGCTTACCTGTGAACAAGTGTGTTTTTCAGACCACGGATGAGATTTCGTGCAATAGTTTTGACCCTTGGTGTAAGGATAGCCTGAGAAACATGAAAAGTTCCATATTTTTCTCGTTCCCCGAGAGTGGTTTCCAAGAACTGTAGCAGTTTATGTACGTTAGTGGTGTTTGCCCACGGCGCTGGCATTTTATTCCCTGGCCACAGAAAGGGGTGTTCTTCATAGAGAGGATGATGGTAGAAAATAAGAACCTGAACAGTGTAAGAGAAAAAGAGAATGCATCAGAAACATCTTCCCAAACCAAATTACTGTCTTACATTTGAACCACATTTGAACTCCTTTCAGTAAATTTGTTTTCTAAATGTTGGGCAAGGAAAGACTTGCATTGGTTGTGGAAGGACTAGGATGATACTTATACAAAGGGAATTATACTTAAAATATCCATCAATCTTTATTGCTTTTGGCCATTGCAAAAACGAAAACAATACACATAAAATGCCCATAAAACCAATATACAATAAATTTTACCAAATAGCAAAAATTCGACATAAGCAGTTATATATAAAATATATAACATGAATACATTAAAATTCACAGCTAAACCCTTTTAACTAAAATTATCCCTATTACAAGGAATAGCTATCTCTGCTAAATATTTCTTCCTGGTCTTTTTGGCAGCAAGGGCAAATAGGGCTACATGTCAAGTCACATATTTATCTGTGTCCATTAGGAGATAAAATACATTTTCTTGGAAATTAAAAATAATCTATTTCCAATTAAAGGTAAAATAAAATGCTCCCTAGTGTCTTTATAAAATGGACAACACATTAAGTAATGTACCAGGTCCTCTGAGTAAGGACAGCTAGCTATACATCTTGGTTCATTTTTCAGAACTTTCTTAAGCCTCCTATCTCTTTCAGCTGAATCAAACATATTAAGTCTCAGTTCTGTGAGAGCTCGATGAAAATGAATAATACTTACATAGAATCATAGACTCATAGAATCATAGAGTTGGAAGAGACCACAAGGGCCATTCAGTCCAACCCCCTGCCATGCAGGAACTCAAAATCAAAACCATCTCCAACAGATGGCCATCCAGCCTCTGTTTAAAGATGTCCAAAGAAGGAGTTTATTGAAATCAGCTCT
Organism: Phrynosoma platyrhinos; assembly: GCA_020142125.1. Classification (NCBI taxonomy): domain Eukaryota; kingdom Metazoa; phylum Chordata; class Lepidosauria; order Squamata; family Phrynosomatidae; genus Phrynosoma; species Phrynosoma platyrhinos. The sequence continues at coordinate 129,144,118 of JAIPUX010001232.1, forward strand.
CCTAAAGTCTAGAATAAATGTTTGACTATGCCTAGTTTCTCCTTTCCACTGCATAAGAAACTCCAAGAGAACATGATCACTCATGTTTGTATTGTACTGAATGCAATCAGAAGATCTTAACATACATTATCTTGTAATCCTTAATCCTCACACCAAATTTATGAGTCAGACAAGTATTAGTTATTTCATATTACAGTGTGAGAAATGGAAGCTGCAAAATTTTTTCATGATTCCCTGGTGAAATTGTAGAATATGTGAGATTTTAACTAGGGATTTATTAATTTGTAGCTTAGTGTCTTGGTTCCACCAACTTTCTTCTTGAAGTATACTTAGTTAACAGTGAAACACTCCTTACCTGCTTGTGCAAGATGCATTTATACATAGAATCACCCCTGACCACAAAACTATTTCTATCCCAGAAAACTAGGGTATGTATCCACACAGTTGGATTATGTATAATTGGCTGATTACAAATAAGAGTTTTATCATTGTTGTTACTAGACTTTAGTGCATTACATCCCTTGGACCATAAGTTTAGAAGCCTAATATAAAGCTTTTAGTGCCACTCATTAAATGATATGGTGCTAATATTCTGAATTTGCCTCTGTAACTGCTTTTTGAAACATGGAAAATGAAAAGATGGAACAAACAGTAATAAAACACAGGAGAATTACAAGGTGAAGACAACATCACCAGCATCTCTGTAAAAATCTGTGAACAAAGCAAAGTGATTGGAAAAATGGAAGGTTTATCTTAGCCCACCTTTGGGTAAAAATAACAAAAAAGAGAGAGTTTGGTAGCATAATAGAGTTTAAGATGTTTTATTTGGATTAACATTTGTGGACTTTAGCAGATGAAAGGTAATAAATGCATTTTCCTGGTAGAATCTAAATTCCATGGAGGTCAGGGTTGTTGAAGCTGAGTTAGGTGGAGAATGGATTATAACTCCCAGAATCTTGGCTGAGGGAAGTAGGATTTGTTTTCAAAAAGGTAATTTTCCCCAACTTTGTTTTAAAGTATCTGGTTTGCATTTTTAGATTGCAGTCCTAGGAGTTTATCACACAGGGAACAATTGGAAGTATAAATGGTGATTAACCCATGATAATTCCACAATTACGCTAATGGTTTTCACATGACGTCATGTTCAAAGTGATATTATCCCATGAATAACCCATGATTATTGCACAATTGTGCTAATGATTTTTGCACAATGTCCAGGTAAAATGTGATTAAAGTGCCATTAACCCATAAATAACCAGGCAAGAAAGAGCAACAAATCATTCATGGGATTTTCCTGTGAATGACTTTTTGCTGTTTATTG
>JAIPUX010001232.1:129165869-129176374 GCA_020142125.1 Phrynosoma platyrhinos
CAGCAACCTGGCCCCTGGCTCAAAAAGGTTGCCTACCCCTGCTCCAGAAGGTCCAAAAACCAATTTCTGATTTCTTTGATAACTTAAAGATAATACAAAAGGGTTGTCCACACCGGCAAAATAAAGCACCTTCAAACCAATTGAGGCCTACTTGTTTATGATACATGGTTCTGAACTGGGAGGACACTGAGAGCAAGCCGTGCTGCAGGGCAAAAATCCAGAACAAAAAGAGGCCCTTGTGCTTTGCTCTAATGCAGAAAGTGCACTTTATCACACTGGTGTATAAACACCATGTTGTGAATGTAGGAATGTGGGAAGGCCCAGATGGCATACAGAGGAGCATGCACCCTGGGCCCAGTGAGATGCAGCCACTGCTACCATTGCTCACCATTTCTTTTCTTGAGTGTATAGGTGCATGAGTGGCCAGATGCTCCATCGACCCATTGCACCAGTGAGCAGTCACACACCCCACAAAGTGAAATCATGACAAATATAGCAGGTCCCCAATAATACAATGGATGTAATAAAACATACACAAACCAGACAGTCCAATGGCAGGTATGGGGTGAAGTGGAGAGAAGGGGACATATATGGGAGACCTCCATGATTATGCTTTGCTAATGTGTCACTGGGAACACAGATACAATGTACAGGCGATATATCACTCATGTAACTGTATGGCCAGTCACACAGGGCATCCAGTGAGATGATAGCTGGACGGTAGGAGGGAGGTAACTGGCAATAGCAGGCACTGTGTTAGTGCAATGGTGTGCATGCATGGGGGGGGGGAGGCAAAAAAATTAAGCAGTGCACCTTGACGCTATGTGGTGTAGATTGCCCGTAGGTGTTAAACCCACCTTGGGAATAGGCTGTATGGACAGCAGAGGTTCCACCTGCTTTCAGTAAACCCAGAATCAACCTGTTTTTTCGTCTCCACCTGCTCAGTCCCTAAGTGAGGCTTTGTTTTAAGGAACAGTTTTGCCTTAACTATAACATTTAACTTTGTCTTCTCTTTTTCTACCTTTTACTTGACATAATGAAAGCCCAACAAGTAATTTCAGCCAAACCTTAATGAAAAGAAGTGGAAAATTAGCAATGAACAATTGACTAATCAATGTACATTTTCCTTTTCACATTTCTCCTCAGGCTTAAACTCATCACATTCCAGTCTCTTTTTCCAGTGAACCCAAAAAGGGATAAAAGAGAATGAGCTATAACAGACAGTACTGATGAACAGGGAAATCCTGGAACCACCCACATGAGATAGATAGATAAAATATATATATATATATCTGCAGTAACACTTCCTACATTGCCACTGTATGTATGCCCCTTTAGGAAACAATGGTAAGACCTGAGCATGGTAGAAGGACAACAAACACATGCATTCTTGACAAGATTAAGTAAATTTGCCAATTTTGAGATTTTCTCATCTGGTCTTAACTTTCTCATGCTGATTCAGTCCACAGCTAAAGGCACAAATAGCCATCAGTACATCACTGACTTTCAGAATTATTTAAGGAATACCCAAAGGCCTAAATACCTAAAGGCAGATCCTAGCTTATCTTGAAAGCTGAACAGGGTCAGCTCTGGTCAGTACTTGGTTGGGAGACTACCAACAAATACCACATGCTGTATGCTATATTTCAGAAGAAGGAACAGGCAAACCACCTCTGAGTGTGCCTTGCCTAAGAAAACCCTATGAAATTCAAGGGATTGCCATAAGTCAAGAAGTGACTTGAAGACACATACACAAGGGGTTTCCAGCAAAGATTTTATATTACAGAACAGTCTGAGACAAATCCCACTTACTGGAAACACAGGATTTAATTTCACATTCTGTGTTGATTGACTAGTAATACAATTACCAAAGCTTTCTACAATGTGTACTAGAATGTGATACATTCATCCCAACATGTTAAAACTGCTATACTAATTATAGCTTTAAGGAACAGAGAAAAGTATACCTAATCAGGCTATTAGTTAATCTAGTTCAGTACTGTTTACATTGACTAGTAACAAACCTTCAGAGTGTCAGATAAGAAACTTTCCCAACCTTCTTGGAAACAGTTTGCATTTGACAGCTTTTGTATGCATCTACCACTAAGTCACCATTCCATCTCAAGCCTTATCAAGAGAACTGTATAATCACATCACCCTTCTCTTTCTCATGGAGATTTTTTTAAAAGACATATACTTCACCTATGAAACATCTCAAAAATCTGCATCATTCAGTGGGGAATTAAGATTAATTTTGGAAGACAGCAAAAAATATATATAGTTGCTGGGTACTTGCATATTTTATATGTTTATTGGAAGATACCAAAACATTCTGATTGAAGGGAATCCACACAACAATTAGGCAAAATGAAACAGAAGATGCATAATATGTATTCCAACTGTCAAATTTATTTTGAAATAGAATTTGCACAGTATTAATGAATCACAAGCCTGTGAATGGTAGCTCAGAAGTAAGGCTCAGTCTGTTCAGTGGTATCTACTCCTAGGGAAGTATTCAGTGAATAGAGTTTGCAGCTCTAAACCAGCCAACTGTCCTTTAAAGGCTACTATTAACTGTTCAGAGAGCCACATAGTACAGTAGCTTGAGTGCTGGACTAGGGCTCTGAAAGACCACGGTTCAAATTTCCACTAAGCCATGGAAGTCCACTGGGTGGACTTGGAAATGTCAAACTATCTTATCCTTAGAGAAAGGCAATGACAAACCCCCTTTGAATAAATCTTGCCAAGAAAACTCCATGATAGTTTTCCATTAGGGTCACCATACGTGAGGAACAACTTAAAGGCACTCAACAACAATTAATTATTCAGGTAATTTCAAACGTTTTATACGAAAAATATATGCCGTGATGCAGCTGGCATTCTGGGACATGCTTGAGGGGCTAAAAGTAGCATGGGAGATGAATGTGGGGAGGTCTCTTACTGTGTACCATGGGATCATGTTGCAGACAAATAAATGTTTGCCTTCAATCAACAACAAAGTTGCGAATTATCTTTAAACTCCTGTATCATTGGTATCTTAACTCCCAGTCATCACTCCATCTCATTAAGTGTTCATTCTACTAATCACATTTTGTTGGTGCAGCAGTACATGTAGTAGAACTGTGATGCAGTGGCAGGCTTCTGGTTCCACCTTTTCCAGAAATTTCTAATATTATTTGTCAAACCATTAATCTAGGGCTTGCACTCCTATCAGTTTTAGGAGAAGCCCAGAATGGGGTTCTCCATGAACAATTAATTCTGTGCATCTCTTTGCCGTTGAATGTCAGGAAATTTGATAGGACTGAATATTACCTGATCCAATTCAACTGCAAGACTGGATACACTCACACAAATGCCTACCTCTCCTAGATGTCCTGACTTGTCTCTAAAGGCTTGGTCAGACCTGACACCTTCTGTACTGTTTGATAGCATGTGTATTTGATACTATTTGATATCATTAATTTATTCATATTTATATTAATCATGACTTCTCTCCTCTTGACTCCTCTTCCTACATCCAATCAATATTTCTGGAAAAAATACATCAGGGTACATAGTTTATATTTGTATATACATTATTATCTTAACATGATAATCTTTGACTGTTGTACATAAACTCTATTTGGGAGGAAATCCCATTTAATTTAGTAGGGCTTCCTTCTAAGTAGGGAAGTACAGGACTGTGATTCTAGCTTATTTGAATTACTAAATGTGTCAGAAGTGGATGTGATCTTGTTATTTACACATGTGTCTGGTTAATAAACAAAGTAAAACTCACTCCATAACTCATTAAATTAGACACTTTTTTTCTGAAGTTGGAAAAAAACAGAAATACAATACAGCACAATGCAGCATAGTAGAGACCCACCATAGTGTAGTGCTGAGTGCTAAACAGGACTCAGAGAATCAGCGTTCAAATCCTTGATCAGCCATGAAAACCTGCTGGGTGGCCTTGAACAAGTCACACACTAAGGCTTAGAAGAAAGCAATGGCAAAACTCTTCTAAATAAATCCTGCCAAGAAAATCCTAGAATAGGGTCGCCATAAGTCAGTCTATCACAAGACCCTTAATAGTAACCATCACAACCACCCATCTGTACTGGAGCTTTTTTAACCATAAGATTTATCGCATATTTTTAATATAACCATCTTAATATACCTGAGACTTAAGTTAGCCTTGAACTTAATTTCAGAGGAGAGATCTGAGTCTTGCTTCTTCACTGTTTCTACTGAACAAAATTCAAAGAAGGCATGGTAGGCAGCCTATCATTTTCATTTCATCATAACGTCATTTAGTAAGATATGCAGGACATAGGATAGCTTTTTATCTCGCAATTGGGGCAAAAGTAGCAGCACAGCAAAACTTTCTATCACTATGCTCTATAACTGGACCATCAGCTGAACATGAATCAATAATGTGATACATGAGCTAGAAAAGCAAATGCATTCCATGGCTGCATCAATAGCAGTATAGTGTCTAGATCAAGGGAAGTAATAGTGACACTTTATTCTACTTTGGTCAAACCTCACCTGGAAAACTGTGTCCAGTTCTGGGCACCACAATTCAAGGATGTTGACAAGCTGGAGCTTATCCCAAGGAGCATGACCAAAGTGGTAAAAGTTCTGGAAACCATGCCTTATGAAGAGCAGCTTAAGGAGCTGGTTATGTTTAGTTTGGGGAAGAGAAGGTTTAGACATGAAATGAGTCATGTTTAAATATTTGAAACGGTGTCATATAGAAGAAGGAGCAAGCTTATTTTCTGCTACTCCAGAGATTACAACATGGAGCAATGGATTCAAACTACAGGAAAAGAGATTCCACCTAAACATTAGGAAGAACTTCCTGATGGTGAGAGTTGTTTGACAGTGGAACATGCTGCCTTGGACTGAGTCCCCTTCTTTGGAGGTTTTTAAGCAGGCCATCTGTCAGGAGTGCTTTGATTGTGCATTCCTGCATGGCTAATGCGGCAACATGTCACATAAGTTTGATTCTTACTCTTCCACAATCTGAATAGAGAAGATAAATCCATGCTTAAAAGAAATATGAGATAGCATATTAGCATAAAGATAATATAAGATCACCCTAAGAAAGGCTAGAGCTTCTTAGGTAGTATTCAGAAATTCTTGGTAATTAAGTTTAAAGAAATCCTGCATTTTCAGCATCGTAGTATGCTGAAAAGCAAATATCTTGGAGACAAGAATTCTCTTACAAAGAAGATGCTACAGTAGACTAACGTGGGTTACCCCTAAGGAAGTTGATACAAATCAGGCAACATGTCTGCACAAATCTCCAAGTGACCATCTGCTAGTTTTCTTCTTTGGGAGCTAAGATTCAAGGAGAGGCTTAATCATGATTTTACTAAGTGCTTAGGGAGGGACTGGAGTAGTAGAGGGTGTAGCTGTTAAGAGAAACAGCTGAGCCTATCCCTTTAGAAAGAAGTGTGGGTGAAACTATTATGCAGGGAGGAGGGGGAAGAGAGAGGGAGAGAGTGTTCAACAGATGCTGCAGAGATTAAAGGAAGCAGCCAACAGCTCATCATTTCTCTGGAGTTAGTTCTAATACTGAAAAAAACTATTCAGAAAAACAGAATTAGCAAACCATGAACAAAAAGCCAAGCAAACTGTTGTACTCAAACTCCTGTTTTCTAGTTATATAAGCAATAAAATAATCAATTACACATAGGCATTTATTTTTTAAAAAAAATTAAATCAGAAAAACAATAGCTTGCATAACAAATCTGTTCCACCATTTGCCTCAAATTAATTAATCTTTTAAATCCTTACTTCTGCTTAAATTGTAAATTGTATGCACATGCAAGTGAGGAGTGGCCATACAGGAAGCAAATCCTTCTGTCTAAACTGCAGAGCCTCCTTAAATCAATGTCAGAAATCTGCCATGCAAAATTCATTTGACCAATGTAAACTTTATTGGTTTAGGCCAGACAAAATGCCATACTAACAATTAATACTAGATTTTTGTAGAAGTAAGCTCACTGAGTTTAAAGTCATTTACCCCCAAGTTAGTGTGGCAGGAATGAGCAGCATCTAGAATCTTGGGACCATCCCTTCCAGAAACAATCAGGACTACATGGGGCCATTGCTACTGAAATTTGGTTGGAAGTAGTCACAAAAAATTTGTTGAGGGACAGTTATTTGGTTGTTTTTTTTTAAAATGCACTTCTGGAGAGAAAGCACATGCAGGTACAAGGCTGTCTCAGTGGCAAGAAGGTGTCACAACTGAAGTCTTATCTCAGCCATTTGTAGCTCATGAACTCTGAGGCAACTGACCTAATTTCATTAGCTTCCTTCTTATTCTTTCCATTCCAGTCCAGTACACACCACTTTAAAATAACCAGCACATCTGAGAGAACAAAGCTGTTATATAACAAACTGCATACTCCCATTATATCTTGTTTAAAAGAGAAAAAGTAGAAAAAGTAGGTTTCTTTACTGTCCCTGTCACCAAATGGCCAAATTCAATGGATCTTGCAAGGAGTAGGAGGAAAGAATCTTCAAAAATTGGTCAGACAACATGTTTTCCTGGTGCTGAGAAATCCTGATGAGACAATGAACATTTTTGCAGTTCAAGACAAAATGTACACTCATTTATATTGTGAACTAAACATCCCTTTCTTAGCAGAAAACAGAACTTGCTGTGTAGAAATATTGTTTTCTGTGCAGAAAAATGTTATTTCCTATGTAGAAAATGCTGTTTTCTACACAGACCACATGTAAATTTTGTACAGAATAAGTCCCTCCTTGGCTTCACAAACTCTGATTTTCAAAGATAGTCTCACAGAAGGAAGAAAATTGTATAGTTATTTGCTGCTTCTCTCAAGAAACTGTGAAGAATTACATCCCTAGCAAGGACAGCTTGGGTTACAACAAAAAATGGAGTGAGGAAACATGTTACCCATGTTATTGATCTTGCTGTATAAGATAGCAACAGTAACTAAAGTTCAATGTTCAAAGTTCAAGTTAGAAAAGTACTGAAGATTTAACTCTCTTCTCTGACATTTCTCTGTGTATAGTATATTGTTGCATTGTGTTTTAAATTTAGATTTGAGCAGAAGGCTTTTTATTTCTGATATTTGTTGGCTTGATTTGGGTTTGCTGTTTTGTTATAGGATAGGTTTTAACTGTATGGGTTTTAAACCATGTAAATTGCCTTGGAAAGGTTTTTGCCCTTAAGAGCCTTTAAAAGCTATCTAGATATTTTTGAATTTTTAAAAAGTATACTTGTCACAGATGTCCATCTTCTAAGCATCTCCAAGTAGGGTATAGAAAATCCAGTTCTGCTGGTTTTAGGTGTTGTCATTTCTGGTGTTGTTCTTATCATCAACTTTATTTATATCCCACCTCTTCCTCAAAACCAGAGCTCAAGGCAGCTTGAGTATTGAGTATCTAGATTCTAGTGCATAAAAATGTCATGGTGGCTTCTAGGAATAATTTCCCCCACCTCTGTACTAGTTAATGGAAAGTTTTAAAGGGTTTAAATATATTAAAGGTCTGGTGTAGGTGATTTAAAAAAAATCTTCATTATTTATCACCATCTTCCTAAACTTGTTTCTAAAAGTCAAGAAAGCAGTGTGAACCATCAGATAATCCCAAGTACCATGCAGAAATGTATAAGTTTCAGTGAGTTAAACACACACTCATCATATAATCATCTTGGAAAACCAAGACAATAAAGGGCCACATAACTGTATGGTTTAAGATTCAGCACACAGCTGTCAACCTTTCTTTATAATCAATGTCACAAATAAAAAGACACTTCAAAGACACCAGTCAACTGGTATAAGACTGAAGATACAGGATTGTGGTTATACCAGTGTTGAAGAATGCTTCATGAAATGAATTCTGTTAGTAACTCAATCATGCTAACAGTTTCTGGGCATTACTTACTTCTTTGCTACAACAATTCCATTGGCTACCTGATTGTTTGCAGGTACAATTCAAAGTGTTGGCAATGTTCTATAAAACCCCATTCCACTTGCATCCAAGTTACCTGGTGGACTGCATCTTCCCATATAAGCCTGCTCAAGGTTAGAGATCTTCAGGGGAGACCCTTCTCTCCATCCCATTACCCTCACAGATATATAATGGGCACATACTCTGGAACTCCTTTAATAGAACTCCTTACCTCCTTGGTATCTTTACAAATGTAAGCAAAATCTTTATGTTTTTAAAGGTGTTTGGAAATTAACTGTTTACAAGGGAAGGTCTTTTAATATTGTGCTACACTGTTTTATTGATTTTAAATGTTCTAAGTTGCTTAAATTGCTTTTAATTCTATTGAGGGTTTAATCTTTGTATAATTGATGTGTTCTTTTATCTGCTTTAATTTTGTCAAGGGACATTCAGCCTTGGGTTGGAGAAAAGGCAAGATAATATATAAATAAATAAGCAAATAGTAACAATTTCAGTGATTGAGGGTTTTGTACTAAATAAAATGTTTTGTAACATTCTATGCAAAACACTTTGTATATTGCCCTATAATATATTGGGGCGTGGGGTGGGTTTACACAAAGTATTGTGGGGTTTCACACAAAAACAATGTTTTTGTGTGTGCAAAATAATCTTGTATGGGTTTTCACAAAAAGTCCCAAAATAATAATAAAATAAATGATAAAGTCCGTTTATTTGTTTATTTATTCACTTATTTTGATGCAGTGTGTTGACATGTTCAGAGACTCCCCTGGTTTTGGTCAAGCATAAAAAAAACTGTAAATGTTATTTACATTAGTATGCACAGGTTTGCACTATAACTAAAAAAAAAAAAAAGCACTAAATGGAGATTGTCATACTTAGGCCATATAATAAGAATATATGACTCCCTAGAAAAGACAGTAATTCTTGGTAAGGTAGAAAGCAGCAGGAAAAGAGGAAGACCACATTACAGATGGTTGGACTCAATCAAGGAAGCCATGGCTTTGAATCTAGAAGACCTGAGCAAGATTGTTCATAATACGGTAACTAGGAGGAACAACTTATCTTGGTTTATTGACAAGGAAAGGTGCTTAACTATTTTTTTAATGAATATATTGTGCACTTCTTTCACATGTGCCATGATTCAATTCAATATTCAACAGAAGGTACTAAGTAATTAAACCAGTCAGTTATGTAAATACACTGTTATATCTTCATGTTGTACTACAAAACAGATACATTGCAGCATGTCCATTATGAAACTGTTTCAACCTTTGCAAATAAACTAATGGCCTTTGCAGACTGCCAGAAATTGTGCAAATTGAGTACACTTTAAGGGTTTGGGTTAGGGTTAGAGAATCATGGGAACTGTATTTTATTGTGGCACCAGAGCTCTCTGACAGGGAAGGCTCAATGTCTCAGAAAAAAAAACAACAACAATTCCCATGATTCTCTAGCACTAACCCTAATCCTTAAAGTGGACTCAATTTGCACTCTTTCTGACAGTCTGCAAAGGCCCGTAATACCAGAACATGCGTACCATATTTTCCGGCGTATAAGATGACTAGGCGTATAAGACGACCCCCAACTTTTCCAGTTAAAATATAGTTTGGGATATACTCGCCGTATAAGACTACCTCTCTTCCAATGCACACCAAATATTTTTTTAAAAAAAATCAGATTTGATATCAATATGGTAATTTTAATTCAAATGCTTATGACATGCAGGTACTTAGCAGCAAAACTGTCACTTATAAACACAAAAACTACAACTCCCATGTTCCCTGGCCTTTATTTCTGCAGTGTGTTTTGGACCTTACTTTTTTTAAAATAGTCCAAATTTAAATGCTGCTTTAAAAATTATTTCCATCTCCCAGATATGAGATGGTTGGGGGGGAAGGACTGCCAATATACTAGGTGATGCATTCTGGGGTATGTACAATTTGCAGCCAAGTAAGTGACCCTGGGCATGTCACACACTCTCGGCCTCAGAGGATGGTAATGGCAACCGCCATTTGAAGAAACATGCCAAGAAAAACCCATGATAAGGTTAAAAGTCATAATTTTGACCATTAAAACATCCTCTAAGAAGCATGGATTTACATTTTTATTAGTATTTTTATTCTCTACATTTTTTTCTTGTATGTCCTACATTTTTTGTAGTGACTTGTCCTCCTTTGCATTGAAGACATCTGATCACCCTGTCTGAGTATTAGAGTATGACTCTGGAAACCAGGGTTCGAATCCTGGCTCAGCCATGGAATCCCCTGGGTGCCCTTGAGCAAGTCACACTCTCTCAACCTCAGGAGAAGGCAATGGCAAACTCCCCTCTGAAGAAACCTTGCCAAGAAAATACCATCTGAAGAAACCTTGCCAAGCATTGCTGTAAGTTGGAAACGACTCAAAGGCATACAACAATAACAACAATCTTAGAAGTCACACTCTCTCAGCCTCAGAGGGTGGCAAAGGCAAACCCTGTCTGAAAAAACACATAGGCAAAAAATGACAGGTTCATGATAGGTTTGCCTCAGTTTCATCATCAGTTGGAAATGACGTGAAGGTGCATAACAACAACA
>JAIPUX010001232.1:129176474-129186705 GCA_020142125.1 Phrynosoma platyrhinos
AAAATACGGGACATTGTTTTGTGTACATGCTGCCATTCATCTGGCCTATGATGTAATATGACAATATTGTGTTCTATATATCTTACCAAGGCATGGGATCACAGGTTTAATTAAATGTTATGTTTAGAAGAGGAAAAGGAACATTATTGGAAACTATCCGTCTCCAGGACATAGGCAGAAGAATTACCCAATAAGAGTTGATTATAATTCATTTGTGAATACTTCAGATATACATTTAAAACAGTGGTAAAGGTAAGCTAGAAAAATAGACATTATTTTAATTGCAATCCATATTCTCCACTAAAACACTATTCAGCAATGTCTAGATCACTGTCTGAAATTTTTATGCCTTTAAGTCAAAGTAGATTACCTCCTTCATCTTGAGGAACAGATTTAATTGATGAAAGGAAAAGTCTTATTTTAGCTTAAACCTAATACTACAGCCTTTTGGAATGATGAGGAAAACATACAAAAGCTGGTGAAAGGAGCATTACCATAAGGTATACCCTGAAAGAACCTCAAGAGTGTCTGATCTGGCCCCATGCCCTTAGATTCTCCAACCCTGATTTAAATACTCTTATAATGCAGTCTTTAAAACCGAGTCTTGGGATTTGTGCCAGTAATTCCATTGGATGCCTGTCAATTTCCTGTCAGTTTCATCTGCATGATGCCTTCTTCAGCGCAGACAATTTAAATCTCATGCTAACTTGAATTAAGGAACACCACTGTAATGACTGGCACAAGCTGTGGAAACCATCGGAACATTAGTCATTAGCAAAATTACTGCACGTGGCTAAGCACAATGTATGTGTTAATAATTTTTAAAATGCCACACCTATTTTCAATTATGCTGAACAGTCCAAAAGACAACTTTGAAAGAGGAAATAAAGGGTATATAGTTTCATCACTGAAATCCTTGCAACTGTCAACTAATTCAGTAATATCTTTTCTGGATTTTTAAAATGTTTTCAGTTCTGGTCATAAAGTTTTGTTGGGTAGCTGATGAAATTGACATAAATCTAGCAGTTAATTTACCTTAAGTAATAAGCTTGCTGGGGGTATATTAACTCTTAAATACAAGTAGGTGCTTAGATAAATAAATGTAAAAAAGGTTGATTCTAATTGGTTTATTTTACATTCAACTCTCCTCATTTCTCCTCTTTTCATAATCTCCATGGCATATACAGATTCCCTAAAACACAGGAGGAGGAAACTGACAGGGGGGTTGGGGGAACCCATGGAAGTTTGGAAGGATGCAACCTGATTTCTTTCCCTTTCTTTTTCTCTTTCTTTCTTTCAGCGAGTTAAAAATGCCCCCTACCAAGAACAAATTCATCACATTTGCAGGGGTGCAATAAATTGCAATAAAATCAGCAATTTTAAAATTCCTGATTAACTTCCTGAATTACAAAAAAAGGAGGATCTCTGTTTGTTCATATGGAACCACATACAGCCTGTTGGCCACACTTCACTCATTTCTGGCCAAACAGAACTGTGTGAGATTTCCTCTTAACAGCTTGAATAAAAGGAAATTAAAACCCTTTAAGTTGTAATAAAGACATCAGCTTTCAGAGCACAATAAATACCAGATTTACCATTGATGAATCAAATCCAATGTTATTCCTGTCTAGACAAGACCCTCTGTGGCAGTGTCTAACCTGCAGAAATAATCCATTTTGACACCACTTTAAATACCGTAGCTCAATGCTATGGAATTCTGGGATCTGTAGTTTTGTGAGATATTGAGCCTTCTCTGTTAAAGAGCTCTGGTGCCCCAACAAACTACTAATCCTAGGATTGCATAGGATGGATCCATGACACACAAAGCATTAATTCTGTAGTGTGGCAGTAGCCTGTGATGAATGGGAATAGTTATTCACAACTAACTTAAGCTTCATTGATTTCAGTAGGTCTGGTCTATTATTTATTTCTATTATTTATTAAAATATGTATACACTGCCCTATATCAGGGCATCTCAGGGTGGCTTACAAATAACATCAAAGCAGATTAAAAAGGTTAAAAACAGTAAGTTGACATAAAGAAAAGTAAAGGTGTTCCCCATTGACAAGGTTGTTAAGTTGTATCTGACTGTAGGGCTGGTGCTCATCTCTGTTACTGAGCTGAAGAGCCAGCATTGTCAGAGACTACTCTGTGGTCATGTAGTCAGCATGATTGCACAGAATGCTGTTTACCTTCCTACCAAAGTGGTACCTATTTATCTACTTGCATTTGCATGCTTTCGAACTGCTAGGTTGACATAAATAAGCTAAAAACATGTTAAACAGTATAATAAATTAAAAACAGATTTATTTTTTAAAGTTTTTAAAACTATAAAGAACGGCCTTGAGTTGAATGAATAAGGCTCAAAGTCTTTGGTGAACAGCCAAGTGTTAACTTGGCACCTAAATGACAATAGTGTTGGCACCAGTCAGGCCTCTAGGGAGAGAGCATTCCATATTTGGGTGCCATGGGTGAGAAGGACCTGTCCTGTGTCCCAGCAAAATGTATTGATCTGATTGACAGAATATGGATGAGGCTCCTGGCCAGCAGATTTTAACCCTCAGGCAAGCACACATGGGTAGAGCCACTCCCTCAAGTATTGAGGTCCAAAGTCATTTAGGCCTTAAAATGTCATCACAAGCACCTTGAGTTCTGTCTGGAAACATATTGGCAGCTGGTGCTGTTTTTTGAAGATGGCCAATGCACACTGCCTATATCATATTCCAGTCAGCGGTTGAGCTGCTGCATTTTGCACTAGTTGTAGCTTCCAAGTCTTATTTAGAAGCCGCTCTAGACAACACTATTATTCAATTTAGCCCAAATTTTGGCACAAAGCTACCTTGAAAAATGCACCACCCATATCTACATCTAGAGAAAGTGATTTGATCTTTAAATCCAGAGCAAACTAACGCTTTCCCCTGCTTTTGAGAAATACTGCTGGCAGATTAATATCCGGCCATCTGTTAACAAGAGACATTATACTTGAGAGTGAGGGAGATTATGAGAAGACAATTCCTGAAGCAATTGTGATACAATGGGGCATGCATGGCTTTATAAATATTTTGAGGATCAAGACCTCAGGGGTGATTCTCTTGAACAGCCACATTCCGTACTTGTTATATGAACTGCAAATGAAAAGCATGACAAGCCGAATGCCAGCTCGTGCCTGACTGAGGATTTGCCAGTTCTGGATGGTGAGCAGGCATTAGCATTGCTACAGAACAATGACTCATCTTGTCTGGTATCCAGTCTCTGGTGGAAACCAACTATGGATATAGGAAAAGGTCACCTCTCCTCAACAGGGAACCTATATTTGCAATAATGCATTACCTGTGGGTTGTGGTGAGGAATGTTCACTGAGCTCAGCTAGTGATCAGCTTATATCCTAAAGCTGTACTGAACATTTTATCTTATCCTGAACATTTTATCTTAATAAATCAGGCTCATTTACAGTATTTCCAACAAGCTTCCCGCTTATTTTTAGAAGTTGTAAGTTAAAATTCTAACACTTTTAGAGACATTACTGGACAGTGCAATTAATAGGACAGCATCCAGTACCCAAATGGGATAGACACTATTTTGGTGGTCATCTGATTTCAGTTTAGTGACAAAATATTGGATTGCAGAAAACTGCCTTAGTAAAAAGCTTGAATCTGCCACCTTTACACTAAGATTTTGATAGTGGTGATGAGAACTGGTGATGATATCACTTACAGAAATATTTTGCATATTCATGCTATTATTGCTGATATCACCTACAAAAATATTTTGCATATTTATGCTATTATTGCTTCACGGACTACCAGTGACAGAAATACTTTAAATTCATGTTTCCATGGTTTCTATCACTTTCAGCATGCTACCACCCTGAATTATGAAAAATTAACTTAGCAAAATCTTCAACAAGTGGATTCATTGAAAAAACTATCTCAGCAAATCTTCCGCAAGCTGATTGAAGATAAGTCACCTGGACATTTTGGTTATTATTGTCTATCTGGACTTAATAGCTGAATTATCCCCTGCAGTGATAATATCACTTTGAATACAACATTGTGTGAAAATCATTAGCACAGTTGATGGGTTAATCATAGTTTATACTTCCAATTGTCCCCCGTGAGATAAACTCCTACGTCTTTTAAAATGTTTTCTTCTTGATATTGTTTTAATTGGTTTATATTTGTTCATTGCCTCGGGAGCCCTTGTGGGTTGGGAAGTGATACAGAAATACTACAAACAAACAAACAAACAAACAAATACTGGAAGCTGCTTTTCTGAAGTCAAAAGGATGAACCTTCACATCTTTTTGGGATAGCACACAACTTGGATCCTGCCCCTGACTAAAAGGGGAAAAGGGTGATGTCCTTGCCTCTGTTCCATCTCCAAGCATTCTCTGAACACAGGGAGTAATTTCTCAAAGTATCTGCTGTCAGTTAACAAACAAATACATAATGGTTGGAGCATTTGCACTAGGATTCTGGGGGAAACACACAGAATAAGTATTAAAACCACAGAAAGCTTATCATATCTATTTTTAAAGAGTTTGCATGTAGTGTTAGCAAAGCCGCAAGCTTTTATTTTTATGTAAATGAGATAGGTGTATTATCTATGCAAGCCAATGTGGTGTAGATGTTTGAGTGTTGGACTATGACTCTGGAGAGTAGGGTTCAAATCTCAGCTTGGCCATGGAAACCCACTAGGTGGCCTTGGGCAAGTCCCATTCTCTCAGCCTCAGAAGATGGCAATGGCAAGCCCTCTCTGAAGAAACTTGCCAAGAAAACCCTAAGTCAGAAATGACTTAAAGACAACACATACACACACTGTCTAGGCACAGGTTGACGATTATATGCATGAGATCCAGCATGGATAGATTATATCCTTATGCTCAACTATATAGCATTTTGTTTGCAATATTTTATGCATTCTCAAGCCTGCACATGTATCATCTACTATACTTTATGGCTCCAGGTGCCTATCTGCTGATCTAGCTAAACAGGCAGCAAGGAGAGTTCCTCCCACAACAAACAAAGAAACAAATGGAGAAAAGCATTGCCTGAACCAATTTATTTGCCTGCTTACATGTATGTTTCAGCCAATCTGTGCCTCTCTTACCAATAAAAGGTAAGTGAAATATTTCCTAATTATAGGGATGCATTGGGAATTTTATTGTTGTGTGCCTTCAAGTCATTTCTGATTTATGGCAGTCCTAAGGCAAACCTGTCACGGGGTTTTCTGGGGCTGAGCATGTGAGTCGCCCAAGGTCACCCAGTGGGTTTCCTTGGCCGAGCAGGGAATCAAACCCTGGTCTCTAGAGTAGTAGTCCAACATTCAAACCACTACTACACCACGTTAACTCTCATTGGGAATTATCCTAGCTCAACAGAAGAACACCTGAAAAAGATTCAATCCCAGACATCTCTAGGTAGGGATGAGAAAGTCTACTGTTTGAAGCCTTAGAAGCTGATTCAGAATGTGTAGAATTCTGGATGTTATTGGACTGTAGTTCCTGTCATTCCTCTATGTTGGGTAGGTCTGATCATATAATCATAGAATCATAGAGTTGGAAGAGACCACAAGGGCCATCCAGTCCAACCGCCTGCCATGCAGGAACTCAAAACCAAAGCATCCCTGACAGATGGCCATCTAGCCTCTGTTTAAAGACCTCCAAAGAAGGAAAGTGGAATGAAAGTGGAAGTTCAACAATATTCAGAGGACACTACTTACCTTATTGGACTGGTGGTATAATCAACATAAAGCAATTTCTTATGTTCCTGCCTCTTCACAAGAGTTTAGGAAACTTACTTTTTTAAAAGATTGCAACTCCCAGAATATCCCTGCCACGCTGGCTGGGGGATTATGGAAATTTTAGACTCAAGAAGTAAATTCTCCAAGCTCTAATCCTTCAGTTAAGCATCAAGGAACTGATTTCCAAGTTTGTTTGTTTTTTCAATTTCTGAATTAAAATAAAAAAGTTTAGATGGGGAAAAAAGGGAAAGATTATGTTGCACATTGGTATTCTGAGTCAATGGCCTTTTTTGATTCTTTATTGCACCTTGCCAGAAGACGGGATATAATATGTGAGAAAAGCAAAGTGTTCACAGTGTTTTTATCTGTTTTCAAAATGGATAAACTTGTCTTTCAATAGTATTTTCCTAACGTAGCTCAGAACATGAAACAAAACAATATTTAAAAAAATAAATGGAAAGAAATCTTAATACTTTTAAATAGAAGCGATAATGGGAATTCTCTCTTTGTGTATATGTGTATGCATGCAGCCATGATTTTCCCTGTTTTAATAAAATAATCTGAGAGGTTTGATTCCCCTCATGAATATCTCATAATAGTATGTGTGGAGTAATGATGAAATATTTGACTAGGAGTTCGCTGAGCTATAAAAATTGCTGTGTGACCTTCAGCCAGCCATTCTCTCAGCCTGCAATACCTCACAGATTGCAAAGAGCTGTGGGAAGAAAAGCAGGATATAAATGTAACTTATAAATAAGAGAGCCAGTGAGGTGTAGTGATTTGAGCCTAGGACTCTGATTCTGACCTTGGAGATCAGGGTCCAATTCCCCATTTGGCCACGGAAACTCATTGGACCTTATCACACGGGGCCAAAAGCAGCAAGAATCCACTAAGAATCAGGCGCTATAGCGCTATACATTCCCGCGTGATTACATGACGTCGCTCAGAATCCGCTAAGAATCAGGCGCTATAGTGCTATATTTTTCTGTGTGATTACACGACGTCGCTCAGAATCCGCTAAGAATCAGGCGCTATAGCGCTATATTTTTCCGTGTGATTACATGACGTCGCTCAGAATCCAGCAAGAAACCGCTCGGAATGCAGCATCATTTGCATTCTTTTGAATGTCGGTTTCAGCGGGCATTGCAATAGCGCGAGCTGATCCATAGCGCTATTATAGCGCTAGCGCCATATTTATACTAGCGCTATAGTACTGCAATGATGCTCATATCGCTTTCTTGCCACTTTTGAGAGCAGCGTGGGATACGGTCCATTGGCTGACATTGGACAAGCCATACACTCTCAGTCCCAGAAAACCCCATTGTAGTGTTGCCTTAGGGTTGCCATACTCAGAAACACCTTGAAGGCACACAATAACAACAACAATAATAAATAAATAACACAACAAACTAAAATCAAACAAATATAATAATTAAATACTGTATAACAGATAATGCTGTTACAACCTTGGTATTATCATTCTCACCAGGGCAGAGTTTGGGAGAAGGGACTTAGCTTGACAGAAAGTTCCATGTTTAAGGATCCAGAGTGAATGTATTTATACCATAGTCTGGACTAGTACAATGTGCCCCAAGCATTTAACAGAATCTAGAAATATGCTCTGAGATAATAAATCAAGCGCCTAATCTTATTCAGGTTACACTTCAGCGATATGTGTGTGTGTATCATACATATATGTAGCATAAGGAATTAAGCATGAGTTAAATGGGTATATTCCTCTGCCTTTTACTTCCTAGTATAGAAAAAGGCACCTGTTTTGCAGATGAAGTTATACTAGTGCAATGTTTCCTCCCCAGATCTCTCCTTTGTATTTCTATTAACCTAATACAAGTGAAACATTCAATACTGCAGGCAATATTAAATTATTAATTCTACCCAGAGTAGAAACACTGAATCCATTGATCCAATTGGTCTACTCCAGGTGGGATTAAAATGGGATTTAGCCCTGATGAAAATTGGACCCCACCAATTTTACACTTGATCCCACTGAAGTCAAATAAGATCCTCCTCTCAGGTAGTAAGCGAGCATTGCCAGAAATTCTCATAATGCCATAAATGGTTGGATGATATGCGTATCAGGGTGCATCAACACTGTAGAAATAATGCAGTTTGACACCACTTTAATAATAATAATAATATTAATAATAATAATATTTATTTATATATCCCGCCTCTCCCAATGGATCGAGGCGGGAGTACAGCAAAAAGGATAAAACAGCAAAGTTAAAACATAGCAGTAAAGCATAACAAAGTTACAATAAAATTTAAAAACATTAAAATTACATATACCATAGAAAAAACAATAAAAATTAAAATTTCAATTACAATTACTTTAAGTGTGATATCTACATCCTATGGAATCCTGGGATGTATAGTTTTACATCTCTAGACTTCTCTGCCAAAGAGTGCTGGTGCCAAAGAGAGTTAGTGGAACAAATGGGTTCTAGAACAGATCAAACCTGAATGCTCTCTGGAAGCCAAGATGGCTAAATGGAGGCTGTTGTATTTTGGCCAAAGCAAGAGGAAAAATGAATTGTTAGAAAAGACAGTGATGCTAGGAACAGTGGAAGGCAGTAGAAAGAGAGGAAGACTCAGGGAGGACATGGGGCTGGGCCTGCAGGGCCTGAGCAGAGAGGCTGGAGATAGGGGATCTTGGAGATGTCTCATCCACAAGGTTGCCATGAGCTGAGTTTGACTCAAGGCAGTTAACAAAAACAATGACAAACCTCACAAAACCACAAATCCCAGGATTCTGAAGGATGCAGCCATGGCCATTAAAGTGGTGTCAAGGAACATTCATTCTACACCCAAAGTTATAGGATGGAAAAAAAATAGTCATGCTGCTTGGAAGGGTCTCCGCAGCCAGTGTGGTGTAGTGGTTTGAACTTTGGGCAATGACTCTGGAGACCAGGGTTTGAATCCCAACTTTGACCATCCTGCTCAAATCAGGAGCCAGGGTTACCAGGGATTTTCTTTTCCCCCGGACATGTCCTATAGTTCGCCCTTCTGTCTAGGAGGAATTCCAAAATGACCTGCATTTTAAGCTTCATAAAGAAGCATGAATCAGGGTGACAGAGGTCCTCCTCCATTTCCTGGATATGTCCTCCATTTCCACCTTCTGCCCAGGAGGAATGTCTAAAAAGGTCCTCCATCTGGAGCAATGGCTAAGAAGCACGAGCCAGGGTGACCAGAGGCCCTCCTCCTTTTCCCGGACCTGTCCTCCATTTCCACCTTCCGCCCAGGAGGGATGCCCTCCATGTTGAGCAGGAACGAGAAGCATGAACTTGTTACATCTCTTACGAGGGTTTTGAGCTTTGCATGCTCAAAGTACGCCCTCCAGTTTTCCGGGGGTGTCCTCCGATTTGAGGGTGCCTTGTCCTCCTTTGCGGGGAGGACACCGGGTGTCCCTCCTCCTGCCCTTCCCAATTGGCCAAGAAGGAAAAAACAAACAAAACCAGGCTGGGTTCCCCTTGGGGTGGCCATGAAGACACACCACCACCACCATCATCACCATCATGACCACCACTACCACCGTCAGGAAGGGAGTTGGGGAACCCGGGTCTGGGGATGATGGGTCTCTCAGTTCCTCACCTGGGATGGCCAGGTTGGCCAAAGGGAGGGCGCTGAGGCTGGGTGGCAGGGCGCCCATCCAGTCCGCGTTGCTGCTGCCTTCCGCGGCCATCCTCTCTGCTTCTCTCTCTCTGCGCTGTCCGCGCCGGCAGGGCGTCCCAACTGCTCCGGCTACCCTCTCCTCCTCGTGGCCCCTTGGCAGCACCGCCCTGTGGGTCTCATGGCCCTCTCTGCCAGGGCCCCCAAAGCATTAACCCGCCCCAGTGCCTGGCACTGCCTCCTGCGCTTCTGCCAGCCAAGGACTGGGTGCCCGACGCCTGCCTACCTGGCCGGCAAGGGCTCAGGAAACACAGGCAGAGAGGGAGGGAGGGACGGGGAGGAGAAAGAGCTTGGCCCTTGCCAAGGCTGGGCAGCAGGATTGGCCGGCCAAGGAGGCAGGCGAGGCTGGCTGGCAGGGCTGGCACCGCCTCATCCCTCTGGTGCCAAGGAAGGCAGAGCCAGGCTGGCATGCGGCAGCTCCACGCTTAGAAAGAGCCGCCTGGGGGGCTTTCCTGACTCTTTCTTTCTTTCTTTCTTTCTTTCTTTCTTTCTTTCTTTCTTTCTTTCTTTCTTTCTTTCTTTCTTTCTTTCTTTCTTTCTTTCTTTCTTTCTTTCTCTCTCTCTTTCTTTCTTTTTCATTTTCAGGCCACATCCATCCATCCATCCGCACTGCAGAAATGTAATCCAGTTTGACGCCCCTTTCATCTGCCCTGGCTCAGTGCTGTGGGATTCTAGGAGCTGAAATTGGTTGTGAACCCCCAGAGCTTTGCTTTTTCTTTCCTGAATTTCCCAGCTGTTTCTTAGGTTGCATCCACACTGCAGAAATAATCCGGTTTGATCCCACTTTAATCTGCCATA
>JAIPUX010001232.1:129196680-129212201 GCA_020142125.1 Phrynosoma platyrhinos
AAATTTGCACTATTTCTTGCAGTCTGTAAAGGCTCTGTGACTTACTGGGTTTTCATCCTTATTTCATCAGTTATTATTTCATCATTATTTCATCAGTTATCATTATTACTATTCTTATTCTTATTCTCTGTTCTATATCAAAATATCTTGAGGTGACTTAGAAATAGCATGAAAAGGGCTTTTGCAGACTGCTAGAAATAGTGTAAATCGAGTCCACTTTAACTGTCCTGGCTCAGTGTTAGGGAATCATGGGAACTGTATTTTTTTCTGGGACATTGAGCCTTCTCTGTCAGAGAGCTCTGGTGTCACAATAAAATACAGTTCCCATGATTCCCTAGCACTGAGTCAGGGCAGTTAAAATGGACTCAATTTGCACTATTTCTGGCAGTCTGCAAAGATCTTTAATTTAAATAATCTAAAAGCATATTAAACATAATAATGGGTTAAACACAGATTTAACAGATTTAAATGTTTTTAAAAATTATGTACAGCAGTGTTTGGATAAATGGAATTAACAAATAATTAATGAATTCATGATGATGTAGTGAACTGGCTGTAATATGTTTCTAGTCTCAATTCAAGGTGCATGTGATGATATTTAAAGTCCTACACTACTTGGGACCTTGATACTTTGAAGGAGTCTCTCTCCCTATATGTTCCTGCTGAAGGATTAAGATCTTCTGTGGGCCCTCTTCTGTGTTGCAGTGAGGTCAGAGCACTGTGCTGGGACGAGGAGCTTTCTCAGCTGTGTTACCCCAACTGTGGATTAAAACTTGGCTGTTCATCAAAATCTTTGAGTCTCATTAATAAATCATCATGATGAACTCATTAATTCACCATTATTATTGAAATTATTTGGTTAGACTTTACATTATATCCCTTGAATCCTTTTGCAACATCTCTCCTCACTATTAAAGCCACCCCATTTCTTTTTAAAAAATGTTTCCTGTGTCGAACACTATGTAATTATATGACAAAAAATGTCCCATTCCTGTCCACGTTAGTTTGCTTATCTCAGTATTGCAATGTTTATGTGTTACATTTCTTGTTTTATGATATCTAGCTTCCCCGATTCATGCTTCTCACATTCTATATTTCTATAACATGTATTGTGGCCATGGCAACAGCTGAACATCTTGTAAGCATGTCAACAAAAGGATGTCCTTTTGGTTTGAGCCCAATTAGGTCATCTGCCACAGAGCTACTCATCTGCCACAGAGCTACTCATCCTCTGCCTTTCTTGGTAGTTCATTAAGTGCCTTCCAACATGGAAGTCTCATCTTTTGGCAGTAATAATAATAATAATAATAATAATAATAATAATAATAATAATTTTATTTGATATCCTGCCCCTCTGAGCGCAATCGGGGCGGCTTACATCATAAAATCATTACACAGCGATTAAGAACAATTTCCTCCCCCTCCCCCTCTTAAAAAATTATTAAACCAATTACGGATTAAAATAAAATATAAAAGAGGTAGATTCCTCCATATAAAAACACAAAGCAATACATAAGAAAAAAGGGAAGTGCTGGCGGGTGTATAAATACTGGCTCATAAAAGAACCTGGTCACAGAAGGGGGAACATCTCGGAGGGAGATTCTGGAGCCAGAGCTGGTAAATTAATCCGGGAAGGCCTGGATTTTTTTAAATTTCATTTTGGATTGTTTCATCATGGGGTTTTCAAGACAAAAGACTTCAGAGCTAGTTTACTATTGCCTTCTTCTCCACAGTACTGACAGTCATTAGCTATGGTACCACTGCTGTTGTCTCTGAGAGATCCTCTACCAATGTCACCCCTCCACTGCTGATGCCCAGGAGCTGTTTTCTACATTTAGTCTGGCTCCCCAGGAAAAAAAAGCTTTCCTGAGACAGGAGACCCTACTAGCAGCACTGCCACAAGTAGCATTGCCTCTTGCCTCTCAAGAGCACACAGTCCCACCACCACCAAATGGCAGTACTATGGTGGCTCCAGAACCTTTACACAAACCAATTCTAATATTCTAAGAGACCAAGAAGGTTGGCCTGGGGCTTGAGAAACCCCAGAGCAAATCCCCATTTGACCATGAAATTCTGAGTGACCTTGGAACAGTCACATCTTCACTCAGTCTGGCATAACTTGAGATATAAATATAACTAGTAATAAAAATAATGTAATGCTAGTAGAATAAGTCATAATTATACCTAAACAATTATTGCAGCATTAAAATGTTCCTGCAGGCACCAGTATTAAGAGATTAGGTAAAGGTAAAGGTATTCCCCGTTGACAAGGTTGTCAAGTCGTGTGCAACCATAGGGAGCGGTGCTCATCTCCATTATTAAGCTGAAGATCCAGCATTGTCAGAGACTACTCTGTGATTATGAGGCCAGCATGATTGCACAGAACACTGTTTATCTTCCCACTGAGGTGGTACTTATTTATCTACTTGCATTTGCATGCTTTGGAAATGCTAGGTTGGCAGAAGCTAGGACTAGTGACAGGAGCTCACCCCATCATGCAGCACCTGAGCCTCAAACTGCCAACCTGCCAATCTTGCAATCAATTAAGTCAGCAACTTAACTACTTGAGCCACTGCATCCCTCTATTAAGAGATTAAAGAAAATGAAATCTTAACCATTTTTGACTCCCCAATCCCACTAAAATCCCTATGAAAGAAATAGGGTTTAAATTCATAGAATCATAGAATCATAGAATCATAGAGTTGAAAGAGACCACAAGGGCCATCCAGTCTAACCCCCTGCCATGCAGGAACTCCCAATCAAAGCATCCCTGACAGATGCTTAGAAAATTAGTCACAACAAACTTTTGCTTTCAGTGGGACCTAGACAAACTAAATATTATACATAAAGGCACATAATTAATCTTAATAGCTGCTAGTTTCAGGATATTAAAAATCCATTGAAGGGCAAGTTTGAACAAATGAATGGTAAGCACACAGAAGATTAAATACCTCCTGCTTATTTCTTTCCCTTTTGCCATGTTTGAATGTTTCCTCTGATTTGCATGTTCCAGTTGTCCTTGTAGACTACATTACATTATATACAATGCTTAATTTATGCTTTAATTATTGGAATTTTTTTTACTTTATTGCAATAGTTTTTTAAAAACACATATTTATACAATGGATGGATGATTCAAGGGGTAGCTATGGTAGCTTTTCCTTGATGTACTGTATCACAGAATACAAAAACTGCTCATGCTTCACTTCTGCTGAAGGAATCTATGGAACCAGTGTAATGCGTGTCTACTACATTGATAGGTTATGTTGCTATCCTGCTCTGCTTTGCTTTTAGTGCCTCTTAGGTCAAGTGGAGGACAGTTGAAATGCCTAGGAGCAGGTGCAGGCTCCATTAACCCACAGCTAGTCTATAACTATGCAGTTGTGTGTGCGTGCATGTGTGTGAATCAGTATTGCTGTAACACCTACTTTACGTGACCAAAAGTGTTTATTTTTAAAAATACATCAACCAAGACATAACATAGCTTGGTAGAACAGGTCACCCATGAGCAAAATGAACCCAAATTCTGTGTGTTTCTTTTCACTTTCTAAGCAATGCCTTATTTTGCTGGAAGGTATTTCTATAATGTAATGTATGTGCCTTCTAATCATTTGTTGACTTATACCGTGCACATCTAATGCTGCAATAAGTGGGAAAGAAAACTGTCCAAAACAAGATACTGCCTTATATTGAGTCAGATCACTTGGTATTGAGTTATTTAGCTCAGGATTGTTGACTGTGAGTCATACTTGGAGATGCCACAGCTTGAATCTGGGGTTTTAAAATGTATTCTATCATTAAATTATGGCATCCTTTCTTTGAATATCCCAGGTTATCCTAAACTATCTTAAGCCTATCCCAATTATTGATTTAAAAAAAACACAGCAGTAATAATCTACTTTTGCTTTAGCCCAATCTGGTACAGAGACTAGCATGTCATGCTTTTCTAATGGATTCTGATCCCAAGCCTAATAATGTTTTCTTAATCAATTGAGGAAGAGGGCTGTGATAGGTGCAACAAACAGACTAGTATGCAGGCAAACACAGAACCAAACTAAAACTTTTGGTGTTATGGAGTTATTTGTGTAATGTGCTTGTTCTAATACAGGTGTGAGCAATTATCTGGAGTTGGGGCTCATATCACCCTGCCCTAGAACCATTGAAGGATGCATCTATCATTACCCCCTGATCTAATTATAACCCCTCCAATGGTGTCACTAGGGTTGGTGTCACCCAATGCGTAACTCATGGTGTCACCCCCATTGACCTCCTTCAATTTCATACCATACAGAATCCTTAGTTATGCTTTTTTGCACTAATGTTACTCATAAAACATAATTCCCATATACCACTGAATATAATGCTAATAGTTGTGATGTCTCAATCTCAATCTCAATCTCAAACTTTATTACAGCCATATGGCCAGCATTTTACAAATAAACAAAAATGATATAAAACACCTCATATCAATTATACACAGTAGGTTCTCAAAAATAAACTTGTAAATATAAACAAATCATACGGAAGCAAATCAGACTTCCAAAAACAATAAATAGATTGTTTTACAACATAGGTGGTTCCGAATCACAATACAATAACAAATTTGTATTTAAAATGTACTATTTAAAATGTACTATTATAAAACTGAGGGATAAAATTTAATAGACAGAGTAAATTCACCAAGATTATGTTATATTGGTTCCTAATCGAAGATGATAATATACTATAACCATACCCCCTCACACTATCTAAGTCTAGTCTTTGTTATTACAATCACAGATGATTCCAAATCAAGATAGGATGATGAGTTATATTTAGAATATAATATTATAAATGAAGAAATGTCTTTTAATGGGCAGAGTAAATTTGCCAAAGTTATATTATATTGATCCCTAATCAAAAGTATGATAGTATACTATGGCTGTACCCCCTGATGATTTTCTAAATCTATTTTTTTTATTTTTTTTGCTGCCATATAGCTATCATTGTTGCGAAAAACGGAAGGATAATTGTAGGACACGTCACATCAATTATATGTCATGAGTTCTTCAAAGTAAACTTGTAAATCTTAGCAAAACATATAGAAAACTTAAAGAAAATGAAATTGTGAAATTTAAGAGAGCTTTTATGTTAGCAAGGTTTAATATAATACTTTCGGCAGTCCTGGAGGGCAGATTTAAAAAGACCCCCTATCAATATATGGGTCAGAAGAAGATGAAAATATAAATCATGTAATTTTTGGTTGTTCTCTATATGCAGATATACGTGCCCTCCAATCATATTACAATATCCAGGTAGGCAAATGGAATTCTATACAAACTACCTATTAGCGGATCAAAAGGAAGGTATAACACTAGCAGTTGCAAAAAATTTTGCAGCCGCTATTACAAATCGTAAAAAGTACTTAAAATAGAATCAATAAATTTGAATCAATTTTTTTATTATTAAATTTATATGTATGATCTGATCAAACGATAAATTGATAGTTTGAGGGGATACAGCTGTAGTATGTTATTATGTTTTTGATTGGTGATTCATACAATAAAACTTTGGTAAATTTATTTGTTCATTAAATTTTATTTCTTAGTTTTTATGATAATATATAATATATTCTAAATATAACTTAATATTGTATTATGATTTGGAATTACCTACGATTTAAAAATAGTCTACTTATTATAATTGGAAAAATAGTCTACTTATAGTTGTGATGTAAACAATAGC
This sequence comes from Phrynosoma platyrhinos, assembly GCA_020142125.1. NCBI lineage: Eukaryota > Metazoa > Chordata > Lepidosauria > Squamata > Phrynosomatidae > Phrynosoma > Phrynosoma platyrhinos. Next base: position 129,202,405 of record JAIPUX010001232.1, read on the forward strand.
AAAATTAAAATTATACCTTCACATTACAATATCATACATACAACCTAAATGTATTTACCTATACATAGTAAAAGATTTGGTTAAAATGTGATGTTTTTAAAGAAAATTTTAAAAGAATATTTTTTTTTTAAAAAAAATGAAATTTGAAATGTTAATTTAAAAAAAAATCTGAGGCCTCTCCTTTCTCCTCCCACTGAGCTTTACCCCACTCCCACCATCTCTTAAAGTATTTTAAAGGGAAGCAATTGAATGCCACAGCCCGTTTCTGCCCAAAGGTAGGTGTTTGAGGAGCAATGGTGGCACTTCCCTTAGGGTGTCAGTCTGCACACACACACACACACACACACACCCCGTGATGCCACTGCTCTCCTTATTTTTATATGACCATTTGCGAGCTGTGCTCATACAAGATTCAAGGAGACATGACTAGCTATTTCAGGCTATTTTTCTGTGGAAGATGGCCTCAAACAGATGGCCCAAATGGGCCACCATTGGGCTGATCCAGGGGTGGGGCATGCACATGATGCATAACCCTGAATCACATGGAGGCTGTGCCAGTGCCTCCTAATGCAGCCCAAACCCAACTGCAGAAGGAGTGGTTTCTTATGGTTCCTATTTACCGCCCGTTTGGGACTGCGGCATCTGGTTGCCATGATCCTGCAGCAATCAGAGTGGGAGCAGCCTCTGGTCACTCCTTTTGCCCCATCTGCTTCATCCCAGTGTCTCTAGGCCCAGGTTTTTCAAAACCATAAATGTGTTCCATTCAATGGTGGCCCATTTAAACAGAGGCTGGATGGCCATCTGTCGGGGATAGTTTGATTTTGAGTTCCTACATGGAAGGGGGTTGGACTGGATGGCCCTTGTGGTCTCTTCCAACTCTATGATTCTGTGATTTGGCCCCAGTCTTCTTGAATGTTTTGGGGTCATGTTAGGCCAATTTTAGGCCAAAAAAATTGGGAGAAGGAGCCACAATAATGACTTCAGGCCCACTTGTGGCTAATAGGAAACAATTTGCCTAACCCTAATCTATTCTACATCCCTGTGATCTTGACACTTATCTTTCACTTGTATTTTCAGTTTTAATGGAGTTAAACATTTGATGGTTTCTTCTATCCCAGAAAGAAAAGTGTTGCTTCAAGACACAGCTTTATCAGTTCAGTGACAGCCAGACCTATATGATTAAGGCAGTTCCTTCTTCTACCACCATAATATTTTCCTTAGGCCCATAATTAAGACAACTAAAAAATGTCACCCAGAAGTCATGGCTGAAAATGAATAGAGCAGTAAGTATATCCTTCCAATTAAACAAAACAATAGAAATACAAAGCTAACAAAACATGAAAGAAGTAATTAGTTCAAAACACATTGTAACTGTTACAACAAACCTCATTTTTTGCTGGAATCAGCCCTAAAAGTATTGAGGTTTGTTTAAGAATGAGTTATGGTTGTATTTTCAATGCATTTCTGTGTGATTCAACCCAAACCATTGGCCTGTATTATTACAAACCTATTGATTCACTGCCTGTAAACCTCTCAGGAGCTGTCCATGGCAAGATCAATGAGTTCTTCTTCATCTGAAAAAATAAATACTCAAGTTGGACTTGGGCTGGTGTTTTAATTCCATGTTCTCTCCCTAATGAGTTTTTAGTATGTATATGGATAGCAAACAATGGGTTTTTAAGAACACAGTATTTTCAACCTGGTTAAATCTCTAACAGCTGGCAACCATACTATTTTTATTCTAATGCACAAGTTTTTCAGGTATGGTATCAAAAAAATTCCATGCCCTTCCAGTGAAATATGAAGTGTGGAGAAGACTGGCTAGTGGTAGTTAACATAAATACATATCATCTTTCGTCTAAACAAGTGCCATTAAAAAAAACCCTTGAATTATCTACTCAGTCTAAGTAGATTTAAACCAGTCCTAAAACAAAACAAAACAATACAAAACAAAAGAAAAGAAAACAAAGCAAAGCAAAACAAAACACCTTTATATTGCATATTAGCAAATGCAATAGCTATTTATACACTGCATTGGGCCCATATATTATATAGGAAATTTTTTTCAAGTAGGAGAAAATTTAATACTACAGAGCCATCTTCTGGTGTTCAGTGGCTACTACATCACCATATTTATTTTGTTTATAATATTTCTAGACATTGAAAATATATACAAAATAGTTCATGATTTCTTTTTTAAAAATAATAATTCTAAAACAGTTCCAGTTCAAACAGTATAATGGTCAATTGTATACTAATTCCATGTCACTAATGTGAGCTTTAACCTTACCACAGCCCAGCAATCTGGAGCAGACTTGCTGAGGTGTAGGAATATTTGAACATAAAGAACATTTAAAGAAATGTTCCCCACAGCAGGGAAATGGTGATCTTGAACAGGACTGATAGGATGACATTTAAGCCACCCTTATCCCAAGAGATCTTCGTCATGGCTGGTGCTTCCCTGCTGTTAATAGGAGCAGGGAAACAGCAGGGAGTAGGATCATAGGATTGCAGACTACCTAAATTTTCTCCTACATCTGAGCAACCCCAATAACACACATAGTAGGCATGCAATTCTTAATAATTTCTTCTGAAAGAAAGTAATGAGTAATCTTAGCAATTTTATTTTTGCTGTGACAAAGTGTTTGAAAATAGTACAGTTTTCATCTTGTCATAGTTCATGGCTTATTCTTTGCAAAATTTGCACATGGTATTATGCATTTTCTGCATAGGAATCAGTATTTTGTGCACAGAAAATAATATTTCTATGCAGAAATATTATTTTCTAGGTAGAAATATTTTCTGCACAGGAAATAGCATTTTCCTACACAGAAAATGCAAATTTCTGCACAAAGCAGCCATGTGCAAAGTTTCCATACAGTAAGTCTATAAACATTATTGTCAATCTGGGATTTTTTCATGATAATTTATCAACATTTGAGAAATATGTTTTTCAAATATTTTCAAATATTATTCCCATCCCTAATAAATAACTAAGTATGTGTATGTAAAGGAGAAGGAAGATTGAAAGTGAATGAGAGAGAATGAGAGAGAGAGAGGGCCTTTGCAGACTGCCAGAAATAGTGCAAATTGAGTCCACTTTAAGGGTTAGGGTTAGTGCTAGGGAATCATGGGAATTTTTTTTCTGAGACATTGAGCCTTCTCTGTCAGAGAGCTCTGGTGCCACAATAAAATACAGTTCCCGTGATTCTATAACCCTAACCCTAACCCTTAAAGTGGACTCAATTTGCACTATTTCTAGGAGTCTGCAAAGGCCCAGAGAGATTCTGAAAAAGAGTGTGGGAAATGAAATTGTCCACAAGCTGTTGATTTTGAAGAACAGGAATTTTTAATACTAAAACAAGTTCTGTATTACAGCTAGGTCATTTATCATTCACAATCACAATAATTCAAAGTTCTTCAGTCATAATAATTTGTACTTTTACAACTACTTGATCTCACAGCTGGAGTCTATTTATATAAGCCTTGAACTTGATTGTATACATATATATTGTTATATATCCCATTTAAAGTGTGTCCATGTCTTTTGACACCATGTATTTTGATATATTTACATCATATATGTATATATCCAGTGAGAGCCAGTGTAGTATAGTGGTTTGAGTGTTGGACTATGACTCTGGAGAAGAGGGTTTGATTCCCTGCTCAGTCATGGAAACTCACTGGGTGATGTTGGGTGACTCGCATATTCTCAGCCCAATAACCGGAAGGCACACAACAATAAAAATTTAGATACATTTTCATATTTTCATATATGTAATACCACTTTTGGCTACATTGCATGTTGTTTTCATATCCTATGTGTGAGATTCTATTGAACTCTGTATATATTGCCATTTCTCTTTTTTTCACAATAGTTATACATATTGGATTTATTAATCATTTGTCTTGTTTCTGTGATAGTCTTGTGTGTTCTTTGCATTTGTAGTTGAGGCCCTGACCTTTTGTCGATGGCTGACCTTCAGTGCAGGCAACTGTTGTTTCTGATCATGCCCATGTGTGAGAAGAACAGGACCGCCCTTGAAAATACAGAAATTGGTCCTATCTGGTTTATTTTTAAAGTCAGGATAAATATGAAAAAAGTATGAAGAGTGACTCTAAACTTCATAAACTTAAATCTTGCCTTTTTTAGGTAGCCAAAAATAATATGATTTTATGTGATTTCCTTATTGATCACACAACTCAGGTTGAGTATCTGTAATTTAAGATATGTTTGGCTTCACTATGTCAGTTTCACTGCAGGAGGTAAATTGCCCTGAGTAAGTGTACTTAGGAATACCATGTTCCTGACATTAATGCAAGATTAAGCAGTCTAAATTGGAATATGGGTCACTGCCACTGAACTCCTGCAATCTATTGTATAAGACATACAGTCAAAGAATCCATTATTAGACCAGAACACTTCAGGTCCATTATAGATTTTCCAGTTCATTGCAGGCTGTGTAAATTCCGGCACATACTGGCATAGAGGTATACTTAATTGGAGGTGGTGGTGGCTTGAAAGATGGTGGTCTGTTCATGCTAAAATGGAAAGAGTGATTTTAAAATATGCAAAATAAAGCACTCATAAAACAGAAGCAAAGGTAGGCAAAATTTTAAAAGGAACCCATTCTGAAAAGGTAAACATCTCAATTAAGTTGCTGACACTATGGGCTTATTTAATGGATAGGAAGGCCATCTATAATACTCAAAATTTCTTCATGTAAATGTAGGATTAAGGATTTATTTCCTGTTATTATGTCACAGAACTAGTAGAAGGTCCATTGCTCTAGCAATTGCACATTTTCAGAGTTCTGCCAGGATGATATCCAGTATAGGGTTTTGTTTTGTTGCACAACTTGTTGAACAAGGACTTCAAACAAACATATTGCATAAGCCTCTGCACAACCTCTTGTGCAAACAGTTGTGCTACTAAATACAAATGGTTACACAACTAGTGAAGGTGATTATGCAAAACAGTTTAAAATACTGTTTTGTACTGATGTTGGTCAAATAACTTTTTTTAAAAATAAAGTATACAAAGGGATCTTGTAGCACCTATAAGACTAACTAAAACAAAGAAGTTGGTGCCATGAGCTTTTGTAGACGAGCCTACATCTTCAGATACATAAGGTGCAGAAAGTTCATGCTACCAATGTAATCCAGCATGAGGTTTATCCTGATACCTGCACTTCTACAAGTGATTAATTCATTCTACAATCTCCATCATGATACTGACTTTAACTACAGACTTCTTGGACAGAATAACTAGACCAATATTTGGATTTTTCTGTTTCTATTTTCCCCTTCTTTTAGGTGCCACCTAAACTCCTGAAGCATTAAGCATTCTGTAGAATCTAAAGGCTTGCATAATTTTATGGCATTTTGATTGGATCTAATCAAGGCATTGCCCAATAGTGGATTTTTAATCACTAATGGATCCATATTATTCCCTTTGTTTTAGGTGTTTATATTGTTTTTAGTTTGAATGCCTCGAGTCCCACTCAAGACAAATAGGGCTTAGCTCCAACAATTTCAAGAATGCAGTTATACTCCACTCTAATTAGATTATCTAAAACAGATCCAACACTGTTCCATGGGCTTGTGTCATAGTGGAACACTTCATATTGGAATGTAAAATGCTCTGAGTGTATATACTTACATTTCCTTTTGATATTGACACCATTTTCTGATCCCCAAAATGATTAAACATGTGCAGAAGAAAATCAGAGCAGCTACAACTGCTGGCCAGGAGAAATGAGTATGTTCTGAATTGGTTGCAGTGCCTGAGAAAAACAAATAGAGAACCCTAGCCATCATATTTTAAAAACAATGAACAAGCTTCAAATTATCATCTCATCTAACATTTTGGACTGATAAATTTAGGCCACACTTCTTGTATATGTGTAGTCTGATTGTCCCACACAAATTGTGTGGAGTAGTTGCATGGACCCTAGAATTGTGGGGAGCATAGAATGGGAAGCTAAACTGGCAAAGGGGCTAAGTCTTCCAAATGACCAGGCACTGGACTACTGAACACATGTAGGGGACAAGTAAATACACTTTAATGATGACTAAATGTCAATGGGTGAGAGAGGTAACTTGTCCTCCTCCTGATTCTTGGTATACAGGTTTTCACATTTTCTTTTGAGAATATTATGTGTGAGATCCTGTATATTCTAACATATTCCCACAGCTTTCACTTTTTAAACTAGTGCATAGGTAGACAGAAGGCTGGCTGTGATCAGAGATCTTACAGACACTTTTGCCTTCACTTAATAGGAACCTACAAGCATTAAGAAAAGAGAAAATTGTATTTTTGTTTACTTGTGTTTTGCAATATTTCATTTATTATATTGCCATTGCTTTCAAGTTAGCCAGACTTGCTTCAGTCGATTGTTGTAATTTTAAAGAAATACAGTCTATTGAGCTTATCACATTGTTAAATAACTTGTCTTAGCTGATCTGGTTTAAAAATAAATGTAGGCGGCATCCAGGCCCTATCACAAGGGTTTTGCTACTGAAATCACCACCTGGGACCATCCTGGGGCCATCCCATGACCATCCCCACTCCAGGAGTCACTCCAGTGGCCATTTTCTCAAGTCAGAAAACTCCTGCCTTTGAAAAGAGTGATGCTGAGTGGCTCTAGGAGTGGGGATGGCCCTGGGCTGCATTTGGGCGGTGATTTTGGCAGCAAAACCCTTGTGACACTGCCCAAATTTGATTTTAAGCCGAATCAGGTAAGGCAAGTTATTTAACAATACGATAAGTTTCTAAGTTTTCATTGCTTTATATTTTAAAATATGCATCTGCAAAAAGGCAAGGAGAGGTGGAGAAAGAAGCACTTTCCATTTAGAGTAACTAGCAAAGAGAAAGATACTTGTGATTGTGCAAATTGGAGCTAGCCATTTCTGTGTTGCCTCACAATACATTTCTCCAAAAGGACAAGCCAAAAGGAAATCTGAGTCAGTTTGCACATATAAAGGGCTTGTAAAAGGTCATTTTTAAGATGACAAATCTTCATGGCCAGTGGGCCTGCTTCCCAGGGAATAGTGAGAGATGTGGCATAAGAAAGTAACTTTCCAAAGTCTAAAATTCTTTAGTAAAGTACTCCTTGGCAGCATTCAATCCATATATAATCTATTCATTAAGGGGAAAAAATGAAATGAAATGCATAGCTATAAGATGGGGGATGCCTGGCTTAATGAGACTATGTGTGAAAGGGATCTAGGAGTCCTAGTAGACCACAAGTTGAACATGAGTCAGCAGTGTGATGCCGCAGCTAAAAAAGGCCAATGCAATTTTAGGCTGCATTAATAGAAGTATAGTATCTAGATCAAGGGAAGTAATAGTGCCACTGTATTCTGCTTTGGTCAGGCCCCACCTAGAATACTGTGTCCAGTTCTGGGCACCACAATTCAAAAAGGATGTTGAAAAACTGGTGTGTGTCCAGAGGAAGGCAACTAAATTGTTGAAGGGTCTGGAAACCATGCCCTACAAGGAATGACTTAGGGAACTGGATATGTTTAGCCTAGAGAAGAGATGGTTAAGAGGGGATATGATAGCTCTATTTAAATATTTGAAGGGATGTCATATTGAGGAGGGCGCTAGCTTGTTTTCTGCTGCTGCAGAGAATAGGACTCAGAATAACGGATGCAAGCTACAGGAAAAGAGATTCTACCTCAACATTAGGAGGCACTTCCTGACAGTAAGGGCTGTTCGACAATGGAACACACTCCCTCAGAGTGTTGTGGAGTCTTCTTCTTTGGAGGTCTCTAAGCAGAGTCTGGATGGCCATCTGTCGGGGATTGTTTGATTTTGAGTTCCTGCATGGAAGGGGGGGTTGGACAGGATGGCCCTTGTGGTCTCTTCCAACTCTATGGACCTTATCACATGCAGCCCACAAAGCGATAACAAAGTGAAATAAGAATAAATCCAGTAATAAACCAGACGAAACCCCACAATACGCAAATGGCTATCACACGCACTTACCTTCATCGCGCTTTTAAGGAAAGCGCTCCCGGGAACCGTATTTGCTGTTCACACACAAGTGAGAAAATCTCGCACATGTGCAAGAAATGCTCTTCTAGCACATGCGCAATACAGCTGCGGCTGTCAGTTGCCGTGGCTGTCACCCCTTCCCAAGCCGGCTCTCTGAGGATGTCCTCCTTGGAGCGCAGACCTTGCGCGGGGCCTCACTCCAAGGAGGACGTCCTCAGAGAGCCGGCTTTCCGAGGAGGACCTCCTCTGAGTGCAGATCCTGCGTGGGGCCTCGCTCCAAGGAGGACCTCCCCGGAGAGCCGGCTCCAAGTGGGGCCTCGCTCCAAGGAGGATGTCCTCAGAGAGGCGGCTCTCCGGGGAGGACCTCCTTGGAGCGCAGGCAGGGAAATGCTCCCCAATACGTATTTTGTGATCAGACCAAATGGCAAAAGCGATATGATTCCCGTTGCGCAATTGTAATTCCTGAAGAAACCAAAATTCAAAAGATCTCGGTTCTTCACACATTTTGTCGGGGTTCTGTCGGGGTTCTGTGCAACATCGTGTGGACACACGGAAAAATAATATGTATTAGGTCGGGATTTCGTTTGGATTCTGTCTGCATTGAGCCCCGTGTGATAAGGTCCTATGATTCTATGATTCAAGTTTGGAAAAGATAATTGGAAGCAGTTATTTGTTGTACTGCAGACTGTGAGAGCAATCCAACTCTAAGCATGTAAACTTTCTCAAAGTATGTGCAATTTTAAAGCCCAAACCAGGATCTTGCATTGTGCCTTGCAGGCAATGGAACACAACTACAAGTTACCACCAGCTAACCCTGTTCAGGATATGGGCAGCCACATCCTGTATAGCTTTAATCATTATGCAGACTGCAGGCAGAGCATGTATCTAGGTCAACATAAAAAAATGGGACTGGCTGCCCAAGCTTCCCTTACTCCCTTCTCTTTATCTTGCTTTTGTCCCTCTGTTCCACATCTTCAATTTTTGATATTGTCTTCTTAGGTTGCCCTGCACTGCTTATGCCCATAGGAAGGCAGGATTTCTACCCAGCAGGGTACACAATGCAGAAGAAAAATGACTACAGCAACAATTTCACAAGTTCAATTGACTTTACAGAACTGCCCAGTTGTTATAAAAAGACACATGAAGACTAACTGGCTGGTAAAAACAAAGGGACTGGAATATTTTGTCTGGGGTTATATGTCAGGGCATAGAGATTTTAATCTGAGTTAGTATAGTTATTACTGAAGAATTATCTCTCTCTCTCTCTCTCTTTCTCTCTCTCTCTCTCTCACACACACACATGATTGCTAAAAATGTGACCCAGGTATAGAAAGTATAATTTTGCACAGAAAAATATTTTTTATTTTATTATTTTATTTGTATCCTCTCTTTCTCCCAGCACAGAATTCAAGGCAACTCACAGCAACTATGAGCCTTTACAGACTGCCAGAAATAGTGCAAATTGAGTCCACTTTAACTATCCTGGCTCAGTGCTAGGGAATGATGAAAATTGTATTTTTTTTTTCTGGGACATTGAGCCTTCTCTGCCAGAGAGCTCTGGTGCCACAATAAACTACAGTTCCCATGATTCCTTAGCACTGAGCCAGGACAGTTAAAGTGGCTTCAATGTGCACTATTTCTGGCAGTCTGTAAAGGCTGCTGTGCAGTTCATTCTTTCCTGCCCAAACAATCACATACAAAGTTTACACATAGGACCTTATCACATGGGGTCTAAAGCAGTCCCATTCCCATCGCATCCCCGTCCCATTCCGCTTCCTTTTCCCCTGTGTTCACA
>JAIPUX010001232.1:129220318-129230851 GCA_020142125.1 Phrynosoma platyrhinos
TGCGCATGCGCAAATGCATCACGACCACCATTTTGACTTCCAAAATGGCAGTCGTGACATGCGCCACTGAAAACACGCCCCGACGGTGGCGCGCGGTGGCGGCAGCGGCAACCTTCGGCCTGGGCCAGTAAGTTCGGGGCCCAGGTCCTTAACCAGCCCCCAGGCCGTAGCTTGCCAGTTCCTGTTCTAGATGTTGTTCTCATGAGGAAAATTTATTTTCACTTGGATCCTCTACTAGAGCACCATGGAAAGGTGATAAGATGAAAGCCATTGACAAAACAAACTCATATCTCCATTGGGAGATTGCAAAAGGTATGTGGAAGATGCAGGAGACACATAAAAAGATTCTTTCATCTGATCAGATGAAAGCTGAACATTTGGACCTTGTTCAGTACAAAGCCAACAAGATTTATTGTTCTATTGAAATCACCATCCCCACAGTGAAGCATGGTGGTGACAGCAAGGACTGGGAAGCTTGTCATGATTGGAGAACAGTACAGAACAATTCTAGAGGAAAATCTGTTTCAGATTGCAAGGAAGGTGAGACTTCAGAGGTTTGCTTTCTAATAGGACAACACAGAGCTAGAGTAACACTGGAATTGTTTAAAAACTAGAATTTGAATGTCTTAGAATGTCCCAGTCAAACTCTAGACTTCCATCTATCTGAGACATGATGGCAAGGCTTGAATGTTGTCGTTCACCGGTAACCCCATTCCAATCTTCTAAAGCTGCAGCAATTTTGCTAAGAAGAATAGGCAAAAATGACAGGATCCAGATGCACAAAGCTGATAGAGACTTCATAGCTATAATAGCTGCCAAAGAATGCCCACTTGTTTTTGTATGCTTAACTGTTGTGCTATATATATATATATATATATATATATATATATATATATTCATAGTGTTGAATATTTTGTTTACATCAAAGGGTTACACTACCCATTAAGTCAATTCTACTTCTACCCTGCAACAAAACAAAAATGTGCAAAAGTCAAAGGGTGTGTGTGTATATGGCATATATTATGCCTATTCCCTTCCCAATATTTCTAGTAGAGCAGAGCAGATACTGTAATAGAAAGATTAGAGTACAGTTAGTATTCTGAAGCTTTTTAGTTGATACATTTTTTGAGAAAATGACAGGAGATGTTTCTTATGAATAAACAGCACTTACTTCCTGTGGAGGAATCTGAAGTTGAAGGAACTTGCCTACTGGATATAAAGGATTCTGAAGTTGTGGTCTGCAACCCTGTTGAAAACAACAATTGCCTGAAATGAAATGGGCAAACTCTATAGTAATAGCTTAAGAACTTCATATTTGTACGTAAGCTGCTGATCTGATTCTTGATATGCAAGTTTAGGGGCGACCCAGAGCCTACGAGTTCAAGACCAAAACCTGAGACTTTGAGTAACATGGATGTATAATTATCGATTGGTTGATTCTATACCTTGCCTTTCTGTCATGATGGGATCCAAGGCAACAATGTCACATTTTGAAAGCTATGAAAATAAGTAAGAGTGGTGTTATTTTGTTGCTATAACAGGTAATGGTTTCAAGATACTTTCAGTTACTTTTAAAGACATTTTAACAGGATTTTAAAAAATTTTCTGTGAGAGAATCTGAAACTGCAGTAATTTGACTTTTAGATGGTATTGTGCCAAAGCTGTAGATGAAACCCTACTGAAAATAACCATTGCTACAGCAGATTAACTATCTAGTTTTATTTGACTGGTATAGCAACAGGCATATTGGCACAAACCATACCTTTGGATGCAGAGGAGCCCCCTCCACCTCAGCAGGCCTCAATTCTTGGGCAGGCACATACAAGGAGAAGTACTCCCTCAAGTATGGAGGTCCCAAGCTATTTTGGGCTTTAATGTCATCAGACATATCTTGAGTTCGGACTTGAAATAAATGAAGTATCATATCAGCTCCAATTACAGCATTTTAAAATTAACAAACTGAAGTAAAACACACCAGAAAAATTTCTATTAATCTGACCCTATTCAACTATTTATATGGCTTCTGGAGTGAATGGGTTGTATCATAGTTTACTGAAGACTGTTTCTTCAGATTTCATTTTGACAATAATTAAGACAAGCTTATGTGCATAAGCCATAAGATTAAGAGCCAGCATAGCATAGTGGTTTCAGTATTGGACTATGACTCTGAGGACCAGGTTTGAATCCCAGCTTGGCCATGGAAACCCATTGGGTGACCTTGGGCAAGTCACTCTCTCTCAGCCTCTGAGGAACACAATAGTAATCCTCCTCTGAAGAAACTTGCCAAGAACCCCCCATGACAGGTTTGCTTTAGGGTAACCATAAGTTTGAAACAATGTAAAGGCTCACAACAATGACATATGCATAGTGCATCATTTGGATTTCAGATGGATGGCAAGTTAAATCAACTCACCATAAGAAAGAGTAACTTCTTCAGATGAAATATTCAGTGTCTGATTTCCAGGGAAAAGATACACAGCCATGCATTTGTAAGCCTGGTTGATGGGTAACTGAATTGAATTCCATATTGTCAGCCAAGATCGCATCTCATAAAAACCTCCCACAAGTTTTGTAACATCATTTTGAATGGTTATTCCTTTTGGGTGGGGGAGGGAGAAAGAACATTTTAGAACAATTGAAAATTAGAACTCTATAAAACGCTGTGCATTCAGAACTTAACAATATAATTAAATTCATTATTAATGAAGTGTTTTAAGACATAGATGCTGTACAGTTATTGCCATTAAAAGGACACAAGCCTGCCTGAAGGCTTGTCATGTGAATGTGGCAAGGCAATGGGGAATGACAATGGATGTCAAATATAAAGAAATGGAGACTGGTTTGAACGTGGCTATATTCTACAAGACAATTAGGGAAACCTGCTGTTCTTCAAATGTTAGACTGCAACTCTCATCATCTGACTAACTGGAGCAGTTCTCAACAACTAAAGGCCCCCATGTTATTCATCACTACTCTAGAACATAGGGCTAAATCCAAATCAGTCCTAACCTAAGCAGACCCATAAAATGAATGGGACATGCTAGTAATTATTTTTTAAAGTCTCATTGACCTCTAGTTGGGACTAAAACTGTATTTAGCCCATGGAGTATATCATTTTTGAGTTTAAGAAGTTATTTATCCACAAATTATTATATCCCCCCCCCCACTCATAGCTACATGAGTACTCTATTGTTAAATCCAGACATGAAAAGATGCATAATTGAAATGTCATTTTGGGCAGTATTTGCATTACCTTCAGATTTGTCCTTCAGAGTTTGTCCATCCATATACCATAGGAGATTTGGCTTGGGAAATGCCTTCCTTACTACACAGGTAAAATTAGCCTATTAAAAATTAAACAAAATAATTTCAATTGTGCTAGACCGGTAAATGCAGTCTGAGGCTGCAGCCTTAAGCATATTTACATTGAACTCAACAAGACCTCCTTTGGATGGAAACATTAGGGCTGGGCTATATTATAATAAAAACATTATATCAATTAGCTGTTGAGAATTGGAATGCCCAGGTACCTTATTTTATAGAATACAGCAGGGGTAGGCAACCTGTTCCCTTTAAGGGCCGAGGGACTTCAGCTCCCAGAAGCCTCAGCCATGTTGGCCAATAGTCCCATGCTGGCCAATAGCTCCTGGGATTCTGAGAGCTGAAGTCCCTCGGCCCTTAAAGGGGACAGGTTGCCTATCCCTGGAATACAGTACTATATTCCATTCAAAGGACTGTAGGCCCTATGCTTGAAGTACTATCCAATCTGTCAGGTTAAATAAGTTACCTTAAGAAGGGGAGACAGAACGCTGAATTTGCCTGCTGGGTGACCTTGGGCAAGTCACATTCTTTCAGACTCAGAAGAGGCAACCCTCTCTTGAACAAATTTTACCAAGAAAACCCCCTGAAAAGTTCACATTGGGGTAATCATAAATCAGAAACAACTTTATGAAATCTCTGTCCTCACATTTTGATGATGTCCTTCTTTGTTTGGCAATATACAAGTGGACATCCTATTTGGAATGCTTCTTTTATTAATTACCAAAAAAAAAAAATCCTCTGCTTGAGTTCAAATCTAAAATCCCATCTACTTTCTAGTATTAGTTCTCCAACCCAATTCTCTTTCAGCAAATGACATCATTAGGTTTGGCATCACTCATACCACACCATACAGAATCCTTAGTAATGCTTACTCATAAATAGTAATTCCTGTATACCACTCAATGTAATGGCAATAGTTATAACATAAACAACTAGCAAAATTTAGATTATATTTTTATGTTACAATATCATATGCACAGCCTAAATTTATTTGCATGTACATAGTTTCATACGATTGAAGTGAAAATTTGGTAAAGAAGGAAAAGGTAAAGGGTTTATTTATTTATTTATTTATTTTCTATCCCATCTTCCTCCCACAAAGGGACCCAAAGCAGCACACATTATAAAAACACATTAAAACAACATTAAAAAAACAGTTAAAATAACCTAATTAAAACACTAGATAGCCACTGCAACTCCACCTCCCTGCCCCCCAGGCCTTGCCTGCTGCTGTATGGAGAACCCAGGTGGACAAAGCTGGAAAAAATTAGCCTCCTCCCAGCTTCATCCAGCCAGGTTTCTGTAATACAAGCCAGGTTGGCATGCTTATCCAGGATAAAGTCCTGGATCAGTGGTGTTTTACCATTCACTGACCTGGCATTGAGCAGCTCAGGGCTTTTCCTTTGACAAGTTTGTCTAGTCCTATCCACTTGTAAATCTGGAAACATGTGATGCCCCCCTCACCACCCGGGAACCACTCAGATCCTCTGTGTTTGACTGAGATCTTCCACCCCTCCCTAGTCACCCACACATGTGGTGAAAGAAACATGGTCCTCCTTCCCTCTTTTTTCTCCCCTTCCAGGAGAAAGAAGCCGAGATGATGCCAGCACCAAGGAGGCTCTGTGTGCAGGGTGATCCCTCTCCTTCCCTCTCCTTCCTCCTCCTCCTTGCCATGCCAAGCAGCAACAAACAAAAACCTTTCATGCAGAGTCAATATCTTCGGAAATATACAAAACAGTAAACACTGCCCAAGTTTAAAGTCCCTTAGAACAAACAATCTCTCCTCTTCTTATACATCCCTCTCCAACCCTGCCACTGAGCAGTCAGAGAGAAAGAGAGAGAGGACACCACAAACTTTTTCCCCTATGTACTCAGAAAACAGATCCCCAAATTCACCACCATGTCACCATATGATGGGTCTCTAAGGACGTTATCACACGTGGCCCAGAAACTGAAAATAAAGTGGAAATGAGGCATCCCGAAAATAAATGAGAAATAAACCTTGTTTCCGCAAACGTCATTACCTTCATTGTGAATTTAGAGTAAGTGCATTGAACGTCTACACACAAGAGAAAAAAAAACGTAAATGTAGTAGAAATGAGCCTCTTGCACATGCGCAGAGAGAAGAATGCTCACTGGAACCATGGCAACAGCAGGGAAATATTCCCCAATGCGCATTTGGTGATCACATTACGGTAAATACGTAATTACCGTAATTACGTATTTGCATTTCCTCCAGACAACTGGATTAGAAAAGATCGCGGTTAACACCAGTTTCTGTCCACTTTCTGTCCAGTTGCTGTGCGACGTCGTGTGAAAACACAGGGCACTAATCCAGTTTCGGTCTGGATTTTGTGTGGATTAACCAGCAGATTTTCCCCCATGTGATAACGTCCTATGTCCCCCTCCTGCTTCTGCTTTAGCTGGATGGGACCTCTTGCGACCACCTTAAATGAACTAAGCTGCCACAATCTACTGAATTGACCTCCCTTTTCCGAGTAACTCAATAGGAAGTTACTTTAGGGTTACGTTCCATCTCTGATGCTGAAGAGATTTTCCTCCTCTTTCCCAATCCTGGTGAGGAGAAGAAACTGAACAAAGGCACAGGTAAGAGGTGTGTGTGTAAAAAACTACTTCCAAGAAAAGAGTTTTATTCTAATTAAGGAATCTTCATAACAAAAGGATGCTCTTATGTGAGGGACACCTTTTCCCTAGGCATATTTTGAGATTACAAGATAGAAACAGAGTCAGCCATTTCAGCCAAATCAAGAAAAGAATCAAAAGATCTTAATGCAGCTAGCTAATACATTCCCTAATGCTACTTGTTGAACAGATGGGATTTGTAGTCTTTTATATTTATGGGACTAGCTGAGAGCATGAATTCCATGGTCCGGCTCCAACAGCTTCCTTTGTTTTCAAAACTTTTCCTCACGGTCTTTTCCCAGCTTTTTATCACCTGTGCTCAGAACCATCTCAAAGGTTCTCATTTCTGCCCAACTGCTCATCTCATTGGACAATTGTTATCTTGTCACTCAGTGATGCTGAGCTTATTAAAATATAACTGAGACTCTTCCCACATTTTAACTCTTTATTAACTATAAAGATGGTTCAGATAATGAGAGGACTCCTCATTATTACAAAGACCCTCAGGATAACCTGCTCCCTTGTATTATTTGAAGGTTAATGAGACTGCATCTACAGTGCAGAAATATTCCAGTCTGGCACCACCTCAACTGCCATGGCTCAATGCTATGGAATTCTGGGAACTGTAGTTTGTTGTGGTACCAGAGCAGAGCCCAGACCTCAGAATAAACTACAGTTCCCTGAATTCCATAGCATTGAACCATAGCAGGTGTCAAACCAAATTATTTCTGCACTGCAGATGCAGCCCAAAATGTTGATAGCCCTAGATAAATAAATCCACAAATACAGATATCATTAAGAAAAGGATATGTAAATCCTTCCAGATTAAAAAAAGGAAAAATTGTCAAAACATTGCCTTACCCTCCAATCACCAAGAGCATTTTTAACAGTGCAGCATAAACAAAGCCACAAAAATATTAGTACTGAAATACTTCATAGAATGAAGAAGTGGTGATCATTACTGTGCCTCTGTCAGACAAATGGTTAATCTAAACACACTAGAAGGGAAGGAGATGTGGTGCAGTCCCCTGCAGACAGTGCTTAAGATGAGAACATTTGCTCACAGGAGCCTTATTCTTAACTTAGGCAGAGCAAATGCCAATGTGTTTCAACAAAGAAGGGCTATTAAGAAACCTGTTTATGTTTTATACCTGTGGAATATTTCTTAACAGAGGGTTTTAAACTGAATTTGCTCTGAGATACAAAGTATAAATAGGGACTTATAATTTCCAGCCATTTTTGTTTAGTTCAGAGCCATGATTTAAAGGCTTCCTGTTGATCATACAAATAATTTATTTCACTTTTTTCTGTGGGTGGAAAAGTGACTAGAAGAACTGGGAAGGGGGATAACAATATATGTGATGTAAATAACTCATCCTTAATCTATCAAAGTAGGCATTTAATACATGGGTACTTATTTTTCAACACAGATAAAAGGAGAATGCTTCAGCCATATTCCCCAGTCAAAATTTGGCCAAATATATGCATAAAAGCTTAATTAAAATGGAGAGCAGATGGGTTTAGCCCAAATCATTCATGAAATAGGAAATAAGAATCTATCTGTGATTTAGTATAATCCACTGCTTTCTTTGCTAAAAACATTATCCCTTAAGTTACATATTACCCCAGTATTTCTCAAACTGAGGATAAAGTATTGTCTGTAAGCAAACTGTTCACCTCCATGTTAAATATGTGGATGGTTTCTGAGAGGCTACCATAAAGTAGTATTTGAGCCAAGAGGAAAATTGAGTCCATGGAAAACCCTGAAAAATGTTACCTAGAATCCCTGGGCAAAGGTGTATTGCAAAATTTCTGTTAAGTTCCTACTACTATATATCAGCAAAAGATCATTTAAAATACAGTATTATTTGACCATTCTGAATTCACTCCTATAAAGAATCAGAATAATACCAGAGAGCCTAGGAATTGTCTTAAGAGATTCTGGGACTGGTAGCCCCAAAATGCAATTGTTACAAGCTCTGATTTATTTATCTGGGGAAAGGTCTATCTGGACAATGTCATATTTTTAAAATATATACCTTATGCAGGACAGCCAGTGTGGTGTGCTTGTTTAAATATTGGAGTAGGACACTGAGAGGATTCAAATTCACATTTGGTTATAGAAACCCACTAGGTGACCTTGGGCAAGTCACACTCTCTCAGCCTTAGAAGAAGACAAAAGCAAACCCCCTTTGAACAAATTCTGCCAAGAAAACACCATGATAGGTTCACTTTAGGGTTGCCATAAGTCAGAAATCACTTGAAGGCACACAACAACAACCTTATTCAGAGATATTCAGTGTTTGTTTTTCTCATTACTGAGCATAATTTTTCTCCCATTTTATTTGATAACTGGAAAGAGGTGACTGTTCACCATAGCTGGACAGATTTAGTCTTACTGGATCAATTTTTGTTTTGTTGCTAAAGACATCAACCAGAAACACCAACTGGATTCAAATGAAAAACAGTTGTTTTGTGGCCAGACACACCATTACAGAATGAGAGTGCATGTTGCTGGGCCAAGGCAATTTGCTTTTAATATGTGAGCTGACAGTTCTTTCACCCATAACATTCCTGATTTTCGTCCAGTCATCCATAATTTCAGCAGTCTGAATGGCCTTGTTCGCTGAATATTCACTGGTGTTGTTAGATAATATCCCACCAAAACACTTTGCTGATCTAAAGCAAGTCACCAATAGATCCCAATCTACCTTCTGCTCACCCTGCCATGTTCAGACCTGTGCAGACATAGATGTAAATTTACTTACCGGTACCTTTCCAATGAAGCTTGCATTGTGGGTAATAGAGATTTCTGGTTTCACTTGAGCAGAAAAAGAAAAGGTAATTTTTAATTAATTAGACAGCAACTGTTTCAGCATAATAAGTTCTTGCACCAACAAACATTGGTCTGTTTTACATAACAGCTATAAATTAATTATATATTGCCCATCCAATGATAGTGGAAAGATGAGGTTCACCATTTAGAAACAGTATTAATTTTTTCCCCAATAGCCCAGCATCCTCTGTCTCTATGGAGCTTATCACATTACCTTTTACTTCAAATTTAGCCTCCCAGGATGCAGCCGGGACATGGCATGGAGGCGGGAATTATTGCATTGTAATTGGCTGCTGAATTGCTGGGCGACTGCAGCCCAGATCCCAGCCACTCTCAGCTGGCCCTTTTTCAAAGCTGACAAACTCCAGAGTTTTAATGGTGGCCGGCTGAGTGCAACAGGGACCTGGGCTGCAGTCGCCCAGCAATTTGGCAGCAAATTACAATGTGATAATTCCTGCCTCCATGTCATGTCCCAGCTCATCCTGGGAGGCTAAATTTGAAGTAAAAGGTAATGTGATAAGCTCCTTAGCTACCTTACTAGTAAATACCAAACATATTTTGTAGGGATTTATGTCGTCTATGGCTCAGAGCTTGGCAAAATTATTGTTTTGCTATGCCAGCTGGAGGATCTTAATAATTACAGTCCAAAAAGTTAACTTTTCCAATCTCTGTTGTAGCTTCCAGTTACCATACAGGAGGCGGGTATGAAGCTAGGCATTACCTATATACAAGGTGTAAAAAATTATATATATATAATTTATATGCATAAAACCTTTTCTATCTTTAGAGACTTTTTATGTGTTCAAATCCAGACTGAATATGCAGTTGTTGAAGACACCTTCAGAATACCCTGTCTCAGGTCTAGATGCTAATTTAGCACAGAAAATTCCAGAGCAGCCATGGAGAATGTTGAAGGTATTAAAATAATCTGGATATCATAATCTAATGTTCCTGTCATACAAAAGAATGGGAGAAAGCATTGATACATGCAGAGGCCATAAGATCCTCCACAGGATCTTGGAATACATCAAATGCATCCAGGGTTGCAGAGCTAAGAATGAGAGAACACTATTTTCTGAGGCTTTAAGAGGCAGACCATGCTTTCATTTCCATAACTGATCTGACTTTATTCATGAATCCACTTCCCCCAATAGAAAATCTATTTAAATAATTAGAACATGACATATTTCACTGCTGTCACATTCTGTCATGAACTGTTGTAATTGGTATCTTTTCTTATTATACATCCTCAAAAATTTATTTCTAGTTAGAGAAAGACAAAGAAGGAAATACTGTGGCACATTTATTTGCTTTTTGTTTTTGTTTTTTTGTTTTTTTAGAGTGAGTGGGTCTTCCACACCCCCAAATCTGTTCTTCAGAAATCTTCACTGCATTTTGGGTTCTGTAAGCAAATTAGCAAATAAGTCACTGGATCCTGCAAACAGAAATTCTGTCATGGGAATTCTCTGCTTGGCATTCATTGATTTCACAATGTTACAACTGCATCTGAGAACAAAGGCATACTTTCCCTCCTGGTCCAATGAACTACCATCCAACTGTCTGATTTTCATGTTTATTGCAGTAATCTTCAGTAGCAACTACGGGCTTCCACATTCAGTTGGGTAGTGAATTTGCCATGGGTTTTAGCTGTACAAAGGTTACATGTATTTCCCTATTAACCCAATAATCAGTTCAGCACCTCAGCACTTTTGATAGCTCCTTTGAGGTTCAGA
>JAIPUX010001232.1:129231149-129243586 GCA_020142125.1 Phrynosoma platyrhinos
GGCGGTTATTCTGGGAAGGCTTGGGATTCAAAGCAGATGTACTGCCCCATTAACATGAAAATCACTAGCCACTACTAGTGTCATGAACATCTTAGCCTTGGGAAAAGCACTTCCACCAAATTCATTCAAAATGAGGAATGTTAGTACACTCTGCATACTTCACATTATATTTGGGGTCTCCATATTTTCACATTCTCATATCTGGAGCCAGCATGTTCATAAGAGGTCACAATAACTAAAGAGCTCTGTTTGAATTACTATCATGTGTTTGATTGCACTCTTGTATCTTTCTAAACAGAACTTTTTTAATTCACCCAAATTTGGATTCACCTCCTCAGAGAGTACTGGTATGTGCAGGTGCCAATGATCCTAAGGTTACCCAGCCTCTTGCAAACTTGAGCTGATTTCTCCCAACATTTAAAGAGAAGCTGGCACACTTGGTGGGGACACCCAGCCCCCCACCTTTGAGTAACAAGAGAGAAGACATCTTGTTTTGAGTGTTTGACATAGCTTATGCTCAAAAGTAGGATTTTTAGGACCATGACAAACTCTGAATGATTCTGATTGCTGGATGTATGACATGATAGGTATGTCATATGAGCACCACATCAAAGGCTGATATATCTAGAATCCATTAGGAATGTACACTCTTAAACTATTTCATGAGATACCATGGTTACAATTGTTAGCCCAGTTCCTCCCACTCCAGTCAGTATGGATTCCTTGCCATTATATATTATTGTGTGTGTGTGTGTGTGTGTGTGTTGGGGTATTTTTTTAAAGGATTGTACCTATGGATTCTATTAGCATTATGTAATAGAAATTTATATATATTAGCATATTAATCTTATGTGTGAAACTGTTGTCGAGCCACATGTTTGGAAATATATTTCAAAACTTCTGCTCTTGAATGCAATGTTTTTTTTTCTTTTAAAAATCAATCTTAATTGTTTGCAGCTTTATAAACACTCTAGCACATTTTGATCTGAATACGTTTTGTATAAGAGTGTAAAATTAAAATATTTTACTAATTGGCAATACAGCATGCATATTTTCTCTATTTGATTTTTTTTTTTTTTATGGTTAGGAATCATTTCTCTCTTTTCACAGAATAATAGAACTATAGAGTTAGAACTGACCACAAAGGCCATCTAATCTGTCCACCTGACATAAACAAAAACGGGGATATTCTGAAAATATGCAACACTCAGAAAGCCTATTTCATACTTTATTAATGGGAATGCAACTTCATGCATAGAAAATGGCACTGGGAGAATCTGACATGTGACTACCTTCATGGGAAGAAGATGCTCCAGCATATACACATTGAACATGGCTTCTTCAGAGGGGAGTTCTACTACACATCCTTCCATACAATCAGGAATCCCAGTTGTGCAGGACTCAAGATCATGAGGAAGTTTACAGTTGTAGACTTCCTCAACAAAGATTGGTTTCTCTGGGACTTTGGAGGCAGAGTCAGCACTCTTGTTCCACCACCCCCACAGACATCTTCACAATAATTAAAAAAAATTGTTATACATTTGGACTGCAGGATATCCTGACTTCTCTGGGAGATGAACAAGTAAAACAGAAAGACAAAACAAACAATAAAACTAGACTGCATGTGGGATAAACGTAATGGTGTGCACAAAACCAAACACTGGAAAGATCTACAAACATTATGGAGATTATCACACTACACTCTTAAAATGTTGCTATTCTACTATAGGGATGCAGTGGCTCAAGTGGTTAAGATGCTGACTCTGTTGACTGCAAGATCGGCAGATTGGCAGTTCAAGGCCTGGGTGCTGCATGATGGGGTGAGCTCCTGTCACTAGTCCCAGCTTCTGCAAACCTAGCAGTTCAAAAGCATGCAAATGCAATAAATAGGTATCTGTTGGAAGGTAAACAGCATTCTGTGCAATCATGCTGGCCACACGATGACAGAGTAGTCTCTGACAACGCTGGCTCTTTGCCTTAGTAAAAGAGATGAGCACCGCCCCCTATGGTTGGACATGACTTGACAACCTTATCAACGGGAAATATTTTACCTTTACCTATTCCACTTTAACTGCTTAGGCTGCCTCCTGTTGCATTCTGGGATTTGCAGTTTAGGGAGAGGCATTTAATATATTCAGCCAGAGAGGTCTTAGGTTTCACTGAACTACAAACTCCAGAATGCAACAGGAGGCAATCAGAGCAGTTAAAGTGCAATATCAATGCCTTAAGAGTGTAGTGCAATAATCTCCAGTGTCTATAGCTCTCCTTGTGACCATGTTACATGTTTCTGTATTAGATGAACTTTTCTTTCCATTTGTCATTACTTTTCAATGTCATTTGAAGATCTAATTTTCACCTGTTACTAAAAAAAACCCCACAACAAACTTAGCAGGAACGCCAAGAGAACTTCTCTGGGCAAGACCTTCACTTGATGGGATGCCCACCTGCTTCATCACTTTTGGTGGGGCTATCAGAAAAAGGGCCCTGGACCATGATCTTAGGGACCTGCATGGGAGGTTATTGCTCTACAGGACCCTGCTCCCAACCCATTTACAACCTTAAAGGATAACACCATCACTTTGAATTGGGCCCAGAAATAGGCTTGTGATTACTGGAAATTGATGGGGGGAGGAATACTATGGCAGCATGATTAACTCAACCAGTCCCACTTAATAGCCTTGCCATCTTGGATGACATGCTAAGGAATTTCCAGTTATAGGTAAATCTCTGTTAGTTTACTTGATGGGTATTTCTTGGAAATCAGATGTAAACTTTTCTAAAATTGCTGGAATAAATGTGCTGTATAAACAATGCATTAATTTAATATTAATTTTGTCCATTTCTAAGACTGAACAGAGTGCACAGAGCACAAGCAGACTAGTTTTCTAAACCAATCAAGCTGCTTTGTGATTTGAGGGCACCTCTAAAAGGTTGCAGTGGTCCAAAACACACTGCAGAAATAATCCAGTTTGAGACTGCTCTAACTGCCCTGGCTCAGTGTTACAGAATCCTGGGAATTGTAGTTTATTGTGACACCAGAGCTCTCTGACAGAGAAATGTAAATGTCTCACAAAACTACAGTTCCAAGAATTCCTTAGCATTGAGTCAAGGTAGTTAAACTGGATTATTTCTGCAATGTGTTTTGGACCCGTGTACACCATACAGCCTGGTCAGGCTTAACTAGCACTGGTTTGGTTAATTATTCCTGCTTGATCATGTAACTCACTTATAGTATCAACTGGCATCAATCTTAACAGCTTCAATAACACTGATTAATTGGCAGTGAATCACATATTACTCTTTTCAGAAATGGAAAAAATGTAGCTACCATTGGTTGATATTAGCCACTGGCAGATAACTAGGGGTGTGTGCAGATGGGGAGCTCTGGGCCACCCTGGGAAGCAGCAGATCGGGGCAGTGGCTACCCCACACTGCGACCCCGATCCTCCCTTTTGCCGCCCCAAAAATAGTGGCAAAATGCTGCTTCTTTCAGGGGTGGCAAAAGGCCGCCCTAGGAGCCTGTGCATGGCTCTTCAGCACCCTTTCTGGCGCAGCGTGTCAGAACGCTGCACCGGAAGAGTGTCCTGACACCACACGCCGTGTGTAACTGCGTGCAGTGTCAGGATGGCATCAGCGTGGTATTGGGGTGGCTGGTGTGTGGCTGCCCCACCCCAACTGTGCCTCCAAGTCGGCCCTTTGGGCTGGTCTGCAGAGTCCCTAAGAGCATGGGTCCTCCCCACTTGCTGCCTGTGTGAGGTTTTTTGCCTCCCACTGTTGGGTCCTTGCATCATTTGCCTTGTTCTCTCTATAACACTTTGATGATTATCTCCAGCCCATGATGTACTCCTGCCTTCCAAGATACTTTCCAAGGTACTGTCTCCCTCCCCCACATGGCTCATTTTAAATCCCTCCTGATCAAATGTTTGAGACTATTGGCAAAAAAAAATTCTGCCAACCTGTGTGAGATGCAGCCCATCTCTTGCTAGAAGTCCACCCTCGTGGAACTGCAGCCCATGATCCAAGAATCCAAATAGTTTTTGGTGGCACCATCTACGGAGCCAGTTATTCACATCTGCTATTTTCCTTTCCCTTCCTGGACCGTACCCTTCAACTGGGAGAAGAGATGAGATAACATTGCAGGGCTTTGATCTTGATTTAAAGGTCATTGTGCCATGTCTCATAAATTTTTGTAAAGTTGGGGTGGAGGACTATAAAGCCAGTATAATCTGTTGCCTTTATATACACAGGTGATTTTTCACTATATTGTTGTATGCTTTGAGAATATAATCCTAAATTTATATGTTTGTGTCCAGAGCTGAGGAAAGTTACTTTTTGGAACATAAATGACAGAATCTTCAAAACAACATGTCCAATGGGAATTAAAGGATTTGTAGTCCCCAAAAAGAAAGAAAGAAAGAAAGAAAGAAGGAAAGAAAGAAAGAAAGAAAGAACTTTGCCCAGTTCTTCTTATTCCTCCTTAAAACATTTAAATTATCTTAAAACAATGGAAAACATATTCCTTATTTATAGAAGAATTACTGCTCATGCTTACCAAACACTTTCACATCTGTAGTGCTCTTAATAATTCTTCCAGGCTGGTAGAAGATAGAACAGACAAATTTCTTGCCATCGTCAAGGACTGATACAGGTGAAATAATTAATGTGTTCTCTGGATTAATTTTGATTCTCTCCTTCAATGTTGTGGAGTTGGTTATATATCCAGGTGCATAATAGGTCTGTTTACTTATAAGTAACTCTTCATTCTTATTCTCTTTCTGTGTGAAATAAGAGTTATGTTATTGACTAACTGTCATCTGGCAGTCTCATGAGTTTTCCTCCTCTCTTTCTTTTTTGAATCAACACTATAGAGCAGGGGTAGGCAACCTTTTTGAGCCGGGGGGCTGGGTTGCTGTCCCTCAGACAATTGGGGGGCCGAAGCACCAAAAATAAATAAATTAATTAATTAAAATTAAAATAAAAAATATGCATGCACGCTCTCTCAGCCCTAGAAAAGCCATGGCAAAACCCCTGTGGAGATTTTGCCAAGAAAACCCCAAGAACAAGTAATAACAACTATAATCAATGTCATCATGGCGGGCAGCGGGGGCGGGCGGCAGCAGGACTGGCCTGGGGCCGGTTCAAAGGCCTCGGGGGTCTGCATCCGGCCCCTGGGCCTTAGGTTGCCTACCCCTGCTATAGAGGATAATACTAATAATCAGCATTCCCCAAACACTCCAGAAGTTGTGGATGACAATCCCAAGCATCTATGACCACAGGCCATGCTATCTGGGATGAATGGGAGTTGTAGTCTAAAACATCTGGTGGGCACTAGTTTGATGAAAGCTGCTACTAAGTATTACTGGTATAAAAGCAATTGCAACATGTGTATAGATGAACCGTGGCAATTAAACTTACCAAGCCTCCACCCTTTCTAGCATGAGAAACACACCAGGCCATTTTATAGCTGTGAAAATAGAGATGTATCAGCAAGCTCGGACTTTCTGTTTCCTTGGAGCCAACCAACATACTGTAGCCCATTTTGCTTTCACTTTATTTCTTCTCTTATATGACCTGTGTCCTATGCTATGGGAACTTTGGCCCAGGCAATCTTAGGACCAATTAGAAGGTGATGTTAAAATGCATAATAATAACAAAGCTTTTTAAAGAAATGCATTCTTATAGCCAATATATATATATATATATATATATATATATATATATATATATATGAGAAATTCAATTATTACTTGTTGCAATGTCATCATTTTTAAGCACCTTTGTTGCCTTGTCTTCCTCATTGTTCTCTTGTTACTTCTCATTATCTTTTTTTGACCATGCTTAATTTCCAGATCAGAGGGGATCTGATGCCTTTAGTATATTTACAGGTATAGTATAAATTGCTTGAAACTCATTGCTTTCAAGCTTTGATTATCACCATTAGGTTATTTAAAAAAACAAAAAACAAAACAGATACATGTGGACAGTGTGATGAGGGCTGAATCAGCCAAGCAAAGGGTTTTCTTAGGCAAGGAATACTGAGAGGTGATTTTGCCTGTTCTTTCCTCTGAAATATAGCCTACAGCACCTGGTGTTCATTGGCATCTCCTATCCAAGTACTAACCAGAAAAAAACAAACACTGGAAAGATCTATAAATGTTATAGAGATTATCACACTACACCAGGGGTAGGCAACCTTTCCCCTTTAAGGGCCAAGGGATTTCAGCTCCCAGAATCCCAGGAGCTATTGGCCAACATGGCTGAGGCTTCTGGGAGCTGAAGTCCCTCGGCTCTTAAAGGGGAAAGGTTGCCTACCCCTGCACTACACTCTTAAAATGTTGCTATTCCACTTTAAGGATGCAGTGGCTCAAGTGGTTGAGATGCTGACTCTGTTGACTGCAAGATCAGTAGGTTGGCAGTTTGAGGCCTGGGTGCTGCATGATGGGGTGAGCTCTTGTCATTAGCCCCAGATTTTGCCAACCTAGCAATTCCAAAGCATGCAAATGTCAGTAGATAAATAGGTACCACTTCTGTGGGAAGGTAAACAGCGTTCTGTGTGATCATGCTGGCCACATGATCACAGTCTCTGACAATGCTGGCTCTTCAGCTTAATAACAGAGATGAGCACTGCTCCCTATGGTCAGACATGACTTGACAACCTTTGTAATGACTTTAGTTCTTTGAATCATAACTTTAACTGATTACATTCTAAAACTAACTTTCTGAGTTTTGCTCCCATTAAACTTAGGAATGTTTAATTTTATCCGAAGGTTCTCAAGAAGGTTTGTTAAAGGTATGAATTTGAATATTTATAAGAAAGAATAAGCATTCATAAATTATAAATGAACTGCTGTGTATTTTCTATATAGCTGTGGTCTTTTCTAATATTTATATTTCTTCACACTTCATCCCAAACCTATAGCATACTATGCTTTTGTTTGAAGAGTTTCTTCAGAAAAGTATAGAAAAAGCAGAAAGATTTAAATGAAAAAAGTCAACATGGAGAACGCTTTGAAGATATTAACCTCTTTTACACTTTCCAACATATATATTTTTTTTATAAAAAATAGAATTTTGAAATTTTACTGTTTTAGATTGCAACTTGTAGGTAACTGGGGGATTCATGGGAGCTGTCATACCAGCAACAATATTTCCAAACTTTCAGAATGGGCAGCTGGAGATGTAAGCCCAATGGAGACAGTACTGTGTTACTCTGATGAGCAACAACAGTTGCAGTACAGTGATGGAAAATATAAGAACTGATGGAAACCTGTCTCTGTTCCATGGTGTCACCATGGGCCCTCTTATTTTCATTTTAGAGTGCCACACAGTGGTAGACCACTGCCATATAGGAGAAGAGAACAACTGCAACAGAACATATTTGGAGAATGATGGGCACTTAAAAATACTAGAATGATTACTGATTCAGTTATATTTACATAATAATAATAATAATAATAATAATAATAATAATAATAATAATAGTTTTCAGTTTTCCTTCTATTCCTTAAATTAGATTACTACAACTTGCTCTCCATTGGGCTGCCCTTGAAAAGTGTTTGGAACCTGGAACTAGTGCAAAATGTAGCAGTCAGACTGGTGTCAGGTGTGCATTTAAGATTCTGTTTAACATTAGTCTTACAAGGGGCCTTTGCAGACTGCCAGAAATAGTGCACATTAAATTGAGGCACTGCCCTGGCTCAGTGCTAGGGAATCATGGGAACTGTATTTTATTGTGGCACCAGAGCTCTCTGACAGAGAAGGCTCAATGTCTCAGAAAAAAATACAATTCCCATGACTCCCTAGAACTGAGCCAGGGCAGTGCCTCAATTTAATGTGCACTATTTCTGGCAGTCTGCAAAGGCCCAAAGTCTCTGCTGGCTTCCAATCTGCTTCCAAGTTCCATTCAAGGTGCTGGTTTTGACCTACAAAGCCCTAAACTGCTTGAGACCAGGATATCTGAAAGACTGCTTCCTCCCATATGAGCCTGTCCAAAAATTTGAGATCCTCTATGGAAGTCCTGTTGAGTCTTATAACACTTGGTGAAGTCAAACTGTTATGCATAGCTAACAGGGCTTTCTTTTTAGC
Organism: Phrynosoma platyrhinos; assembly: GCA_020142125.1. Lineage (NCBI taxonomy): Eukaryota > Metazoa > Chordata > Lepidosauria > Squamata > Phrynosomatidae > Phrynosoma > Phrynosoma platyrhinos. The sequence goes on from JAIPUX010001232.1 coordinate 129,239,235, forward strand.
AGCACTCCAATTGCAGAGTATCCCCACTCCTGGTGTCACTTGGGGTGTGTGTGGGGGGGGGCTGCCAGGAGGGGGCAGTGGTAGCCAAAAGGGTGAGCGCGGGTCTCTCCTTTGCCACCACTGTTTCAAAGCCAGGAGAGATGAACTCAGGCCTTTTCTTCACTATGGTGGCAGAGGTCTCCTCCTGAGGAGGTCTCCATAGCTGCAGCAATGCCAGGAGAGGTGCGCTCAGAGGCCTTCACTGCCATGATGAAGCTGGGAGGGGCACAGTAGGCATGACCAAGTGTTAAGCCTGATGGCAGGGAACTGTCTAATTAACCATTTGTAAGCTGCTCTAAGTGCCTTTGTGGCTGAACAGTGGGATATAAATATGCCAAATAAATAAATAAATAAATAGGTGTCACCCTTCCTCTGGGGTGTCACCCAGTGTATGCTGCACCCCCTAGTAGAGCATTCCTGTCAGTAGCCTGTTATACATCTTTGCAATTCACTAACAGGGGTAGTTACATAAGCTACATAAGATAGAAGGTAATATTCCTGTCAGTGGCCTGTTATACATCTTTGCAATTCACTAACAGGGTTAGTTACATAAGTTACATAAATTAGAAGGTAATATAAGGATTCCAGTGCATGTCTCTGGGCCTAAGGAAGGATGCTTCTGGTCTCTTGTGGCGGATGTTAAAACAGGTTAGCAACCTATAAATTATGGGGGAAAATGCTGACATTTGAGAGAACTAATTGTTGAACAAGAGGAGTAATAGTTTCAGTAATATGACTGTCATGGGATCATTCTATGGTACAAATGGATGGGAATTATGTGATGGACCATGCAAGAAGGAAGGAAGGAAGACATGGTGATGGCACATTTTATACAGTGAAAAGTGTGGTTATGAGGCACTTCTCTGTCTTGATCTAATTGTTCTCAGAATTTGCTTGCTGTTTAACTCCTCTATATGGCTGACAATAACAAGTAAGCAAAACTCACACTGATCTTAAGATGTATGTGTGTGTGTGTGGTTCTCCATGAAGTTTCATGTCATAAAAAGTTACCAGTGTTTCAAGAAATTATGTCACTGCTTCTTTACTTCATCTGTTTGTATATTTATTGCAAACTAGATTAGCAAGCCCCAGTCCATGTTGGGACATAAATACATATGCTGAAACCTCAGCTTAGAAAAAAAAATGCACTGAAGTTTTCAGAATGGTCATGCTGGTTGAGGTATTTTGGAAGTTTTAATCAAGGAATACCCTAGTATTCAGAGAAAAGTGATGAAAAACCTCCTTTGAATATAGCTTGCAAAGGAAACCCTATGACAGGGTTGCCACTAGTTGGAGGTGACCTGAGAACACATAAAGCAACAAAAAATCAAATAAAGGTGGGAGGGGGGATCATTTTTCCCAGCTGAATTACACATGTTCTTCTTGCTAGTACGTAGGATTCTTACTGCATTAATCTGGTCTATGTGACAGTGTTACATTACTATTGTTTCTTTGCTTTAAGGGTAGACAACAATTTGCACCAGAAAACAGAGCCATCCCCTTTATAAGCTCATATTTCTATTCTTAACTCACACAGCTAAAGCTTAATGTTTCTGTCTGTCAAAAGGTACAGCATTTCTTTCTCCTACCAGTGTGTGGAAAAAAAATGTTACTTACCACAAACCATTTCAAAGAAGCATTTGTCAGGTTTTCAGAAGGCACATCTTTCAAGCATGGAATTTCCAGGGTCTGGTTTAACAGTGTTTCTATTACAAAGTTCTTGTCATCTTGTATTATGCAACAGTATGAATATAAAGAAATAAAATTAGGGGTAAAATCATAGTATAGAATACTGTAAAGTTAGATTATCCCTGTTCTGTTGGTGTAGACTGTGTTGATTCTATCAGTATTTTATATCTAGTGGTTTCATTATAATTCTGAAGAAATAGAGAGGAATATATCTTAGATATAGGTACCTCTGATTTTTACAGCAAAGACTTTTACAACACATGTAAATGAGAAATGCCATATGTACAAATTAAGATTAAGAAAGGAAGAGGAAGTTGAGCTCATATAACAAATATATATTGCCTAATGGAGTGCACCAAATAGCCTTTGATTGTATAGATTATGAAAACTATGGATCATTATAAAAGAAATGGGAGTGCAACAACATCTTGATGGGTAACCTGTACTCTGGACAAGAGGCAACTGTTAGGACAGAATATTAGAGAAACAGAATGGTTTCCAATTGACAAGAGAATCAGACAAGGATGCATTTTATCAGCCCAGCTGTTTAATTTACATACAGAACATATCATAAAGAAATGAAGATTAGAGTAAGAAGAAGGAGGTGTGAAAACTTGTGGGATGAAAAATCACCAATATAAGAGATGCTGATGACACTATATTATTAGCAAAGAGGCTGTTCACATGGGCTAAATCAGGGGTAGGCAACCTTTCCCCTTTAAGGGCCGAGGGACTTCAGCTCCCAGAAGCCTCAGCCATGTTGGCCAAAAGTCCCATGTTGGCCAATAGCTCCTGGGATTCTGGGAGCTGAAGTCCCTCGGCCCTTAAAGGGGAAAGGTTGCCTACCCCTGGACTAAATAAAACATCCTCCCCCATCCTACTGATGAGCAGTCTGGAGATCCAGTGCTCAGTTTTGGGGTGAACAGTCTGGGGCGAATATCACTAAACCTGCCATGAAGCCCTTTACACTGTTTTTTTTAAGCTACCTTTTGCTCTGGTTTTTCTGGAGCACTCCAAAGTGATGGCAAGTGGCTGTTTACAATCCACCCCATTGTGTTGCTGCCACTGAGCATCACTCTTAAACAAGGCACCCAGCCATGTGATTAAGTCTGGGCATCTTGTTTTAAGCCTCAAAGGGAACAATGCGCAGTGCCAGTGGGCAGCACAAGAGGACATGTATGTGAACAGCTGTCTGGCATCATAACAGAGTGCCCAGGTAACAGGAGAATGTTGGGGAAGCTTCAGGGCCAGAATCCTCCAAACTGCCATTAAAGTATTCTGGTTTGTGTGGATTCAGCCAAAGACTTGGAACAACAGCTGCTGAAACTTAAGGAAGAAAGTGCAAGAGCAGGGTTACAGTTGAACATGAAGAAAGCAAAAATAATGACCACAGAGGAGTTACACAGTTTAAAGGGGTTGATGAAATAATCAAAAATAATTAAAGTTCTCTATGCCTTGGCTCAGTCATAAATCAAAATGTGGTCCAGAACCTGGAAGAAAATGAAAACTTGGAAAGGTATCTATGAGGTAGCTAGAGAAGATCCTCAAGTGTAACAATATATCATTAAATACCAAAGTCATTCATGACATAATATTTCTCATTTCTATGTATGATTGTGAAAGCTGGGCAGCAAAGAAAGCTGACAGAAAGGAGAATCAAGCCATTTGAGTGTAATGCTGGAGAAGAGTTTTCATTATACTTTGAGTTGCCAAAAAGACAAATACCTGTAAGTCCAAGATCAAATCAAGCCTGAATTCTTCCTAGAAGCCAAAATTACTAAACTGAGGCTATCACATACTGAATATATATGTCTTGAGATGGCATGTCTTGGTAGAAAAGATAATAGTGTTCAGTAAAGTGGGAGACAAAAGGAAAAGAGGAAGTCCACAGGATAAATGGATTGGTTCAATAAAAAAAGTCACAGTCCTGAGTTTGCAAGACCTGAGCTAGGCTGTTGATGACTCTTGGAGAATTACTCAAAGCCAGCTTGATGGCAAACAACAACAAATAGGAATCTCTCTCTGTCTCCCTCCCTCCTGCTCTCTCTCACATACCGATATATTATACTAGACAATAATCCAGATGGGGCAAAATGTAGGGTGAGGTCAATGGCTCTGTACTTCCCTGAGATATATGAATTCTGTCTCTAAAAACATTATATAACTTGTTCCATTATATATCTTAGTGGCCTTGTTGCATTATATATTAGAGGCCTTGGCTTTAACCTCTGCACTCCTTATGCAGTGTGTTTGTTCCACACCGGAGAACACAGGGTGAAGGAAGAAGCTCTTGTTCCAGCCTAAAGCCAATCATTAGTCCCAACTAGAATTGATCCATTTCAATGGAAACTTGATAAGACAACAATTATGTAAGTCTCAGTATTTCAATGTGTCTACTCTAGCTGGAATTAAGAAATGCATTTAGGCCTCCATGTCAAAAGAATCAGAATTGACACTGCCTCACTGGTACATTGTACAGCATGTACATTAAGGATCTTGGGGCTCTTGGAGAATTAGTCATTATGTGCCAACATAATACTAGATGCTAAACTGTAGTTTGGTGCTGTAAAAATGAGCAAACTTCTTTTAGTTTGGGGATTCTGCTAGTCTACCGACCACCCCAT
>JAIPUX010001232.1:129257804-129276140 GCA_020142125.1 Phrynosoma platyrhinos
GGAGGGCGCGGGGGGGATTGTACGGGAGGAGGCGGTCCTTAAGATAGTTGAACCCCCACTTGGCCATGGAAATCCATCTTGGGCAAGTCACACTTTCTCTGCTTCAGAAGAAGGCAAGGGCAAACCCTCTCTGAACAAATTCTGTAAAGAAAACCCAGTGTTGGGTTCAATTTAGGATCACCGTAAGTCAGAAATTACTTGAAAGCACACTACTACTACAACAAATCCAGAAGAGTTACAAGAGGAAATAACAACACAGTTCTGGGTGGTTGCATGGGTAACCTTTCAAAATAGAAAACTTAATGTCAAAGAAATACATAAATAAATAGATAGGCTGTACATAGATAAAGAGTAGTACCTGATTCAACCGTATACTCTCATCAGTTTAGAAATCTCATTGCTTTCAAAGACAGTAATCAATATTCAAATCTCAAATCTAACATTTTTCTCTTATCATTATCCACAATCTATGTTTGAAATATGCAGATAAAATCATATTCAGGATTCTTCTAAAAACTTTATTACGTTGTGGGATAATGTCCCCCCCCCTTTGCTCTATTACAGATATCACCTGACTATGAATAATGAAGGCTATTTTAATAGTCCCCCCCCCAATAAATACATCATTTTAAGCACATTTTATGAAAGCACAACTATAATTAGCTGCTGGGGGAAGATGCTGTAGTGATATATATATTTGTTGTTGTATGCCTGTAAGTCATTTCCAACTTATGGTCCTAAGGCGAACCTATCATGAGGTTTTCTTGGCAAGATTTGTTCAGAGGAGGTTTGCCACTGCCAATTTCTGAGGCTGAGATCATGTGACTTGCCAAAAGTCACCCAGCGCATTTCCATGGCTGAGCTGGGAATCAATCCCTGGTTCCCAGAGTCGTACTCCAAGACTCAAACCACTACACCATGCTAGCTCTTTATTACCTATTATATTATCTATATCATCTATTATATATCTATTATATATCCACAGCATATTTCCCCAGTATCTAATTACAGTTATACTTTTTAATATATGTATATATTAATGTGTGTGTGTGTGTATAAAGGTATTCCTGATTGACAAGGTTGTCAAGTTGTATCCAACCATAGGGGATGGTGCTCATCTCTGTTACTAAGCCAAAGAGCCAACATTGTCAGAGACTACTCTGTGGTCATGTGGCTAGCATGATTGCACAGAACACTGTTTACTTTCCCACCAAAGTGGTACCTATTTATCTACTTGCATTTGCATGTTTTTGACCTGCTAGGTTGGCAGAAGCTAGGACTAGTGGCAGGCACGCACCCCATCATGACTCATCTGGGCCTTGAACTGACAACCTGCTGATTTTGCAATGAATAGAGTCAGCGTCTTACTCTCTTGAGCCACTACACCCCTACACACACACACACACACACACACACACACACACACACACACACACACATAGCTTAAGTTTATCATATCTTTGGAATTCACAGCCAACTCTCCAGGGAGCAGTTTTAGAGATTTGCCAGTAGGTGGCACTAAAATCTCATCAGCAAATTTCAAATGCATCACCAAGGAAAACAAAGCTCTTGGTACACACTAACTTTGCCCACATTTGGAGGAGGGCAACGGGGCTCCTCCAATTATCTTCTATTGATGCTTTTACTTTCAGAGAAGGCTGTCTGAATGATAAAAAAAATTACTTTTTTCAAGTCAAGGCACACCAGTCCAGCATTCCATTATCCTTTCCGCTCAGGGGGTACTCCCTCCATCACATCCACTGCAATCCAGTTTTCCTTTCACAATTACAGTTAAGCTGCATCTAAGAAGAACACAGGAGAGCAGGCGGTCTCACAATAAAAAGAAAATCTTGAACTCTAGGGACACTTTCAATTATTCACAAAGAGAACCTTTCCTGAGAACTTGGCGAAAGAGCTCTTCCTGCTAGAGGCAAGAAATGATTCCCTTGCAGATAGGTATTCTCTAAACATGGCTTAAAGGGAAGGCACAGCTCCCCAATGGAGGGAGAAAGGAGGGATTCTTTGAAGCAGGAAGGTCATTAAATAGTAATTCTCTCTCCCCCCCCCCAAAAAAAAAAGAGGTCCTCAGTGTTAAAATACCAGATAAATCTACTGTGTCCTGATTTCTGTGGTACTGGTGTTTGATAGCTAAATGCTATTTATTTCTTCATCAGGCGTGTAGCTAGGGGAAATGAGGGCACTGCCTTGCAATAAGAATTTTGCCCCCAATATAAATTTTCCTGAACTCCCCAAATTTGTAAACCTTGCACAAAGAGAGAGAGAGAGAAACTGAAAAACATTCACACTAACTCTGTGTTCACATTCCCTTGGTATCTCTGCCTTTTTTTGACTACTGTGACTGTATTTCTAAATGCTCAACTGAAGTTTTAAGCTACTTCAAATGTGACAATTGAAGGAAAAATTCATTGGAGTGGGGCAGAATTCTTACTGGAGGGCAAAGCCCTCATCCACCCCCTTTCAGCAGCAACACTCCTGTTTGCAATCTAAATTTATTATAGTTCTTCAGGATTATAACAGAAGGAGTCAACTCTTTGGCCTTCCTTCTTTACTTGGCTATATCCATCCATATTAATATACTGCATATTTATTTGCTGTTGCTGTTATGTGTTTTCATATCAAATGTGACCCTGTCATAAGGCTTACTTGGCAAGATTTATTCAGAGGAGATTTAACATTCCCATCCTCTAAGGCTGAGAGTGTGTGACTTCCTCAAAGTGGGTTTCCATGGTTGAGCAAGGATTTGAACCCTGATCATTAGGAGTCCTGTACAATACTCAAACCACTATACAATGTACTCTTTCATTATATGGTTGCATGGTTGCATACATCATGTGTCCAAAGAGGCATGTGTGAAGGGGGTGAAGAATTGGGATGGGGTAAATAGGGTTGCCAAAGTGAAAACTAGAGAGGGATGCTTAATCTTTAATGGTTATGTAGAAGAGGGAATTTTGGCAGATGTTTCTTGTCACCTGGTTGCATGTAAAATGCTGAAATATTCTCTTCTACACAATCACTGAAAGTTCAGTTTTCAGTTTTCAGTCTGACAACTCTGGGAGGGAGGGAAAGCTAAAGGAAAAGTGGTGTGTTATTAGGTTTGTCCCTATGAAAATCCATCCAAGGAAATCATGAATACAGTCAATAGGCAATAGGCAGTAGGTTTCAAAATTGGAATCTGAATACTTATGCATTTTTTTAACCTCTCAGTTACTATATAGTTAATCTTTTGAGCTGCCAAGCAAAACAGGTGTAATCCACTTCTGAGCTTGGAAATATTACTTTTTAGACTATAATACCCAGGAACCACCATACTTTCTGAGGTATTCAAGAAGTTATAGTCCTAAAACAACTTTTCTATTCTTGGAAAATAATTTGAACTTTGCAGATTTCCAGCATCTGAGAAGACTGTTCTTGGATATGGATGACTGTTCAACAAATTCAGCCTCTTTGAACTTGTCACTTTCCAGATATATTGGACTAAAAGTCCCATCACACCCAGAACCTAGGATAGCTGAGAGTGATGAGAGCTATAGTCCAATACATCAGGAGGCCACCAGTTTGGGAAATGCTGAAGTAGATCTTCATTGAAGAGACAACATAGTAGAGTAAAAAGAAGTTTTAGTCTTACTTTAAAAATAGTTTGTAGCCACTATAAGGCAAATTGCTAGAGAATAATTTCCCTTTTTTAGGTAAAACCTTTTACTTCCATAGATTTTAATCATTTTAAGACCAAGATTATAATTCACTACATACTGATACATAATAAGTCATCTTTTAGGGATATGGATCTTTGCTTATTTTGTTCTTGCACGCAAGAATGAAAACTTTGAAAAATGAGAACATCAAAGTACATTTTAATGAGAACATCTAGGATTTTTGTGTGAAATGTTTGTTTGTGCAAATACCAAGTTGATGTTTGCACAATAACCATTGCTATTTTCATAAAAAAAGTTTTCTACAGAAACCTTTGCACAAAACCATGTTTTGCATGAAATACAAACATATGAAGTTCTTGTAGGAATTAATTATTTGCAAGAAGCCCTGAAATGCAACTACCACCACTGTATAGTGTTTGATCATTTTTTTCCAACAGGATGTTCTGATGTGTTGGGATACTTTTCTTGTTGAGGATAAGAAAAAAAATGCAAATATTATTTAAACCTCTAGGCCATTCTGATACTGATTCAAAATAAATCATAAAGCAACTGTATTTACAGAAATATACCAGCCTCTAGAGTGTGATTCCTCAACACCAACACTGAAAATAATCCCCAATAATCCCCAACATAAAATTTTAGTCTGTCTCAGGCTCAGATAATCTCATCTCATCCTACGTTAAGGAATGAACTGAATGGTAGAAGTAGCACTGTTTTTTGTGTATTTTAAAAGGGTTAATTTCCCACTCTCAAACAAGTTACTACATTCAGAGAGGGGAAGTGTGTGATCCTGAGGCTCACTTTGAGCTTTGTTTTACTCAGTTGGACATACTACTGATGAGATATGTATAAACTGTGTTGTTAGTCTCTTTCTGAAGACAAGCCTGGGGAAATGGTTGGGGAAATATTAAAATATCATGCAAAATGACCATAGAATTGAGTAGCTGGAAAGAACCCAAAATACAGCCAAGAATAATTGCTTACTAGATTCTCTCATGTATGTTTAGACCAGTTTTCCCCTCCAGTTGTGCTGAAATAAAAGTCCCATTAGCCCAACTAGTACTACATTCAAAAACATCTGGGGGCACCAGGTTGGAGAACACCAGCTCAGAGGCTTCAGAGATACCAAATAATAGTAAGACAAAAATAAGAAGGGATAACAGAATGTACAGATGTCTCTAGCAAGCAAGGATATTACAGAAGCTTAAAATATCCAGTTGATTTGACTTGGAGACAGATTCCTTCTTGCTCCCAAGTGAAGCAATAAGCCAGAACATGTACACAAACAAAACTCAGTTTTGATTGGATTGCTTCTTATTCGGGGGTGCCTTGTGTGATGTGAGATACTGATGTAAAGATGTCTATTGAAAGTGTTTTCAGTGTCAAACCTCACACATCATAATAGTTATCTTAACAGAAATAAAATAGGACCATGACATATAAAGAATTTCTTGCTAAGTGGGCACTTTCAGTTTCACGGGGTGCTACCATTTCTGCACAGTTGTGAGTTGCTGAAAACAAGTAGCATCAACATGAGCAAAATCTACTTTCCTATGGTATGCTGGCAAAAATATAAGGAGGCTGGCCTGCCTGGAGTCAGCAACTGTGTTTGAGATGTTCCATCTTCTTGGATATATAATGGTTCCTGCATTTTTTATTATGTCCATGATTACTATGGTTCAAAGCTAGCTTCTGGTTATTGCTGGAATTTTACCCTGGACTTAGGTTGACCTGGTGTGGTCTAGGACCTTTGCCTTCCTTCTAGCAGTCATTACCAATTGAATACAATGGTCATGTTTCCTCTGGATGTGCCTTGTTACAACAGTGAAGAAAACATAAAAATTGCACTATGGCACCACACAAAATCCTCAAAAGGAAATGTATGCAGGACCTTTGGTCTTCCATACAAAGATAGCTCCCTTCAAATATTTTTGGAAGAGCAAAGATGGGCCAAGCCACTCCAAGAAATACCACCATGACTACCTATCCCAGAAACTGGTTGTGCAGAAGGTTTTTGGAAAGTGTATGTTGTCACTGGCTGCAACCTAGGGGTGGGAAATGTAGTTGGCATGCAACTTCCATCAATCCTAACCAGCATTGCCAATGATATAGTGAGAAAGAAGTAGGAATTATCTAGAGCTAGAGGACTACATGTTACTCATCCCAGCTTCTGCATTCCCACACTATTTCCAGTTGACACAACTGACAGGTAAGGGCAGGGGTAGGCAACCTTTCCCCTTTAAGGGCTGAGGGACTTCAGCTCCCAGAATCCCAAGAGCTATTGGCCAACATGGGACTATTGGCCAACATGGCTGAGGCTTCTGGGAGCTGAAGTCCCTCGGCCCTTAAAGGGGAAAGGTTGCCTACCCCTGGGTAAGAGTTCACACACAAAAATAAACGATTTCAGAAGTTTTCTCCCCATAGATTGAGGCTGCATGTGCACCTATAATGTTTTTTTTCCTGTTTGGTAAACTTTTTTATTTTACATTTTTATTGCACAAATACACATTTTCACACAAAAAAACCCTTTGCACAAAAATTGTCTTTTGTGAAAAATACCTTGTTTCTAGCACAAAACTGAACTTCTTTCTTTCTTTCTTTTTCTTTTCTTTTCTTTTCTCTTCTTCTTCTTCTTCTTCTTCTTCTTCTTCTTCTTCTTCTTCTTCTTCTTCTTCATGCTGTTGGTGGTAGCAGCCTTGTCAAGATTTTCAGTGTTTTCAATTGGATGTCTCAATATGACAAAACACAATGGCTAAGATCCTGCATCATCAGATGGAACTATGATTGAGGGTGCGCCATCATCATAGCTATATCTCCTGATTTAACTCCCGAAAACCCTCCTTAGATGCCAGGCATCTGCACCAACTGAAGGCAGTCTGAGGTACTGGAAAGTGGTCCCTGAACTAGGACATGTCCAGCCCCCTCACTCCAATGAGGTGTGGGGAGAAAATCAGAGGCAGGTTCCTGCGTGGTCCTGTCAAAACTGCTTTTTCCCCAGAACTTCTTCAATTGGTGATTTGGTGTGACTTCTAAGATGGGCTTTGGGAGACACTTGCTGTAATGGTATGGTGCCACAACTGTGAATTGCAATATTTACCATGTCATTAGTCTGGCTTACAGCATCATAAAGGCTGTACAGGTTGCCAACCCATGTTTTGTTACTGTTGTTGTTGTTTTTTATATATAATTTTTATACATTCTCACACATAATATCAATACAATATCAATACTCTTCATCTTCATAATCACATCATCATAATCGCAATGCTTCATTGTCTTGCTGTTGTGGAGGAGGAGAATATTTCATTATTGTTTGTGCTGATTTTACTTGTATCCTGCCCTGAGATTTTTGTTATAGGTTGGGACAGAAATGTTTAAATAAATAAATAAATAAATAAATAAAATATTTGTGAATATTTATCTCTCTACTGGTAGATTAAGACAAATAATTGTGACAACAAAGCAGATTTCAGAAACCAGAACTTCACCAGAGTGCCACACCTTGCTTTTGTGAAATGGAGGACACAATATGGGAAATACAGCACAGGATAAGTAAAGAGATAGTACAGGAATACCTGGTTAACTTAAATGAATTTTAGTCTCCAGGACCAGATGAACTACATCCAAGGATATTAAAAGTACTAGCAAATGTAACCTCAGAGCCACTGGCAATAATCTTTGAGAACTCCTGGAGAACAGGAGAAGTCCCAGCAGACTGGATGAGGGCAAACATTGTCCCCCATCTTCAAAAAAGGGGAAAAAGAGGATCTCAACAACTATCGCCCAGTTAGTATGACATCAATACCAGAAAAGATTCTAGAGCAGATCATTAATAATAATTAATAAATAATAATAATTTTTATTTTTATCCTGCCCCTCTGCAGCTCAATCGGGGCAGTGTACAACAAATTAAAACAATATCACAAGTTAAAACAAATCCAAGAATCCCTTCCCTAACCCACCCACCCCTTAAAAATATATTAAACTATTACTAAATTAAAATACAAGATAAAAACAATATAGTATGGACGTAGAAATAGCAGCTTGGCAAAGGCAGTTAAAGAGCTGGAATCAATGTCTTCTCCTTTTCTTTTTGGATGTCATTCAGGGAAGGCCTGCCAGAAAAGATCTATCTTGACTGCCTTTTTGAAGCTGTCAAAGGTGGTAATGAGATGGATCTCATCCGGCAGACCATTCCATAATATGGGAGCGGAGACAGAGAAGGTCCTCTGGAAGGTTGCCAACAGCCTGGTTTTTATGGGCTGTAACAGGTTTCTCCCAGAGGACCAAAGTGCTCAGTGCGGGTCACAAGGAAGGAGGCGTTCCCAAAGATAGGCCCAAGCCATGTAGCCCAAGCCATGTAGGGCTTTAAAGGTCATAACCAACACCTTGTACTGTGCTCGGAAACTAATGGGCAGCCAGTGCAGAGATTTCAGCACTGGTGTAACGTGCTCTCTCCTAGTTGTACCAGTAAGTAACCTGGCTGCCATGTTTTGAACTAACTGAAGTTTGAACTAACTGAAGTTTCCGAGTTAAACACAAGGGTAGCCCCATGTAGAGTGTGTTACAGAAGTCCAGATGTGAGGTTACCAGAGCGCAGCTGGCATATCAGGAAGGGGCACAGCTGGTGTATCAGCTGAAGCTGATAACAGGCACTCCTGACTGTCGCATTCACCTGATTTGTCATGTGAAGTGCCGAATCTAGGAGTACACCCAGACTGCGAACACAGTCCTTGGAGGAGAGTGTGACTCCATCCAGGACTGGGAGTTGTATTCCTAGACCTGGTTTCGGGCCTGTGACTGTTAGTACCTATGTTTTGTCTGAATTCAGTCTCAATCTGTTTTTCCTCTTCCAGTCCATTACCGCTTTAAGACAATCATTGAGAGGAGAGATGCCATCTGAAGTCTGAGCCAATGACTGGGTCATGGAGAGATATATCTGGGTGTCGTCAGCATACTGAAGACACCGTGCTCCATGCCTCAAAATGATCTCTCCCAGCGGCTTCATATAGATGTTAAGATCAAGGGAAGTAATAGCGCTACTGTATTCTACTTTGGTCAGGCCCCACTTGGAATACTGTGTCCAGTTCTGGGCACCACAATTCAAAAAGGATGTTGAAAAACTGGAGTGTGTCCAGAGGAGGGTGACTAAAATGGTGAAGGGTCTGGAAACCATGTCCTATGAGGAACAACCTAGGGAATTGGGTATGTTTAGCCTGCAGAAGAGACAGTTAAGAGGGGATATGATAGCTCTGTTTAAATATTTGAAGGGATGTCATATTGAGGAGGGCACTAGCTTGTTTTCTGCTGCTCCAGAGAATAGGACTCACAACAATGGATGCAAGCTACATGAAAAGAGATTCCACCTCAACATTAGGAGGAACTTTCTGACAGTGAGAGCTATTTGACAGTGGAACATACTCCCTCAGAGTGTAGTGGAGTCTCCTTCTTTGAAGGTCTTTAAACAGAGTCTGGATGGCCATCTGTCAGGGATGCTTTAATTTTGAGTTCCTGCATGGTGGGGGGTTGGACTGGATGGCCCTTGTGGTCTCTTCCAATTCTATGATTATATGACATTACCTACTCCTGAGGCAGATAGCATGTTCTTGCCAAAGCTCACTCATTGGGTTTCATGGTAAGTTGGGAATTAAACTCTGGTCTCCAGAGTTTTATTCCAACACTCAAACCACTACACCACTCTGGTTCCATCTTTATATTATAAGATTATCTATCTATTGGGTATGATTTTATAATAACTAAGATATACCAGATTGACTCATTTTGTCCCTTTCATGATATTTCTCTTCCATATATATAATGGATATATTTTAACAGCCAACAATGAGTGTCTGCCCTGCTTCCCTTCCTACCCTAGACATCACAAACACAGATACTTTAAACCAAAGCAAAAGAAAAAATAAACATGTAAAGCAAACATCTTCCTCTCCAATCAATGATCATCAACTTGTCTCTCTTTTTTTGGTCAGAACTGTCACAAAGCAGAAAACAATTGATAGAATCTGACTTTCCTAGGGGAAGGAAACAGTCCCCCATTCCATTCAAGATTACCCCCCCCCCCAAGTTATGTGACTCAGAAAGACAAATATTTTACACTCCTGGACATTTCTAAAGATGCAGAGATATACATGTATCATGAGTTATTGTGCAGACCACAACATCTGTAATGTAATTCAGGAAATGACTTCAACTGTTGATCATGTTGAAAGCACTAAGCTTAAAAGCAGCTCACTAATGTAAGATTTAATAGACAACATGAAGCCTCTGATCAAGATGTAGAAGCAAGTTATTTGATAGTGGATGCTGGATAATCAAGGAGTTCTCTAACCATTTGCAAAGCCCAGTCTCTTATATTTGTCAGTGGGAGTCCCTTGTGAAGCTTGAACTGCACTTATTATTTCTCACAATAATCTCTTTATTTGGCTCACTTGACAAACAAATAAAACCAACAGTTGCCATCATAGTTTTCTATGGGTTTTTCAGGCTGTGTGGCCATGTTCTAGAAGAGTTTCTTTCTGATGTTTCACCACCATCTGTGGCTGGCATCTTCTTTGAAGATACCAGCCACAGATGCTAGCAAAACATCGGAAAGAAACTCTGAAGATGCCAGCCACAGATGCTGGCGAAACGTCAGAAAGAAACTCTGAAGATGCCAGCCATGGATGCAGGTGAAACATCAGAAAGAAACTCTTCTAGAACATGGCCACACAGCCTGTAAAACCCACAAAAAACTATGGATGCTGGCCATGAAAGCTTACGACTTCATAGTTGCTATCATACTTGTAATGCAGCTTTGAACAGAATGACAGCAGATTACCTGTGGGCTGGAATTAATCAATTAATTCCATCCCCTTCATGACATCTTGCATTTCAGTCCCTCTGTATTTTTTATGACTGCTCCCTCAACACTCCCCACTTTAGAGATTATAGCACTACACCCTTAAAGCATTGCTATTTCACTTTAATTGCTCTGGTTGCCTCCTGTTGCATTCTGAGATTTGTAGATCAATGAGGTCTAAGAGCTCTCCTGCTGAATATTCTTAATGCCCCTTTTTAAACTGCAAATCCCAGAATGCAACAGGAGGCAGCCAGAGCAGTTAAAGTAGAATAGCAATGCTTTAAGAGTGTAGTGTGATAATCTACATAAGCTGTCAGGCCTAGACAACTGCTACATACTGCTAGGCAAAGAAGATCTTCCTTTGCCTTTCCCATTCAGTTTTCTCCTCCTATTTAGCAGGGGGCTATACTGGCTGGCATTCTGTTCAATATTTACTAAGCAAGTTCATCCCTGGTTAGTACTCAGATAGGAGATCACCAATAAATATCAAGTTCTGTAGGCTATATTTCAGAAGAAGGAACTGACAAAACCATCTCTGAATATTCTTTGCTTAAGAATCATATAGTTAGAAAAGACCTCGAGGGCCATCAAGTCCAACCTCTTCCCATGCAAGAATACACAAAGCACCCTTGACAGATGTTCATCCAGCCTCTGTTTAAAAACCTCCAAAGAAAGAGACCTTGCTACACTCCCAGACAGCATATTCCACTGTTAAACAGCTCTTACTGTCAGGGAGTTCTTAGTAGTGTTTAGGTGGAATCACTTTCCTGTAGTTTGAATCCATTCCTGTGTCCTAATACCTGGAGCTGCAGAAAAGAGGCTTGGTCTTTCTGCCACATGACATCCTTTCAGACATTTAACCACAACTATCATGTCCCTCCTTAACCTTTTCTTAACTTTCTCTTCTACAAACATATCCAGCTCCCTAAGCCAGAGGTCGGCAAGTTCCCCTTATCTGAGTCTGGTCCGGGGATCCCCTAGTCTTCCGCGGGCCGATGGTGGTGGTGGTGGTGGAAATGACGGCACACATGCTCACACGTGTGCACACACGCATGCACAGTACACCAGAAGTACTGTGCATGCGCACACACTTGCTCGCGCTTGCGCAGTACTTCCAGATTACTGCACATTCACAAATGAGTCACGGCCGCCATTTTGTAAAACAAAATGGCAGCCACAACACGTGCAGTGGCAGTGCGGCGGCAGCATGCGTGGCGGTGGTGGGGGTCAGCAGGGGCCAGTCCAAAGGCCTCAGGGGGCCGGACCCGGCCCACAGGCTGTGGGTTGCCAACCCTTGCCCTAAGCTATTTCTCACAGGGCATGGCTTGAAGAAAACCTTATGAAATTCATGGGGTCACCATAAGTTAACAGGCAACTAGAAGGCTCATACATACAAGCCAGATTTACAGTCACTGTGTAGCACTGTAAACAAAGTGCTTACCCATTCATAACTCTCTGACAGTATTCCAGCCACTGTCTTGGAGAATTAATTGTGAGGTCTGTATCAGCAAAAAAATTGCTGACAAAATTAGGTGACACAAGTGTCAGAATCATGCATGGTTCTGTCAGGATAATATGACGACATGATAACATGATGATATGATGGTATGCTGAAATAGTGTTATAATGCTGTGATAACCTGGTTAATTATTGGGAGGATGGACATGGGGAATAGTGAAAAGTATTGTATATTGATCAAGTGGCCTCTCTGGGTCTGGGAACAAATGGATGGAGCAAATGGTAACAGAATGAAAATTTATGGCTTCATGACTCTGCCTTTTCTGCCAGAGGATCTAAAGGAGGGAAACCTCCCTCCCTTCCGTAAGGGTGATTGAATAATAAACACGGAAGGGGGGGAAGGGACTTGAAAGGTTACTTTGATTGGTATCAAAGGCTGGGGACTGTGGCCAGGCAGGGGGTGGTGGGTGATGTGAATGTTTATACTAGGATTTTTGGAATGGACTTTTAATTCTGACAAAAACCTCAGATGGTTAATTTCTGTCTCGATACCTGAAATAAAACTCTGTTGTTTTCTACCACACTAAGATGTTTTCTTGATAACTGTGAAGTGAGTTCTCCGATACTGACAGTTTGTCAGAACTCCCAACAGCACCTCATATGATGTAGCCACATTCAGGCTGAGATGCACCCATCCCAGAGGAGCTGTAGCAATGAGTCTTTCTAGGGGAATTTTAATTAGCTCAGTTAATTATTGGACTGCACTACAAAACAGTCCTGTATACCAAGAATCAGGAAATTGGAATCCACAGAGGCAGAATTCTCTAAATGAATTGTACTTTTATTTAGGGGGAAATCACACAACACTGCAAGCTCTCTCTCTCTCTCTCTCTCTCTCTCCCACACACACACACACACACACACACACACACACATGCACAAGCTAAGAAATATAGGGATTAGCATTGGAATAGGTACAGGTAGATACTCATTCTAGACATGGTTGGTCCAGATGGTTCAAATGGACTGCACTGGTGTTGGACTCAGCTGTGGGAAGTGCTGGAACAGATGGCCAGAAGTCGGAACTAGTCAGAATCCACAGATAGAAAGTGTCCCCATGCATTCTATCTACCCCACTGAACAAAGAAATTTGGGGTGCTTAAATAGCTTGAGGTAAAGATGCATCAAAAGCCAAATCTGTATTGGAAAGGATCACTCAGGATGGAGCTTCAATGGTGGGAATGAAGTTGTAAATTAACCCTCTCTGGCTTAGGAGCAAAAACATCCTGTTCATAAATTATCCTTGGCTTCCTATCTCAGAGGTGTGAATGTTCCCTTTATTGCAGCTCCCAAACATAGCTGATTTTTTCCTCTTCCTTTATACATGGTCACTCACCTTTGATCTCATGGCTACCCTGCCTATGTGACCAGGTAGGATAAACCCTATGGGTACTAGCAGTCAGAGTACATTCAGGGCTACATATGGGACACACACCCTCACATACCAAAATTAGGAAGACAGGAAGGTTACCAGGGAGTGCAAGAAGTTTACCAGGGAGTGGGAAGGTCACCAGGGAGCATGAGCCCTGGAGGAAAGTATTGGTCTGGGACAAGGAGCCAGATCCTAACAGCCCCGAGCTGCTGAGAGAGGCATGGGGAATGGAGAGCAGCATTGGGAGGATACCCCACTGGCCATATAGGACAGGGTGGAGAAATGGACCCTGGACAGTGAGGACAAGGTGAGGATGCAAGGTTAGCTTTGGGAAGAAGCCTAAGGTGTCCCACTAGGATTCATAGAGGAGGAGGGGTAGTTCTGAACTCTGATCCCTAGTAGAAGCCAACAGCAGCCTGAACTGAGGAGAGTGTTGGGCTGGGATGTCGCGGTGGCCAGGCCCCTAGAAGTGGACTCCCAAGACAGGGAAGGTGATGACACTGAGCAGCAATGATGGAGCACTCAATGTGATACCTCTTAACCAAGATCGTGAGCATGCTCAACAGGATCATGGTGGGACAATTGGTCCATGAAGAAACTGGGAGGTCAGTGGGACAGGTGGGCCATGGAGTGAGGGGAAGGGTGGTGAGACAATTGACCCCCAGAATGTGGGGGACTCTGGGAGAACAAGAGGCCCATGCTGGAACGAGAGCTGCAGAAGCATCCCCTGCACCAGCACAGGCCCCATGACCTCATGGCCTGGCTCAGCCTAGGGCAAGAGAGACAGTTCAACAGGTCCCTACAATAGACCCGGCGCAGCATATTCAGAACCCAGTGGCCAGATTCCTGGAGGTGAGATTTGACGGGCAGCTGAGCCAGTTGCCCTACTTTCTGGCTCAGGTATTGGGACAGATGAATGAGTGGGGACGCACCTTCCCCAGTGAAGGAATGAAAGTTAGATGTGTGGCTGTGCACCTAGAGGGTGAAACAGTGGACTGGTTAGTGCAGCTATTTGATGGAGGAGCAGCGGAATTGAGGAACTTGCAGACCTTTATGGTAGCCCTGCGGATCTGATTCAAAGACCCCTTTCAGGTGGAAAGGGTCCAATCCAAGCTGATGGTGCTGGAGCAAGGAGCCCACTCAGTGACTGAATGTGCAATGGAATTTCAGGGGCTGGCGACTCCCAAAGCAGTCAACGTACAATACTTCAAGGAGGGACTGCAACTGGACCTCCTGGAGTGGGTCCAAATGCCAGACAATCTTCAAACTGTGAGAGTGGATCTGGTTGGCCATGGAAGGTGAGATGGAGAAGGAAGAAATATGCCTGATGAATCAGATAAAGCCTGATGAAATGAGGAGTGGGCAAAGGGACTAATCAAAATTTGAGCCCCTCTTGTAGCAAGGAGATCCAAAAATCAGAGCAAGAGCAAGCAGATGAGAAGTTGGGCACTAAGAAGCTGGAGCATCCCATTACCTCCCATCAGATGGATGACTCCCCCATGGGGGGAAGACCCATCAGTGAGAGAATTGGAACAGTGTGGCTCAGGGTGGTGGAACACTGGGAAAGGATACAGTTCATGGTGGATCCCACCTTGAGCTACCAAATAATCCTGGAAATAGACTGGCTATAATTCCACAATCCTACAATCTGGTGGGGAACTGATTTTCAAGGGCCTGGTATGCAGAGAACACACTCGGGTTCTCAGGTCAAATTCAGAGGAGGTGGCAGTGGCAGTGCTGATCTTACCAGACTCCCTGCAAGAGTGGGTTAGGAAGGTCATCCAAAAGGACCAATTGGGCTACCCCTGACTTATCAGGATTTGGCAGAGGTGTTTGCAGAGAAGGAGTGTGACCAGTTCCCTCCCCACCAGGAGACAGACTGTGCAATTGAGTTGGAGGCAGGAGTTCAACCCTCCCAAGCCTAAACTGTACTCAGTGACCCCACTTGAAATGAGGACCCTTAAGGAATTTATATAAAAGAATCTGGATAGAGGTTTTATCCACACATTGACCTGTACTTTGTGGCCCCAGTAGTCTTCCATGAGAAGAAGGATGGATCGCTGAAACTAGTTACAGACTGTGAAGTCGAAGGCTTTCATGGCCAACATCCATAGGTTTTTGATGTTTCACCTGCATCTGTGACTGGCATCTTCAGAGATGCCAGCTACAGATGCAGGACAAATGTCAGGAATACATTCTTCTAGATCTAGAACATGGCCTCACAGCCCAAAAACCCCACAAAAACCTATAGTTATGGACTATTGGAACTTGAATGGGATATGCAATACGAACAAGTACCCCCTTCCACTTATGAAAGACATGTTAGGGTGGCTAGCCACTGGTTGGATTTTCACCAAGTTGGACTTAAGAGACACCTACTTCCAAGTGCAGATTCAAACTGCTTTTAACTGTCCTGGGGGCATTTGAATACTTAGTGATGCCATTTGGGCTATCGGGCAGTCTGGGCATGCTTATGTGACTGGTGAATGAAATTATACACAATCTGCTATTTAACGGGATGTAGCTCAATGACGTCTTGATCTATTCCCAGTACATAGAATCCCATGCAAAGTTAGTCTGGGAGGTACTGAAACACCTCCTGGACAATCAGCTGTATGTTTAGCTGTCAAAGTGCAACTTCCACATAGATAAACTGGACTTCCTGGGATAATGGATATCCACCCAGGGAATTGAAATGGGTCCTGCCAAGGTTCAAACAGTACTAGAATGGGCTCCATGCAGGACCAGGAAACAAGTACAGAGCTTTTAGGAATTTGCAAAGTTTTAAAGACAGTTTATCCCTGACTGCCCAAATGGCCTTGCCCATTTCTGATCAATTAAAGATTAAGACCAACCTGGAGAAGCCAAGGGAGAAACCCAAACCCTCCACAAAGATCTAGTGGATGCCAGAATGCAAGGAGCCATTTAAAAAGTTAAAGCAGCTGCTCATCACTGAACGCATCCTAAAACACTCAGATCCAGACCAACCCTTTGTCATACAAGCCGATGCTAGTGATATTGCATTGGGGAGGGTGCTAATGCAAAGAGACTCAAATGGACAGTTAAGGCTGTGTGCCTGCCTCTCCAAAACATTACAGGGGGCAAAATTGGACTGGCCCACTTGGGAAAGGGAAGCTTTTGTGATTAAGTGGGCCCTGCAGAATTGGTAAGAATTCTTGGAGGGTGCCCCCCATCCCTTTAAGGTTTGGATAGACCACCACAATTTAGAGGCATTACAGACCCCAAGAAAGCTGAGCCAAAAGCAGAGTAAATGGGCCAAGGAATTTTACCATTTTAAATTCCAATTGAATTTTTTTTCCTGGCAAGCAAAATATGTTAGCAGATGCCTTGTCTAGATTACCCCAACCTGAAAGCAAGAAACAAGCCCCACTAGAGATGGTGTTCACCCTGGAGCAGTTGGGACTGGTGGTAACCACCCGAAGTCAAGCTCACCAAGAGAAGGAAGATAAGACTTCACACCCAGACCCATTGTTCCTAAGTTTCTATGAAGCAATGGTGAGATAGTGGCTTCAGGAGCATCCAGAGGTCCTAGAGTTAAAAGATGGATTGTAGTACAAGGAAGCTAGAGTCTATGTCCCAGAGGAATTGAGACTCAAATTTTTGCAGTTGTGCCATGACACCAAGGCAACGGAACATTGAGGATTCTTAAGGAGCTACCACCAGGTCCAGAAAAAGTACTGATGGGATGGAATCTGGCAGGATGTGGAAACATATGTGAAAGGCTACCTGGTTTGCATCCATGCCAATCTAACAGGAGGTAAGCTTCGGGGGTTGCTGCTACCACTGCCCACACACGGTGCCCCCTGGAAGCACATGGTGATGTACTTTATACCGGATTTGCCTGGTAGCAGAGGATGAAACACCATATGGGTAGTAACTGACTTATTCACAAAGCAGGCACACTTTGTGGGTTGCAAAGGCCTACCGAGCACAACTAAGGTGACCGACCTGTTAATTGGCCATGTATATAAATTACATTGGCTGCCTGAGAGGATTGTGACAAATAGAGGTGGCCAGTTTACTTCCCAGTTTTGGAAGGTTTTGCAAAGTAAATTAGGGATTGAGCAGATGATGAGCACCTCCCGTCACCTGGAGACAGATGAACAGTTGGAGAGCATGAACGCTACTCTGGAGCAATACCTCCGATGCTATGGGAACTATATGCAGGATGATTGGTTTGACTTACTGCCCCAAGTTGAGGTTGCTTTCAATGGGGCCATCAATCTGAGTTACAGATCATTCCCCATTTGAGATTGTCTATGGCTATGAGCCAAAGACCTTGCCCTCATTAACTGCAGAATCCAAGGACCCTGTCCCACTATCCCAATGGATTACAAAAATGAAGGAAGCCTGGTCTCAAATTGTGATGCCTCTTGAAGTAAAGAGAAACTATAAAAGGTTTGTGGATCATAAGAGGGGGGATGAATGGGACTTGGTTCCAGGAAGCAAAATCTATTTGTCCACCAAACATCTAAAGACTTGACAACCATATAAAAAGCTGGGACCAAAATATGTGGGATCTTTTGTAATAAAAAGACTGGTCAATAAAGTGACTTCAGAGTTAGACTTGTCCAAGTCCTACAGACATTCGCATCCAGTATTCCATTTTAGTCTGCTGAAGCTGGCATTGGCCACAAACCCCTGGTGGACAGACCAAGGGCCACCCCCACCTCTAGTAGTGGAAGGGGAGCAGCACTTTGAAGTGTCTGGGATTTTGGACTCGAGAATCCACAGGGGCAAGTTAATAATCATAATAATAATAATAGTAATAATAATAATAAATTTTATTTTTATCCCACCTCTCTGTGTAACACAACTCTGTGGGGCAGCTTACAACTTTAAAATATAGCGGCAACAGCGGCGGCGGAGAGAGGCGCCTGAGGGACCTATAGCGC
>JAIPUX010001232.1:129309946-129322153 GCA_020142125.1 Phrynosoma platyrhinos
ATCCTGTCCTCTGGGGTATTAGCTACTCCTCCTAATTTGGTGATTTCATAAATCATTAGTAATCCCTCTTGAGTTATAGCAGAATTAACATCCAATTTAACAGTTTGGGTGCTCAAGGGTTCTTCTTTTGGTAGGTCCAGCCTAGGTAGATTGGAACAAGCTAGCTCCTTTAGCTGTTTCTTAGTAAAGTCATCGAGCCAGTTTGTTTTTGGAGTAATTCCAATAGTTGAAGTAATGGAAGGAAATGGTAGAGCTGTTAAGGTGCTTAACCCTTTATTTACAGGGCTTTGCATTGTGGGGCTATCCCCCTTTGATACTCTATTAGAAAGACAAGGACTGAAGACAAAATGTTCAAAAATAGAGCTCTCAGTCACTCTGCTTAGGTTGGCTATAACTTGAACAGGTTCTTGAATCATTTCTGGCTCTGCACAACTCAGCTCAATGTCCAAATTGGGGAGAGAGGGATTTTTCTCTACTGAGGGCTTATTGAAATCCTGTGTTGAGTCTGTGTTCAATAACTGAGCCCTGTATGGACTAACTATAAAATCAGGGTTACATTTTACTTGATTATCCACTACCTTTGAAGTAAAAAAATCTTGTTATTTTCAACTGCTTTTCTTTATAATTTAGGGGAATACTTTCAAAAACAGGTAGCATACCTTTGTTATCAAACTAGTATATCCTACCCCAAGTTAAAAAAAATATTAGTAATACTGAGCTTCAATCAAAGTTAAAAAACAACAAGAAAAAACCCTCCACTCCACCTCCTCTACTCGTACAAAAGAGTGTAAGGGAGGGGGCTTGATGAGAGTAAAAATAAAAAAGAATGAAATAAAAAGAGAGAGAAGAGGAGAAGAAAGAGTGCAGCTGCCTCGTCAGTATGGGCCATGGACGAACAGACTGGGGAGCGCTGGGAAGCGTCTTTTAAAGGGTCCCTCCGAGGCCAGGTGTTCCACTGTAGGAAGAAGGCAGGCAAACACACACACACCAGCCAACTCCTCTTCTCAGCTGCCTCTTAGTATGGGATGGACAGACCCCTTCAGCAGATCCTCCATAACCCTTCCCTTGTGGGAAGCTGCAGGGGTTTTATTGTTGTTTTGTTTTAGTTTATTTTAAACTTGTTGGAAAATTGGTTTTAATTAAATCTGGTTTAATAGTTTTTTAAGGGGGGTGGGGTGGGAAATACATTGGTTTTAGGCTGTATTATTTTAATGTTATGAACCACCCGGATTGGGTCACCAATGGGCAGTATATAAATAAAAATTATTATTATTATTATTATTATTATTATTATTATTATTATTATTATTAACTAATAGGCAACATTTTTGGAGCCTGTGTGCTCATACATGTTGCTAAAAAACTTTTACTTCAAGGTTAAAAAGGTAAACATTCTCTGTGTCTCAAGCATTCAATGGTCAGGCAGTCTTACTACTTTAGCTGCTGAAGAACACAGATTTTGAAGATGTTAACTTCAAGGAAATGTAGTTTTGCATATATCACCAGCCGATATTAATGTATATACCTAGCTCACTCTTATACCCTATTACTTATCCACTTGTCCCCCTTTTCCTCTTTATTTCTTCTTCCCTCCCTCTTTGCAATCATACCTTCAAAATTCATGGAAAAAACCCTACCTTCCAGTGTCATTTGAGCTGACCTGGGAACTGTGGTTAGTTTTGACTATGGGCCTAAACAGACCGGTGTTAAAAGCTGGTATCGGGGCAGAGTGGGGGTGTGGTGATTGCATGCTGCTTGCCCCATCACAGTCCCGATCCGGCATCACACCATTTATTTGGTACAGTGTTTAGATGCAATTCACCAAAGAAACCTGGAAAAGCCACTGTCATGGCAGCAAGGGCAGCTTTTGCCATTTTAAAAAGAAGCAGCATTTTTCTGGCCCTTTTTGGACTGGCAAAGTGCCACATTGGGCCAATGGCATATAGTTGCCATGGCCCTGATCTAGCGATGAATGGGGTGGTGCTATGTTTATCTGTACAAGTGAGGATCACAAAACATGATTTAATCTTGGCTTGTTGGCTCTATCTAAATAAACTATTGTTTAAACCAATGACATCTTATCACAGATCAAAGAAACCAACAAACTATGCATAGTTTAAATGGATATTTCTGATATTTTTCTTGTGCAGCAGGCAGAAGGACTGAAGAGTGCACAAGTCTGAAGCTTCTCCACATAACACTAAACTACAGCTTAATGTTAACATCTGGAAAAAGAATAATGAACTGTAGAAAATTTCACACATTTAAGTTTCAAAGTTAGGATTAGTTATTTTCTTAGTTAAACTAAATTTCAGGGGGTATGGCAAGTAGTACAGAGTAAACCTAAGGAGAAATAAATGAACAGTACAATGGAAATCTGTTCAACTCTAAACTCAAAGGTATGCATGCTTAGGATGATCTCCTATGTATCCTATCAACTGTGAGTGCATGGCACATTTACACAGGCCACTTAATCCAGAGTCAGTCCAGAAAATTATGCCTTGGAGTGGCTCTGGACCAACTACAACAGCAACCACACACACTAGGTTGAATCCATTGTGTACATGGGCCAGATGTGCTGACACCACATCAGCCCTACTGGTCTAGTCCCCTCAGTGTCACCACTCCTCAGTGTTACCACTTCCTCACAAGCAGGAGCTCCCAATGAGAGCCTGCCTGGTGTGCTGCCATTTCTGCTTATGTCAGAACCATCATATGATCTACAAGGATGGGGTTGCTCTATCATGTTGTCTTTGTACAACATATATCTCTTTGTGTTTGTAGTGTATTCTTTTGTATGTGTTTCTTAGACTTAATTTCTTTTCATAGTTAAGATGCAGGATTATATCAATTTATCTGCAGTTTTTTAAAAAATATTGTCTAGAACAAGGGTAGGCAACCTTTTTGAGCCGGGGGCTGGGTTGCTGTCCCTCAGACAATGGGGGGGGGGGAAGCACCAAAAATAAATAAATATTAAAAAAATAAAAAATAAAAAGTATGTATGCACACTCTCTCAGCCCCAGAAAAGCCATGGCAAAATCCCTGTGGAGATTTTACCAAGAAAACCCCAAGAACAAGTAATAACAGCAATAATCACTATCATCATGGCAGGCGGCAGCTGCAGATCCGGCCTGGGGCCAGTCCAAAGGCCTTGGGGGGCCGCTTTTAGGTTGCCTACCCCTGGTCTAGAATGATATTAACATCAATTGCTAAATTTGTTGCTGGTAATTGTTTTTATGGTCTCTTTAAACTGCTATACTGAATGCTATTCATTTGATATTTTGTAAACTGATTTGTAAACCATGAAGACAAGATAACTTCACTCAGTCATTAATCAGAATGGAGACTGCAGTCAATAAATCAGAAGAAGATTAGGACCTGGAAGGGAAGCTATGAAGGAACTAGACAAGATCAAGAAGAGTAAAGATGCATGATTGAATACTAAAATTAAGATTGTCCATGCCAACCTATTTACAGTTTCTATGTATCATTGTGAAAGATGGACAGTGAAAAAGGTGATAGGAAGAATATCAACTCTTTTGAAACATGACACTGGAAAATTGCTCTGTAGACACTGTGGACTACTAAAAAGACAAATAAATGGGTCCTAAATCAAATCAAGCTTGAATTCTCCCTAGAAGCCAAGATGACTAAACAGACCATCATACTTTGGATAGATCATGAGAAGACATGAGAAGGCAATAATGCTTGGTAAAGTAGAAGGCATGAGAGCCAGCATGGTACAGTAGTTTGAGTGTTGGACTAGGACTCTGGAGATCAGGGTTCAAACCCCAGCTTACCCAAGGAAATCCATTGGGTAACCTTGGGCAAGTCACACACTTATGGCAACCCTAAGGCAAACCTATCATGGGGTTTTCTTGGCAAGTTTCTTCAGAGGGGGTTTGCCATTGCCATCCTCTGAGGCAATGCTCAGAGGATGGCAATGGCAAATCCCCTCTGAAGAAACTTGCCAAGAAAACCCCATGATAGGTTTGCCTTAGGGTTGCCATAAGTAAAAAATGACTTGGAGGCACCCAGCAACAAAAGTAGAAGGCATTTGGAAAATAGGAAGATCTCATTCCAGATGGATAGACTCAATCATGGAAGCCAAGGTCCTGAGTCTGCTAAACCTGCATAGAACTGTTGATGACCTGGTGACTTGGAGGTCTCTCATTCACAGGATTGCTATAAATCAAAGTAGACTTGATGGCAGTTAAGAACAACAAAATGGTTTGGGTGCAATTATGTGGGAAAATGTTCTACAAATAAACTGATGATAATTATGATGTTGGTGATGGATGATTCCCACCATTGTCATTTTCTCTTAGCTTTGATGATGTGACTCAGAAGTAAGCCCCAATGGACTCAACTAATTGTTAAGTGTGTATGATATCCTTTTCATAGGGTTGCCATAAGTTGAAACTGACTCAACAACAACAGGATTACCCTTTAATAATTCATTCTCTTCCTTGCTGAGGAGCAGGCATTAAGGAAGCAAAGAAAGTACATCATGCATGAGTGATGAAATGTGAAACGTAGCTTAGTGTCACCTGCATACTGATGGCTCTGCATCCCTAAGTTGCTCCTTATGAATCCTAGGAGCTTCATTTACATGTAGTACCGCAGATGCCCTGAAACAGAATGCTCTTGCTAGATAACACATGATGAAGGCACAATTTACATCTAAAAGAATTCTCAAAGAATGGGAGCGAAATGGTCTTTTTATTTCAATCAGATGCCTCTGAAGCTCTGCTGAATGTCATTGGTATTCCAATCTCAAATAGCAAGGAGCACTAAGCAAGGCTATCTCTGTCTGTGAAAGCAGGCAGGACTGTTGAAATTAGTAATATTATCACTGTGGACAAAATAAATTCTATAACAATGCAGATTTTTTTATTTCAAATGAACCTTAAGAACTCAGATATCTGCTGTATTGTTAGCTCATATGTATATTTCCTTGAATCACCTAATGTATAATAAAGTAATATATGCCTTCCCAGGCAGAGCATAAAACGCTGGCAGCTTTAGGGAAGAAGGAAGAGTCTTGAAGAGTATGCCAAAGCTGAAATCCAATCAGGAAAACTGGTAATCTTGTTTGCTAGATATGTGTGACCAAAATCAGAGGAAATTGTGAAGACTTTGGCTAATCTGGAGGTGTAAATGCTGCCTGCCCTGTCTTCTCATCAATTTCTTTGTTATCATTAAGATTTCCTATTTCTCTCCATTTTTTTTCTGTGCCAGCTGCAATCTTGTTTTCATTGGATTCATTTCATTTATACCCCGAAGCAGGCCTGCCTCAAGATATTTTTTTGCCTGAAATGCAAAAACAACAACAAAAGTACCCCTAGAAGTAAACATACATAGTACCAAGACTGGCCAAATTATTTTCACATCTGTAGTAGGTACCCACAGTAACAGGTATGGCTGGTTGTTATATGAAATGAAGCCTTCCTGGGGGATACCTCTAGTCTCTGGAATTCCCTTGCTGGGGAGCCTAGAATAGCTTCCTCTTTTCTGTGCTTCCATCACCAGGAAGATACTTTGTTATTCCAACAGGCTTTTAGAACTGAAGGTTTTTCAAGAAAGGGCTTTTCAGAGAATTCTGTGTTGTTTTAGTTATACTGTTTTGACTACTTGTTTTATTATTTTAAATTGTTTTAATATTGTTAACATGACTCTCTTTTTATGATGATCTTTGGTATTATGAATAAATTGACCTTAGGGAATTTTAATTAGTTCAATTAACTAGCCTTGAGACCATCCCTATTTATACAAAGGGAGCTAGGAATAATAGATTGGCAGAGACAAAAGGGGGTTGCAGACTGCCAGAAATAGTGCAAATTGAGTCCACTTTTAGGGTTAGGGTTAGGGTTAGGGAATCATGGGGACTGTATTTTATTGTGGCACCAGAGCTCTCTGCCAGAGAAGGCTTAATGTCTCAGAAAAAAAAAAAAACAATTCCCATGATTCCCTAGTACTAACTATAACCCTAAAAGTGGACTCAATTTGCACTATTTTTGGCAGTCTGCAACCCCCCAAAGTATTTCAAATGATTGCAAGTTTATTGGGGGGGAACACACACACTCTTAAGACAGTTTTCACTCACGCACACACCCAAGAACTTAAGAATAAAGTGGTTAGCTTGGAAAAGTCAAAACTCGCCATAAATTGAAATGACACTGAAATCAATAAGGACTCCTTGGAAAATCACTGAAAAATCATCTCTCCTTGGCCATCTCTGTGAAAGGATCCAACCCAGGGCTAGCCTTGGCAGTACTGCACTGTGTGGACCCTGGCCTTTAGGCCTAAAACAGGTTGGCATTGGCAAATTAATAAACACTCTCATGGGGGGGGGGTAATGACTTGCTAATCTGATGCAATATGCCAATGTTTGCAGACAGTGCGAGAAGGGGAATATCCTTTTCTTGTAAAATCTGAAAATGCTTTTGGTGCAAGGCTATACCTCCAAGGCTGACTTCTTTCTTCCAGTTAAAAGAAAAATTGGGTGGAGAAATAAACAAAACTCTCCACCCTCCTCAAAATGCTTTAAAGAACAAAATCAGTTTCCTGCTTACCTTGGCCATGGAAACTACTTGCAAAAGGTGCAGAGTTTCTCTGTAGAATATATGCTTCAAACCGGAGTGCTCTGAGTTCTTCCAATTGTTTTCTAACCCAGCAAATCAATCCTATGAAACATGCTACTGTGGCAATTTGAACACACACAATTATTGTAATAGGATTTGTAAGCATGTGTAAAATGGCTTGACCAGTACCAGACCAATTTGGGTTGTCCCACCATAAGGTTTCTGATGTGTGTTTTATGTCCTGTGTGATTTTAAGGATCTACTCAGCTTTAATAACCACAAACATTCTAATTTGTGTCTCTAACCTCTCAATTTTCCTTGCCGCTTCACTTAAATTAGAGAGCAAACGTAGCCATTTTGTAATGGCCAGTTCATCTTCCAAATGAAATCCTTGGACCATGTCTGAACTTATCTCAAACAGAGAATTTATGGCATAATCTTTTATCATTTCATGTAAATAAAATTCCTTTCCAAAACAATCAATTAAATGCAATCTGCAGAAACAAGGGTGTGAAGAAGCCACTCCTTCACCTAATATTCTCTTTTCCTCAGATGTTAGCCCTATGGAAATTGTGATCCCTCTGCTGCCCCAACATGTTATGTATATATATATGTGGGTTTACTCCCCAATCCTGGTTTCTTTATTTCTTTGTAGTATGGATAATAATTCCAGTTTCTAACAAGCTTGTAAGTGAACAACAATGAAACTTTATTTGAATGATGATTAACAATGTTTCATTTGTTACAAAGTTGTATTCTCTTGTTATACTTTGTTACATATTATTTAACTTTCTAAAAAACAACAGTTACTATTCTTTAGAACTCTCACACCATCCCTATTTACTGTGGTCTTTCCAATCTTATTTCTACACTAACTCTCAGGCTAACTACATTCCAGAAACTCCCTCACTTGGAGTTCTGTCCTAGAGCTAAGTTCATCTCTTCTGAACTTTAGCCCTCACAGTCCCTTTCTTCTTGACTGTTACCCATCCAGTCCTGGTCTGACTTCAACTGTCAGCAATGGTATTATTTAACACCTCTAGTCTAGCATTTCATTGGCTGCTGCCAACTTGCATTCTTTTGGCTGTTGCTAAGGCAGATTCTATTCTGCCTTCTCTCCACACATCTCCTCCCTTAAAAAAAAAATCATTGACACATATAAGCTCATTTTATGGTTATATGGGTCAATGAGTACAAAGATATCACTTATCAAACCAAATACAAATTTTAAACTTTTTTGAGTTTTTATACTTACAATTAACCTCAGAACCACACATAACATTATATAACATTTAATTAAAAGAGATTATATATTTTATACTTTATTACTCACACACACAACATTTTTCTGTATATCTTTCCCTGCTTACAGATCTTTGGGCTGTCTTGACAAACTGTCAGCCACTATATTATCTTTACCTTTCAAGTACTGAATCAAAAAAAAAAAAATCAAAATCTTGGAGTATTAGACTCCACCTCAGTAATTTGCCATTGTTATCTTTCATATGATTCAGCCAACATAAGGGAGAATGAACTGTTCTTACCATAAATTTTCTCCCCCACAAATATGGGGGAGAAAACTACACAATGTTTTAAACTGGCAAATATCTTATCCACTAAGCCTTGGAAAGTTGATGGAGCATTCTTTAAACCAAAAGGTAGTACAGTAAATTTAAATAAACCTACATGGGTAATGAAAACTGTTTTTGACTGATCCTGTGGACTCATGGGGATTTGCTAATAACCTTTTGTCAAACTGAGAGTAGTAACATACTGAGCCATACCTATTTTCTCAATTAAATCTTCAGACCTAAGCATGGGATAAGCATCCATCTGAGTTACTTTGTTAAGTTGTCTATAATCTACACAAAATCGGATAGTATGATCAGGTTTTTTAACCAATACTATAAGTGAAGCCCAAGGATTTCCAATGGTCTAATTATCCCCATTTTAAACATCCCCTCTATTTCTTTAGCAATGCTATCAGCCAAATGACCAATTACTCTATATGGAGAAGTAGCAAGTTTTAATACAATGGTACACTTTGAGCATTTTTTAAATTATCTCCTGCACACTTTAAAGCTTCACTTAAAGATGTCATCAAGTTCTGTACATATGTCATGGCATCTTCAGGCTCTTTTCCAACCAGATCCTCCCTCTCATGTCAAATAAGGTATAAAGGTCCTCTCACTTTGCAACCAAATAATAGTTCAAATGGACTAAAACCAAGGCTCTCTTGAGGTACTTCTCGATAAGCAAATAAAAGTTGTTGAAGCTTGTTATCACATTTTTATTCTCTGCTATATATGTATCATTCTGACTAGAGTCCCATTAAATATCTCCACAAGCCCGTTACTCTCTGGGTGGTAAGTTGTAGTCAGATGTTTAATTCAACAAACTTCCCATAGTTTTTGCATTATCTTGGAAGTGAAAGACCTCCACAAATCTGAAATTATTTCACTTAGAAATCCTAATCTACAAAAAATGTTTACCAAGGCATTCACTCTGTAGTTGGTTCCATGTTTCATAATGCTACTGCTTCTGGATACCTTGTAGCATAATCTATTACAGTAAGTATATATTTATTTCCTCTTTAAGTTGCTTGAGGTAACGGTCCTATTATGTCCATGCCTACTTGCTGAAATGGCTGTGATATCACTGGCATGGGACAAAGTTCTGCTTTAGTCTTGTCTCAGCCTATGCCCATTTTCTGGCAACTTACAAATGTGTTTGATATCTTTTCCCATTCTTGGCCAATACAAATTCTGAGATATTCTTTGTGTAGTTCTCTTCATTCCTAAATGGCCTCCAAATGAGCTAACATGAACTAATTCCAATATCTTGTTTCTGTATTTCATGGGAATAATTAATTGTCTATGTATCTCTTTTTGAGTATTATGTTTGCATTTCAAGGTTTCTCTGTATAATTTATGCTGTATAACTCTGAATCTGTGAGGAAGTTCCTCATTTATCTCTAAGTCTTCTTCCTCAACTAGAGTGAACAGAGGTTTCAAACTTTTATCATTCTTCTGATCTTGACTAAATTCTGTTAGCTTTTCTGCACCGATCACCTCAGTCAATTCTCCCTCAGATTCATTAGCCATATTAACATCATCATTCATGACCAAACTTTTTCTTTTCTCTTTTTCATGTATTAGTTTGGCTTGTTCTGAGGAATGTTGCCTAGTAGTAAATAAGGCATATCTAAGGTGTCTATCTAAATCATTCCCAATGAGACAGGGCACTGGAATATAATCATGGACTGCAAACTTCCATGGCATTTTATGTCCTCTGAATGTGATATTTAACTGGGCTAATGGAACTGAAAATGCAGGCCCTCCTAAACCCTTTAGAATCATGGTCTCATCTGGGCAGATGCATTGATGTTTCACTAAGTGATTTAATTATACACACTTCTGATCCGGAATCTCTATAACCCTAGATGTAAGAATCATTTATTTGTATAACTTTTTTGTGTTCTTCTGAGCTTGCCACCTGGACTGGGTTGTTTTTGTTTGCCTAGATGTTGTTCCCATGAAGAAAATTACAGACTCACATCTCTACATTTCACCTTTGACTATATAACCCATCTATATTCTAACAGTTCTTGGGATGCATTTGATATCAATAAACAAGCTCTTGGGAGCTGTGAGCTGGCAGAGTCAGTTACTCTCTCAACTGTCATTTCCATGGCAACTGCTGGCTCAGAACTCTCCTATGGCAACATTCTTTCTCTGTAGACTTGACCAATTTTATATAATATAAAATTATATTCAGTTTAGGACAATTATATTTCAAATGTCCTCAATTGCCACATTCATAACATATTCTATAGCTCAGATCTGGGTGACCTTTTCTAGTTCAACTACTTTTCTTATTGGCCTCAGAGTCACAATCTCTCAACCCAAAATTTTTCCTCTCAGCCTCATTTGTTCAATCTTGTTTCCAGAAGTTAATTTTTTTTCCCCATCACCAGATCTATCCTTAAAAGCTTGCCAATTTTTATAATTCTTCTTGTCATTCAAATGAGATTTTACCTCAGGTTTTAACACTTTTTGCCCACTTCTTCTCTTATTAATACTAAATGGTCCATGATCTGGGCTGATTCAGCCACTGTCTGGGGTTTTTGATCTTGCACCAATCATTTATATTCTTGAGGGATGATATTGTAAACTTGCTCCAAACCTATTAAATTTTGTAATTCCTCTTTTGAAATCACCTTAGACTCATTTATCCAACTTTTTAATAGGTAATCTAATCTACACCTAATTCAGCATAGGTTTCATGCCCTCTTTTCCTCAAATTTCTACCTCTCACAGTCCCTTTCTTCTGAACTGTTACTCATCCAGACCCAGTCTGACTTCAATAGTCTTATTTAACAACTCCAGTCTACAATTTGATTGGCTGCCACCAGCTCGCATTCTACTGACTATTGCTAAGGCAGGTTCTATTCTACCTTCTCTCCACAAAGTATTTCCTAAACTCCAAATTATAGCTAATGGATATTCCAGAGGCAAGATTGTTACATGTGCACAAGTCATTCACAAGCAGAAACACTCATGGATCATTTGTACTAAAACAGTGGCTTTAACAGGAATTATTATATGTTCATGGATTTCTTGGACCAGGACACCCCATAGAGCATTATAGCAATGAACCCATTGATGTGTCTTTACACAACCAGATAAATCAAGCAAATGTGTTCCATTTGTCCGGTGGAGCAATTTTTCTGGGAGAATTGCTGTCAAGCAATTGAGTGTGCAGACAAAGTCTTAGGAAGCTTTCTTCACTTCGCAGAGAAAATCACCCGGTGACCTTGGAGCTGTCTGGCTGCTTTGGAATGCATTCCTCCCTCCTTCTGATGAAACAAACTGATGCCAGGTTAAACTCAAAAGAGGCACTTTTATTCTTTAGTTGCAGTATGTACAAAACTATATACACTCACCACCGACCAATGACAACCCACACAACAACCCACATGCTGTGGTTTTGGTTTTCTTAGAATGAATTTTTATAGTATTATTTATAGACATTTGCCATGCGGAGTCTAAGTCCAGCCTCTTCCTGTGAATTCTTCCCATGTCACTTGAATTGTTGTCCCCCAAACATGATGACATAATGTGTTTACACTTGTTGTGTCTGCACAAAAGGACACCAACACAATTTGTATGGATGAAACATTGGCCACAACTTTTATTTGTACAGGGTGTGACATATTTAAATTTCAATATAAACAACTAAATTTTATCCTCAATTTACGTATCTCTTAACAATCATCTATTTTGACGCATGCCCACAAGTTTTAAGGGCAGGTGCTATTGAATATTTACCTTTTTACAGGGCATGCGTCAAATTCTTTAACTTAGGTAAGTTCATATCCAAATATGAAACCCCTCCCCCACCGGATATGACGTCAAATCATTTATGATGAAACCATGTTATGACATCATTAATTTTAAATATGACATCATCAAAATTTTGTTTAATCTCATGACATATACCCGATTTGTTAATTATTCTTTGCCAATTAATAAATCCAATTAACCTACAAAATTCCCTAAAGGGGGGATGGTCCCTGCCCACCAACCATTCAAAACTCCTGAGCAATAACTTTAACAAACCC
>JAIPUX010001232.1:129336260-129347670 GCA_020142125.1 Phrynosoma platyrhinos
CTGGCCAATCCGCTACACGCAGCTATTGTTGCTGTTGGTTATTCTAATCTGACAAATGTCTGATTTCAAAATCAATTAGTTTAATTCTATTTTAAGGGGTGAGTTTTGGGTGGGGGTTGTAGGAATTGGGAATGTTTTAATTGCTGTATTTTAATTTGCTGTAAGCCGCCCCAATTGCGTTGCAGAAGGGCGGGTTAAAAATAAATTTTTATTATTATATTATTATTATTATTTTCCAGACCAGGGTGCCACATGGTCTTGACAATCTGTATTGCTTTTGAAGAGGTAGATCCTTTCTCTCTATTAAGACACATGCATCCTTGATTGTGCCACACTCAATCTTGTCTTTGATCCACACCTCAGGGAAATCTGTCACCCATTGATTTGTGGTAAGGGGGAAAAGGGGTATTGCAGCTTTCAGAGTGGTACATCTATGAATGGCTGAGATCTGCAATTGACCCTCTTCAAGCTGCCAGAGAAATCCATTTGCCAGGCCTACAGTAATTTGGTGTTAATTGATCATTGCATCAAAGATATTCATATCCCTTTAGTAATTAGGATATCTAGGTCAAATTATGCAGGGAAGGACTCTGTTGGGATAGAGGGTAGTGAAAAATGATCAATCCACCTATGCAGTGACCAGAAATATTCTACACATAGTGTTGGATCCAGTTTGAGGGAGATATTTGCAGTCTCTGAAATCAATGAGACCTAAATTAGTAAAGAGTAATTTAATTCCTACTGACTTCAATGGGTCTGTTTTAGGTATGACTCTGGATCCAACTAACATACTGCTGGAAAATGTGAGAAATAATATTGGCTATTACAAGCAAAGTAATCAAATTGGCAAGGCAGAAACTGAATAACAACCAATCACATCCACACTCACACATACCCAAGGGTATCAGACAAAAGATAATGTTTAGTCTTTATCTTTCCTTACAGTACTTGCCCATACTCAAATACATGGTCTCTAATGCAAGAGAGAAAGGGGGGAAAGCAAGAGAGAAAATGGTTGCACATTACATGATGCAGAAGGTATGGGAGAAATCCTGCCAAACAGGAAGTTGCAATAAATATGTACTATGCCTAAACACCTACAAAATAACATGCAAACTAACATTTAATTAATATAAAAATGCAAAGGTTACTAATTGTACATATCTTACAGCTCCCAAACACCAGGAAAGGTAAAAGGCCCAGCTCAGCAAGTGTTGTTTTTCAGTGCCATTATCTCCAACATATGCATAGGCAATCTTCTCCATTTGATTATTGTGCTTAATGAAGTAGACTATTGTGTATGAAAACTCACAATACGATAAACCAGTTGGTAAATGAGACACAGAAAGAGCTGCTGCAGACTTATACTGGCCCTGAATTTTAAACTGAATGATCATAAAAAGTTCACTCGAGCAAGTACTTAACCTTCAGTTCCTCTGAAGCAAACTTTCATCTCTTCCTTAACCTTCTGCCAGTACAGGTGAGCCCTCTGGCACTAAGAGATAATACATTAGACCATACAGTCTAACCATATATATTTCCAGTATCAACTTAACAAGAAAAAAAAATACATCTACAAAAGGCATGGGTGTACTGATCTTCTCTTGAATCTGTTCTGCACTTTGCTCTGAAGGGTGCAATATGTTTACATTCTATTACTATAAATGCAATTGTTCACAAAAAATTATGTCTCAATTTTCTGCCCTCTGGCTATAAAAGCTACATTTAGAGTGGCTTGTCTTTAGCAATTGCTTTTTTTCCCTTTTATTGATGGGTTCCCTGGACTTTTCACTGCATGCTTTATTCTATTATCCTTTCTAATGGCTCCTCATTTCCTCAGCATAGCCAGCCATAGATGTATCCAAGCTATCACAGTAACATGTGGAAGTGCTCTTGCTTACTAGCACTGTGCAGGTGAGGGTGTGGAAACAATGAGCAGAAGATGCTAATTTGATAAAGCAATTCAGGAGATGATTTAATTATTTACCTACTAAGTTGAATTTAGCTTTTGCATGCCGTTCAAACTTTAAGTGTATTATACCCTGCTCCCTACTTTCATTTTTAATGTACTTTTTGGGTATAATATGTTGAAAGATAGTACTCTGATCTAAAACAAAGCAGCATCAACAATTATTTAGAAATGAAAACTTTCTAAGATGGCTTGTTTCATCTGGAGTTATTCTATCATTTTCAAAAATTCATCACAAGACTAGCAAATGGATTAAACATCTCTGGAATACTTGCATGTTACCTCTAAACTGTGGGTCCTTTCATACTACATAATTATAGCACTATGATTCCATTTCATCTGCAATGGCAACATCCTATGGAAACTCAGTGAGACACTAGAATTCTCCCCTCTCTAAACTGCAAATCCCAGGATCCATTTCAGCACCTTCTCCTGGTGAAGAAGCCATCTTTGAAAGCTTGTAACATGTATTTTGTGCATTTTGGATGGCCTAAAAAAGGTATCACTCTTTTGTGGATTTGGAATGTTACTTTGCTGCGTAGCTAACAAGCTCCCCTGGGTATGTTTTCTGAAAGGAAAGATTGCTATTTATCTCATAATGAAACAATCCAGGAAAATACAAAGCACAATACTTTCAGGCCTAAAACCAATTGCTAGTTACAGCTAGACTAGACTCAGTGATTGAACTGTGGCTACATACTATTTGATGTGGGTACATTCTCCAACATTACATGTACACACCATAATATGGTTGCCTTACTATTCAGCATTGATTCAATTAATCTATACTAGCGGGGACTGACAATTGGATATAGCCCACATGGTATAATAGACAAAGGTTGTAGTTATATTTATTTATATTTATATTTATTTATATCCTACTTTTCACTCAAAACTGGGACTCAAAATTTTGTTATTCTTTTCAACTTTTCTTTTAAAAACACATTTTACCAAATTTTCACTTTAACCCTATGAAACTATGCATATGTAAAATTTGTTTTTGGTTTTTGGAGGATTTAAGATTTCAGCATTCAAGATAAGAGAGACTGAACATGTACATCCTTAATCTTTGTGTACATGATATTGTAAGTTGGAGGTATAATTTTGATTTTGATAGTTGTTTATGTCACAATTTACATTGCCATTACATTCAGTGATATATGGGAATTATGATTTATAAGTAACATTAGTACAAAAAACGTTACTAAGGATACTTTAAGGTGTGGTAATGGGAAGAGGTCATTTGGGTATGATACCCTGAGTTACCACACTGGGTGACACCAACCCTAGTGATGCCACCCAGGACAACAAAAAGAGGGGTATTCTGCCCTCCCTAGCAGAGAAGTTTCAGAGTCTAGGGGCAGCCATTGAGAAGGCCTGGTGTCATGGAATGCCCTGGCTCTGACTTTGCATTAGAGGCAGAGGCAGACGTTGGGCCTGAGGAGGAGACAGATCTGGGATTACCTGGAGGCTCTATAGTCTCAGAAGAGACACAGGAGGCTGCAGAGGGAGAGACAGACTATGCTACTGGTACTAGGATCTGTGGAGTGAAGACAAGGTAAGGAATCCTTGAGGCATTCATCTACCTGTGGAGCAAAGACAAGCTAAGGAATCCTTGAGACATTTATCTAGGCTAGAAGCCAAAAGGAAAGCTAATGTAACCTCTTTAGTTGCTGTGTATCTGGTTCTCTGCTATAGAATTCCTGTTTTCTGACCTCTGGAACTGCCTTGTGACTATGCTTCTCCTTCTCCCTTTGCTGTTAAGTACTGGACTCTTGACTACTCCTTCGCTTGTTCCTCTGTGGTGCTGCTCTTGGAAGAGGTAAACAGGACACATCCTCTCTCTTGTGCCTACAAACTGTGCTTTTTATAGTGGTGGGTCTGAGAGAAGTTGGTTCTTGCTTTCATTGTTCTTCTGGTACAATATACAGTATACAATGCAGATGATAACTGTAATTGTGTACGGCAGAAAACTGGATGATGGCAGCAGGCCCCACTCTGACCTACATGCATTCTCTACAGACTGGATCTAAAACAGGCCTCCTAAGTAATTAGGAGGCATCACAATATATGGAGGAACCTGGACAGTAAAGGAAACCCTTACAGTTTAAAAAGGCTTGTACTATGTATGCTTGTAAAATTGTATTAATTTTAATGTTCAATGTTTCTAACTTTATGAATTGTTGATTTGTTTTAAAATAACTTTTATATTTATATTTATATTGAATATTTTGCATAGTTTTAATCTGCATTATTTTCAAAGGCTGTTAGCTACCTTGAGTTTCAATCTTGAAAGAAAGACAGGATATAAGTCAGTAAAATAAGAAGAAGAAAAAGAAGAAATCCCACAAATAACCCAGCAAAGACTGAGCCTGCTGAAGAGCCAACAATGACTGAGATTTAGTTGAAAAAGAAAACAGAAAATGATGTGTGCATATAATATTGAAGGTGTATTCACTGCATGTCTATAATAGTTCAATAACAATTTAACTACATGGAGCCCTGAGATTTGTAGTTGAGTAAAAGATTTAATTCTTTGTTAAAGAATTCCCTCTAGTCCACTCCATGAACTACAGCATAGAATGCTAAATCCCTTATCATCAACTGACAAATCCTAGGATTCCATAGAATGCAGCTATGCTAGTTAAAGTGGTATCAAATTGCTATAACTGTGCAGTGTGGATACACTCCAGACATCTCAGAGCACACTATTCTAAAAAGAAGGTATGAGTGATTGGAACTATGAACAGTAGCACTTCTATTGAGATTAAGGATGCACAGGTTCATTCTCTCTTATCTGGAATGCTGAAATCCAAAATCCTCCAAAAACCAAAACTTTGTTATTCACCCAGCGGGGTGTGTGTCCTGGAATCAAACCCCACCAGATACCAAGGACCCACTGTAGCTTAAGCAATATATATATATATATATATATATATATATATATATATATATATATATATATATATATATATATATATATATATATACATACATATGAAGCATAAATGAATTATCTTCCAGATATCTCATTTTGTACATATATGCAAATACAGGTATTCCAAAATTTTAAAAAATCTGAAATCCAAAGCACTTCTGGTCCATTTTAGATAAGAGATACTCAGCCTGTATTTCAATGTTTTATTTCTTGTCCCATCTATTAAGAGTCATAAATCTATTCTTCAGTGCTCACTCTCCTTCAGATAGATGTAAATGTAGCAATGCCCTTGGACTCCAAGGAAAGTGAAACACTAAATACCATTTCCACCTCATACAGCCGGGCTTCATAATGCTATGTAGCATCTGACTTTTTTCTTCAAAAGCAAGTCATTTGTTTCTGTATCAAGAGGGAATCCCTCCACCCCAAAAAAAGGGGGAAGGGGAAATTAATCTTGAGTTGTCAGCACTTCATTATGCAATTATTGGTTGAATGTTGTTGCAGATAGTATTAACATAGAAGAGGTCAAGATACAGAAGCAGTGGCATGGTTTTCAGCATTGGATTCCCAAAGCAGACACATGTCTGAACTTGTTGAAAATTATTTTAAAAGAGAGATAAAAAAAAACACTTCATTGTTTGTTGTTATTTCCCAACAAGTTTGCTTTGACTTACAGTGTCTTTGACTTACAGTGCATGAGAGACTTCTAAGAGCCCCAATCATGAACAGCCCTGCTTAGGTCTAGCAAGCTGGGGCCCATGGTTTACATGCTTTAAGGGCCTAAGCAGACGGCTTAATAGGCCGTCTTCGGCGTAGGGAAGGGGAGGGGCAGCCGCACGCTTAGCGCCCCATCCCCCTCCCGAGGTCATCCTCGGAGCAGCCGGCCCTCCACACGGTCGACACTCTGAGGAGGACCTCCTGCCGCAGCGTCCGGACACGCTGCGGCAGAAAAGTTGCTGAAAGTGAGCCGCAACCTTTTGCAGCGCACTTTCGGTGACATATGAAAGGAGTGCTATTTTAGCACTCTTTTCCAG
Organism: Phrynosoma platyrhinos; assembly: GCA_020142125.1. Lineage (NCBI taxonomy): Eukaryota > Metazoa > Chordata > Lepidosauria > Squamata > Phrynosomatidae > Phrynosoma > Phrynosoma platyrhinos. The sequence goes on from JAIPUX010001232.1 coordinate 129,342,202, forward strand.
GGGCGCCGACGGGGAGCCGCTGGATAGAGGCATGGGGATGCCTCAGTCCCACGGCGCACCTTCCCAGGGCAGCCCATGGCCACCCTTCTGCTTAGGCCCTAAAAGGGGTTACCTCTTATCTTGTGATTCTGAGGTGTTCAGTTTCTGTTTCAGCTTATGAAGTATTTCCAAACTTTCTTCAAATACCTTATTCAAAAACTGAGATCTCCAGTTAGATTATTGACCCTTCTAGCTCTTCATTGTGCACATCTTCAGGTTGTCCATGCCTTATCTATAAGTATTTTGATGACTCGCATGAGGCCATCCAATAAGGAATAAGAAGAATTCTAGTTAAAAACATAAGGAGGACACCAGGCTGTCTGTACACTGAAAAGTAACAGTTCTCTGGGATTTCAGACAGGGGTCTTTTCCAGAACTACTTAGAAATGTTGGGGATTGAACATTTGGGATTTTCCCTATACCGAGTATAACTAAGTGATATCAATTATTTGCTCTAGCTGGCATCATATAGCTAAAGGCAGGCACAGACAACAATGTCCTCAGCACTCATTACAAGTGGGCACTCATTACAAGTTCCTATCCTAGTTGCATCCCAGCACTAGCCAAGCTCTTCTTCCAGTCCAACTAGGACAAAGTACATGCAAGAGCTAGCTGACCACAGAATTCCTGCTAAGAATAAGGTTGCAATAATTCTACCACCAAAATGGAACAAAATATAGAAAAAAAATTAGGACAAAATTTAGGACAAAATGTAGGATGCTCAAGAAAAATGGAGGACACAAAACCAACTAAAAGCTAAAAACATTAATAATTAAAAAAACATTAACATAAATCCATGCTTCTTAGTCATGCTCAAAATGGAGGAGATTTTGACATTCTTCCTGGACAGAAGGTTGAAATGAAGCTCCTCCTTTCTGGAAACAACTTGAAGGCACACAACAACAAACATAATAAAATACATCTGAGGAAGTAGAATTCAAAGACAGAGAAGCCTTGCCACAGAGGCCTCCCTTTGTGGGGCCCAGTTGGCAAGCTGAGGCCCTGTGTGGCAGGTGGCTGTGGAGGCCCCCCCAGACCTCCCAATCCCTTCAAAGCCCTAGCAAGGCAACTAGGCCTCACATGCAACTGCTGCCATCCTGAAAGTATGGCAGGAGGCAACAAAGGAGCATGAGGATCTGGGAGCCAGGACTGCCTCCAAACCCGGGCTGGGACATTCGCAAAGGATTAAAAACTGTGAATGTCCCAGCAAAAACTGGGATATGGCAACCCTAGCTAAGAAGCATATAACTATTGCATAAAAAGTAGTACATGCAGGGACCAAGGGTCCTGTGAATCCAGTCTTTTTTCTTTTACTGCTGATTCCACTAGAGTTGCCCTAAGTTGTACAGGGATCTCTCCTGTGTGCAGAACCTCTGTTAGTATTGAGTCTAGCTGAGGAAGTGCACATAAAATTTAGAGCAGCTATAAGTCAGGTATTCATAAAACGTAAATTGAAAACTTCAAAAGATCCACCAACTGCTTGTGTCTGGAATTGGCTCTCCAGATGCAAATTTACTCCTGGTAATGATAATGAAGATGCTTATAATAGTAGCAGTAATCTGCTACTACTGTATATACTCATGTATAAGTCTAGTACTTTAGTCAAAAAATTATTATCTGTCCTGAACGGACTGATTCCCCATCTACTCTTTCATCCATCCAGCCTTTAGGGTGAGCACAAACAGTTACATCTGCTGGAATTTCTAGGTTCTTTGGCATTGTTCTCCTTTGCTTCATCCTATAAATCCCTTGTTGCACGTCCCTATGTTTTACCCTTAACTTATCCATGGGTTATATCAAAATCCACAATTTTGACCCCAAAACCTGCTCTTGACTTGTATATGAGACTGATTTATAGCTGAGTATAGTTTACTGTATACTGTTATTCTGACTGAAGGCTGAACATATTATATCTGATGTGCAGTCAGAGCCAATTGCAAATGTACGGCCTCTGAAATATCCATGCATGTACAGACCTCTGTAACTCACTGGCCACAGGATCAATCATAATCTATGTGTGTAACCAAGTAATTTCCAATTTTGAAAAAAAGGTTCTTACCAAACTCACAGCAATTTTTTTCCTGAGTTAAGGAAGAGATGGTGTTTCCACATATGTTAGATCAATAGTCAGAGAAAGAGGCATTTCTCCAACTTACCATACAGATGCTGAGGGTGCTCATTCTCATTGCCATTTAGAGGACTGCAGAATCTATCTGGAGCAGATCCCCATAGTGGCAAAATATTATATCAGCTGCTGAAACCACTGGTGGCCCCCACTGGATGATATAATTTATTTGTGTCTGGCTGCTGGGACAAAACCAGATGCTTCTGCAATCTCCTTCCCACAACACTTCTCTAGGCATAGAACAGCCTTGGGTGGGGGTTTAGGTGGTTCTATGGTAGCTCTGGGTGTATGTGTAAAGTGGTTCAGCATGGCATAATTTCACATGTAGAACTACAGCACTAGTATAGTATAATTATTATAACATTCAGTAACTTGAAAAAGTGACTTTCTGGACTGCATCTTCCAAAATTCATCAGTCAGCATCGCCACATTTCAAGCTCTGGTCCTTTCTTAGTGGGAAAGTTCTGATGAGGTAACCTATGTATCTGCTTAATCTGCTCTCTAGGTGTAGTCAATGGAAGACTTCAAGCCTGCTGCTCTCCCTTCTCTTACCTCCTCCAGTCTCAGAGGCAGTACACCTCTGTAGACCAGGTGCAGTAAAATATGAGTAATAGTGTTATTACATTCTGCCCAAGTAGTGGGCTTCCCATGGACAGCTCTTTTGCTGTTGGAATGGTGGAACAGATGGGCTTTAGCATGTCTCTTCTTCTTCTGTTATGATTACAGAGGATAAAATAAGGCACATGCCTACCTTGGCTCTGATGCTAAATATCCATAGAGGCCTATAGCTAGTTGCAACATCTATGAACTTTTGAAGGTCCAGAAGAGGCTCTTCTCATCTCTAGAAACACATACATGTATGCATGGCATAGGAAAAATATAAGCAACTAAGAATAGCTTTATGTGAAACAATACTTGGCATAACTGTATGCAATGAACTGAAGATATTTTACCTCTTAAAGTGAGACCTCTTCTTGGTTGTCATGGAAAATCATTTGGAAATGCTTCCCAACAAATGGAAATCAAAATCTCCACATCCTTTTCATCTTCAGTACAATGTCTCCCATCATATTACCGGTACATAATTCTAACTTATATTCACCCACTATATTTATTTGTGCAGATAGAAAGAAATTAAATTTCAGCATGTTTATATGCAGGCATATTATCACTTTGTTTTATAGCTGTAAAGTCTAGGAAGGCATTATGCCTGTACATGTACCTTCAAGGGGAAAGAACTATTCCAATTGCATTTTTCCAATAAGGTCTTAATTTGCCTTGCTCTATAAGGTTTCATATTGTCATTTAATATTCCAATAAAAACCAGTGAAGCAGCTAAAGCCCTCAGTTTTATTCTTACTCTTGATTTATCTAATAGCTGCCATAATATCATTGGTCTGTATAATTGAAAGTCATTCAGTTCCTACTAACTTCCCAAAGGCAGCTTAGAAATGTCTGTCCTGTTTATGAATAAACAATTATTATATTTGAAATAGTAATGGAAAGGCAGTGCTGCTTGCACAATATTATTATTCTCCAGAAGCTGTCATATCAGTGGCAAATTTTACAAATGTTATTGCTTATGCCAGGGGTAGGCAACCTTTCCCCTTTAAGGGCTTAGGGACTTCAGCTCCCAGAAGCCTCAGCCATGTTGGCCAATAGTCCCATGTTGGCCAATAGCTCCTGGGAAAGGTTGCCTACCCCTGGCTTATGCCATATTGCTTATGTCATGCCTGCCCACACTTATTAACTTGGGATTCTGACTTTGGATCACACACAGGAGATGACATTTAAGGTAAAAGAGTGTTAATTATACAATCAGTCTTCCCTCCCCCGAACTGAACACATGTATGTAAGCATGTGTATATGTAAATGTATATATAACCAACATTGTAATGGACCCTGAGCTTGTAGGGTTGAAGGTCCAGCACTTTTTGATTAGCAGGGATGATGACATCATCTTCCAGTCCAGCCTGGACTCTCACGTTCCCTCCTAGTCTTGTTTCAGTTTTCTCGTTAACTGAAAAAGAAATGGATTTCCTGACCAATGATTATTGGTATGCAACATCCCTGGTGTAATCCAAAGTATCTGGGGATGGATTTACAAGATAAAGGGAGAGGGAAAAGGCTGTATCCCATGTTCCCATTAGAAGTACCTGTGAGGGTGGTGGGACAATGAGAAGGGCCTTCCCAGCAGATTTCAAAAGCACGAGCTGGTTTGTAAGGGAAAATATGGTCCTACAATCACCTGACCCTGAGCCATACAGGCACTTTGAATTGTGCATGGAAATGAACCATTAGCCAGTAGAGCTGTTGCAACAAGGGAGTTAATGTCTTCCTTGTTATCAGCCCCAGTTAGATATCTGGCTGTAGCTCTTTGGACCAAACTGAAATTTTTGAACACTCTTCAAAGGCATCCTCATGTAGACTGCATAACAGTACTTCAACTGGGGTGTAACTAAGGCATGTGTCACAATGGTCAGATATGACATCTCAAGATGCAGGCACAATTGGGGCACAAGCTTTAACTGTGCAAATGCACTTCTTTTTTTATTTAGTATTTTGAAATTTTCCAAAAAATTAAAAGAAACAAAAATAAAATAACATTCTTTTCATACATACATATATATACTTTAACATTTTATTTATTTTTATAACTAAATATCACCTAAGGGCACCCCTCCTCCGGAGCCATTCCCATCTTTATACTCCATCCAAAATTTTAGCTCATCCTGTGGAGGTAATTTCCCATCCTCTTTTGCTAATACATTTTCAATATTTTTCCCCCATATTTCATCAAAATCATTTCTTTTCCATAATCCTTTCGTTACCTTCAATTTACATGTTAATTTATCATTAATCACTAATTTCCAAACTTCTTTATACCAATCCTCCAATTCCACATTTATTTTGGTTTTCCAGTTTCTTGCTATTAATCTCGCAGCCGTAAACAAATTTGTTACAAGGTTTTTCTCTTCTTTTTTCCATTCTAATTCATTATATAATGATAATAATACTATATTTGGTTTTCTATCAATTTTTATATTCATAATATTTTCTATTTCTAATATTACTATTTCCCAATTTTTTTTAACATATTTATATTGCCACCACATATAGGACCTTATCACACGCTGGCCACGAAGCGAAAAGTTTCCGAAATAAAAACCATTCCAATGCTATTCTGAAAGGGCCCCGTCGATATGTTATTGGCAATCACACGCAATCACCATCATTGCACAATTAATACGGTTCGCGAGATGCGTATTCTGGAAACGTATCGTGCGTTCAGACAGAATGCAGGG
>JAIPUX010001232.1:129364400-129375161 GCA_020142125.1 Phrynosoma platyrhinos
TGGTTTCAAGGACTGTTAACAACATATTCATCAACATCAATTTCAACATTTCTGGCCCTGCCTCTTCCTTTTTGACACCTGTCAATCATCAGTATGACACATCATGTTTGCAGCCCTTTTGCAGTATTTACTGTGCTTTACAGCACCAGGTGATTCCCTGTCATTATGTCACCTCCTGTTTCATTACCCTTGATGCTGCATGACTCAGCAGTGGCCAAATGCTTAGTCATCATGGCTGTTGCCATTCACCACATTGTGCATTTTCACTGGAACATTATTCCAACAGATTTCTCTACTTTTCACAGTGTGCAGGTCCTTGGCAATGCCAAAACTGCTGTTAAAGGGGCCTTATTGTGCCTGTGCACATACGCATACACTGGAGAGACCACGGAAAAAAATTAAAGGCGCCACTGCCGGCCCTTGTGGTTACTCCATTCCCATTTAGGGAAACCTCGAGGCTGGCACTGCGGATGATGAGGCTTCACTGCAGCCTCAGAAAAGCTTCATTAATGGCCCCCATTGTGGTTGCTTTTCTCCACCCCCACTCAGGGCAGGTGATGCAGTTGCTGGAGTTTGGGAAAAGGCAACTTCAGGTCACCTTTTCCTGCCCGTCTACATAGGCCCCAGTGTTATGTAATTCAGAGAGAGCAAAGGAACTCACTTTTCCTGTTTAGGAAGGCGGAACTAACCAGCTGGTTGGTGGAAGAATGAGACATAAGTTTTCATTCTAAATACTTAATAGAAATCCTAGGGTTTCTTTGTCTTCAAGATCTGTGTACCTAAAGGAAGCCAAGTTATGTTTTAACATCACAAAATAACACCAAGTAACCCAGATTTGGGTCAGAGAAAAAACTAGGAACTCCTGTTTTGTTTTGTTTTTGATAAATGTTATTCTTTCCATTTTAAAATAGACAATCAATCCATCCTTAAGCATTTTGTTATATCAATTACACAAATATCAAATAAAAATTCTAATATGTCAAATATCAAATATGTCCTTTTATCTATGCTATCTATACTCATTCATAACTTCATTCTTTCTTTTCCTTTATAACGCTTAGTAAATCTTCTGTACTATGTCATCTTCTTCCTTTACAATCTTCTCCCAACATTCCTTTGTCTCTCTGCTTCTCCCTTTCCAATCCCTCATTCACCTCCATTCCATTCCAATCCTTTCCATTCCAACTCTTCTCCTAATGTTCTGCTCTACTCCCTTCCACTCCTCTCTCCCCTACTCTTCTCTTGTCACATCCTCTCATCCTCTTCAACTTTCTGGTACTATCCCTAAACACCTTCGTTTACCAACACACTCCTTTGCCTTCTTACATTCTTACATATATATACTAACTTCCATCCTTGACTTAACTGATTTCAGTATCGTCATAATTGTCCTTCTTGACCTCCTTTTCTAAAGTTGTGTGATAGTCTTGTGTTGTCTTGTGTATTGTATTTGGTAGCTATTTGATATATTGTTGCTTGACTATTTTATTCATCCAAATGTGTTTTACATCTATATCTAATGTTTAATTACTTTGATCCTTACATTATTTATTGTGCACAGAGGGGTGGGGTACAACTAAATGTATTATTATTATTATTATTATTATTATTATTATTATTATTATTATATTTTTAAATAATTAACTATATCTAATTTGTTTTAAATAAATCCCTATGTAGATTCTTTATACGCCTTATACTCTTTTTTTAAAAAAAACAATCTCATTCCTTTCTTAATTGTCTTTGGGGGGAAGCAGACGGGTGGCCCTGGGCCACCTCTGAAAGCAGAGGATCAAGGCCGAGGCTGCTAGACACCTCGGCCTCCATCCTCCCTTTCACTGCCTGTGAAAGAAGTGTTAAAATAGCACTCCTTCTGTAAGCTGTGAAAGGAGTGCCCCAAGAGGCATGGCACGCCTCTTTGGCGTCTCTTCTGGCTCAGCATGTCTGGATGCTGAGCCGGAAGGACGTCATCAGAGTGCCCGTCATGTGGATGGGCTGTCGCTCCGATTACATCCTCAGGAAGGGGATGGGGTGCCCAGCGTCCTGCTGCCCCTCCACTTCCTGGGATTGCAGACAAGTGTTTTTCACCGACTGCATCCCCCCATAGTTGCATTACTCTGCTGCTTGTAATAATTTAACATTAAAGGGGAAGCTGAGTGATCTCTCTATTTTTTAAAAAAATCTCCACAGTTATAAGACTCTATTGTAATAGATGAAAATAATGTTAAGAAGCTACAAATCTCATGGCTAATTCAGGGCTGGATTGGATGACCCTTGGGGTCTCATTTTCTATGTTTAAAACTGTGCGTTTGCAGAGCAGTTTGTAAAAGGCTTTTCAGCTCTGTTTCACTGTTTATGGGCCTTTTCAGATGGCCAGCCATGGGCCACCCTGAGAAGCTCAGGATTGGGGCTGAGTCTCCCCCATGCCTTGGCCCCAATCCACCCTTCTGCAAGCCCTGGAAGGGGTGCTAAAATAGTGCTCTTTCCAGAACGGGCAGAAGGGACGCCAGAAGAGCCATCGTACAGCTCTTCCGCTTCTCTTCCAGCTTAGCCCATGCAGAGGCTGGGCTGGGAGGACGTCATCAGAGCACTCACCATTTGCAACAGCGGGTGCTCTGATGACATCCTCAGGAAGGGGTTGGAGCATCCGGCGTCCGGCTGCCCCACTCCCTCACTCCAAGACAGCACATTGTGCCATCTGCAGAGCCCCTGAGATAACAAAAGGAATGTTGTTTATTTTACTTTGAAGATTAGGCACACAGTTTTACAGCCTAAGGAAGAAAGCCAGATTCATTCACGCATGGCAAGAAAAGTGTAACATAATTGGGAAAGGAGGGGGATTTGGAGTTATATCTTGTAACCAATGAAAACGTTGAATTATGCATATGTTAATATAATTATAAACTAGCTGTGTGAGATGGTATACAAGGATGTTGATAAACAGGGGAGAGGCTCTCTAGTCACAGGACAGATCTGTCTTGAGAGGCCTGTGGATGTGAATAAACTACTTTTCCTGATCCAAGGGTCTTTGTTCCTGTTTATCCACAACACTATCTCTTCTCTTTTTGCACATGCCTTTCAACCAAAAGCCTTTTAGCAATACAACCTTCTAAAACCTTCATTTAAACACACCTTTATAACCAAGCCTTCTTTCCATTTTCCCCACATTCTACATACCTTTCTACCCTCTCTCAATCTACAAATTGAAGCAAAACTCCTAGTTTGAACTGGGACAGGGAACATCTACATGTCTTCTCTCACCAAGCTTCACAAATCATAAGAACAACATTCTGTTTCCAGCAACTTTTCTCTCCTACCTCGATTTCTCCAACCACTATTTCACATACGACCACATCTTTTCCACCTGGAAGACTGTCCTTCAAACTCTAACAACATTTACAAAAGCCAATTTGTGGAGCTAAAATGTTCTCTGCAGTGTTTTTTTTTTTTTTTACACACCTGCAGGATTTTCTACTTCTTAAAGATCCATTTATAAACCAACACAGCCCTAACAACATCTTTTCTGAGAGGACTGTCCTCTAACTTGCTTTCTGGGGCAGGATTTTTGCAAAAGCCACCTTACAATTTAAACATTTACCCTTGCAATGGGTCCCCAAAACTTAAAAACACTTTTCTTTATCCATGCACCCCTCCAACCCTTGGGTTAATTAAGATTTAAAACACTGGTGCAGCAAATGCTCTTAAGAGGAAAGTAACCAAAACCAAATATCTTGTTGCAAAATTCTTTTTTAAAAAAACAAAAACTATCATGATTTTCTATCATTATTTCTTCAGTTATTGTCTGTTGTTCTTTTATTGTTTTAACATTTTTTGATGTTTAATACTATTTTAAGGGGTGGGTGAGTGTGTTTTGGGACAGTACATTGTGATATTTTATTGTTGTAAGCCACCCTGATTGCTTCTGCAGAGGGGCAGGATAGAAATTATTATTATTATTATTATTATTATTATTATTATTATTATTATTATTATTAGATCAATTATTGTAACAGTTTATAGAATCTTTCAGTCAGCAGGGCCATGGATGTAGAGTTTGGCAGTGGAACCAATGGCCTGGAGAGGTGGTGGGGCTCTCCCCCTTTGAATGTCTTCAATGTATGCTCCCTATGTATATATGAAAGATATGGGAATTTTTATTCCCAAAAGTAGTTTTTCCATGTTCTGATCTGACACAAATAATAAGCATGCAATTCAATATTTGTGACTAACTATCACCACTGTCACATGGCTTTCCATGCAGAATTAGTGTTTAGAGTGGAGAGGGATCACGCAACTTCCTGTCCTCCACATACTGTGGCAGTCTAGGCACATAAGGGAAACAACATGCTCCCACTTCCTCTTTGTACAATTGAAAGGCTTTGTGAAATAGACTTATATAGCTGATAAAATCTAATTAGTAACTCCATTAATAGTCAATCATATTTGTTTTGTTAAACTCAGTGCTTCAGACAATCACTAGGTATTTGTCAAAATATAAGTAAATCCCCAAGCCTGGCACATTCCAAACTGTGCTATGAGTAATTGTAAAAGCTCTTTGCTATCATCTAGCCAAGAATCAGCTGTGATACTATGACAAGCATAATCCATTTGTACAACCTAACGGCGAAGAGAAAATAGCTGAAGCAGACAGCTTAAGCAAATACTAAAGCAGTACAGCTTTTTTAACAAGTCAATAAATACATATTAACATTTATGCTCATAGCCTGATGATGTCATGTCTCAGTGTCAGTCATGTCACTTAGCAAGTTTAATTAGATCAGCCTAGATCAGAGCACTCACACCCTGTATTCTTGTGAACATACTGGATGAATGGCCACCTTCATAATGACTCTTAATCAGGATCTATGGCAAAACTACACAGATTTCCTCCCCTATTATCTCCATCTTGATTAAGAATGGTGGAGAACCTGAATGTTTTAATGGCATTTTGGAGAGTCTTAATAAAAGATGTGGATTTTGGCATTTCCCCCATGGCTCAATAAAGCTTTCCCATGCAAACAATTGGGTAGTAGGACCAAGGCCTCTGTTCTTGTTTGGAGGGATAATCCTTGACTGAAAGGGGGGATGCTAAAATCCACAGCTAGACAGTGGAATTATTCCACACATCACTTTACCCAGGAACACAATGACATTGGGATGGTAGAAGCCATGCTGTCAGACACCACCTGACCTTTAAATTCCCACCTCATTATGTACATCTTGTCCTCCACAAGTTCTAGACTTTGTTTAGATCATGTTTAACAGAACTGGCCTACAAAGATTTTTTCTTAATTATATCCTGGATGGAGGGGGGGGGGAGACAAAAAGAAGAACTACTGCTGCTTCCCATTACACAGAAACTTTGGATTGTCTTTTCTGTTTTCCCCTCAATTCTTCTTGGCCTTTGTCAGGATGAGAGAATGATGAGGCTTGCTGCACCATGCTGCTCTTTTCCCAAAGAGGTTGGGCTGCAATGGTTGTTGTTCATCATGACATTCATCTATTGGCTACTCAAGTATTAGCATACTACAGCTGGGGAATGTGAGAAGGAGTACCTATAGAAACTGGAGAACTCTTTAAATAGCTCCATGAAGGGAAAGATATTGGAGGTTGTAGAGACAGAGCTTGGGGAACTTAGGGCATTGCTGTGGGAATCAGAAAGTCTGAGATCTGTAGTCTCAAATGTCAGCTTCCAAGTTCTAGTACAGAAAAGCAAGATAAGAAATAGAGGCAGAAAGAAGGTTGTTCAGAAGGAGAAAGGGAAAACAAAGGTTCAATGCAGAAATGCCAGCAGGAAGAGTAAGAGTAAGAAAGAGATCTGGGAAGGAGGCAGGTAATGAGAAGTGACCCATGTTTTCTCTGAAGATAAATCATCCAACTACAGAGGTAACTTGTCTTGAATGCTTAGGACTTCAAAGATTAACACAGCTCTCTGAATTAGAGTGACCCTCAGTTTCTTGATCCTCACTCAATCCATCACTCTACCTCCATACTGGTTTAGAAGGTCAACTTGCTTTTGCACTACATAATCCTGGCATTTTAGATCTACTCAGTTTCATTATCTAGAACTATTGAATCCATCTGTTTCCTTTTCTCTTGACATCTAGTCTCTTACTATCTTTTGTTTGTCCTCATATGAGTACATATAGCTAGAGTACATTGATTTCTCTCTACAGAGAATAGCCAAATTTTATTTCCTTATTTCTGGTACTGAATTTTATTTGCTTTCACACCCATAATTTTCTCTGGAATTGACAATTCAATCATTTTTAGGGAGGATCCAGAGTACCTAATTTTTTTGTTCTGTTCTCTTTAAAAAAAAAACTGGGTTGAAGTAATTTTAATGAGATTATGATGCTGGCCTTTTGAATTTGGACTATTGAAGGGCAATGACAGCACTAAAGTTGTAAATAACATAATGAAAGAGAAAGCAATGGGATTGCTTAGGCTGCAAATAGGAAATGACCAATTAAAGGGCCAATTGTGGCTGGAATCACTCAGATTAATGCAGTAACTTGGTCTGAAAATCAGTCAAAGGAGGGCATTTGAAAGAGAGGGCTTAGCTTACACACCAGCCTGAAACATTTAATTGAATATTAAGCTAAATACCTGAGGGTTTTATAATATAAATTACATTTCTTTCTCCATAATGATTATAGTCCTGGACACTACTGACTACTTAACCCTCACCCTAGTAAGTTTTAATTGGATTTAAGTGAGGGAAAATAGCACTTAATTAGCACTTTCATTTAACTGGATTTGCATGGAAAATAGCAAATAATATGCTTAAGAGCAGTGTATGAATGTATACATCTGCATGTGTACGCCTGTGTTGCATTGTTTTTTTCTTCACTGAATAATCCAAATTTCATTTCCCCCCTCCCCCATTTCATGTACTGATCTTTGATTGCTTTCACACCAGTAATGTTCTCTGGGACAAACATGATTTGTTCATGATTTATTTATTTATTTTTAAAAAAGGGAGAATAGTGAACCATTTTGTGTTGCTGTCCTTTAAAAAACCTATGAGAACATGTGCATGTAAGAAAGAGTCACCTTGAGCGCTGGTGTTAGAGAAATGACTGGATAAATATTAGTACTACTACTTGTAGTACTCTCTCTCTCTCTCTCTCTCTCTCTCTCTCTCTCAGACATTGTGAAGCAAAACAAAATTAAAATAAAGAAGGAATGAGCAAATAATAATAAAATTTATTATTATTATTATTATTGTTGTTGTTGTTGTTGTTGTTGTTTGGGCTGTAAATAGAAAGTAACCAATGAAAAGCTTGGTTGTAGACAAGAGATAACAGAATGAGAATAGTTAGATATCTTGTGGAGACAGTGTCTCAAGGAAAATGTCCAATGTGGGTTAATACACAAGTGACCAGGCATGAAAGGGTTACTGGCAGCCATAATGACACAGCACTTTCCACCAGGTGCTGTGTCATAGGAAGTGACATCTGCTGATGGTCACCTGGTGCTGGAAAGCACCAAAAAGGCTGCAAAGCTGCCAAGTCACCATGGATGAGTGACAGGTGCCCAGAGGAAGAGGCAGGGCCAGAAGGCCATATGGAATCCTGGGTATATAAGGGAGTTGTTTCAGGACACATGTGTTGGTTGTTGGTAGTGTGGGTTGGATGGTTGTCATTGTTGCTGTATATAGCCTTGCACATAGAGGAACCAAGATTAAAGCCTCATCTGAGAGACGTCTGTCTGTAGAATCTCTTTACTCTTTCTGGAAGGGGAGAGGTGCTCCTTCGGTTCACAAGCTACTGCCTGCTTCTGAGAAGGTGGTGACACTGGTGCTGCATGTTGACATGGATCATCACGTGCTGCGTAACCACACTAACATATCTGACCTATAATGCCAGTGAAAATAGAACAGAAAGTGACAGATTAAAGCAACATCTGCTAGAAAACACACCAACTGGGAGACCATAAGGACTTAAATCCTAAATACCCTTTTAAGACAGGAAGCTCTGTGAATCAAACAGGACATCTGAGCAGACATTTTAGAATTTTTCCAGTGGGGAAAGCATTGTGGAATTTTAAAATATAACATCACATTAAGTGTCACATGGTGCAATCGCTTTAATTCCATTTCTAGCTGAGTGTAGAAGAGAAATGCCTTGGCATCACTAAAGAGCCCTAATGTTAAGGGGTTAGTTCTCCTACGTCCTACTTCTGTTATCTCTGTCATGTCTGCATACCAACATTTACTTCTGCTCATCATTCCAATCATATTAACTATCTGTCTGTTTTCTTAATTCAATTCACCTTTTCCCACATCTTCACTTTTAAGCTTCTTGTGCTTATTTACAAATATCTCCACAGTCTTTCTCTTTCTCCTCTTCCTTGTACATCATGCCTTGGACTTATGCTCTACAGCTACCAGGCTCCTAGTTGAGCCTACTACTCCATCTTTCTTGTATATTTTCCCCTTTCAGTTTCCTGTCACAAGGCTCCCTTTCTGCGCAACATCTGATATTCTTGAAATTTTGTATTCAGGAACCTCCTTAAACCATATCTGGTGGCTCACCATGTTTGAGACTGATGAGAAGGAACAAGGGTAGTGGAAAAGAAGCAGAATAATGGAAAGGAATGCTTCTGAAGAAAACCCAGTTGATAAGCTTTTTTTCAGACATTTACTACACTACGGTAAATATACATGAAGGGGGGAGGTTTGACACACTCATCTCCTGGCCTGTCACAATTTCCTTTCATGTCTCTGTGGAGAATCCCATTCTTATATAGGGAGGCTCTGTAATGAATGTACTAAGGAATGCATGTAGGTCAGGGCTTGAAAGTGGAGCCTCCAAGCATAACACAAGGCCTTAAAATGTGTTCATTAGATCCTCATGAACAACTGAAAAGGACTAGGAAGAAGAAGTGGAGAGGGAAAGATAGGAGCTGGATGAGTGAGGTTCAAAGGTACAGGACTAAAGGTGACTCATAGATACAGCCAACGAAATTTCTAGGAAAGTATGGCTGAGTGGGTTTAATGGAAGAACTAGTACATTTAGAACAGGGATACCATTTCATAAACTATGAGAAACTCTGCTTCCATATAATTATATTTGAAACCTGTGATGTTTGACAGGAAGAAAAATCTTGTGTCTCCTGCTGGGCAGTTCCAGCCACAATATCCTGCCACACACAATAGGTGGAAGGAGATTTAATGTATAGACAATGTGTTTTGGGTATTTTGTAGATAATTTATACATTTTCACTTCCAAACATTCTCTAGCAGTAGATATTTCACTATTATAGAAATGCTTTTATACAGTATAATAAAAATGGGTCAATAAAACATTTTACAATTCATGCCTTAGTATGATATTCATTAAAGAGCTTTTCTGTCAGCTTAGCAGGAAATCCTTTTCACCAACTCTATCAAGCTAAGCAAATGTAGTGTTCCTTTAATATAAAAGTAGAGTAGATGGAAAAATAAAATTATTCTGTTGGAGGAGGAGACTATTATGTATAAAATGTATTTTGTAACCATGTCTTAATACCTATATGTGGAGAATTTAAGTGATATCAAGATTTCAGCAGAACCAGAAGCATGATAAACATATATACCACAGAGAAACAGAGAGATTTGGATGAGATGGTTTTCCCTATATCAAATATAGAGTGAAGCTTCGGGGAAATGAATTAATTATTAATTAACTTACAGCCCAACAGGGGCTAAATGTCACACAAGTAAGTATAGCTGCTGTCTGATAGTTTATATTCTTTGCATGTTGTTCTGTAAAACTGTTTCTCATTTTGAATCACTGTCATTCATTACAGCATTGCTCAGGATGTTTTCTGAACATTTTGCTGGATGCAAAACACCTCTTATACCACTGGGATTTGAAATATTTTTTTCTTATTAATATACAGGTGCATCATAACAAGGTGTTATCTGAAAATGAATGTGTCCATTCCTAAACCAAGAGAATGGTCATAAGCTCTTGAAAGCTACAGAAGAGTGCATTGTGGTTTGGAAAGAGATGCTCTTTAAAGGGAGGCCACACACAAAAACTAAACCCATAAATATTCCCAACATCATTTACTTAGTGTATCATAACAGAGAGCACATTACAATTCAAAGTAGAATAAAAGGGATCTCAGTACTGTTTACTGCCAGTCCAGGGAGTCCACAGCTACACTTCTGCATCCAAACCCCACTTAAAAAATATCACCTTCCAAGTAGCCTTCTCCACTGTTAAATATTTGGACCATTAGAACACTTTTCCCCAAATTTCCATTCTTTCAATTTGAACCTACTAGTTCAGGTTTTATGCTCTGAAGCAACAAATTTGTGTCAATATGAAGTGTGTTATCACCTCAAATATTTGAAAATGGCAATCATATCACTTTACTTCCAAACTAAACATTTTGTTGTTAACTGCCCTCAAGTCGATCTCAACTCATGGCAACTCTATGGATGAGAGATCTCCAAGACCTTGTGTCTTCCACTGCTCTGCTTAATTCCTGCAACCCCATACCCATGACCTCCTTAATAGAGGCCATCCATCTAGCATGTGGCCTTCCTCTCTTCCTACCTCCCTCCACCTTCCCCAGCATTATTGTCTTTTCTAATGAGTCCTCCCTTCTCATGATGTGTCCACAGTAAGACAGCCTCAGTTTGGTCAACTTGGCTTCCAGAGAAGTTTCCGACTTGATCTGCTGTAGGACCCATTTGTTTCTCCTTTTGGCTATCTGTGGGATCCTCAGCATTCTTCTCCAGCACCACATCTCAAATGCATTGAT
>JAIPUX010001232.1:129406568-129420126 GCA_020142125.1 Phrynosoma platyrhinos
GACATTGTTGTTGTTTTTGTTGTTGCTGTTGTTGTTGTTTCAAGCAACCCAGTATTTTTATGTTGTAACCTTGCTCTTTTGCACCCCTTTCTTTAAAAACGGACAATGGCCCTGCCTTTTGTTCGTCTGCGTTTGCAGAATTTTTGGCGTGACACTCTATCAAGCACACATTTGGAATTCCCTATAATTCCACAGGCCAAGCCATTGTGGAACGAGCCAATTCAACTCAAAAAACACATCTTGCAAAACAAAACAAAAAAAAGAGAGGGAATTCTCCCTCATTTGCCAGAAGTAGAGCAGTGCCTGGCTGCCGCTTTGTTTACGATTAACCATTTGAATTTATCTCTCAATACAGCTACTAATCACAGCTACTAATTAATATTTTTCTTTACTTTAGCATTGATTTCTCAGTTCCTCTCACTCTCTTCCTTGCTCTGTCCCTGCTTTTCCCTTCTGCACTGTTTAAAATGGGGAACGTGAGCCCCTTCTTGAATCAACGAATCCGGACCAGACCAGTGATGCAGACCTGAGCCTAAGATGCCAGATGGACCCAGACAACTCCAACATCCAGGCAGAGATGCCAGTCCTGTACAGCAGCCAGAGTGTCATCCCAAAGGTTCACTGAAACACCAGTGGTCCAGTGCCAGCACCAGAGGTCCTGAATCCCGGCGCTCCCCTGCCCCGGACTAGTGCCATCCTCGCAACCTCACAGGCTCCTTGACCACCTAGGTTCCACTTGCAAGGAATTGCTCCCTGCAAGTCCCCACAGACAGTGCTAAGTCAACTAGGCAGCACACTATGCCCACATCTCCAGTCACTCAATAAACCTCATGGCTCAAATCAGCTAACTCACCATGGACTCTGACATCCCTCATACCAACCACCACCTGTTTGGACTCATTGCCACATCTAACTCTTGATGCTGTTTGAACACTGCCATTTGCATTGATATGGACACTGCTATAATATGCCCACATTTATAGCTCCTTCATATTGCTGTTTGTCAGCTGTATTCTCATTGACTACTCAAATTGAATTTTGATCTTTTTCCTGCTTATTTCTCTGTGTTGCTTTATTCAATGTATTCCCAGTTTGTGTAACCTGTTTTCTCAGAGAATGCTGACTCCCATGAAAAAGAGAAAGTTTGCAGGATATGTACACCAGCTCATAAAAAAACAAAAAAGAGGGAGATGTGGGGAATTCACTGGCAAACCACGAAGAGACCCACATTTTCCTCCCTGAAACACAGTGTGCCCTTGCGCACGTACACAAATCTAACAATTAACCTGGATGTTAATTACATATGTACACACAGCCTAATGAGTAAACACATGGATTCACATCTCAGTTAATAACCTGGCTGGTCTACATCTTAATGATTAATTTAGCTGGTTTCCTGTGTCCTGTTTACTTACTCTGACCTTTGGGTCCTGCATCTACTGCCAGTTAATAAATGATGGACAGCAGCAAGCATCCTGTAAACAGATTGCTAATAAAAGGCGAGAGGGAAAAACACACCCTCAAGCATTTGCGCCCCCATTCTTGTCTTGGCGTGTCATTCCTGCATGAAACCCCAACAGAGTGAGCTGAGGAAATTTTAAATGCACACACACATACATACATGATGGAGAAAACAAAAATAACACTGTATTTTATTTATCATTTATTTATGAAAATGTTCAGCCATGAAATTAGTGGTGAGAGATTAGATTGGGCTGGGGCTGCCCCCTTTCACTTCCTCCCCCCCCCCAGCATTTGTTCACTCACCTGGTCACTCACTCATGCAGAGATCTACAATGTATGTATAGGAAGGATTGTGGGAAGGAGTGTGTGAGATCTCTGCACAAGCAAATTAATGATGGGGGGGAATTGGAGGGGTAAGAGGGAATATGCATACAACATTCACTGAAGTGACAACAAAAATGACACAATTGTGAATGGGGGGAGATGGGGAAAGTAAAAACAGTAAAAATAATTGCAACACTCACACAGGGGGGATAAGGAGGGGTAGCCCATTCTAAACCCTCACCACTAATCCCATGGCTGAAATACATTGAAGCAGAAAAACATAGTAGAGGATGTGGTGGCTCCAGTGGTTAAAACACTGACTCTGTTGATTGCAAGATTGGCAGGTTGGCAGTTCGAGGCCTGGGTGCTGCATGATGGGGTGAGCTCCCATAACTAGTCCCAGCTTCCCAGCTTCTGCAAAACTAGCAGTTCAAAAGCATGCAAATGCAAGTAGATAAATAGGTACCACTTTGGTGGGAAGGTAAACAGCATTCTGTGCAGTCATGCTGGACACATGACCCACAGAATAGTCTGAGAACGCTGACTCTTCAGCTTAGTAACAGAGATCAGCATCACCTCCTACAGCCAGGCATAACTAGACAATCTTGTCAAAGGGGAATACCTTTACTTTTACCTTTAGAAAAACATAGCTTGCTGGATCCAATGGAGCACAGTACACATTCAAACATAAATATCCAGATTTCCCACTCAAATCCAGAGTAAATCCCCCACTATTCTTCCTATTAAAGCCATGAGGTGCTGGAAAGGTCTGGATTTGGCCTGAATCATCCTGTATGTTGTCAGGAATGCTCTCTGTGAAAATGAGGTGAAATGATTTTATTTGACCCATGTAGCTATGCCCATGAAAAGAATTGTTTATGCCATTGATTTAAACCTATTTCTTGATGTAATTATTTTCATGTTGTCCTTTTTTATTATGCTTGAAAATGTAAAAGATTTTCAGAGTAATTTACAAAATGCCCTTGCAATGTCAATTGTAAGAGAAGAAGCAGCACAGATTAAGGAACCTAGTTTACAGACATTAAAGCTGACATATACAGAAGCTGTCAATGACAGATGTGAGAACTGAAGAAACTATTTCCAGCTGCTTTATGCTCTGCACTTTAATCACTTAATCACATTTGTTTCATTTACCTGACATGCAGGATACAAGCTCAAAGAACAAAGAACAAATCACAAGATCAAACTCGATAAGCAGCTGCTAATGTGTAGGGCTATGACATCCATTTTTCATAGAGAGATCCCTGGAATTTTTCCAGACTTCCTTGTTATTATAAATGGTTTTCCAAAAAATTAAATAGGGGCATATAAGAAGTGGATACATCTGTTGTTGCTGATGAAGTGCAGAGGGCAGGCCATGTACTGATAGGCAGAGCCAAGGGGTTGCAGGAGACCAGAGCCTATTGAACAGAAAAGGGGAGTGAGCCAACTTAATGTTAAGTTTATGCCTCCAGAATTGAGACTTGTAGGGGGGATACACACAAAATCAAGCTTGAACTGATTGCAGCAACTCACTGTACACCCATTAAAAAAGGAAAAACTGTCATAAACTAATTGCAAGTTCATGAATTCAAAATGAAGTAAGAAAAAAGATCTAAACTTTTTTGGATCTTTATTTCCCTGGTCTATCAGAAGTCCCACTCTCATTGCACAGAATAGGAAAACTGAGACAGATAACTTTTAAGAGTATGGTTAGAATCCTCTTGGGTATTTATAGGGGTGCAACTCAAGGTTACACCAGTGTAACTATGGGCCTTTGCAGACTGCCAGAAATAGTGCACATTAAATTGAGGCACTGCCCTGGTTCAGTGCTAGGGAATCATGGGAATTGTATTTTTTTTTTTTTGAGACATTGAGCCTTCTCTGTCAGAGAGCTCTGGTGCCACAATAAAATACAGTTCCCATGATTCCTTAGCACTGAGCCAGGGCAGTGCCTCAATTTAATGTGCACTATTTCTGGTGGTCTGCAAAGGCCCTATGTTTGAGGGCATTACACAAGGAAGTATCCATTACCCTCTTACTTACTACTTTTTCCTTGGCTGCATAACAGCAGCTAGAGGATGACCAGATATATCTCTATGGCCAACGGGGCATGCTGATGAGGGTGCAAAATTTAACTTATGTCTACCAGTTGCTGTTGTTCATCTAGAAAGAAAGAAGCAGTGTTTGCCCTCCCAAACCACCAGTGAGCCCAGGCAGGCAAAAGTTGCTTCTCTTTTCAGAGGTACAACTGCATCTGGAGTCCAGGATGACTAGAGGTCCTCTTTTTCCATGACTTGTCCTACATTTTAACCTTCTATCCAGTATTAATTCCAAAATGTCCTCCATTTTCAGCATGACTAAGAAGCCCATTGACTAGCACTGCCTTTGCTGTTTCCCTTCCAGAAATGCATCCACTTGGCATCCACTTCAGTATGCTCAAGAAAGTCAGACATAAAAAGTGACTAGCTGTGGCCAAGCACCACAGATGTCTATTTCTGTATCTGTTCTTTAAGTTCCATGATTGGCTTGGAAACTGAACATGACCCTGTAAGACAGTGATGCAGTGGTCCTTCTGGCTACACTTCCTGGTGAGCCTCCTACATCTAGTTGCTGCTGTGCTTGTACCCAGCTGGAGCAGAGGAGGAAGGAGTGGGCACTTAGCTCCACTCCTTTTCATATGCACAATGTGACAAAACAACAACAACAACCCTGACATAATAGTTCTGTTCCTTTGTAGACTCAATGTGCATATAGAACTATGGACATTTATGTATATGTCACAGAGTTCTTTTAAAAACTCTAATTTCAAGTTTGCTGTAGATAGTGTAGGATGGGTCAAGGACAAAGTGTTTGTAAACAAAAGGAATAAAAAGGCTTTCTTTGGATGATCCTTTTATAGGAGTTATTGAGGGTTTTTAGTGGAAAACATGACAGATCATGTCTACACATAGACATGCTTTTTCTAACTACTGAAGTCTTAAAGGTTAAAAGATAAAAAACTGAATCTATTTTAGGTCACTTCATGTAAAGGAAAGTCTAAAGAAACATAACATAACAAATAACAACTGTATCCAATTGATTTAGTTAAGAAATATGTCTTTGACTTACAAAAGTTAAAAAAAATAATGCACTCTCAGAGAATAATTTACTGATCAGGTACAGTGGAAAATTCCATCCACTTTAAATTAGTGGAGGCAGTGAAAGTAGCAGACAATGTAAGCCAGGACTTTGGGTGATTTGTAAGAAGCATAGGATCCTCATGACTTCCCTTAGCATCCATTTACAACAGGGGTAGGCAACCTAAGGCCTGGGGGCCGGATGCGGCCCTCCGAGGCCTTTGGACCGGCCCCAAGCCAGTCCTGCCGCCGCTGCCGCCGCCAACCTCCATTATGATATCGATTATTGTTGTTATTACTTGTTCTTGGGATTTTCTTGGCATAATCTCCACAGAAGTTTGCCATGGCTTTTCTGGAGCTGAGAGAGTGTGCATGCATATATTTTTTTTAATTTTTTAATTTTTAAAAAATATATATTTTTATTTTTATTTATTTATTCATTTATTTATTTTTGGTGCTTCAGTCCCCCAATTGTCTGAGGGACAGCAACCCGGCCCCTGGCTCAAAAAGGTTGCCTACCCCTGATTTACAAGCTATGGCAGAAGATGTGATTGGCAATGCACAGCCATTTCCCCTCCCATCAGGCTGCCTTCTTCCAAGAGGCTTTTTGGCATTTTGCTGGCTTCAGAAGAGGCATCTGTGGTGGAGGAGGCAGGCTTCCCCAGGTGCCAAATGTTGAAACCAGAGGCCTCTGTCAAATCTACCATGAGGAATATTTATTATGAAGCTTCTCACTCTGCCAGGCATTAAGGCTTAGATTGCCTTCCTGCTCACCTATCCTATAGTTATCAGTTATTAATATTGTTTCTATTTGTGACAACTTTGGGATACAGAGAGAAATGGGGTAATATCCAGAGTTGAGGAAAAACAGGCCAGCAAGCCCATCTGTCCCCTTGGAGGGGATCTCTTGAAGGGATTTTAAGGGGGTGTAGGCAGGGCCTAAATACCTTAAAGGCACCAGATCTTGTTTGATCTTGGAAGCTAAGTGGAATAAGACCCGATTATTACTTGGATGAGAAACTGCCAGCAAATAACAGCTGTATGTTATACTTCAGAGGAAGGAACTAGCAAAATCACCTCTTAGTATTCCTTCCCTAAGAAAACCCTATGAAAATAATAAGATTGACATAAGCTGACAGACAACTTGAAAGCATGCACACACATCCAGGAAGGTTTCCACCCATCTCAGGGACAAGGGTTTGCTTCACTCGCAGGTGGCAGGAGCTCACACAGTGGAGATGCAACTGAATTACTTCCCCAGCTGTCACTTTGTGGTTGCCTAATGGCCCTTGGGTCTGGAGGTTGGGGTTTGATTAAATGACAATCAGGTTATTTGATCAAAGGATTTCTTTTCTGGATCCATGCTTTTTGCTAGACCAGCCTATACAGCTGTAACCTTAATAAAATTATGAATTTTTTTTACTTACAAGCTTCGTTACATGTGTGTTCTGTTTCACTCCCTATGCCTAGTGTTGATTTCTTGCCTCCCAAAACTAAGGGCCTTTACAGACTGCCAGAAATAATGTAGCTTGAGACCACTTTAACTGTCCTGGCCCAATGCTTTTCAATCATGGGAATTGTAGTTTTTTCTGAGACATTGAGCCTTCTCTGTCAGAGAGCTCTGGTGCCACAATAAACTACTGTTCCGATGATTCCCTATCATTGAGCCAGTACAGTTAAAGTGGTCTCAAGCTGCATTATTTCAGGCAGTCTGTAAAGGCCCTAACCCTTTCAGAAAAAGCAAGTGATGCTGAATTTGATCTCTAGTTCTCCCATTGCATACTTTCATTCATTCTGCATAACTGAGGTCTATGTCTTTGTTGGAGGCACATTGCCAACATTATTCATGGCAAAAAAAAAAAAGGAAAGGAAGCTAGGCTGAGCTATGGAAAAATACATTTATGGAAAGATGTGAAAACACTAGAAAAATAATAAGAGAGAGTGAGCTAGACACTTAGAGGAAAATGAGACGAGAAGAAAAGGACATGATGAAAGGCAATAAAAGAGATGGATTTGACCTATGTGCAGTCAGTAGATTATGGACTTTATTACATGGGGGGAAGTCAGGGATTCAATAAGCATTATCCAGGGAAAGTCGCACGATCATGGCTAAGATTATCACATACATTTCAGTTAGAGAGAGCTTATCATGGGAATAACCAGGCAATAATCAGCAACAAATCATTCACAAAATTTCCCCATGAATGACTTGTTGCTAGTTATTCCCTGGTTATTAAGAGAGAATGCATCACTAAGAAGAGAAGGACCAAACTTCATGTTAAATTTGCATATGATAAATTTCCACATGTAGCTTCAAAATTAGAACAAAATGCATCTCATAATATCCAGGAGAGTTGTAACTGGATGAACTATATTTCTTTGTAAGTGAAGTCACCCAGGGTCCTGCCTTCCCAGACCAGTGGAAAGGACCTAACAGAGATCATGGCTTGTATCCTGCAGCATCCATGGGCAGATGTTTTCTTATGGTTCCTTATCTTTAAAATAGACTTGGACTGACTAAACAAGGATTGTCTGCTAGCAGCAGTCCTTCCCATTAAAGACTCTACTCGAAAGTCTACTCAAATACAGTTTGTTTAGTATTAGAAGCATTAGAAGCATTAGAAGCAGACTTAAAAGTAGAGCAAGACTGCAGTGTGAGATGTGATTAAGGAGTCGAGACTAGTGAAGAAGAAACAAAGGTCAATATCACACTACACTGTTGTAGCATTAGTATTCAATTTTAACTTCTATGGCTGCCTCCTGTGGAATTCTGGGATATGCAGTTTCGTAAAGGCCTAAGAACTGCGAGAATTTTAAATGCCCCTCCCTAAACTGCATATCCCAGGATTCCCCAGAAAGTAGACATGGCAGTTAAAGTGGAATAATAACACTATAATAGTATAGTGTAATATTGACCAAAGAAAAGAGCCTTTATTATTTAAAAAAATGATATCTGTAGGATAGTTACTTAGGATAGAAAAGGATCATGAAAAGATGCAAGAGAAGACTGGAGAGCAAATAGGCTGCATACTGCCCGGTGATGGGTGAATGTGATAAGATCTACCTTAAAGTTACATCACACCTCTATGCTGGGAGTAAAGGTAATGTGATAATCTCCCCTAAACTGCTAATCATAACAACACATTTACATACTATGGCAATGTATCAGAAGCCAGCAACACTGACATGGATCTGGCCATGCTACCTACCTCCTTCAAATATGACCAAAGTTGCACAAGAGCAACAGTGCTGGTTTGTAACACCATGTCTAAGAGAATGTAACTTGCCAAAGGTCACCCACTGGATTTTTGTGACTGATGAAATATTTAGATTGATCTCATAGAATCCTTATCCAACATTTAAACTACTAAACCCCTCTGGCATCAATGTATGATGGATCTCACCACAGGTCACTTTGCTGAAGAATTTCCCCATAAGCTTGTCATCCTTTTGAAGATTCATGTTGCCTTCCTCAAAGTCAGGGGCATACATTTCTTCAAACTAAAAGCCTGTGAATGTCATTTCAAGAACTATCCCTTTGGGCAGTGATAGGAATTCTTTGGTCCTTCAGTAGTTATGGGCCAATTTCCAGAATCCTTTATTGGTGGGCTGAGGTTTGAAGACCAGAACATTCAGATGAGCAAAATTTCCCCAAACCTACCTAAAGGTCTGCTCATACAGGTCTTTAAGAAGACCTGTTTTCACCTTAGTTAACTACAGCCTTGTTTGCACTGGCTGTAAGTACAAGGCCAGGTCTGGAACTGGTCCCAAATTGGCCATGGTGGCAAGTGCACACACCAGACTACAGCCAGTGCAGTGGTACAGCATTGTCTGCACAGACCACCCAAGGTAAACACCTCACTGCCATGGCTGTCCTGTCTCCTGTCACTGGAGTCACTACCACCCCTTCGGTATTTGGAGGTGCTCAATGGATAGACCACCCAGCGCACCACCACTTCTCCTTAGTGTGGGATCAACTGTGCAACCAATGAGAAGGAAAGATACAGGTACCCACCAGTCCCATAGTTGGGGCATCCCTGGTCTCCAGAGGCCTCAACAAAGTGACCAGAGGGATGCCCCTCTACAATCCTATCTCATTGGTCATGTGGGCAAGCCCACCCTCAATGAGAAGAGAGAATAGAGAGATACCCCCCTGATCATTTGGTGTACTGAGCAGCTTGTCCATAGAGCTCCTGAAGGTATGGAAGTGGTGACCATGTCTCCAGGGACAGTCCATCCCTTTTTTCAGTACTGCTCAGTGTAGGGAAGGGAAGGGGTGGCAGCATAATGTCTGATATGTGAAAAATGGCCTGGCTTGATTCAGGCTTGATCCAGTTGTTTACACACCACAAAATTCTGCCCTAAACCACAGGGTTTCAGGGAAATGCCAAGGCTTCCCATGACTTTGCCAACTTTGGAGCAAAGTCAGATTAATGAGGAAGACCCATGGCATTTCATCAGAAGTTGTGCATTGTGCAATCAGGCAGTGAGGTGGCAACAGGTTTTGTTTTTGTTTTTTGTTTGTTTGGGTTTTTATTTATTTATTTATTTATTTATTTATTTTTTTGCCTGTGCAGACAAGGCCTATGACTAACTCCTACATGGCTAACTCCTACAAGCATAGTTCTCAGGGAATATGTATTTGTCTCCAGTGAAGGACTGCCTACCAAACCAAGACAGACAGGCTTAAAACACCCACCTTGGCAAAGAGCCTGATGATTCTACTCCAACCTCATTATATAGTGACCAAATTATCATCTCCTGACAGAATATTAAATGACTGAGCCAGTTTACAATAAATATTGCTAATAAAAAGCTACTCCAAAACAATCACAGCAACATGAACTGTGCAGCAGAATGATTAAACAGCAGGCAGCAATAACATTTGCAATCAATCTCATGATATGAAGACAAAGCTTTAAACAACTAAAGAATCAATCATTTGTGTGCAGGAAAATCTGAAACTAAAATCAATTCTAACCAAGTTCCCATGCCATACTGATAAATCAGTGACAAGATATAAAATCTGTTTACTCATTCAGTCCCACTGCATTTGGATGAACATAGTAAGCAACTGTGCTTTGATTACAGAGCAATAAGCTACTGAATTATAGACAGTAACTCTAGCTTGTAAATGTGTTGATGACATAATGTGTATGCTGCTGAGAACATGGCTGATAAGCAAGTTAAAGAAGATGGGAAACTAGAATCAATATACAAAAAAAAACAGAAGGGGAAGAATAGTTTAAAGAAAATTGCTGCTAAATTGTTTAATTATTGTATAGTGGACCTCAGGGATACAGGGAGTACAGTATTCTTTAGCTGCTACTTAGCTCACTGATTTTCAGGAGCTATCATATGCTAATTTTACATCTATGAGCACAGAACCCCACCATATGTGACAGCATTAATGTCTTAGAACACAATTCTATTCTTGTCTGCTCAAAAGCAAGTCCCTTTGAAACTAGCCATCTCAAGGGAGTGCCCTTGAAAAAAGGAAGTATCAGATCTATGCCATCTTATTCTTGACAAGATCAATTGATAATCTGGTATTTGATCCTACAGAAATACTAAGGCTGCAACTGTATATCCATTAACTGGAAAGTAAATAGATATGTAATTGAGGCCTTCATATTTCTGTAGGATCAAATGCCAGAATATCAGTGGGTCTTGTCAAGAATAAGATGACATAGATCTGATATTTCCTTTTCATTTTAGCTGCTAAGTCTCTGAAACAGTTCTCCAGTTCTGAAACTCTTTCCCTTTTAAAAAAAAAAAGATGTCAAGCATGTGGCCCTCCAGATATTGACATTCTGTAATACCCACCATTGACTATGCTGATGAAAGTTGTAGCAAAACACTATCTGGGGAGCCATACATCAATCCTCTGTCCCAATCCCATTTTAGAGATTTGCCAAAATCCAAGAATGAAGCAAAGACAAGCCTGTCTAGATTGACTTTCAGTGCTTAGAGTTAAACTGGCAAAGGTTTTTATAATGGAATTGTAAATCATCTAGGATTTTAATGGAATGTTTATTTTATATTTTCAGTATAATATGGCCTACAGAAAGGATAGGATGCCCTACAGAAAGAAAGAAAAAAAGAGGAAGAACATAACAATGATACATATGAGGGGGTATCATAAAGTAATAATTATCACCTGGCCGTTATTATAGTACATTGATGAAATTTTGTCAGTGTCATCATTGGTCCCTAAGTGCATGATGTTGAGAAAATCAGTTCATTGTGTCCTTTATTTTTGTTACAGGTCATGCCAGAAGTGACTAAAGTGTAAGATGGAGAAGTATGAGGGGGTATTGTAAAGTAATAATTATCACCCTGAAGTTATTATGGTATATTGATGAAATTTTGTCAGTATCATCATCACCAAGTGACTTTTTCTTTTCCTTAAAATGAAAAATCCATTGCGGAGTCACTGATATGACAATACAGATGACTTCATTCATGAAGTGGAAGAATGTTTTAAGGTGCTATCTGCAGACTTCTACAATAACAGTATTCGGAGGGTCAAGAAATGCTTGGAAAATGTGTAAATCTGGATGGTGACTACATAGAGATAAATTAACAGCTACAAATCAAAACAAACTTTCTGTCAAGTTTTTTTAAAGGTGATAATTAAAACTTTATGATACCCCCTTGTATCTGCAAACCCTAAACCAATATGCACATATTGATGTATGTGAAACCTTTATGTCAAATAGTGTATTAATTGTATAGAGAAGAATCTTCAGTTAAGAAGGAAGTAAGCGTCTGTTGATGAACTGATGCACAGAAGCGTCTAACACCATTATCTCATTACATAGATATGTATTACCTCAGTTAATATTTACTGGAATGTAAACACAACAGGATTGTCTGCTCTATGTTACATATTGAAGTGGGATCTCTATGCTAGCCAAGGGATTCTGGGAAGTGTAATCCAAAAAGGAAATTTCCAAGCTCTCCTCTAAGTAATGGCTATGAATCCGTATGTGTCTTATGTAGCTATATCTCCATAGCTATATCTCCTAATGCTACCCACCTTGTAAAGCAGCATAGAGCTGCCGTTCCCCCCCCCATAGCCATTTCTGTGTTGTCAAAGAACGAGGAGATGAGGGGCTGTGTGTCCAGTTATTTTTCTATAGCTGGACGTGCTGTGACAGGCACTGGTAGGTATTGCAGGGATCCCTGGGACATTCCTGAAGAGGACATCCTGGCAGCACATCCAGCAGCACATCTAGATCTCCTGTAACATGGAAATGATTTTGTTGGGAGCCTGCAAGGCTTAAAAAGTGGGGGGGGGGGGTGTTGATCATTGCATGGTCCCAGTACAATTCAATCTACACAATGACCAACAAAAGTGAGCTGTGATCTTGTAATTCAGACTTATGAGATCATAACATACTAACAGGATACTGGGATATTTAAAAAACCAGAACAATCCAAATGACAGAATTAATAGGAGCAGATGGATGAGCCAAGTACAGGGGTGAAGCTATGAAGGAGAATGGCAAGATGCCTCCCTAATAGGAATTCTCTCCTCCAATGAAATTTCTCTTCAGTCTCCAAATTTCCAGCATTGGACTATCTTAAAAAATAATTGATCATTTATACAAATTTTAGCACCTTTGAGACGAACTGAATGAAAGATATTGCAGCATAAACTTTCATAGACTTGGTCTACTTTCTCAATTCCACATCTCCCACTCAGTCTCAAAGGTGCTACAAGATCGGTTTGCATACTGCTTTTGCAGATACACAGTCAGATTCTCCCCTCAGAGCTCTTTGCCATGTTAAAATAGGCCTCCTTAGCTGTGCTGTAGCCATGTTAGAAGGCAGTGTGTGGGAAGGAGTGAGCAGCTGTGAGGGATTGTTATGTGGGAATCAAGGTCATATAGCTGCCTGGTACTGTGTGGGAAAGTATGTCTGCTGTTGGGAGGGAGAGTGCTCAAAGGGGTTTATAGAAGTGAAATTTCAGTTTTGGAAAGAGCTGTTACTGTGCTGAACCAGATTCTGTGCTAAACACAGCTCTCCTTCTGCTCACTATGCAGGGACTGAGCTTGAACATCTCTGGCAGCACTTATATAGAGCTAGGCTGCTAGCTCCACCCCCAGTGACTCACAGAAGCCACACCCCCTCGGGAACAAAGACACTCACTCAGGTTTGAAAACACACCCAGAAAGAATGGCTTTGGAGGTCTTGAACAGAGGCTGGATGGCCATCTCTTGCAGTGCTTTGATTCTATGTTCCTGCATGGCAGGGGGTTGGACTGGATGGTCCTCGTGGTCTTTTCCACATCTATGGGCCTTATCACACGGGGTCCCAAGCAGAAGATATCCAAAGGCAATCCAAAGCGAAAACGTTTTTCCTTTCCTTGTGTCCACACATATCCAAAGGCAATCCAAAGCTAAAACGTTTTTCCTTTCCTTGTGTCCACACATATCCAAAGGCAATCCAAAGCTAAAACGTTTTTCCTTTCCTTGTGATCACACAATATCCAAAGCTGAAACGCATTTCACCCACTTGATCCGAAGTCAAAGGGGATCTTTTGACATTCAGATTTTTGTGGATGCACCAGCGAGGCGCGGGAGGGAGCCTCTGCTGCCGCCTCCTCCGCGGCCAGAGCCGCCTCTTCCCCTCTCTTCTTTTCC
>JAIPUX010001232.1:129440126-129455634 GCA_020142125.1 Phrynosoma platyrhinos
CTTTTCTTGCAGCTTGCATCCATTGTTTCGGGTCCTAGTCTCTGGTTCTCATGCTGCAAGCATGTAACAATATTTTGTGTGTCATTTCCCATTGGATAAGCTGGCTACTGAGATCCTTCAGCCTTTGTTGAAATCCTCTAGTGATTGTTATCCCTGTCCCTTGTCAGAAGAGGACAAGTACCTAACAGCAAAAGCTGGCATTTGCACTCATGCACTTTGATCTCATTCAGATTCAAACTTTAATAAAAAAAATTACAGTTAATGTATTAAAGGTTTCTCTATATGTTAGATACAAAATGAGTTGAATTATTTCCATGGGTCTCACAAATCAGTCCAAGATCAAAGGTCTATCAGCCGAAACATAATGATCTAAAGCCAATTGTTAGCCCTCAAACTAAAGTAGATCCATGGAATCAGTGGAGCCTATGTACGTATAGACTTACCTTGATTAGTGCATATATTCTAATTATACTAACAATTGGATTTAGGCAATTATGTTGTCCTTTGAATAAAACAGACTCATATAGCTTGAAACTGGTAAGCTATGGGGAAACTATCAGAAAATTTCAGGCACCTTGAGAAAAGCAAGCATTTGTTTAAGAAACAGATGAAAATGTCAAACCAGGACAATTCATGCTGAACACCTAAAGAGGAGGCTCAGTTTGTTCAAAGAATGCTGTGCTAAATGGTCACCCTTTAATATATCTCACTTTGAAATATGGACATTGAGTTTACTGACATGCAACTATAGCCCCCCCTCCCATCACACATCCCCTTTTTTCATTCTTGATGGGAGGGCCTTTCATACCATGCAACTTATTTTACTCCAGTATGGGACACCTGTGCTCATCTGAATTAGCAACATATGGGTAGCATTTTTTTAAAAAAAAAAATGTATCAGTCACAATCAAGAAAAAGAAAATTCAGCTTTAGAATCTTTTAGCTGGATTTCACTGATTTTAAGCTGCCATATAATAATGTTTTCTGAAAAGTATCTTTGTATGTGAGAATTTCAAAAAGAGGTCATCTCTTTAATTGGAAGTAACTTGCAAATATCTACAGTGCAGCAAGAATAAATAATGAAGCTGACAAAGCACTTTAGAAATAAGGTTTAGAAAGGCCAGGATTACTTCTGATCTCACTTCTTATTTAGTTTCATCTACAGGGTTGGAACAAGTATGATTTGGGTCTATAATCTGATGACTAAGGGAAACAATATACAGGTATCTAACAAAGATGTGAATGACATGTAAATTACAATATACAGGAGATATTTAAGATACATATATTATACATGGCATAGATAAACCTGCATCATACATGACATAGATATTGTGGATTTATCTTTCTTACAACATGGAAGTGTATATCTACCTGAGAATACTGAAATATAAGGCAAATAATGAATTTATCTTTTATTTGGTTGGCTAGATCAAAAGCAGGGGGGAACTATGTAGAGATAGCTTCTACTTCTGCAGACGGTTTAGGAGAAGGTTCTCCATGCAGCTAAGGTTTAAATATTTTTTTTTAGTATAAAAAATAGCCAGTGATGTGGCTCATGCACAAGCATCTTACCTTCAAATGGTGAACACTCACTAGTCTGCAAGCCCCCTTGTGCAAATTAGATATAGGACCAAAAATCTTTCAATATGTGATAATTCATTTGGGACAGCTGGTTTATTCATCAATTCTGACAACTTGGTGGCAAAGAATTTTCTTTTTCATGCCCCAAATTATTGACTTGAAAAATATCTCCATTGTCCCACCACCACCACCTGTCAACAGATTGCTAGATGGCCTTTCACCTACTCTAACTTTAACAGGACATAAAATTCTAAAATACTTTTGGACCAGTACTACTCATAATGTCTTGAAATAAAGAGGAAAGTCAAATGAATCTTTATTTTACAAATTATGTCTGGGAGAGGGTTGACAAAAATGGCTTTTTTAAAAAAGTGAAGAGCTTTTTTTTTCCTGAATTCACTGTATGCCTGTGTCTACATACACTGGCAAATTACTACAGTAAGAGGACTGTCCTTGGAAGTGATAATTGGTAGCTGACAAACCAAGATGATGACTTTGACAGTCAAGGGAAAGAATTTTAAATTGTCGAAGGGGTTACATAGCTACATGGAATAATATTAAGCAGGAAATCTAACATAATGCACAGAGGGAAGGATGATATATAGCATTACCTATGTTTTGAAACGTAGATTTGGCAATATATACAGTCCATACAAATGTAAGTATGTTTATAAAACAAGAATCTATTCCAGCAGTGGATAAAAACAGAATAAGATAAAGAAATGAACAAGACTGTAGCTTGGCTTTTTACATTAAATTTTCTGATATTCTCAAAACTTGTGACAAAATAATTTTTGAGATTTTTTTTAAAATGGAAATACCTTATCCAGTTCTGGGTGCAATTGAACACTGGCAAATTAGATTGTGCCCACGATGACTTGATTTGTTTTTGGCAATTATGTTCGCTTAGATCTGTTTTGTCAGTACAATGCTACCTAATAAAAATTAATTTTGGGGAAAGTGCTGCCTTGAATCTTTTTAAAATCTCAGCAAACTGCTTGTATTGCAATAGTGGCAACCAAAACTAAGGAAGACAATGCTAAAAACCATGCACTGAGGTTGTATCTGGACTGTGGATCTCTTTGCTCTAGGAGTTTAGCATGGTACTTTGCAATTTGGTTTTCTGTAGCCTTGTCACAATTATATTTATTCTTATTGGTCAATCTCTTTATCTGCAACTCAGTCTGCTCATTAGCTTGTTTCTATAGATGGATTGGACTCAACTGTTTTCCAAAACTATTTTAGGAATTCTGTATTTGTATCTGCCTTGGGCTTCTGTGAAGAGAAAGGCAGGATGTAAACCAACTTCAATAAATTATATTTTAAAATGTCAAAGACCTAAATTAGTATCTAATGAGTGGGGCCTTGTAACAAAAAGCAATGTGTGGGTGCTTCCTCTCAGAATTGCACCCATTCCATTCCCTCTTCCCACTTTCCCTGCTTTTCCCCCTCCAATAGTCAATCCAAGTTCCACATCTATCATGAATATTCAGTTCTAATTTTGTCTGTTCTGGTGTTTTTTATGTTCTATTCTGGAGTTTTGTTCAGGGATGGATAGCATGACATGGATATTCAGCTACATGAACATACCAGGAGTGGAAACCTGGGGTTAGGCAAGGCTGCATTTTATCACCCTGTTTGTTTAACTTGTATGCTGAATATATCATAAATAAAGCAGGATTAGACTCAGAGGAAGAAGGTGTGACAACTGGAGGAAGCAACATCAACAATTTAAAATATATAGATGACATCTTACTTCCAGTAAAAATAGCAAAGACTTGGAATGATTACTGAAGACAGTCAAAGAAGAAAGTGCAAAGGCAAGTGTACAGTTGAACATTAAGAAAACAAAAATAATGAGCACAGATGATTTGCCCAACTTTAAAGTAGATGATGTCTGCACTGAAATAGTTCAAGATTTCCCATATCTGGGCTCAGTTATTAATCAGAATAGTGACTGCAATCACTATTCTGATTAATAACTGAGCCCAGATAAACAAGGACTTGGAAGAGCAGCTATGAAAGAACTAGAAAAGATTCTGAAATGCAAAAGGATATAATTGACTACTAAAATTGGGATTCCCCATGCCATCATATTTCCCATTTCTATGTATGGTTGTGAAAGTTGGACAGCAAAGAAAGCTGATAGAAAGAAAATAAACACATTTGAAAATGTGGTTCTGGAGAAGAGTTCTATGGATACTGTGAACAGCTAGAAAGATCAACAAATAGGTCTGAGAGCAAATTGAGCCTGTACTCTCCCTAGAAACCCAGATGACTAAACTGAGACAATTGTATTTTGTCCATATCATGAGAAGACATGATTTACTAGAAAAGACAATAATGTTTAGTAATATAGAAGACTCTAAGAAAAAAGGAAGACAGCATTCCAGATGGATGGAGTCAATCCAGGAAGCCATAGCCCTGAATCTGCAAAACCTGAGCAGGGTTGTTGATGACAGGGTTACGTGGGGGGTCTCTCATTCATAGGGCCATTGTAAGTCAAAGTTGACTAGATGACAGTTAACAACAACAAGTCTACACCAGGGGAAAGTCCTTCACCTGATGGTTGCCAGCATTTCTCAGAGTAAGTGATAGAACTTAAACAATGAATTCTACCTACAGTATTCTAAGATCAAAACTCTTGACCCTCATGGCTGCATAACAGGTCCCCTATGCTGAAGTGCCTTTGTCTCTTTCCTAGATTGACCACTGGAAGAAGGATCCCTGAGGTTGTATGGAGCAGAACCAAACAAAGGAGATTGGATTGCTGTAACCCATCTCTGATACCAACAGCTAAAAAAAACCAGACACGGCAAGTTGCTAAAAGGAAAGTTGAATCCTTTGGTCTGTTCTGAGATGCTGGTTACTTCTCAGCCTTGAATTGGCAAGCTAAACTATCTAGCAGGGCCTGCTAAACACAACATTATCCTTTTAGTGCCATTGGACAGCTGTTAATATTTGATGCTGATAGATTCTAGAACCCATGTGCCTGGTGATGGGAAGCACATTCACTACAGTATTCTAGCTTCTTCTCGCCCACTTCTCAAAGTTTTTCCTCCAGCTTAAAAATTTTCCATGACCACAAGTCCTTGTTGGACTGTTTTGGGGGATCCTGCCACTTTGTGGTTTTCTCCACACATATGACTTTGGGGCCTCTGCAAACCCCAGGATATGTATACTTCCCATTGTGCACAGGATCATTTTGGCTTCAAGTCTACAAGCATGGGAAATCTTGAATAAGAGATACGGGGCATAACTATAGTACACTCTAGGTCTACGAGAGCTTGTACACACATGGTTAAGTCAAAATAGAACTGTCAGTCCTCTCAGTCATTTTGGGATGTCTTTGAAAACTGGCAGATCTTCAGTATTTGTGTTCTTTGTTGCCCAAGCATTTCAGAATGACATTTGTTATCCAGACGTATTTATTAACCCATTTTCAACAACACACAAAAGTAGAGGCTTTTTAAATTTGATTTTAATGCATCAAATTAATGTACTGGCACATCTGAATTTCTAACCCCAAATTAGCATAACCTATTGCCAAGACAGGGAGTCATACAGAAAAAGAGGAAATATGCTGATATAATGTAAGGAACAGATTCATGATAAATTCGATATTGGGAATGTTTTTGGACTAGTGAAGTTCTTCTGGTTACATCATTATGATCTGAAGACCAAACAGTACTCCTTGCAGTGGCAACACTCAGGTTCTCCATGGCCAAAGAAATTCAAGACTGAAAGATCAGCAGGAAAGCTCACTGTTTGGGATGAGGGAGTTATTTTGATAACTATCTTTAGAAGGCCAAAAGAGTTAAAGCAGAATACAACTCTAACTTGCTGTGCTGATTAAAAGAGGACTGAAGGAAAAGGAGCAAGGGAAGCTGTGGAAAAGTGTTCTCTTTTTTATTTATTTCATATTTTTATTATGTTATTTACAATGCAAGTTACATTCTACTATGCTACAAACATTATGTAAACATTTCCTATACATCCAAAATATTTGCAGTTCAATAGGTTTCCTAATATTTACAGTGAACTTCCCCAGTGACACTTGATTATGTGATTGATTTCTGTACATTATCTTACTTCTGTTAACTGTCCTTATATTGGTAACTTCAGTATTTTAATGCTAATTCTATAAACATCTACAACTAATGAAAAGGAAGAAACTCTTCTAGAACATGGCCACACAGCCTGAAAAACCCACAAAAAACTAATGAAAAGTGCTTTGTTAGTCTTTGATCTTCTGTTATTTCCATCTTGCTTTACAATATTTTGTGATTGCTTCCCATTCTTTTTCAATGAATTCTTCTGATTTCCCATTTGTTAGCTGTGTTAATCTGTCCATTTCACACATGTCGAGTAATTTTAAAAGCCAGTTATCTAGTTTTGGAATGTTGTCAGTCTTCCAATTTTGTGCTAAGAGTAATCTTGCCACAGTAATCATGTAAAGCAACTTTCTCCAGTGTTTTCTTGCAGATATCTGAGTGATTTCATTAATCATATTCAATAGATAGATTTCTGGTAACATGTCAAAGCTTATATTTAGCATGCTACATATACAGTTGTGTACTTGTTTCCAATTTTTTAAAACTTTTTGACAATTCCACTAGACATGATACCAATCCTCCCTTTGCTTCTTGCCATTTCCAGCATCTGTTGCTGGTGTTTTTATATATATATTGCCATCTGTTCAGGGATGAGGTGCCATTAGAATTCTGTCTTCAAGTAATTTTCCCTCACATTTTGACACTTTGTGAATTTCGGAGTCTTTTTTCTTGTGTAGTGCCAGTTTTCCAGCATTATTTCATGACCTAAGTCCTTGGTCCATTTTGTCATAAAATCTTTAATTATCTCATGTTTGGGTTGTCTTTCCAGTAATATTTTGTAGAATTTAGGAGTTAGTTTTTGTTCTTCAGCAATTAATAACCTATCCAGCTCATTTTTTAAAATCTCAAAACCTTCTTGTCTCTGATCTATTTTGAATCTGTCAGTTAGCTGTTTATATAGAAACCAGTGTTGGTTGATTTCCAAGACTTCAAGTTCTTCCATCGGTTTGAGTGTATCTTGAGGAATTTTTTGCAGAATGTCTTTGTATATTAACCAAGAATTAAGATTCAATCTTTAAAAGAAATTCAACCTATAAATGAAAGCTTCATGAAGGGAGATCCAGCCTCCGATACCCCAGTAAAAACTTTGTTTTATTTTTATCCAATTCTCCAGGATAGCTCTGCAAATGAAATGATGACTGAAATCTTTGGGAACCTTTTTTTTTTTCATACCAAAGGTATGTGTGCCAGCCCAATCAAAGAGTAAATCCCTCAATGTTTAGTGTTTTCTAATTCTATCCAGTCCCTGAGCCATAATAAGATGTTTGCCTAGGAGTAAAATTGGAAGTGCGGTAAATTGCATCCACTATTATTTTGAGTGTCTGTTGGAGTTTTCCATCGAACGCTTGCTTTCCTTCCTTCCCAAATAAATTTTCTTAATTCTTTGTTCCAAATATCAAGTACTTTATTATTTATGATGATCTGTATGTTTGTGAACAGATAATTAAATCTGGGAAGAATTGACATTTTAATGACCGCTATCCTGCCAGAAAAAGATAATTTCAGTTTTGTCCACTTCTCCAGACCTTTCCCCCCCCCCCTTCAAGTATTATTGTAGTTATTTTCAAAAAGATTTGTATTTCTCTTCATGACCCATATTCCCAGGTATTTTGTTTTTTTTTCAATCAATCGTCTTTATTGCAGTTAACAAACCATAGACAGAATAAGAGCAAAAGTCAAAAGATAAAAACAACACACAAAAATTACAGAAAGTCCTATATGATACAAAAGTTACAAACTCATAAAAAGAGATAGATAATTAAATTCCTTATGAAATAATAAAAACAGATTTGAAACATTTTCAAGCCTGTTGTTATTACATATAATGCCACCAGAACTATTAATTCATCACTTTTCATTCAGACAAATAAATGTTTGATTTAAAACAGTTTAAAATTAATGTATTATGATCAATAAGAAAATGTAATAATAATAATAATAATAATAATAATAATAATAATAATAATAATAATAATAATGTATTTATACCCTGCCCCTCTGTAGAGCAAAGTGACTGAGGGCCTAAGCAGACGGGCGGCCATGGGCCGCCCTGGGAAGGTGCGCCATGGGACCGAGGCATCCCCATGCCTCGATCCTGTGGCACACTGTCATCGCCCCTGGAAAGGGGCGCTAAAATAGCGCTCCTTTCATACGTCGCTGAAAGTGCGCCGCAAAAGGTTACGGCGCACTTTCGCTGACTTTTCCACCACAGCGTGTCTGGATGCTGCGGCGGGGGGTCCTCCTTGGAGCGCCAGCCATGTGGAGGGCTGGCGGCTCCAAGGACGACCTCGGGAGGGGGAGGGGGCACTGAGCGTGCTGCTGCCCCTCCCTTTCCCTGCACCGAGGATGGCCTTTTAAGCCATCTGCTTAGGCCCTAAGATCTCACATCAATAATCCAAACTGTCCCATTTCTTCATAAGTGTTTTGACCAAGGGGGACTTCACTCTTAAAATTTATGGCACTTGACTTTGTAGGTTATTATCATTATTATTATTACCCCACCCCTGGGTCGAACAATCGGGGTGGCTTACAATAATTAAAATTACAACCAGAAATACAGACTAAAAAACCTAAAACCCCATTCTCCCCATTAAAAAAGTATTAAACTACATATGCTTTAAAAGATTTTAACATAAAACATCACCAAATAAAATAGGCTAATTGGAGAGACTATAAACAATTAAGAGCAGTAGGAGAGCCCAAAACTGAAAGAGGTAGAGATGCATGAACTCCTGAGGCTGGGAATCTAATCAGGAAAGGCCTGCCAAAAGAGATCTGTCTTCACAGCCTTTTTAAAACTGCTTAAAGTCATGATCTGACAGATAACAGAGAAGACAAACTTTGCAACTTCCTTAGTAACCTTTCTTTCCTTATCTGCTAATAAGAACTTCAGGTACCATTCAATTGTTCTGCCTGGGTGTCTATTTAGTAGGGGGATAATTACTCTTAACCTGGGTGTCTATTTAGTAGAGGGATAATTACTCTTAACCTGTCATCCTTGTAGAATATACAGTGGAGAAGGACATGAGATATAGATTCTACTTGACCCTCTCCACATGGGTATGTTGATCCTTATACTCATTTCAGTGAAAATGTCCCTCTAACATGGCAGATGGAATTACATTAAACTGGCTTTTGCTGAAAGCCAACCAGTATTTGGGGATTGTTACATTTTCTAAATAATTTGCACCCTTTGGATTAAAGCACAGGCCCAAGCTAATGAAAGAACAAGTAGAGTGTGCAGCAGATACTGAGTATTGCAGATTGATATCTTGGATTCATTGTTCAAGGATCTGTTTTACTCTGGGCCAATCAAGGGTAGAGAGAAAATCATGTGGAACACCCAATCTCTGTAATTTTTCCTTCACAGATTTAAACAGGTCAGTAGTGTAAGTATCTCTTTGTATTAAATAAATATATCCAGCCTTGGGTCCTGCAAAAATAAGTCTCAGAAAGTATCCTAGGGTCCACTTCCATGCAAAGCATTCCACTGATAGCCACCTAGCCTCAAGGCATAATACTGCTGTTGGAACACAATTTGGCATGGAAAATCTTTCCTAAGGAAAGCAGAAAGAATTCTTTCTACAGTTGATATAAAACCTGGGATACTAAACAATAGTTGTAGTAGGACCTTGGCCCTAAAGATCTTTAGAGTATTTATCTTTGTGTTCCATATTCCCAGGTATTTTGTCTTTTTTTATGGTCTTGCAGTTCGTAATCTCTTGCAATGTAGTTTCTTCATTGTTTGACATGTTTTTGTGATGAACACAAGTCTATGGGTATTTATTTTAAACCCTGCTGCTTTGCCAAAGATGTGAAGAGTTTCCATTAGTTTATGTATACTTTAGAGTGGGTCATCAAGAAATATCACAAAATCTTTGGCATATGCTTTAAATTTGTACTCATATCCCTTTATTTTAGGGCTTATAATCTCCATATCTTCTCCAATTTTGTTATTTAAGGCTTCCAGAACTGTGATAAACATAAGTGGGGACAAGGGACAGCCTTATCTGGTGCCCTTTTGTACACTGAAGCAATCTGTTCTTTCTCCATTTATTATTAGGTGGGTATATTGTTCTTTGTATATGTTTTTAACCCAGCATAGAAATTTTGATCCTAGTCCAAGCTTTTCTAAAGTCCATAGCATGCAATCCCAGTCTAAATTGGGACTGGCTCTTCAGCATTGTCATGGACTACCCTGGGCCTGATTTTACTTTAGGGCCTTTGCAGACTGCCAGAACTAGTGCACATTAAATTGAGGCACTGCCCTGGCTCAGTGCTAGGGAATCATGGGAACTGTAATTTATTGTGGCACCAGAGCTCTCTGACAGAGAAGGCTCAATGTCTCAAAAAAAAAATACAATTCCCATGACTCCCTAGCACTGAGCCAGGGCAGTGCCTCAATTTAATGTGCACTATTTCTGGCAGTCTGCAAAAGAGACAGATCTGGGGTTACCTGGAAGCTCTGTAGTCTCAGAGGAGATGCAGGAGGCTGCAAATAGAGAGACAGACTCTATGCTGCTGGTACTTGGACCTGTGAGGTGAAGACAAGCAAAGGAATCCTTGAGGTGTTCATCTAGGCTAGAAGCCAAAAGGAGAGCTAATTGTGATCAGCTGAGGCATGCTGAGGCTTTTAAAAAAATGATTCTCTGCAGCTGACAATCAGTCTTGTAGCCTCCCTGTTCTCTTCTATCGGACTCCTGCTTTCTGAGCTCTGGCCTTGTGACTATGCTTCTGCTTTTCCTTTTGCTGTTAAGTACTGGACTCTTATTATGTGACGTTTGGAATGGATTTTTGACTACTATTTCACTTATTTCTCTGCAGTGCTGTCCTTGGAAGAGGTTAACAGGACAAGCATCCACAAACAGCATTCCCAACTTTTTATTGTTGTTTGTGGGTTTTTTGTTTGTTTGGTAATATTCTATTGGGGTCAACATAATCCTAATGTTATCTTGCTGTTAGGAATCCTGTTTAATCTTCCTGGATTTGTCCCTACAGGATATTTTTTAGTCTTGCTATTAGAATGGATATAATAATTTATAGTCAGTGTTAAGCAGGGATGTTGGGCTATAGTTATCCATTTTTGTCACATCCTTGCCTTCCTTAGGTAGTAAGATAATAAATCAGCCTGTTTCCATGTTTTGGGAATTCCGTCTGTAAGTATGGTGTTCAACATGTTTTTTAGTTAAGTCTGCACCACCCAATATAGTCAGACACAACTTGACATCCTTTCCAATGGGGAATACCTTTACCTTTACAAAGGTAATTCTAAATTAATTGATAGCACACACTATAATCAACTCATCCACTATTTGAAAATTAATCAATATTTCCTATAACTAATTCTGGCTGGTATTTCCTGCAATTGATTCTAGTTAGCAATCCTTGTTTACATTAATTTGTCAATCCAATTTATGAAGAAATAGTGAGAAACAAATTTCAAAGTTTACTGTTCTTACTAACAAATAAATTATCTTTCTGTCCTGCTTATATCAAATTTTGAATCTCTTTTAAATCAAATTTTCTATTCTTGATTTACACCACTTATAAATTCATGAATTGGCTGAATTACTTGTTGATTAAATTGATTTAATTAACTAAGCAATTAATTCAAATCAATTTTAACTTTATTATTTCAACTTTTCTAAGTAGTTAGAAATAAATGATGTCTAAACAAGGTTTGAATTAATTCATTTCAATTAGGATACAGAACATTGATTAAGTCCAGCTTGTCTTCTTCCCCCTCTTGATATTCCTCTCTTATTTTGATCTTCATGTTCTTGCATCTTTTTGCTTTCACTTGCTTTCTCTCGCTTATTTTTTCGCAGTCTCTCCACACAGTCTTCCTCAGTCCTCTAGAAGTTCCTTTTGATTTGAGTCTAGAGGTAAAGTTGTTTTAGTTTGCTTCTTTGCACTGTCTTCTCCTTTGTTGATTTGTGTGTGGGGTTTACTTTCCTGTAGGTTAAAGCTATCTCCTTGTGGACTCTCAAAGAATATTGAGGGTAAATCTGTCTCCCAGTCTTTGTTTTTACTCTGAAGGAGAGCTCCTCACTACTTGTGGTTTTTCTTACAGTTGATTTAAACTAGCTCAACTTTCCCCACTTCACCTGTTCTTCCGCTGCTTTTAGTTCCAGGGAATTTAGACTCTTGTGAAGCTGTGGCTTGATTTTATATTTAACCAAATTAAATTACTTTTAAAATTTCTTCTATAATTTTGTATTTCAAATTATATTCCAAGTCTAATATTATCTGCTTTTTTCACCATCTACCACAGTCCAGGTGCCTCTTTGTTTGGTCTGTCCTTTAGCCCTTTTAATATTACTTTTGTCTGCTTTTCTCAAAGTTCTAGCAAGGCACAGTTCATCAAAATAAGAGAAAAAATAAGGTATCTTATGGCCTAAGCAGACAGCTTAAAAGGTCATCTTCAGTGCAGGGAAGGGCAGGGGCAGCCGCACGCTTGGCACCCCAACCCCCTCCCAAGGTCATCCTCGGAGCAGCCGGCCCTCTGCACAGCTGGCGCTCCGAGGAGGACCTCCTGCCACAGCGCGTCTGGACACGCTGCGGCGGAAAAGTCAGTGAAAGTGCACCGCAGCCTTTTGCGGAGCACTTTCACTGACTTGTGAAAGGAGTGCTAATTTAGCGCTCCTCTCAGGGGTGGCGAAGCTGTGCCACAGGATCGAGGCATGGGGATGCCTTGGTCCCACGGCGCAGCTTCCCAGGGCGACCCACGGCCACCCATCTGCTTAGGCCCTTTCTTTCAGATCATTCAACTGACGTTAAATAAGTCAGAAGTCCATCCATCACATTTGCAAATGCCTTTCAACAGCTTGCTTATTTAGTAATTAATTTGGTCACATGAAGTTTAGTGCCTCTCCTGATGCTACCAACAGAAGCAGAGTGGCTGCTTTTCAGTTCTTCCACCTGCCCATATTTTTTTTGGGGGGGGCTAGACCTCCTTCAAGCCCTGATAGCTATCTCCTTCCCAGGGGAAGGATTTTTAGATCCCAGGGAAAAAACTCTGGGACCTATCTCTGCCTTCAGGTGAACACGGTGGAGGAGCTCCTTTCACTCATGTCTGAGCACCTTGCACTTTGACCAGAAGTCTCAAAAGGTGTTTTCTTTTTTACAGGACAACACACTTGCTCACAGAGCTGGCAAAAAGATGGATATCTGAAGAATCTGGGATTTGAATGCATAGACCATCCATCCTATTCACCAAATCTTGTTCCATTGATTATTTCCTGTTTCCAAACCTTAAAAAGAAGGATTTTTTAAATGATTCAGAGGTGATAACAGCAGCAGAGCAGTATTTCAGTGATTAGACATCAGAATTCTTTTTGTTTCCTTTAGAAAGGTTAAAGGAACTTGAGAAACAGTGTGTCAAGTGCATTGAACTTTGAGGTGAATATGCAGAATAGCATTTAAGTTTCATGGCTCTAGGTCATTCCCTTCTTGCTCAGGTCAAGAACTTTTCAGCATCTCCTTGTATTAATCCTGGCAAGGAAAAGAGGACAAATCCCAGTGCTGTGTAAAGGAGGGGCACAATCTTGCTTTTAATGTGCTGCAATAATTTCATTGGCTCCATAGCAGCATGAAGAAAGAGAATATCTGTCTAGTCACACTACCAAACTGTATTAATGTTACTCATAGAGCCATATAACAATGTTAACTTACATGTTATGTAATCCTTCACTGGCCAAGCTCATGCAAGTGGGGACTGATAAAACTTGCTTAACGATGAACAGAGTAGGGAAATGCTGTGGCTACATTTTAAGAGGTATGGAATTTTCCATTCTACCAATGTGTTCCCCAGTTTTTATCAAGAGACAATGCAATTCAGCATGAGCCATAATCAATAGCCTCTGGTGGCTTCCATTTCAGCGGGTGGCAAATCGGTTCTGAATTTTAAGGGATCTAGCTGAAGTACTGAGCCTATTTTCAGGCTCAAGTTCAGATTAAAACTCAGAGCAGATCCACAACTCTACTGACATGGAAGCCAGAGGCCATAATAATTCAGTAACAGAGCACATTCTACATACAGCTGAATTATCTGTTTTCTCTTTGTATGGGGATCACACAATATTTCTGCAAATTTTTAAGAGTAAAGCACAGATAATTGCAAAGTTGCTAATGGCAAATCAATCTTACTACTATAATTCACATATGTGGCATGATTATTTGCTGCTCCTATTTCTTTCCTGTGGATATGGGACAAGTCCAAAACCAGG
Organism: Phrynosoma platyrhinos; assembly: GCA_020142125.1. NCBI lineage: Eukaryota > Metazoa > Chordata > Lepidosauria > Squamata > Phrynosomatidae > Phrynosoma > Phrynosoma platyrhinos. The sequence goes on from JAIPUX010001232.1 coordinate 129,454,054, forward strand.
TCAAAAATAAGGCCATATCTTTACCTAGAGTGATCCAGTTGTGATGTAACTATCAAGGTCATTTCACCTGCCAAGAGTCTGAAATGAAACATTAATTTCCTGTTTATTTGGACAATCTATAGATTTATAAATGGCTGTCAAATTTTTAAATGAAAACTTCAGTTTTTAAAACTATGTCCTTTTCTTTCCTATATACAAAGTAAATGGGGGGAGGGATGAAACAGCAGTTTGAGAAAGTTTGTTCAATTTCCCATTCAAATGGAATTAAGGAGAAGTTATTTAATTAACAGAGGCTTTAAAGTAAGTAAATGAAGAAGAAGTAATCCTCAAAATTTATGTGAAACTTTATGCTCCTGAAAATGTGAATATTTAATTTTATCTGTTTCACTGTTTGCTCAACCTCCTGCTAAGCACCTTCACAAACTATAGCCTCTCTTCCTGGAGCTGTCCATTTAACTGTTTCATTGCTTAGGTGCTAATGAAATGCCAACTGCAACCCAAGCAATACTTTGCCCAGTTGTGGCATTGAAAGTTGAATGTAGTCTTCTCCTCTTGAATCTTTTTTTCTCTTCCTTCTTTATTTTTTTTCTTCGTTATTGTTTAGATCTAATATAGCTACCATATAGTTACAAATATATAAAGCTATTTTGAAGCAAATTTAAATAAGAAATCTTGTTATACTTATTATAGATATAAAGGGACAGATTTTGAAGGTTGAAATGATATAATAAATGTATATATCTCTTATATAGATATATGTAATATATTGGATTAATATTGACTATTGTAATAATCTAATATAGTAATAAGGGTGGTGGAGGCGAGAGAAGCCCGCACACCTGGGCCCCGGCTGGTTCCCTTTCCCCCACCAGAGGCGTGTGGTGGCGGCGGCACAAGCGGCCGGAGAAGGCCAGAAGATCCGGGCCTATAAAAGGCCCCAACGAGCCCTCCCTAGCCGGCGGCAGCAGTGAGAGAAGCCCACGCACCTGGGCCCCGGCTGGTTCCCTCCCCCCGACCAGCGGCGTGTAGCGGCGGCAGCGCAAGCTGCCAGAGAAGGCCAGAAGACCCGGGCCTATAAAAGGCCCCAACGAGCCCTCCCTAGCCGGCGGCGGCGGCGGCGAGAGAAGCCTGCGCACCTGGGCCCCAGCTGGTTCCCTCTCCCCGACCAGCGGCGTGTGGTGGCAGTGGTGCAAGTGGCCGGAGAAGGCCAGAAGACCCTGGCCTATAAAAGGCCCCAACGAGCCCTCCCTAGCCGGTGGCGGTGGCAGTAAGAAAAACCTGTGCACTCGGGTCCTTGATGCTTTGCAGTCAGTTTTAAATGTTCATTTAATTACAATTTGACTAGGGATTTTATCTAGTATTTTTGCTTTTTCTCATATCTCAATACTTCTGTTGGGGCATTTTAGCTTGGTTAGATATCTGGACAATTTATGAAAACATGGTTGTCAAGAACAGTATCAAGCGGAAAAGGAGGTTAGCCAAAAAAGAAGTTTGTACAAATGTTAAAAGGACTAAGAAACCTGTCAAGAATTTAATAGCGAGTTCAATGAATCCAGAATTATTGGAGGCTGCTACTACTTT
>JAIPUX010001232.1:129464080-129499305 GCA_020142125.1 Phrynosoma platyrhinos
GCAGACTTTCAGGTTCACTCCGATGCTTCTGGTGCCCATGGTTTTGGCTATACTGGAAAGGGCAGTGGATGGCTGAGAGTTGGCCTCAGACTTGGATGAGTAAGGGTTGGACCCGGGATCTTACTTTTCTTGAACTGTTCCCTATTGTGGTGGCAGTTCATTTATGGCCAATGAAATTTGAACACAAAACTGTTTGGTTTTGGTATGACAATCAAGCAGTAGTTCATGTGGTTAATTCACAGAGCTCTGGATCCACAAGGGTGATGGCATTGGTCAGGTCTATGGTTTTGAAATGTTTAAAATACAATGTCTTCTTCCAGGCTCTCCACATGCCTGGCTTACTAAATACTTTGGCAGATGCCCTTTCACGTTTTCAGTTTTGTAGGTTCCGGCAACTGGCTCTGGAAGCAGTGACACAACCGTTGAAAGTGCCAACTCATCTATCGAGCCTTGGAGAGTAGAGATCAACAGGGCGATTCTTCAGTCTGTCACTCCTTCCACACGCAAGTCTTATCAGCTTTCAATGTGAGCTTTTAGACAGTTCTTAGCAGATGTGGGGGAAGTCGAGGTCTGGCCCCTGTGGGTGGAGATTATACTTTGTTTTGCAGTGCACCTTAGACAGTCTGGGTTGTCCCTGATGACTATTAGGGGGATATTGGCAGCCCTGGCATTTTACTCTAGGGTGGGTTTACTGATCCTATGGTTGATTTTAGGGTTCAGAGGGCTTTGGAGGTATGGTCTAGAGAGCTCCCTGTGGCACGTGACAGCCGTATGCCAGTAACAGATACAATTCTTATTCAGATTTGGCATTCTGTCCAAACAGTGTGCCCTTCGCCAGAGGAGGTTATTTTGTTCAGTGCAGCTTTTTCTTTGGCCTTTTTTGTGGCTACTAGAATCAGTGAACTTGTCCCTAGCTCCCGCTCTGATACATCAGGCAGGGCGCTTTTATTATCTGATGTTCAAGTTCTGGGGCAGGGCATTCATCTGTGTTTTAGGTGTTCTAAGACAGACCAGCTGGCTAGAGGTCAGACGATAATACTGTCCAGGGTGCAGGGTAGTCAGATTTGTCCTGTATCAGCACTGTCCGAATAATTCAGATTACACCCAACTGGTCCTGGTTACTTGTTTCTTCATGTCTTCTGCCTTCCATTGACACAATTTCAATTTCATGTGGTTTTGCAGGAGACTTTCAGACATGCGGGTTTGCCAGCGGCTCAATTTTCATTTCATTCTTTTTGGATCGGAATGGCGACTGCTGCTGCAGCTCATGGTTTAAGTGACGCTACAATCTGACGTATTGGATGTTGGCACTCTAGAGTGTTTAAAGCTTATATTTGTCTGTAGTTGGGACTTGTTCTAATTTGATACTGGGAATTGAGGGGATCACATTCACAAATTAGCATATTTTTTTTCTGTTGAGTAGGCCAAGAACAGGGTGATGTGTGGATAGTCAGACATAGCATAGTCTTTTGGACTGAATGGCATATTATCCAGTCAGGTCATGATTTAAACCTCGGGTTGGAGCACATCAGGCCCATTTGCTGGTTTAGCCATTGGGGCATGCTGTGGGGGGGGGGGGCTTATCCCACGTATTATTGAATTGACCGTTACTTTTCGACTTCCTAGGATTCTTCTTATTCACCTGGGTGAGAATGACTTAGTGAAGCTCACCAGTTTGAAATTGGTCAAAAGGATTCTAAGGGACTTGCGGGAAGTTCGACGATGATTGCCGCAAACTATTGTTTTATGGACTAAGCTCCTGCCACGTCGAAATTGGCTGGGTGCTAGAAACAGCTCTGCTGTCAATGAGGCTCATTGTTGGATCAACAGAACTCTTAGCAAGAAGCTGGGAGACTTGGAGGTTTATGTTGTTGTACATGATGGAATTAGAGTCCACTTTCCACATCTGTATGGGGGGATGGGGTTCATCTCTCCCCAGTGGGCTGTGATATATACCTTGATTCCATCGCATATCACATTAAATGGATTCTTCTGTGGGGGGAGGGGATGCCAAGATAGGGAATAATTTGGATATTTGAATTTTCAATATTTGATTTGTTAATGGGGATGAAGGGTTATGTCATCAGCTTATAGAAAATTTTTCTTATTTCATCAAAATTAACAATGACATCATAACTTGCTTACATCATTCTTTTAGTGATAGCATCATAATTTTATGGGGAGAAATTATTTGTTTACATGTTTAACAATTTATTTGGGAACCTTCTTGACATATGCTTGTGAGAGGCATGTCTTGTACCTGATACATTAACTTGATTAAAATTGTTGATTACATAGGGCGTCAGGACACACGCACGTACACATGTGTCGAGAACAAAGTTATAGTCAAGTTAAGAATTTGTTATGAAATGATATTGTTTCAGACCCTGTACAGATTAGTAACGTTGTGGCCATTTGTTAATCCAGAAGAAGGCATTCGGACTCTTTTGTGCTGGTGCATGAAGCATCATTCTCACAGTTTCCCTTTCCCTGTTTCTGGAGTGTCCCTTCCTCCCAGCAGCCAAATTCATGGAAGCAAGAGAAGGCTGGGTAGGAAGGAATTACTTAGAGAGCAACCTCTTGCTTGCAAGTGTTTCTGCATGTTTGCTTGGGTTAGGGAAAGATAAACGACACCTGCTCATTCACCGGTATAATTTTCCCCTAAGTAAACTATGGGGGGATGCAGACCAGGGCGTTGGGGACGCCCTGGTCCAGAGCGCCATGGGACCGCAACCTCCGCACTGCAGCGCTCCTGCGGTGACCCTAAAAGGAGCGCCAAATTGGCATTCCTTTTATAAGTCAGGGAAAGTGCGCCCTAAAAGCGTAGGGCGCACTTTCCCTGACTTTTCCGCCACAGCGCGTGCGGTCGCTGCAGCGGGAGGTTGCCCTGGGAGCGCTGGCCATGCGGAGGGCCGGCAGCTCCAAGGGCAACCTCGGGAAGAGGAAGGGGTGCTGCTCGTGCAGCTGCCCCTCCTCTTCCGTGCCTCCAAGATGACCCAATTAGTCGTCTGCCGAGGCCCTATATCTATGTTGTTGAAAAGATTTGGCAGAGGAACATTTGGTCACTGCATGCACAGCAACTTTGTGAGTGAACTGTGATGACATAAGGCAAACCTTTGGCATTATAATTATTATATCAGTATCAGAGGCAGGATATCTCTGTAGTTGCTAAGGAATGTGAGACAAGGACAGAGGGTTGAGATGGACATGACACATAAGATGGAGGGTACATTTGCACTAACGTCTTGAATATGGACTTCCCATTGGCCATTGTATGAAGAGAATATTGAACTAGATAGGCTTTTTGTTCAGATCCAGCATGGCTGCTCTCTTGCATTTGTGCAGCTTACTGTGCTTCTCCCAGCAAGTAAAATTCCCACTGTTCATACACAACAGTCTGGAAGAGACAGGTAGGATTTGGAGTATATCACAAGAGGATGGCAAGCTTATAGCAGGAGTAGGGAAAGTGAGGCTTGTGTACAATATGTGGCCCCCCAGGAGCATTTTTGTGGCCTACAGAGCCATTTCCCCCAAAAATTTGTTTTGCTTCTAAATGCCTTTCAACACCCCTTAGGGAGTGTTGGGGCAATGTATCCATTTATCCATTGCCTGGTCATTTAGATCCGGATAAAACCTTTTTTCCCCCAACAGGAGGTTATCCAGAATTGACTTCCAGGTCACTTTCTAGTGGGTAAAGGGGCCTCTCTTAGCTTTAAAATAGCACAAAAATGCAAAAACAGATAAATTTCCACCTTTGCCTCCTGGGGAGAATTTGGGGCAAAAATGGCCTCTAGAGGTATAGAGGTATAGCTCTGTATGGTCCCCTGAGGGGGGCAATGCAGTCTCCAACCTATGATAGTTGCTCACTTCAGCTTCATACTCTCTAGACATAGTCAAGGGTCTGTCAGCATGATGGTTCATCAAAAGTAATGGTTGAAATTAGTACATCACTCATCTTTGCTTGAGATCTACGAGAGCTATTGCCAGTTAAATATATGAATTACTGAGCTAGAAAGACCAATGTATTATATGAGCCCATTGCTTTTTATGCCTTTTTAAAAATAGAAGTACGGAGGGAAGGTCATCTCCTTTCAGTCTATAACAAGAGCAGTGTGGTTTCCATATACTCTATAAAATCTTCAAGTTAACTTTTGACTTAGATTCCGCATTTGCTTGGGAAAAAAAATCTTGATTCTCTTTGTGTTTTAAATATCATATAGCTGACATACATCAGCCACTAAACTGGGCTGAGTGGTATAAACTTCAAAGAGGAAAGTATAGAAGTGTATTTTCTAAAGTGAGACTATCAAGGCCTGCACTAAGATACAGAAGTTTCATTTTGTTAGACATTTGGAACAGAAACTTCTGCTCATATTCATTCTTGAAATGAAATATATTTATATGGATACTTTCTTTAAAAGATTAAAAGGCATAAGAAGGGAACCAGTGAATTATCAGTTACTTTTTTAAAAAATTAACAATGTACATTGGCTGCAAGGTGTGCACACATGGTAGACTTGGATATTGCATACCCTCTAGCAGCCACAAATCAGCTAGAACAAACCCATCTATCTTACAGCACTTGTAGGGTGCAGCTATACTGTAGAAATCATGCAGTTTGACACCACTTTCAGTGCTGTATCTCCATCCTATGAAATCCTGGGATTTGTAGTTTTACAAGGTCTTTAGTCTTCTCTGCCATAGTGTGCTGGTGCCTGACAAAATTACAAATTCCACGATTCTGTAGGATGGAGACATAGCAGTTAAAGTGGTGTCAAACTGCATTGTTTCTACAGTGTAGATGCAGTCCAGTCTATTTTAGAAACCCTAGAGTTCACTTCTTAGCAATGTGGGTTTCCTCAGAGGTTAGTTTCAACCTGTGTGAATACAATTTGAGGGAAAAGGATTTTCCCCACCACCCTTTTGCTTCTAAGAAAAACCTTGTAAGAATGTGCTCTCCCTGATGCTCTGCTTAAAATAGTACTTATCCGTGTTCTTCCTAATTAATAATTTTTTGCCTTCTTTTGATCTAGCCACATTGTTTTGGCCATACTTAGATATTGTTCAGCCACATGTGTCCCACTGTTCATTTATGAAGTGCTGGAAGGCAAGTGAATGGAGCTACTTGCACCATCCCCCCCTCCATCATGATACAGTTGACTTTGGTAAAGATCAAAACAATAATCTGTGTCATTGGCAGGGACAATCCTGATCAGTCTGCTGTTGTCCCACTATTTCAACTGCTTTCAAAGAGCAAAAGTAGTCTGCATGCAGTTAGCTCAGGGCAGGGAGGGGGAGTAGAGAAGAAGGGGAATTGAAACTGTAGAATTGGACAAAAACAAACTGCTGCAGCCTCTCCTAGCTAGTGTTTCTTTCCTTACTGACCACTTTTACCATCTTGACCACTCTTTGATGTTGCTTAACATATGTTTACCTCTGTGAAATACTGGAGGCTATGCATTACCTGAAAATGAAGCCTGAAAATTATTTCTTGGTAAAAGGGCTGAGTAAAGCTGGCCTAAGCATTTCTTGGTGTGGATTCAACATTCACATCTATTTCTGCAAAATAAATTAGTTTTAATGTTTATATTTCACCTATATGTGGATATACTCTAAGAGAATTTTCTGTTAGTTATTGTAAATTCCCAAAGTAATTAAATGACGTACTGTTCACACCAAGTACTAATAACCCTCAAATAAACTTATAAACATCTTGGATTATATCTGAAAATTGATACCATAGGGGAGATAAAATTACTTTATGGGTTGCAGAATACAATTGTATGTCTATTTTATGGATAAACCTCAACTGGAAACCTAAATGCATGTTTTTCTTGTTGCATAACTTCATTCTGTCTAGTATATAATGACATTACTATTATTCAAGTAAAATTATTCTGAAAGCAGTTTCCCCCATCATACAATTTAGGCTTGGGCTGTAGCACTTGCATAGTCTGCTGCATGCCTCTGTACAGCTAGTGCATCAGCTTACAGTCTTTGGGCTGTGAGAGGTTCAGAGGCATACTCTTTGGTTGCCAGTGAAACCCACCTTTGCTCTCCCAGCCTACCTGATCTTGATCTCTTAGAAAAACTTCCCCTGCTTTTGTCCTCCTTGATAGCTGATGTGAATTGTGTGGTACTTGATAGTTTGTACTTGTTGAATCTTCCCCACTGATCATGACCTTCTTTAGAATAAATGTCACTTTGGATCAGTAAAGTTCCATGTGTCAGAGGCTAACATTTGCCTTTCCAGTAAAGTAGTCAAAATCATACTCAGTGTCCTGTACCCAGGCAAAGAATTTTCAGAAGTCATGGGGAGCTGTAAAAGTGTATTGCTGCACAGCAAAGTACTGGAGTGGCAGAGATCCTATGACATCTCACAGAAGCCAAATCTTTGAGGTTTGGATATGTAACAGTGTGGTAAATGGGAGTTCCTTCATTTACCAGAGCCTTCTGCTCAGATAATAAAGGATTAAAAGGTGGGAGGAGGTACTGTACATTTTAATGAAGTATTACATCACAGTTGATTAGATGGCAACTGTTCAATGAGATGGGAAGCTGGGGAGATGCTCAAACCTTTGAGATGGCTTAGAGAAGAGGTTTTTTTTTTTAAATGCCTGGATGTAGCACTAGGCTTTTGATCTGTTTGCCTGCCTGCCGGGCTTTTTTCTCTGGCTCTCATGAGGCAGACCATGAGGAGGCTGGTGGAGCTGGACAATGGAGTCCAAGCTCCCAGCTATCCAGAAACATCAAGGACTACAAATCCCATCTGATCTGTGAGTAAGATTAAGAAGATGTACCAGTCATTGACGTCAGGATTTTTAAAATTTATTTTGGCTGAAATTATTGTACTCTGTAACTTTCTTTCAAGTACTCTGCCTCTTTGCACTCTTTTTCACATCCCTTAGTTTGGCTAGCTCTTTATTGGGTTTGCAAATACCAGTGGAATTCCCCAGCAATGTCCCAATCCACTGCTTAGGTGTAATAAGTTGATTCTTGGGTGGTGGCAGCAAGGTTTTTTTTAGATAAAAGGTGGGATCAAGGTGTCCCATCCAGCTCAGCAAGACATCAGGGGGACATGTAGAGAACCTTCACAAACAGGATATGAACTTTAAGATTTGGATATGTAACAGGATATGAACTTTGAGATCCTTACCTCTATTTCTTTATTTCTGTTATTCTAGCAAACATATTATAATAAAACAATTAGAAACACCAGCTTAAAACAATATAAAATTACAAACATTAAAACCACAGTGTCCCACAGTGGACTGGATGTCACACCCCTGTGTGTAAGATTTGGGGCAGCCCAAAGTTTTTGTTTGTTTGTTTGTTTGTTTGTTTGTTTGTTTGTTTGTTTGTTTGTTTGGATGACACAACTTCAGGTCTTTGTTCTTTTATATATATTTACCTAAGTTAATGAAGTAGATGTGTTCCTGGACATGACTACTTTAACTGAAAATTTGCTATTAGAGACATAAATAAGGGAAGTAAGAGGATACCAGATCCTGTCTCTTGGAAGCTAAGTATGGTCAGTCCTGATTAGTACTTGGATGGGGAAATGCCAACAAATACTAGGTGCTGTAGGTGTAGGCTATATCTCACAGGAAGGCAATGGCAATCCACCACTGAGTATTCCTTGCCTAAGAAAACCTTATGAAATGTATAACTCAACAGGTGACTTGAAGGCACACATGCCTTAAAAATCTTCCTGTGTTGCCAGAGACAACCCCTTTAGGGTGATGATACTGGGCTTGCCTCCATATTATTATTTCTTTCTTTATTCTTCCAGAGATCATTGCCTTGGAAAGGAGATGTATGATGTTGGCACATGGAAGACTACATATCCTGGCATGTTGATGACTGCACATTCTTCTTGGTAGGAGTGAGATTAGTAAACTCACTGTGGCCTTGCACTAGTAGATTTCCTTCATAACAAAAAGGCCAGACATAGTTTGAGCTAGCATTAGATATGCACTATGCCTTGCATAGTTATTTCTAAACAAAGGGGGAGAGAGGCACATATAACATGTTAACAACTCAATAGCAAAAGAAGGTAATTACTGAACATTAAAGAGCTAGTAACATCTTTGCAGAACAACTCTCCTAGTCTCTGTCTGTGCAGATTTAGCATTCTGTTAGCTCATTGCTTTTGCTTTTAAGCTAAAATGACTTTTGTTTAGATCTTGAAGGTCACAGCTTCAAAGCACAGAGCTACAATCACAGTAAGACACACAGGCTTAAGCAGCCCAAGTATTAAAAGGGCAAATATAAGGCAGAGAAGGGAGGAGGGGGCCTTTGAGTTCTCCTGTGTCTCTTCTTCTTTGCAGCAGTGCATTTGAATCTCAGAACAAAAGGTGCAAGTGTAATATCAGTGACCTGATATGCAACTGGGCATGCAGTTAGATAACTGAGTCTTCTATAAAAATCTATGATTCTACATGGAATACCACATACAGTGTGGAGCCAGAGTATCTAGACCCCTTCCCGAAAGCCTTGCTCAGTTTTACATTCACTTTTATTCAATTAGCATTTCCTATAAAGCTCTTATAGCAGGGGTGGACAACACTGGGAAGCTGGGAGACCTCATTAGCCATCCAGGAAACTTTGGAGGACCATACCCTTCATTGTATCCTTCTGAAAAAAAAAATCATTTTATCCCAATGTTTGGCCTATAGGGGGCCTATAGGGGGCATTTGGGGGATCTCCCAAGCCACAGCAGGCCTGTGAGAGACCATCTTTAATAAAACTTTCTGTTTTGGAGAAAGTTCTCTCCTGGGCTTAAAATAGTCAAAGGGAGTAGTGGAGTCTCCTTCCTTGGAGTTCTTTAAGCAGAGGCTGGATGGCCATCTGTCAGGGATGCTTTGATTGGGAATTCCTGCATGGCAGGGGGTTGGACTGGATGGCCCTTGTGGTCTCTTCCAACTCTATGATTCTATGATTCTATGAGACCAAAATATCTAAAAAGAAATATTCTCATAGGCATTCAGAGGGGGAAACTACTTCCTAGGGAGGCTGAGAGCCACCAACACTGCCCTGGGAGGTGGTCACATGTGGTCCATGGACTGTACTTTGCCCACTCCTGTTTGAAAGGCTTTCCATGTTCCTTCAGACTCCATGGCACAGTTGTTAAAATCACAACCTTAACTGACACTTTGTTTGGTATATATTAATATGGTATATAACAGTGGTTCTCCATCTATGTCTCCTTCAGATGTTTTAGACTTCATCATCCAAAATCCCAGGTTATTGGCAAATCTTCCTGGTGCTGCTGAGAGCTGAAAACCAAAATGCTTGGAAGACCAATGGGGAACCCATGGTGTAATATTTCCTATACAATGGTCAATTCTGCATTCCACAAGTATCTTGTTACTGGATGGCTGTTTGTAGCACAGTAGTGAAATAAAAGTCCCTGATTTGTCTATTTGCATCGAACAGACATATGTAGTCTTTGTAGCTGAAACTATTCTTTTATGTTACAAATACCCAACTAGCAAATAATTACCATCCATGCATATAATATGACAGAATTAGAAAGAACTGTTTCTTTGAAATTATTGTAATGTAACAGTCCTTAATTTTGTGTTATTTCTACTCCAGGAAGTATCTTTGCTTTATACTGTGGTTTTTTTTTTGGGGGGGGGGTAATTTAAAAACAAAAACAAAAAACTATACTGTCTGTGAAATGACATATAATATACTTTTTCTAATCAAGACAGAGAGCAGGAGTGCTAACAAGGCTAAAACATGCAATGCCATTTTAATAAGCTAATCAGTTTAAATCTGATAGCAAGATATTAAGCAATGTCATTATTCCTGGAAAGTTATTTTGATTCCAGCCATCAGTGTAAAAAGGTACTTTCTACTTCCACATAATTAAGAGATTTTAAACTCCTTTGGACAAGCATGCAAAGCAAAACTGAGTCAGCATATTCAATTTTTTCAGCTACATTATGGATGCAGATGTATGGCTAATTGCTTGGCATCAAGCTGTCAGAACATAACAAAGATAAGCAAAACTGTGCTTGTTGCTTTGGAATTGATATTCTTGTTTCTATGTAGCAGAGGAAATCAGCAACTAGTTGATGTGATGTAGTGATTTGAGTGCTAAACTACAACACTGGAGACCAGGGTTCATATCTCTGCTCAGCCATGGAATCCCACTGGTGACCTTGGGCAAGTCACAATCTCTCAGCATGAGAGGAAAGCAATGGCAAAGCCCCTTTGAAGAATCTTGCCAAGAAACCCCTGTGATAGGTTTACCTTGGGAACACCATAAGTTGGAAATGATGTGAAGGCACACAGTGGCAGCAACAAAAACAACAACAGGAAGAAGTCTGAACATAGATCACCAAAGGATATCCCCTGCCATGTTGCCATTGGTCAGAAAAAGAGATTTATGCAGAGGATTGGATAGGTGTGACCATGGAACTTACCAGATGTCCATCTTCAGTGAGCCAGTAATGGTGTGACCCTGAATAATTAGCAATCACATTCCTAAGTGCATATTAGACATGGGACAATTTAGTCCCTTCCTATTCCATGATTCTACATTAAGGGTGGAAAAAATAGGTTTTCTAACACTCAGGAAAACCCATAGGGAGGAATAATAGTCCAATGACAATTGCGTGCCATATTCTTCCTATATTAGAACACCCTGTACTGTTGTGGAGGAATTATTGTTCAGAGAAAAACATATGGGTCTTTTCTGTTCTTTTCTTTTTGTACAAATAATTAATGTGTTTTTCTTCATGTGGTGATTCCTCCACAACACATCCATACCCTCCAACATTTCACAGAGGAAAACCAGGATGTGTGTAGCCATGCAACATCAGAGTGTGGTCAAGATGGCAATAATTATTAATGATGAAGAAAATACAAGCTAGAAGAGGCTGCAGTGATTTGCTGTCCCCCCCCCCCCCCCCCCCCCCCCCCCCGGTTTATTTAATTGTATACAAACTACTTTTACAAGCTGAACTCAGTTTATAGAAACTGAGATAAGCAGAGGACGATGGGGGAAAGTGGGACAAGAACACAAAAATTGGGACATTATAAAAGCTTCTGGAAATGAGGGACAGCAAAAGGTTAATTAGGACTATCCCTGCCTAATTAGGATAGTTGGAGGGTATGTACCTCAGGGTGTTCAGTTGGGGGAATGCTGTGGAGAAATATTAATTTTGTCATGTAGTGGGGAGAAAACTATCATAATTATTTGTCTCTGCATTCAAGGACAAAAGAACAGAGTTTACATTCCTATCATGAATGATGTGAATTAAGGCTAAGCAAATAGTTCTAACTTAAACCTAGGCAAAGGTCTTGGGCATATTACGCATCTGTCAGGATAAAATTCTCTGCTCCCAGCATCTTCTGTTACCTCTGGTTTCCAAAAGAAGCCACAGTGGAGAATAAGGCAGTTACAGCTGCTGTTCATCATGACATAGTTCAGTGGTAGGCAACCTTTCCCCTTTAAGGACTGAGGGACTTCAGCTCCCAGAAGCCTCAGCCATGTTGGCCAATAGTCTCGTGTTGGCCAATAGCTCCTGGGATTCTGGGATTTGAAGTCCCTCAGCCCTTAAAGGGGACAGGTTGCCTACCCCTGACATAGTTGATACTCATAGAGAAGAAAGTTTATTGCATGGTATTCCAAGAATGCACCTCCTTAGCAAAATAAACCAATCAATCTAGATGGATTCTGAATAGCTTGAGCCTTATTCTTTCCTCTAGCATATGCAAGCCAACACTCATAGAAACATTGTCTTACCATTCTGTCATATACACAGTCATAGCAGTTTGATAACATTTTAGGGTAACATAGCTTGGAGCTGTGGCAATTAAAGTAGTATCAAAGTACTATAACTTGGTGATGCATAACAGACTTTGTATTAAAGAAATTAACAGGAGCACTTTGTATATCTCACTTGGCCCAAACCAAAATATACCATACTTCTCACTCTACACTAGAAGTGGGAATCATGTGGCTCTTAAGATGTTTTTGGACAACAACTCCCAGCAGCCCTAGCCAGCATAACCAATGGTAAGGAATGCTGAGGGTTGCTTTCCAACAACAGTTGCATGATTTCCACCCCTGCTTTAAACTCCCCACCACAAAGCTGTACTTTCAAACAGCTAAACATAAATCCAGTTGATAATACCAACTAGGTAGACCCATTGACTGAATTGTTGAACGGTAACTCAGCATTAACTTAATTCCAATGAATCAATCAGTTTACTCTGGTTGGAATGAGTGATTGGGTTTAAACCTAGGAAAATATAGAATATGTTCTCTTGTAATGTCATTTGGAAACACTAAATTCCGAGATAATGGAGTCTTGCTTTATCTGTCAGTCACTCTGTCTTTCTTGACAAAAATATGGAAGATGTGAAATACATATTTTACATGCAAATTCAAAAGTGAAAAATGAGAAGACAAAATTTAGGAAACCCATTTGAACTCTCAAGTTCTTCCAAATCTGTGCAAAAAATTATTTTCACTTGCACTGTTTGGGTTAGTTTCTAAGGACCTTTGCAGACTGCTAGAAATAGTACAGTGTACCAAACTTTAAGGGTCAGGGTTAGGGAATCATGGGAACTGTATTTTATTGTGGCACCAGAGCTCTCTGACAGATTAAGCTCAATGTCTCGGGGGGGGGGGGGGGGGGGGGGGGAAACAATTCCCATGATTCCCTAGCACTAACCCTAACCCTTAAAGTGGACTCAATTTGTACTATTTCTGGCAGTCTGCAAAGGCCCTAAGTCTATACAGTGTAATCTTATGCATGTTTACTTGGAAGCAAGTTTGCCTGTGTTTGATTAAACTAAGTTGCATTTTAAGTCTGGCTCTTAAATCTTAGGCTTTCTAAATATATGTGTAGACCTCCAGGAACCCTGCCTACAATTCTTTTCAATGCACTCAGGAATGAGGAGATGCAGGTGAAGCACACTGTAGTCCCTAGTTTTATGAGGTCATAGAAAAGTGGAACTGTGAAAGGATAGACATAGAACATGTGAAAAAAGTCAAGAGGGAAACTTGTCTGGTGATGGGATGAGTAGGGAGGCCAGAAATTTAACAAGAATCACAGCTGAGGAGTGATGATAGAGAAGCAGTTGAGGAGACAAACTGTGGGAAAACAGAGAGAAAAAGAAGAGAAGGAAGGAGATCAATAACACTGTAGAAAATAAAGAAAGAGGCAGTGGGGAATAGCAGGAACAGAATATATAGGTGGCGACAAACAAAACAGTTGTTTAACTTGCCAAGATAGAGTCTGGTAGAGTCTCTTTCTTTGGAGGTCTTTAAGCTTTGATTGTGAGTTCCTGCATGACAAGGGGTTGGACTGGATGGCCCTTGTGATCTCTTCCAATTCTATGATTCTGTTGATCCGCGAAGCTTCATGACCAAGAATGGAATTGACAGATCAACAAGTAATCAGTTCTGATTTGGGAAGTGGGATATCTGTGTTTTCATTGTTAATTCACTGTGGTGTTTAATTTATATAATTACAATATTAGTCATGTACTTAAAACACTATAGGGCCTAAGCAGACTGCCAGAAATAGTGCACATTAAATTGAGGCACTGCCCTGGCTCAGTGCTAGGGAATCATGGGAACTGTAATTTATTGTGGCACCAGAGCTCTCTGACAGAGAAGGCTCAATGTCTCAGAAAAAAATACAGTTCCCATGATTCCCTAGCACTGAGCCAGGGCAGTGCCTCAATTTAATGTGCACTATTTCTGGCAGTCTGCTTAGGCCTATAGTGATTGTAGTATGCCACTATTCATCCATTGTAAAGAACTTTGTGAAAAATCACTTAGGTGTTGAAATGGGAGTAAGATCAACCTGTGAGGAAGGGAATGTGCTAGTTCTGACCTTTCTATCATCACACTGATCACATAAGATGTGATTGCTATGAAAAGGAGAAGCCTTTCTACATATAGATGCTTTCCATGTGGGACAGTACCCTGAAAGTGTGAGTTCTGGCTCATGTGAAGAATATGAGCATGTGAGACTTTCCTCTTTAGAACCATCAGGAATAGAGTGACACCAGAGGGGGTTGGGTCTAGCATGTATCTTCCACCAATGCTCATTTAGCTGTCTAAATACCTAAATAGGATTAACATGTGCCATATTAATTTCTCATAGGGGTTGTCTGCATACGCCAAATAAAACATCTTCCCCCAGTCCCATGGCAACCAGATGACACAATCACTGGTTCTGGTGCAAAATGTCTAGACAACATTTGGCCAGTTCAGCACTGAATTCAAGGTATAACACCCTTTAAATGTTTTTTTTAAAAAAAAAATCATGTTTTTCTCCAGATCTTCCAGGAAGATTGGAGCCTTTTGTTCTGACACCAGGTGGCTACTTAATGTGTCCCACTGTACCAATTAGTGACAATGCAACCTCTGGCTTGAGTCACTCACTCTGAGATCAGAATGGGGTGCCCAGAAATGTGATCCACACTCATTCTGATCTCAGAGCAAGCAACTTGCACCAGTGCATGCAAACAGCTGTCCAGCATTGCAATAGAGTGCTCAAGGTAACAGGGTGATGTTGAGGCAGCCCCGGTGCCAGAATACTTCAAGTTGCTTCCAGAGTATTCTGGCCCATACAGGCCCAGTTCTGTTTACTTCTACAAAAATGAAAGATGGTTCCATCTTTCTTTGGTGATTATATTTTACAAGTACATCATATGTGCTTAAATATGTACTTAAATATGGTAGGATGACAGAGATCAAGTTGATTGCACAAATTCTAGGCTGGCATTTCTATATATGCAGACCATCTCCTCCATATTCCTGGTGTTGCCAAAAATGAGCAGCAATGTTTGAAGAAACTGCTACTCACATTTGCCCAAGCACAAAGAGCAAGTGAAAATCCATGGTTTCAATATAGTGTGTTCTACTCAAGCAGAAGCTAAAATGAGTAAAATTCCCCTGCACACCTTGCTACAAAATAAAAAAAAATAAAAAATGGGAAGATAAGGAACAGAAGGGAAGAGGAGAGGAATGTTCGTGGTGGTTCACATGTACAGCTTCTTACCCCCATTATTATCACCAGCAGTAGTAGCAGCAGTATTTTTGCCTTCACAGAAAGTTCAGCTTTTTCAAACAAAGTTCATAAAAGTTACTTATTTAGTCAGTTGACATACTGGATGGGAGATTCTAGGAATTTCAGTGCATTTATTAAAAAGTTTTCCATGTCCTGGTTTTTAGGCCAAGGTATAAGCTCTCCTACTCTTATTTCATTTTTTGAACAGTTTGCTCACTAGGATTTCAAACCTGGCTAAGATCAAGTAACACAGAAGCAACAAGAAAGTCACTCATTTACAATATAATCAAATTGCTGAAGTGAAAAAGTGGGCAACAAATCTCTTAGATCAGTCATCCACCCACTAATTAGTACCATTCTGAGATCTAAAGAAAAGGCCTTCAAGGCAATAATGCCTTTGCTAAATTCTGAAGATGACTTTTCCCCCTATAGCTAGGGAGTTTGAGCGGAAATGCAGAACCAAAGCATCAGGCTTCAAAGCTTAACTATGCATTAATTATCATGAATGGAAAAAAATCTTCATAAAATTATGCCAATTTACTGACCATATTTTTTTATAAAACTGGGAGCAGGGGAGATAGAGACAGCTAGACTTTTCATTTTGGGTCAGTTTTGAAGAAATTCCCATAGCAGCAAAACCCTGCATTGCAATTTTGCTGTGCTAGAGTTTAAGACTTTCTAACAAAAGCGAAGTTTCTAAAAATTTTGAAACAGAAAAGTATTACCATGGCAGGCTTCAAGATCAGACACACAGATAGGTTGGACGGGGGAGGGCCAGCTCTTGAATTATTAGACAGTTGTCAGAGGCCACCTGTCCTGCTGCTCCTTATGTCTCTGCCATGGAAAAAGGAAAAGTGAAAGGATAAGGCACGTTGCAGTACCTTGAGGCCTCCTTCTGACTGCAAAGGAAGGCCATCTTCTCCTCTTTCTCCCTCTGTGGCAGGATCTGTGTGTTTTCAGCGTGGGTATCTGTGCTGAAAAGCAGCTATAACAGCTTGCTGTTTAAAAAGATGGAGCTTGTCTGCAATATTTTAAAAAATCTTCACTCACTTTGAATTGATGGTGAACCAGACATATGATGTTCTTATCAATTTGGAGAATTAGTGGAGGTTTTCAGCACCTGAAGGCTTACTTCTTGGATAGTGCACGGGGGAGGGGGAGAACCAAATTTCTCTGGACTTTCCAGGGAAATCTGGATGTGCAATGAATATGGCTAGCAGATTCATATTGGTAGTGGAGGAGGAACAGGAAGTGATGAGTCCCTGAGAATGAGAGGTTCAAGCAATGTGACTGCCATTTTAAAAAAAGAGATGCTGTATTTATGCACACATGTGCATAATTGCTTCAGTGGCATTCCTAGGATTGGTGTCATTATGTGCAGTCACTCATGGTGTCACACACACACCCCATTGACCTCATCCTCCCATTTCACACCATACAGAATCCTTAGTAATGCTTTTTTGCACTAATGTTACTCATAAATCCTAATTCCTATATGCCACTGAATATAATGCTAATTGTTGTGACATAAACAACTAGCAAAATTAAAATTATACCTTCAAATTACAATATTATATGCACAACTTAAATGTATTTACATATTCATCATGAAGATTTTGTTAAAATGTGATGTTTTTAAAAAACATTTTAAAAGAAAAACATTTTCTTTCTAAAACTTAAAAAAAATTAAAATTTTGAGAAGAATTTTGAAAAGACTCCACACATGACAAACTAGATAAAAGTTTGAAAATGTTGAGGAAGAAATTGGATTCAGAATTAACTAAACAAGTAAAGAGGAAGATGAAATATGTTGAGCAAAGGCACTTCAAGTTCTCGAATAAAACAGGTAAATGGTTGGCTTACAAGATTAAAAAAAGAAAGAGAAAAGAATATAATTGATGAGATATGTGAAGGAGGGAAAAGATATGCGCAAAAAGAAGAAACTAATGGAAGAATACCTAGATGCACAAAATATAATGAAAATAACAGAAGAACAATGCGAGATATTGAATTCAAATTTTACAGTGAATAAGATCACAGAGGCAATCAGAAAAATGAACCCTAATAAAGCCTCGGTCCCAGATGGACTATCTACACAATATTATAAAAAATTAGAAGACTTACCTCTTCTAATTAGAAGAAATTAGAAGAAATTACCTCTTCTGAAGACTTTAAATGATATTTTAAGCAATGGGATTCTGGATTCATGGAAACAAGCAAATATTTCTTTAATATACAATGAAAGAAAAGAAAGAATAAATGTAAAAAATTACAGACCAATTTCTCTGTTCAATTTTGGATTACAAAATCCTCACAATGATTTTAGCTGAGAGTTTAAAGAAAGTACTGATAAATGGAATACATGAGGCTCAAACAGGGTTCTTACCAAATAGACAAATGAAAGATAATATTAGGACAGCGGTAAACATAATAGAATATTATGAGAAAGATAGTGAGAAAAAAGCAGCTTTAATTTTTGCG
Source organism: Phrynosoma platyrhinos (assembly GCA_020142125.1). Taxonomy (NCBI): domain Eukaryota; kingdom Metazoa; phylum Chordata; class Lepidosauria; order Squamata; family Phrynosomatidae; genus Phrynosoma; species Phrynosoma platyrhinos. The sequence goes on from JAIPUX010001232.1 coordinate 129,481,609, forward strand.
GATGCAGAAAAGGCCTTTGACAAAGTTAAATGGAATTTTTTGTTAACTACTTTCAAAAAAATGAAATTGGGAGAGAATTTTATAAATTGGATCCAAAACATATATAAAAACCAATCTGCAAAATTGATAATCAATGGAGAAAAAAACAGAAGAAATAGAAATTCAAAAAGGAACCCTTCAAGGATGTCCACTGCTATTCATAACACTAATGGAGATATTAAATAGTGGAATAAGATGAGTCTCAGAAATATAAGGAATAAAGATTAAAGGACAGGAATATAAATTTAAGGCCTTTGCATATGACCTAATTATATACTTGGAAGAAGCTATTAAAGGAATAAATAAATTAATGGAGAAAATAAACAGATTTGGAGAATTTGAAAGCTTTAAAATCAACAAAGACAAAACAATTATTTTAACAAAAAATATGAAAAAAAGAAAAAGAAAAAAGATTTAGAGAAATTTCCAAATTTCAAATGGAGAAAAAAGTGAAATACTTAGGAATTTGTCTTTCCAAAAGAAACCCAGATCTATTTGAGAACAATTACAAAACTCTATGGAAAAAGATACAAAAGGAAATTGGTCCAAACTGAATTTGAGTTTATTAGAAAGAATTGCAGCAGTAAAGACGGAGATATTACCACAGATAAAATTCCTTTTTCCAGAATCTCTCAATAATTACTAATGAGAAACTATTCAGTCAGTAGCAGAGAGATCGAAGGAATTTTATCTGGACTGGACACAAACCAAGAATTAGATGGAAGACACTTATTGACAAAAAAGAGAATGGGGAATGTAATTTGCCAGACCTGAAAATATACTATTATGCCAGTGCATTAACATGGATAGCGAATTGGCTAACATTGGAAAATGAAAAAAAATATTGATGATAGAAAGATTTAATAACTGTTATGGCCGGCATGCATACGTTTGGTACAACAAGGCAAGAATCCATAAAGACTTTGAAAATGATTATATCAAGAAATCACTCCTAGGAATCTGGATAAAGCAGAAGAAAAGATTTTACAGGAAGATTCCAATTCAGTGCCAATTGAAGACTTCAGAAATATAGAATACAAGTTGCCTTGGTTCCCATACCTACAACTTAAATAGAGATTCAAAACAGACTTAAAACTAGAAGGATTTGAGGAGCAGAGGAATGAGTTAGATAAGATAATATTCAGCAAGGAAGGAGGGGAAATGTTAACATATAAATTATTACTGGAAAGAGAACTTGAACAAGATCAAATTCAAAACACAATGATACAATGGGCTAAGGACAGCGGAGAGAATATAAATTTAGAAGATTGGCAACAAGTAAGGAAAAAAATAGAGATATTCACTAGTTCACAAGAATACAAAGAGATTTTTTAAATGATTCAAAGATGGTATCTGACCCCCAGGAATTATCAAAAATATATAAGACAAAACAAGACAAGTATTGGAAATGTCAAAAGATTCAAGGTTCACTGATACACATGTGGTGGAAGTGTTCAAAAATCAAGAAGTATTGGGGGAAATACATATTATGATAACTAAGATCCTGAAAATAAATTATCAAATGAAACCAGAGATATATTTGTTAAATATGACAAATAGATTAACAAGACAAGATGAAAATACACATTGGAAAGTAATATTATATATGATAACCTTTGCGAGAATCCTAGTAGCAAAAAAATGGAAGATGAGAAAAAATCCATCAATAGATGAATGGTTACTGAAACTAATAGACTTATCTGAAATGGACAAATTAACTGCTAGATTGAATAATAAAGACATGAACACAATGGAGAACAGATGTTCTCCGATATTGGAATTTTGTAGGAAAAAATGGGAAGTTAAATGAAATAAGTTCTAGTGGGGAAGATGGCAAAAAGTTAACAGGGGACAGAGAAAAGGCAGAATTACTCAACACCTTCTTGCTTCAGTCTTCTCAGTAAAGGCAAACCTGAGGATAATGGAGCAGAGAACAGAATAGGAGAATTTCAGCACAGAATAAGTAAAGAGATAGTACAGGAATACCTGGTTAATCTAAATGAATATAAGTCTCCAGGACCAGATGAATTACACCCAAGGGTACTAAAAGAACTGGCAAATGTAATATCGGAACCATTGGCAATAATCTTTGAGAACTCCTGGAAAACAGGAGAAGTCCCAGCAGACTGGAGGAGGGCAAATGTTGTCCCCATCTTCAAAAAGGGAAAAAAAGAGGACCCCAACAATTATCGTCCAGTTAGTCTGACATCAATACCAGGAAAGATTCTGGAGCAGATCATTAAACAGAGAGTCTGTGAACACCTGAAAGGTAATTCCATAATCACAAAAAGTCAACATGGGTTTCAGAGAAACAAGTAATGCCAGACAAATCTGATTTCATTTTTTTTTTTTTGATAAAATCACCAGCTTGGTAGATGAAGGGAATGCTGTGGATATAGTATATCTTGATTTCAGTAAGGCCTTTGATAAGGTTCCCCATGACATTCTTGCAAACAAGCTGGTAAAATGTGGGCTAGACAAAGTAACTGTTACATGGATTTGTAATTGGTCGACTGGCTGAACCCAAAGGATGCTCAACAATGGCTCTTTTCCAACCTGGAAAGAAGTGACCAGTGGGGTGCCACAGGGCTCTGTCCTGGGCCCAGTGCTATTCAATATATTTATTAATCACTTGGATGACAGTATTGGAGGCATAGTTATCAAATTTGCAGATGACACCAAATTAGGAGGAGTAGTTAATACCCCAGAAGACAGGATCAAAATTCAAAATGATTTGAGCAGACTAGAAAGCTGGGCCAAAGCTAGCAAAATGAAATTCAACACAGAGAAATGTAAGGTACTGCACTTAGGGCGGAAAAACAAAAAGCACAGATATATGATGGGGGACACCTGGCTGAATGAGACTACATGTGAAAGGGATCTAGGAGTCCAGGTAGACCACAAGTTGAACATGAGTCAACAGTGTGATGCAGCAGTTAAAAAGGCCAATGCAATTTTAGGCTGGAGTGTGTCCAAAGGAGGGCAACTAAAATGGTGAAGGATCTGGAAACCAAGCCCTATGAGGAACAACTTAGGGAGCTGAGGATGTTTTTTAGCCTGGAGAAGAGAAGGTTAAGAGGTGACATGATACCATATTTAAATATTTGAAGGGATGCCATATTGAGGAGGGAACAAGCTTGTTTTCTGCTGCTCCAGAGACTAGGACCTGGAGCAATGGCTGCAAGCTCCAGGAAAAGAGATTCCACCTCAACATTAGGAGGAACTTCCTGACAGTAAGGGCTGTTTGACAGTGGAACACACTCCCTCAGAGTGTGATGGAGTCTCCTTCCTTGGAGGTCTTTAAGCAGACGCTGGATGGCCATCTGTAGGGGATGCTTTGATTGGGAGTTCCTGCATGGCAGGTGTTTGGACTGGATGGTCCTTGTGGTCTCTTCCAACTCTATGAATCTATGACATTAATAAGTAAGCTTTTCAATAGAAATGCTGTCTGAGACTAAACTGAAAGTAAATAACCCGAAGGAAATATCTAATGAGCTGTACAAATGTTTATAACATCAGAGGTACATGGGAAGTCAAAGTATGTGCAGGCGATTGTAATGTGATGTTATTAAACAAATGTGGTAAAATAGAAATATAAGAATGTTAGAGGATATAGGTATAGAAGTATAAGAATGCAGGACGATATAGGTATAGAAATGTGGAGAATGGAAGTTGAAGAAGGTGAGAGTAAATGATAGAAGGTTGGAGCAAGCGGAAGATGAATGGGAAGAGGGATTTGTAAGAGGAATGCATGAGAGAAGGAAAAGAAGGGAAAGAAAGAGAAATTGAAAGAAGTGAAAGAGTGAAGTTTAAGACAGAGAGGTAAAGGAATGTTTTATAAACTTGGAAGTAAAAGAAAGAGAAGATAAGCAGAGTGAAAGGAAAAAGCATTTGCTACTGTTGTCATAATAAGACTTAGAGGAAGAAAGTAATTGACTAAGAAATGTGTGGATTTATTTGAATGGTGTTCATTTTTTTAAAAAAATGAAATTTGATGTTTTGATTTTAAAAAATTATGGGCCTCTCCTTTTTCCTACTACTGAGCTTCATCCCACTCCCACCATCTCTTAAAGCATTTTAAAAGGAAGCAGATGGATGCCACAGCCCATTTCTGCCAAAAGGTAGGTCTTTGAGGAGCAATAGTGTCACCACCCCTCAGGGTGTCACCTGGTGCTGTACACACACACACAGCCCAGTCATGCCATTGAACTACATACAAATATATCTGTTTGTTTGTATGTGTGTTCCTCTGCATGTGTGCATTCTTGACAGACATATAATAAATAAATAAATTCAAATGTCATGTCACTAGAAATAATTCATGGAAGGTTGCTGTTTTACACTAGCATGATCTCTGAATAGGGGGGAGAGGTGTTGCCGCTTAATCTGAATTTGCTGCAAATGAAATCTCTGTCACTTTTAATAGTATAGACAAGACCCAGGATTGCTTTGAATCTGGAAAATCCAAGTACCCCAGATTTTACTGTATGTGTAGACAAGCCCCAGGTCCCCAGGATTGGCAGTGGGACTATTTGTGCATAGTCAAACATGGTCTAATGAAAGAGAGGATGGGAGGGGGATATTTCATGTTGGTGGGATGAAGGAAGAGAGTGGGTATGATGGAGCAAAGAAACAGGAAGACTACAAACTTACAAATTAGCAATCTGTGAGTATAGTCATGCAAAGATTGCTGTCTCTAATAACCTGAACTTCCAGTGCTGGTCATTGTCAGAGGTGGGAATCATGTGATCCTCCTGATGTTGTTGAACTCCAGTTCTCAGCATCCCGAGCCATCTCTAGCCATCACAGCCAATGGTAAAAAATTATAGGAATTGCAATCCAATTTTCCCCAACTTCTAGAGGACTGAATGATTCCCATCCTTGGTGCGTGTGATGTTTTTCACAAGAACTTTTTAGGAAAAATGCTTCCACCCAATCAGCATGAGTGTGACCTAAAACAGATCAAATGAAACTAAGGCATTGAAAGAGCAAACAAATCATTGTCAGGCTGTCTGAGAATTAGAATTTGCCAGAAGCTCATTGAAAACTGATTTTCAAGAAAATACTCAGGTTGCATGGGCTGTAGTAGCGGTAATAAATATCAAACAATAAAATTGCAAGGTGGGGGGGGGGGGGGGGGGAGGAATCACCCAGCCAATAGAGAACCACTCACATAGATTTCATGTGGTTTAATTGGTTGCTTGCATGTGGACATCAGACTTCAGTCATTTTGTCCAAAACAAAACAAAAGCATAAACAAACCCCCAAATCATTTCTAATGGCTATTTATTTTGTCAGTGTGCTAGGTTCTGCAGGCACAGAAGACTGTGGAAGTTTTAAAGCTGTTCCCAGTGATAGCATATGTAGAGGTTGTGAAATGTAGGAAACCTGCAATGTTAAGAATTGGTGCTGTCAGATGCAAATTCATACCTGAGAGTTTATTCAGAATTATCATGCCATCTCAAAGACGTATTCTATTTAAGATGATCTAAACAATGTCCTTTTACTAGATTTTGGAGGTCACAGAAAGTGCTGTGTAGGCACTTTTCTTCACAACCTTCTAAAATAAGCAGAGATGTTATGGGGAGAGGGAAGGGAGATGAGTGACAGGTAATAGCAAAACCAGAGATAATATGGAGTGGATAGTTGTATTACATCATACAGAGACAGTGACACAAGGAGTTAATAGCTTGATGCTTTGTACCTTCCAAAACATTAAATCAAGGCAGCTGGTAAGCAGTCTTGAAAAAGCTGAGCTCCATCCCAATAACTTATTTGCCACGTCCTTTCTCCTAACAAAGGGGAAAGGGGACAAATACAGGGCACTCAGTTAAGTGGATTCTATTGTAATAATCTAAAATTAAAAGCAAACAGAGCAGCAATTGACTCTAGGATTCTGAGTGTCAGTTTATAAGCTGTGTGATAAAGTGAATTTCACAAGGCTGGATGACCATGGAATTAAATAAAAAGAGAGCAGATAACTTATTCAGCTCAATAGTTAGGTTCCAAAACCTTCTGTTTCCCAGGAGAAACAGGAGAATGTTTATGTTATATCCTAAAGTTACAGTACTGAATTCATTTGTATTAACTTGATCTTCCCTGTCAGTCAAACTTTTTTCTTTTCTCTTTTCACAGAACTAATTGAAGAGCATAAATGAACTCAACTGTGTCATAGAAGTTAAGTACTTTTATTGTTTATTGTTTATTTGGTTTTTTCTTCAGGAATCTCCTCCACAAATTACCACCAAGATTTAAAGTAACTATTTTTGTGAACAACGAGGCACAGAACACATTTACATGACGAGTGAGACTATAATAGTGCAGGGATGTGGTTTCCTGACCATATTGTCATGCACTCTGTTTGTGTCAAAATAAGTTATGGTCTGTAAGAACTATGATTTATTGCTTAAACCACAAGGAGTAAAAACAAACTATGGCTTTCTTTCCCATTTCTGGTTTCTCTCTTTCCCAGTCCTCTTTCATCTCCCCATCTTAATGGGTAACTGGGGAAACAAGCCAGGAGTAAGTAACTTTTACAAGTCATGATTAAAACAAGCCAGAATTAAAAACCCAACAATAAAATGGGGGTTTAGCTTGTGCTCAGTGGCTGGTTAAAAAACATGCCTTGTTGAGAAAGATGAATTTACATATAACAGCAAGTCAGATTTCAACAAACCACACCATGGATTTTCTTGTTATGTAAATATGGGCAATGAAAACTGTGCAACTAATGAAGGAGAGCACCTATTGAGTTAAGCTTAGATTGGCTGTTTGTAATATTTGTACTCTTCCTGATAATTGTTTTCAGGAATTTTTACAAATGAGTGCAAACTGTTAATCCAGGGAGAGCTCAGTGAACAGTCTGCAACACTAGTCCAGTTTCACATGATCCTTCAAGTAATGCTTAATGGCCAGCATGTGGATGTAAAGAAGTGAAACACTGCCAGTTTGGTTACTTATTTGTGGAAAGGTCTTCTGTATTGCAAATGCACATTTCAATGACAACTTAGAAGTTCTTGCCTGCAAAGTTCACCAAAACACAATACAGTAATCAAAGTAAATACACAAGTTTCATGTAACTGACAACATAAATAATGTAAACCAGGCTTCCCAAACATGGTGCCTTCAGACAATGAACAAAAAGAGATGCATGTGGGGACATGTGTGATCTGGGACCAACATGCAGAAGACTTACACCAGGAACAGAATGCTACAGAGAAATCTCTACTGTGAAGTTTGGTGCAGGCTGCAGAGAAAAAAATCCCTTCACACTGAAGCTGTTGGCAAGACAAAAACTGTTGGACTGCTGAGTTCTCACACAGAGGACTTTATTCTTGAGTACAGCTATATACATCAGTGCTATGCCAGGCTCCTATTTACAATGCAACCACACTGAGCATTCAACTCACTCACTTATATACAATATCTCCCCGTGGGATTTGAGTCTAGCCCACTACTGGTATGTCACCCAGTTTCCTGTCACCTTATAGCCATGACTCTGCAGAAGTGAAGTTTGCTGACTTCATCTCTTGCCCTTCTGTCATCATCTTACTGTGACTCAGGACTCTTCAAATGATGAGTCATCATGTCTCCCAACTGAACTCAGGTTACCTTTTTACCTTTGCTCTAGTTTCATACCATAGCTACATTTATGACATTTTCTACCCAGAGAGCAATTTATTCTGGCAATGCAGTCTCACACATTTAGAGGAATGAGGTAGGTGATGGCTGATGTAAACTAAGCCCATGATAAATTGTAGAAAACTAAAGAAAAATAAGGAAGTTTTCATCTGGAGCTAAATTGGTACCCTGCTGAACTTTGCTGAAATATAATTTTCCTTAATGCCACTGATACAGCTGGCTTTTCAGTATAACTAGACCCAATTCCTGGGAAAGAAGGCATTTTATACAGAGTAAAGTCCCAAATGCTGATCTCAGTGAGTGGACAAGTCCATATGGCAGAAAATATTCCTCAATTTATTTTGAGAGCATGCTCCAATGGAAAGGAGTAAAGCTATGAAATCTGAGAGACCTCAGTTCTTGCATTCTTAAGGAGCTCTCTAAATCTGCACAAACCTTGGAAATCTTATTCCTGAACTACAGCCCCCATGTGAGCAATAGTCATGCTGGCCATAAGATTTTGAGAGCCACTGTGCCCCCCCCCCACCACCAACTTTTCTAAGCACTGAATTTGGATATCCCTTAATGCACAACCACAATTGTTATTCCATGAGAACTTCCATTTGTAGTCAAGGACAGATTCTTTAATTACCTAAACAATAGCCCCTGAATACACAAGTGAGCAATTGTACAGGGGCCAGGGGCCTATTGTCTCCAGCAAACTCCTCCCTTCAGTGCTTTTCCATAGCCTGACAAAATATTTATTCATTATTTCTCTCGAAATGGGCATTGAAAGTAATGTCATGTCGATTTCTGTTACCATTTGCAAAAAACTGCAGCTAAAACACATATTTGGGAGGGGGGTATTCTGGAATCACAGGGTGGGGTATTTTGAGTGTTTTCTTGCATTTACATACATTTTGAGGGCTGTCTGTACAGTCTTCAGGTTACAATTGGCCAAAAATCATATCTTCTTCAAAAAAAGGGGGGTTGGGTATACTTGGGGGGACTGGTTTGACCTGGGTTTAGAGCACTGAATAAATGTTTGGCACAATGAATGAAATTCAAATCACTTCAGTGCATCTACAGCAGCACTAACTGACTATTGGTCTCCTACACATGCAGTCTCCACAGAACGTCAGTTTTTATAATGTGTCATTTAATTATCTGTTTTGTGTGTGTCAGACAGTTTTAGACAGTCAGAAAAAGATGGATTCAAGAAATTATGACACATTTCATCAGCATGCTCTATTAGTACCCAAGTGCATGGAGTTCCAAAGAGTTTTTAAAAAAATGAAGAAGCAGCCTAATTTATAGATTTTTGGAACTGAGGAACAATTTGTGCCAACATGGCCTGTGAGTGAAGGAGAAAGTATGCTGTACCTAGGAACTTAGGAGTAAAGGGGTAACTGATAACCTAGTGCAGTGCTCAAATTTTTCTGTATCTTTTAAGAAAAATAAATGTATTTTGTGTTAACTTAATGACCTTACTTGAGCCCATGTATAGAAGACATTTAAAGGTTTATGGTCTCAAAATATGCCTTCTGCATATTTGGTAGGCAGATTTTATAGGGTCCTTGTGGAACAGCATCCTTGTCCCTGTAGGCTGGGTAAGGTGGAAGATACTAAATCCTATGTCTCGCACTGTCCTTTTTATAGTAACATAAGAGGGAGATTCCTGAGTCAGATTGTTGTACGATCTGCAGGATCTGAAAACAAATGTATCAGCTACTTCTTGGCAGATGACTTTATTATCAAGTGGCTATTTTTACCTTTGTATCCCTTAAAATTAGAAAGACAGCTGTACCTGCTAAGTCTCCGGCCATACTGTAGCTGGTATCTCCAGTTTTAATATATGCTCTTGTGTTGTATATTTTGTATAGTGTATGGTGTTGTTTTAATGAGCATTCAATTCCTATGTTATGATTTGGGGTTATAACATTAAACTAGCTAGCATACTTGTTTAGGGTCTATTTGTCTGAGAGAGGAACACCTCCCCTCAGAACATTATTACATTTAGCTTAACATTTAGTTTAAGAATCCATTCAGACGGTATTCATTGGGACTTTGCTGCTGATGATATATGTCTTCAAGTCATTTCCAACTAATGGTGACCCTAAGGTAAACCTATCACAGGGTTTTCTTGGTGAGATTTGTTCAGAGGAGGTTTCTCTTTAAATTCTTCTGGGGCTGAGAGTGAGTCACTTGCCCAAGGTCATGCAATAGGTTTCCATGGCTGAGTGGGAGTCTGAATCCTAATTTCCAGAGTCCTCATCTAGCACTCAAACCACTACTGCACACTGATTTCCCTCAATGGGACTTACTCCTAGTTAAATGTGTACAGAAGCCAGCACGATGTAGTGGCTAGTGTTGGACTAGGAATCTGGGAGACCAGGGTTTGAATTTCCATTCAGCCATGGAAATTTGCTATCAAATACAGTCACCCCTCCAAGTCCATGGACTTGAAATTTGGGAACATGGAAATCTGCGGAGGGGCAACTACCATTAGTATGAATGGGGTACATGCTTGTGACAGACGCCCCATGCGTGCCCAGGGGAGGTGCATTCCATTTGAGTGGAATGGATCCCCCACAAGTTACGAGGTATGATTGTATAACTATAATGCAAGTTTATGCTCCAACTATAGAGGCAGAAGAAGAAATAGATTCACTGCTGAAGTTCAAGAAGAATTAGGTCACACATCAAAACAGAACTTCTTGTTAATCATAGGCAACTGGGATGTTAACATAGGAAACAAAGCAAAATCCAGAATTCTATGAAAATTTGGCCTAGGATCAAGAAATGAAGCAGGAGAATGGGTGGATGAATTTTGTAAGACTAACAGTTTGTTCATTGCAAACACATTCTTCAAGCAACCAAAAAGGCAACTGTATATATCATTGAATATAAAGTTAGGGTGGTCTATGCCACCCTATTTCCAAATTCTATGTAAGGTTGCGAAAGGTAGACAGTGGGGAAAAAAGCTAATGGGAAGAAAATCAACTCATTTGAAGTGTGATGTTGGAGAAGAGTTCAACAGATACCATGGACTGCTAATATAATCAATGGACCTATGTTTTGAAGAGTGTTATCAATGCCAATGATTTCTGTTGAAGGCCCATGAAGAAGACCTTTTCTTATTAAGTCCAAAATGCATTGGGCTTTTTTAAAGAACTGAATAAACAGTTGACCATCTCAGAGCAAATGGAGCTTATCACCTTACTGTTTCATGTCAGATGGTAATCAGAAAGCTGCTTCTATCTCACTACCTCTCGTCTTTCTTGTTTAATGCAATACGACCCTGAGCTCCCTCTTTTTTCATACTTTTCTAAATTCAGTGCATAATTTCATGTTTCTCTGCTTAAAAAAACTAATTTGTGTGTGTTCATAAATAACTTTTGGCCTCTTGTTGCCTGGCCACACTCTTTTGACCACATTCTGATTTTACTTAGGCACATGTGTCCAGGCTTTCATTTGTGAAACATGGAGGATGGGGGTAAAGCACTTGCCTGTTTGAACCTTTACACAGAGTCAGTGCCTGTTAGAACAAGGGTGACACACACACACAAGCTCAAAAATATGAGGAAACAACAATGATGCTTCTCCTCCCATTTCAGGCAGCAGTAGAATTTGGACAGTTGCTTTATTAGATAGGTTCATGGTATGCAACAGATTCCTAGTAGCTTTACAGTCCTAGGCCTCAGACAGACAGGCCAAAAGGGCTGCTGTCAGGCCATGTTGGGGGCATGTCATTTAGATGCCACGTGCCCTGAATGTGGCTGGAAGATGTGTCACGATGGCTGTAACCCAGAAGAACCAAGCCAAAAAGAAGAGGCTGAAAGCCAATCCTTTCTGGCAGCCTGGTTCAGGACTGCAGTGGTGGCCTGTTTCAAGACCACAGTGATGGCCCAGATTGGGAGTGGGTGCATGTTGTTGCCATGGCCCTGGTGCAATCAGCACCAATGCAACCACAAACTGCATTTTTGTTTTTTTAAAAAATACTGATAATTAAATTTAGAAAAGAAAAAAGAAAAATAGGAAACAATTATAAACATACATACATATACATGCACATTATAATTCATATCATCCATCACATTTGCACATTTATAGATTTATACATTCCATTAAAAAGAGAAAATAAAAATTCTCTTCAATTCACTGCTTATTCTCACTTCTTTTTTTATCTTTGATGACTTCCTTTTTCTTCATCTCTGATTCTTTCTTCACTGTTTAAAGTTTATCTTCTGTCCTCTTTTATTCCATTAATATAATTTCAATTTCAATTTATCTTACAATTCTATGTAGCTATATGTAAAAACTTTTACAACAGATCTTCTGTATAATCTTTATCCTCTGAACAAAAAACATTTTTTTTTATTTATCCCCTCTAATACCATTTTCCTCTCTTTTAAATTTCAAGGTAGTAATTTCTCCCCATTTTTGATCTAAATATTTTACTATTTTGTCCCAATCTTTTAAATATTTATTTACATCTTGCTTTTCTAAGATTCTTGTTATTCTATTTCTATAATATCATACATCTTAAATTCTCATTCCTCTATTTCTAGCAGCAACAATTATAAAATAAAAAAACTTCATTTTTGCACCCATCTGCTAGACCCCCTAGTCTTGCTGAATCCTAGAATTTGTAGTTTCATGTGGTATTTAGCAGCTTCATTTCAGTTATTTAGAAGTCTCTGTCAGAGTGTCCTTTCCAGCAGGACACCAAGTTCATAAATTCAGGCTTCAGTAATTCAAATTCAGAAAACCTTTATTAAGAAACCATAGAGCCAGTCCAGTGATGTTCATTGTCCAAACTGATCATCAAGCATTAACATTGCCTACTTAAACTGCACACAGTTTCAAACTTTAGACAGGCTTATTTCTTATTCGTTATAATTAATAAACACATTTTTCTTCTCTTTTTCCATACCACCCCCTTCTTTGTTGTTTCAGTTAAACTCTTTTACAGAAATGACCTTGAACAGACGTAGCTCCTGTTTTCCTCCCTCCCAGTATTATCTCAGCATGTGAGTATGAGAGCACCACAACTTAACAATACAATTTCTATTGTATATCTCATCATATACATATACTTCCCAACATTTTACAGCAGACACACTGCAATTCCTGATACAGAGAATCTAGTGTCTTACAAGAATACAAATTCCAAGGTTCTGTAAGACACAGCTATGGCAGTTGAAGTGGAATCAGTGCTATAACTGTGCAGTCTGAAAGAGTCCCAAGAGACAGCATAGAGAATGATGTAAATTAGGGTAGAGCAAACACTATTAATTTACAACAAAAGATCTCTAGCACCTAGAAGCTATGCAGCTCTTACCAAGGTTAGCTAATAAGAACAAGACTATTCCTGCCTTGTGGCCATAGATATCAAATGTTTCTTAATTTTGTGACCCATTTGAGCTGCAGAGGGGTTCCCTTTCTTGTCCTATATCCCAGTAAGTTAGATGAGAGGTCTCAGGATTCTTTGTTTACCTTAAATCCATCTTAACTTAGTCTGTATTGCCTTAGTTGGATTGCCTACCATGGCTATGAATAATATTAATGCATATAAATGGCCAGACACTGCTGACAATCACATTTTCAATAAATCAGCTCAGAGTAGGTGACCAAGAAAGTTACCAACAAACTATTCCCACTAATTTCATTTTTTTTGGGGGGGGGGCTGAAATCCCTACTCAGTGATCAGTATATATTGCCTGTACCATCCCTCTATCTCTCTGCCTATTGCTTTTATGTGCACCTTTCAGTCCAGAAGACCTGGGAGAGGAGTGCCAACATAAGTAAAATATGGACATGGAGAAGTATGGCTTGTTTGTGTACCAGCTAAACCCATATATACAGTCCAGTGTATATACTGACTAGATGGCAAACAGATGCTATGTACATCTGATCAGTGTTATGTGCTATCTCTTGTGTTAGCCATACAATTAGTTTGTTCCACTGCAAAACAGAGACTTTATATCTAAGTAAATGTAAAGATAGATAGGTCTTCTAATCCAGCATGACTATACTAACTTTCAATGCATTGGGGATTTTCAGGCATGTGGCACACATCCACACCAACCTGATGTGGGTAGAAATAATCAACTGTGAGTACTGTGACACCAGGTGATCCAGTGCTATTAGAAAATAAGTACCAGAGGGTGATCCCTACCACTCAAGTGTACATGAATTTTATTTCTCTCTTCCTCACTGAGATCCAATGGAACTGTTACTTTATGGTGGGAAATATGTTGCTGAAATGCAGTTTCTAGTTGCACTAGGGCTACACAATTTCACAGTAGCTAGAGAAAAAGCTGCTCAGTAGTGATTGTCCTTTAAATCTCTTTCTCAAGCAGCCAGATGGCCTCCAGTGCCAGGCAAGAGAGCAGGGGTGGTAGGACGGGAGAGGACATCCTACTAAAATAATCTCTTTCTCCAGACACACAGACTCTTGTCTACAAGAAGGAATGTGGTGGGAGAGAAAAATCTCCACCAGGCCTAAGTCCTTTTTCTGGCTGAGGCAGATACCATGGACGTTATCACACGTGGCCCAGAAACTGAAAATAAAGTGGAAATGAAGCATCCCGAAAATAAATAGGAAATAAACCTTGTTTCCGCAAACGTCATTACCTTCATTGTGAAATAACAATAAGTGTATTGAACGTCCACACACAAGAGAAAAAAACCCATAAATGTAGTAGAAAAGAGCCTCTTGCACATGCGCAGATAGAGGAATGCTTGCTGGGACCATGGGTAATGAGGGGAAATGCTCCCCAATATGTATTTGGTTATCACATTTACGGTAAATGCGTAATCATCCTCATCATGCAATTGCATTTCCTCAAGAAACCGAATTTCAAAAGATCGCGTTTCTGTCCACTTTCTGTCTGGGTTCTGTGCGACGTCGTGTGAAAACACGGGCCAATAATCTGGTTTTGGACGGGATTTTGTGTGGATTTTGTTTGGATTGGGCCCCGTGTGATAACATCCTATGCCTTCCCTCTTCCCATTACATTTAACTGGACTGAGAAAAACTCTTGCTCAAAATAAATAATGGTAGCATCCACTGGCAGCTTTCCTCAAAACTCAGGGATCACAGATCCTATGATAAAGAGACTCCTATAAATGTTCCTTCTCCCCATTGCCACCTCCTTGATCAACTGCCTTCTTCTTCTTACCCAGAAAGAGTGAACAAGTGAAAAATGAGGAGGAGGAGGAGGAGGAGGAACAATTGGTATTACCTGCCTGCTTGTTGATTCCTCGTCTTGCAAGAAAGCATGTAGTAGCACTGGTGAAAAGCAACAGCAGCTGGTGACATCAACATTTTGAAAAAATTGGGTTCTATAGAGAATGTCTCACTGAAGCTTTCCCCCTTTCTCCAAATCCTGGAGCTGACACTATAAGAACTAGAACATGCAAAATTGCTTTTCTGGATTACACCTCCCCAAATCCCCCAACCATCCATGGCAGTCCAAAAAAGGAACACTTCTAAGCTATAGTCAAATGTAGAAATGTGAATCTTTACATTCTTCACCCTTGGAGATAGGAATGAAGAATTCCTGTAGTATTCTCCCTGCTGCATAAGAATATAAAGTATTCAATACAAAGAACTGAATCATATCTTAGGAGAAATGCAGGATATAGAGTTGGCCCTCCATTTTCGTGGGGGATACGTTCCAGACCCCCCTCCATGAAAATGGAAATGCACAAATATTCAAGCCCCATAATGGGGCACCCCCCACAAAGGCACATCCCATTGATTTTAATGGAGATCATCCCTCCATGAATATGGAAAACCACAGACTTTAAGTCCATGGGAATGGAGGGGTGACTGTACATTCAATAAATAAACAAATAAATAAAGTTGTTCATTGATCACTATTCCTGATCACATCTCAAAGAGCATTTATCTGCACAGAAATACATTTGTGTGTGTGTGTGTGTGTGTGTGTGTGTGTGTGTGTGTAGGATTTGTTTCCTATGCAGTATTTCTGTGCAGACAAATATTTACATGAAACATCTTGTTTCAGCCCTATGGATACATTACTGTGCATTGGGAAATTCCTTTCTGAACTGGAAAATGGATAATGAATTTTCTTTTCATTCCTAGTAAAAACCTATAAGATCAGTCAAACAATCCAAACACAAAAACAAACAGCCATTATACAGCTTCTTCTAGCCTGATTATGTGCAAATGCATTGTTCATACAACCCACTAGCTCATTACCTTCCAGGATAGCTCTGGCAAAAAATGCTGACATTGTGCTGTCTGTAAGGTGTACTGAAAATTACAAGGAGCTTCTTGTAGCCATTAACATGTGTTTTTCCCTCAGGCAGGGCTAGCTGGGATGTTTCTTGTCAGATATGTGAGTCTGAACTCAGTTACATGCTGCTTATTCTAACATCTAGTGTGCAAGCTGATAAGCAGTTCTTTGAATCATCACCATACACAGAAATAAAACAGAAATGACTAATCAGCATATTCTCTGTTTTGCAGATGTAAACTCTGGTGAAGATTACATTTAATAGGTGCAGATTCTGGGCCAGATTTAATGTTCCTTAAATTTGAATTCCTTTGATTTAGCAGAACAGAACAGACATTTCACCAACTGATCTCCAATCAGTTTGGAAATAGTAACAAAAAAACAGTTTGTGTTTTGACATTAGTACAGACAGCAATTGGAAGTGAGTCATTCACTGTTAAATGCATGCTTGGAGTTTGAAAGTATTTGGTGGTTATTCCAATAACACTATTTATATGAACTAACACTGTTTGACTCAGATTTTAACAACAGCTTGCTTCGTCATATCACTTCCCAGAGTAGGATTTGGATACTTTAGCCATATGTGCATACAGAGAAACAACAGCTCTTGAGCCTTCAAATCATCCATCCATCCACTCATGCACCCAACCCACCCACTGATCCAATCAACAGATCTCACACACAAAAAAGTATACATCCAATTATTCTTGAGCAGAGAAAAATCCAGACCTAAGAACTGTGATGTTTCATAGGGCTTTGGACTTTCATAATCAGAATTCACACACAGGAAAGATGCCTGCCTAGTCTAGATGGGGTCTGCCTTCATTCCTTTCATAGCCAATGCTATTTTCATTCTGGAAAATAATCCAGGAAGTGTAAGATTCCCTAGCTTGGTGTGTAGTCCCTTTTCTCAGTGTGTTTTCAAAGTGCACATCATTTTCATAATGGATATGCCACTTCTGGTATTTTCTGTTGATGGCAAGTCCTCAACTTCCCAACTCCTCCTTCTCTCTTTTTCAAACTTCCTCACCTTTTATCAGATTGATTGTCTGGGAATGCTGCCAGCACACATGCAAACATGGCTGATAAGAGCAGCTTGGCAAAGACAAGACCAAGCTGCCAGCAGGCAGTCTCCAAATAACAGACCTGTTCTCCATCCGAATAGAATAAGCCACAAGCCAGTCCAGGTTCAGGATTCCAGAGGTCAACAACTACAAGTCCAGTCCGAGATCAAAGATGCCAGAGGGTTGGTTGATGAGTCCATTCCAAGGTTGTAGGTTCAAGAGCAATCAAGGGCTAGGGAGCAAGGTATCCAGGGACAAGGTCTAGGGAAAGCAGAGCCAGCAGCATTCACTAGATGGAAAACACAATAATCTCTGACAAGGGAACTCAGCATCTCCCACGTGCCTTAAATCACAGAGCCACTCCCTTATCACAGCTGCTGAGTGATGGATGAACATTTCTCAGCGAGCCTTCTGGAATGCCAAAGGCACACCTTTTCAGATCTTCTCTGGCTGAAAGTAGGGATTCCCATTACCTGCTGCTCTACATCTCCCAAGCCTGGGATCTCTGCTGGGGCCAGGCTGCGCTGCAGGCTGAATCAACTCTGCAGGGGCTGGGAGAGCAGAGCTGGGACCTGGCAGGGCAGAATTGAGCCCTGGCCCAGCCTCAAGATCCCCCTGCACCTGAGGTGCCAAGACCTCCTTCTCATCCTCTGAGATGTCTCGAGAGGTGTGTTGTCTTCCTGGGGCAAAGATCAGAGATG
>JAIPUX010001232.1:129499405-129514446 GCA_020142125.1 Phrynosoma platyrhinos
TCCTCCCCCCATTGTGCCCCCATGTACCCCGAGCCCAACCACACAGTAGGTATGAGGCACCCAAAAAGCACCTTCTGGGTTTGACATGACCTTGGATATCCAAAACATTATTGTAGGAAAATGTGTGAAAAGAAATGATGACAAACTGTTATGCTTCTATTCTTAAACTAGTGGGACTGTGGCAGGACAACAGGCTGATGTGATCATGTCCAAAATTTCACAGATAGTGGTGTAATAGAGCCAGGGCTCATTGAGCTGAAGTCCTGGAACTTTTTGATAAGCATCTGCTACACTTCTTGGAATATGTTCCCTCTGAGATTAACTGAAATCCCAACAGTAGCTGGAGGAAAAATGGATTTTCCTAGCAAATATGTATTGTGAGGTGTCCCATTTTAATTCATATAATATTTTGCAGTGTCTTAGTCTTCAGTAGGCAAAATGCAGCAGCTTTACAAAAAATCAGCTCCTGGATGATATCAAAACTCCTAGAAGTTGTTTTAGATCAACATGACAACCTGCATTTTTAGACTGTCCCTAGTCCTCCTGTACTTTGTATGTGAGGAAGTAAAATGGGATGCATTGGGTATCAAAGGAAGTTGACAGTGTGGAGAGAAATTGTTTTTTTCCAAAGCAAGCTTTTAAGAACACCCAGAGCTTGGTTCCAAATTTGTTTTGAGAACTTTGCAGGCATCCCTACCTTTTACCTGGCTGATTGTTGGCAATAAATTTGGGCTGCATGCAAGAGTAATAGGGGGAATAGAAAAGCCATTTATTTCATAACCCTTCTTTCAATAAAATGTAGAAATTACATATACATCAGCAAGAGTGTCAAGATGTTTGATACACTAAAGGCTGTTTCCTTGATGAATAGGGAATAACAGCAGATTTCTAACAGCAGATTTAAAATGCAAAATAAAGAGGAGGGCAAATAAGTAATTCAGTAGGGAAAACGGCAAGGATGAGTAGTTTGGCCAAGATTTACTCTAAACAAACAGCAAAGCAGTCAAAATGGAGAGCTTTAAGGACTACTCTACTACTACAAGATGCACTGCACAGCAAAGGCAATTGGTGTTTAATGTGCAGCATTTTCAAGGGTGTTCATGGAGACCAAAATGAACACTCTAGTTAATTTACATGCTGAGATGCTTGTTAGCATTTATGAGGAATTATGCAATCATAATGAACAAGACCCACAGGGTTTCTTGCTATTTTACATGTCTCCTATTACATATGAAGCTGGTAGAATGCCTTGAAGAAAATAGCTCGTTTAGAGTAGAAATGATTGGCAGTGATGGGCTCCATCACTCAAAGAATAGTTCCAGCTAGTGAGAGAAAGTATTTTTTTTTTTTTGTCCTTATGTCTTCAAGTTAAAATTGACTTATTGTGACCCTATCATAGAGTTTTCTTGACAACATTTATTTCACTGGCCTACTCTTAGCTAAGACAGTTTGACTTGCCTAATATTACCTGGTGAGTTTCCATGGTTGAGTGAGGATCCAAACCCTGGTTCCTAGAGTCCTAAACATTTACACCAGTGGCTCTCATAGTGTTATATCTATACATCTTTAAAGAAACTGGGAAAGCTCAGAATTAGCCTAGTTAAATTGAAAACATCTTCTCCAGCCTAAGACAGAAACAAAGATTATTATAAACTGATCAGCTAAATTCCTCCTCTCCCTATGAAAACCAACTTCAGTTGTGACAGTTTTGGAGAGAAAGACCACTTCCCCTTGGGAAGCACCAGAACACAACCAAGGAGATACAGTTTGGCTTAGGCTTCATTCAAATTTGATTCACATTCCCAGACCAAATGGATTATGCCATGCTCAGCTAAGCAATTTTGTTTTCCTTAGATCTAGAACAGGTCATATACAACTCTATTCCCTCTTCCCCCAGCTTTCTAGATTTCAGCTGCCTAACTGAGAAGGTAGGGGAAAGCTGTGAACAGCTTGTATTCCTAAAACACTGACATCCAGAATCTGGCTGATCTACTGCAAATCATGCAGATCTTAGCTTGCCTTCAGCCCAACCTGATGTTGGTTATGTGAAGCACACTTTGGAACACCTTTTTGGCAGCCAGCTTATACCTTGAATAAAATAAATAAATAAATAGAAAAAAGAACCAAAATTAATAGCAATACAAAAACATCAAAACAACATAAAATTTGGAAATATCTAGTGAATAAAATTATAAACAAGCCAATTTTAACAATATAAAAAACTATAAAATACAAATATTAAAAATAATAGAAGCATAGACTTGGAAAGTTTAATACTTTTTTAAGGGGTGGGTGGGTTCTGCGGTTTTGGGGTTGTATTAATACATTGTATGAAATTTTAACTTTTATTAGCCACCCCAATTGCTCATCAGAGGGGTGGGATACAAATAAATTTTATCATCATCATCATCATTATCATGCAGGAACACACAACTTAAGCATTCCTGAAAGATGGTCATCAATCTCAATTTAAGACTCACCAAAGAAGGAAAACCCATCACCCTTTGAGTCAGTCTGCTCCATTGTCCAGAAGGTCTTACAGTCAATAATTTCTTCCTAATGTTTCAATGAAATCTCTTTTATTGTAATTTGAATCCCTCAGTTCATGTTTTAGTTTTTAGAACAACAGAAAATAAGCTTGCTCCATCTTCTACATGAAGGCATTCAAATACCACCTCAGTCCTTCCTCCCCTCCCTTCTTCATGCTGAACATAGCCAGCTCCTTAAGCTGTTCCTCATAGGGCTTGTTTTCCACAACTTTTACCATCTTGTAGCAATAGCAAGTACATTTCTATACCACTTATCAGTGAACTAGCCCTCTCTAAGCAGTTTACAATCTGTAAACCAATTGCCCCCAACAAGTTGGGTACTCATTTTACTGACCTACAAAAGGATGGAAGGCTGGGTAGACTTTGGAGCCCTCCCCTAGGATTGAACTTACAATGTTGTGGCTGCAGTACCAGCATTTAACCATTACATCACCAGGGCTCCTTGGTCATTCTAAAAATACATCCTAGTTTGTCAATAGCCTTCTTGAACTGTGATGCCCATGTTATGAAAAATTAAGTGTTTTCCATGCTCTCTCTGTGTGTATGTTTTCTGGTATGACTCTAAAATGAAAATACAGTTTCCGCCATGCACCCAAAGGTGGGTTGGTCACATAGACACACTGGTCACGTAGGGCCTAAGCAGACGGGAGGCCGTGGGCCACCCTGGGAAGGTGTGCCGTGGGACCGAGGCATCCCCATGCCTCGATCCAGCAGTGCACCGTCGGCGCCCCTGGAAAGGAGCGCTAAAATAGCGCTCCTTTCATATGTCGCCAAAAGTACGCCCCAAAACGTTGAGGCGCACTTTCGGTGACCCTTCCGCCACAGCGTGTCCGGACGCTGAGGTGGGAGGTCCTCCTCGGAGCGCCGGCCGTGAGGAGGGCCAGTGGCTCCGAGGACGACCTCGGAAGGGGGAGGGGGTGCCGAGCGTGTGGCTGCCCCTCCTCTTCCCTGCACCGAGGATGGCTTTTTAAGTCATCTGCCAAGGCCCATAGACCCCAGCACTCATTTACAGATCAAACAATCAGTTTCAGGAGTTGCAAACAAAAAGATTCACACTTAAGAGCTAGAGGATTTATGGCTGGACATTCTGCAGCCAAGAGCCAAATAAGATCCATTACCCCCTTTTGAGATCTATCTACTTCAAGGAGATCTTTACTATGCTAATTCAGCCCTTTTGAAGTTAGGATAAACAACCTTTTCCTGAAGCCATTTTTGGCCTACATTAAGACCTCTAAATCTCTTTGTTCTGAGAGCTGGCATGGAAGGGAGAGGGAATCTCATGTCTCTCTGAAATTCTTTGCTGGTTTCCCTCATACTGCCTCCATCTCAACTTCACTCTGTGAGCAACTGAGTATATTTACATCAAGAAAAGGAGCACTATTGTATTGAGTAATTATTTTGATTGGGAAGCCTGTCTTATGGATTCTATGAACCCCTATCTGTATGTGTGTGTGTCTGCACTGTCGATTTATTTTCCCCCTTAATAAAAGTAAAATTCTTTGGAAGAATTTTGCTTCTGAAAAGGTTTTCTATCTACTCCTCCTCTGTATAAATTGGGTTGTTTGCCTGCTAACTATTTGAACTAATTAAATTTCTCCAAGGTCAAGTTCATTTGTAATACCCCAAACCGGACAGAGTATTCCAGGTGAGGTTTGACCAATGAAGAACAGGGTGGTATTATTACTTCCCTTAGTCTGAACACTATACTCCTGTTGAGGCAGGCTAGAATTACATTGGCTTTTTTGGCTGCTGCCTTACACTGTTGACTCTGTTTGGCTTGTGGTTTACTAAGAACCCTAAATCCTTTTGAACATATATTATTATCTGCCCCAGTGTCACCCAGCCTATACATATGCATTCCATTTTTGCTGCCCAAATATATAGTGCCTTTCATTCCTGTTGAAATTCATTTTGTTAGTATTGACCCTGCTCTCCAATGTTTTAAAGAACTTTAAACCCTCATCCTGTCCTCTGGATGTCCATATCCTCTGCATATTTGTTACATATGCTCTCTATTGCACCATCCAAATAATTTCAGGTCCTCTCCTCCCCCTTTTGATGTTCACCCTCTTCTAGTTCTCTGGGATCTCTCATGTCCTCCATGAATCCTCAAAGGTTATTGACAGTAGCCTTGAGATTTAGGAGATTATCACACTAAGTTGTTGCTATTCCACTTTAACTGCTTTGACTGCCTCCTGTTCCATTTTGGGATTTGTAGTTCACTGAGGCCCAAGAGCTCTCTGGCTGAATATTCTAAATGTCCTTCTTAAATTGCAAATCCCAGAATGCAACAGGAGGCAGCCAGAGCAGTTAAAGTGGAATAGCAATGCTTTAAGAGTGTAGTGTGATAATCTCCTACATATGCAAGTTCCTTGATTACTTTTAGATGCAGTTCAACTGACACTGAAAAGTTTCATTAATTTAGAATAGCTAGGTATTCTTTTACTAATTCTATCTAGTCTCACCTGAAGTCCCATTAATGTATCATTTAGCCTTCTCTGTCAGAGAGCTCTGGTGCCACAATAAAATACAGTTCCCATTATTCCCTAATTCTAACCCTAACCCTAAAAGTGGACTCAATTTGCACTATTTCTGGCAGTCTGCAACCCCCCTAAATTGAAGCTGTCGTACTTTGGACACATCATGAGAAGAGAGGACTCATTTGAAAAGACAATAATTCTGGGAAAGGTCGAGGAGAGTAGGAAGAGAGGAAGGCCACATGCCAGAAGGATGGGCTCTTTTAAGGAGGTCATGGGTATTAAGGGGTTGCAGGAATGAAGCAGAGCAGTGGAGGACAGAGGGTTTTGGAGATGTCTCATCCATAGGCTCATCATGGGTCGAGATCGACTCAAGGGCAGTTAACAACAACAACATGTTTCAACACTAAAGCTTGGCCTCAAATGGATTCACAGTTCATACAACATTTACAATTTCACTTGATGTACTAACTGGGAATAAAACTGATCCTCCACTCACCCTGTCACAAAGTATTTCAGTTTGGTGGAAAGGGTGGCATCCCTACATAGAAAATATTACCTTGCAGCAAGAAAAGGGGAAAGTTGTGTAGTTTGTGGTTCAAGAATGGTGGACTAGTGAATTAAAGGAAACAATTTATTTAATGACACAGTTCTAGCCTAGACATGAGCATTGCATCTAAGCAATCTGGCACTGGGGTGAGTGTAGGAAACACACACCTTACCATTTGCAGCAGCTTTGAAAAATCTACTTAGCAACAGCATATGCTAACATACAGAAAATCATTGGAAAAGAGTGGTGACATATTAGCTGATCAAGAAACAGCAGTCATTAATCTATAATTGAAAATTACCAAGTGAGCACCACATAAAAACTATTCATGTTGAACTTTTTTGTTCCATTTAAAATTATTGTTATCAGCAGAAAGCACTAGTTAGCTGACAGGGTCAGAATGCTCTGTGAATGCTTAATCTGCTTTTCTTTGAGATTTCTAACAGTTTAAGAACTCTGTAGCTTCTAATTTTTGCCTTGATTCATATTTTTCCATTAGCATGGCTCTACTTCACTTTGCTCTTAGGGTCAACCTCTGACCTTCAATAGTCATCTGGAGTTCTTTTTACCATGGATGTAGTACCTACATAGAATTTCATGTGACACCCCCCCCCCCAAAAAAAAAAAAATCTAGAAAGGCTTTATCTGCAGTGAGGGATTGAATATGTTTACTGAGAACATGCAAATTCATACTGGTCATCTGACCTAACACAAAAGTAATGGTAAAATGTATGATGATCAAAGGACAATTACTTTTCACACATACCTGTGATTATTTCCATTTTAATTTATGTGTACTATGGACTTTATTTGAATTTTGTGAAAATTTCCTTCATAGTCATCTGTTGTCAAGAAGTCCCACCCTTAAAAGCAATGCAGAAGATGTAGTATTTGTGTTAGATATGCAACTGAAAACTGCATGGCTGAGGATCAGCTTCATTTCCTGTATTTTAAAAACTGCTGCATTCAGCCATTCCTCAAAGGTGATCTTTGCCAATGTTTTTGATGGAG
This sequence comes from Phrynosoma platyrhinos, assembly GCA_020142125.1. Lineage (NCBI taxonomy): Eukaryota > Metazoa > Chordata > Lepidosauria > Squamata > Phrynosomatidae > Phrynosoma > Phrynosoma platyrhinos. The sequence continues at coordinate 129,505,993 of JAIPUX010001232.1, forward strand.
ATTTTTCTAGTGCCATAATTCCAGCTGAGAGCTAAACTATGTCCAGTAATTCTTTTCAAGCTTTGTGCTTTGGAGGAGAATTGCTGCAGTATTTCACAGTATAAGTAATTTAAGAATCGCTCCTATTACATTAGTCTGTTGTTTCTGTCCTTCAACAGAATGCACCTTTTCTGCATGTCAAGATATAATTACTTTATCTTCTCTCAGTATGATTTTTAACAGCCTACTGACCACACACACAAAGCACAGTCCCATTAGTATTTCATGTGCAGCATTCACATGAGTTCACTTATTTCATTTGGGACTTTTTCACAGTTATAGCACTATGGTCCCACTTTAGTGGTATTTAGAATTCTGAGCCAGAGATCTGGTGCTTCACCAAACTAAAAACCCCAAGATTTCCTAGGGTATAACCATGGTAGTTAAAGTATAATCAACAGCAACAGACTAATCTCTTCTGGCAGGCCTTTCCAGAATAGCTATCCTGGCCTCGGAAAATCCCCTTCAATCCCATCCCTCCTAATATGAAGGTCGCCACCTCCTTGTTATTAGTTGTCTAACTTCCCATGTCATTTGGCTTTATTATTATGTTTTAACTATGATTTTTTTTAATGTACTATTGATTTAATATCTTTTTAAGGGGTGGACAGGTATTGGTGTGTGTGATGTATTTTGTATTTTAACTTTGTTAGCTGCCCCAATTGTTCTCAGAAGGGTGGGGTACAAATAAATCATCATCATCATCATCATCATCATCATCATCACAGTGCTATAACTGTGTAGTGTGAAGGGGCCCATGCTGTAGCATTAGCATGCTGGGGATCCACAATGCAAATGGGCTTATTACAATATATACAGGAAAATCCCTCATGCTTCTCCCTGGTTGTCATAATCCACCCTTACTGATACAGGAATCTGATCTAGAAAGACCTCTGGCTCCATACGATGCTCTCCGCCATATCTGACCAGCAGATGGTCAATGCAGCTGCTGAAAAATGTCCACAATGTGAGCCCTACCTCAGGGTAGGGATACTATGGAGATAGCCTCATCATTTGTGGAACATTGCCAGGACAAAGGACAGTAGTGAAAAAGCCAATACCTCTTAAATAAATGCTGAGCAATCAAGAACCTGGTATATCAAGATCAGATGTCTATGAGTTGTTTGGATTCTTGAACTTTCTACTAGCTTACTATGTACACCTCAATGTATGCTATATCAGTTTCTGTTTAAACAAAAATTGGGTTTTCTTTTAAAGGAAAATTGCTGTCAGGAGGCTACTCCCATTCCAGTCAGGAACATTCAACTGTAATGACCCATTCAGTTCTATCCCCTCAGGATGCCCTATTTTGGAGTATTTATTTAAGTAATTTATATCTGGCCTGTTTCCCAGTATGGGACTCAATGTGGCTTAAAACACATATAGCTTATAAATAAAAAAATCTTATAAAACAAATAAAACAAAATAGGATAGATTTTGAACATCACTGTAACATCCATGTTACAGTGTTGAAATGGTTTTTATAGGGAGAAGATTGCAGAGATGTTGAAAATGCTTTGAATTCAAATCCAGCCTGCAGTGGCCTAGCTAGTAGTTCCACTATCCTCTCCCAAATCATCCTGACTCTTGAGCAAGAGAAGTCCTAGAGGTGCACAGTGATTTTCAACCTAAAAATTGACAAGCTAGTTAACCCCCCAGTTATTATTAACTGAAATCAGCCTGTTTTCTCCTTACACCTCTTGCCCTGCCTCTTTAGTTAATGGATCAACTGGCATCTCCAAGAACAGCTGGAAGAAATAACTCATGTGTCTGAAAACCAGAGAGCTGCATCTAGTTAGTGTCAACAATACCAAGCTAGATAGACCAAAATGAATATTTTCTATGCTTTTTCTAATTGTGCACACTGCTATTCTATGGACAGTTTTTCATGTTTATTTTAAGCTAATTATATTTAGATAGTTGTACAAGCCACAATGAATTTAAAAAGAAAGGACTTAATATTTTTCAGCCCTGGCAGACGTAAGGGCACTAAACATGAACTGAAGGGATATGCAGTTGTCCCTCCAGATTCACTGACTTCCTGTTTGCGGTCTTGAGTTTACACAGACAGGAAACCAGGAGGAACAAAATGGTATGTACGCCCCTGAGCGCAGGTGCATGCTGCCATTTATTCAATGGAACTTTAATATTTCTGTTTTTCCCGATTCGCAGAAGGGGGTCCGGAACGACTGTAGTATCTGTTGTTAGACATGCTTCAGCTCATACTTTGAGTCTGAACAGTTTAAACAGGTTTGCAAGAACCTTTCATAGAGCAAAATTGTCCATATTTTTACAATACATATAAGGTTTTACACTGAAATCTCTCCTCAGAATATGCTACAGTAAGCTGCCACTTCCTTCTGTTTCATGTCTGATATTTCTCTAAAAGCTACCATATTTTACACAAGTTGAAAGAAAAACCGCACACTAGAAAGCAAGTGAAATGTAGGGAAAATGGCAACAATCTGTTTGACCTTCAGCATAGCTACAATTAAGAGTGCCACTGAAACTTCACCTAGGGCAAAGTGCAAAGAAAATATGAACATTCAGGGAGCTGGAAATTTTGTGTTGAGGGGCATAGGGACATTTTTATTCATTTATTTGTCTTTAAAGCACATTACTTTTTTTTTTTTTTTTTTAGATTGCAAATCTCAGAATCTGAAGGATGTTGTGGTTTTTCATCACAACCTTTTCCAATCTTTGAACATTTCTTTAAGGGCACCCACACTCCCTTGGTTTGGCACCAGATTTCACCTTGAGGAAATTCCTGAAAGAACTGCATGATCGTAGTGCAAAAGTGATTTTTCTTTTTTAAATTCCTGGCATTGGGTTGGAAAAGGGTTGAAAGGATATTGTTAGGGAAAATGAAAGGATCCATTAGGAATTTTGTATTTTTCTTGCAATATTAATGGTAAAAGAGGCCAAGAAGTTATATTTAAAGAATAAGATTTCAATAAATATCTCAAACCATCCATAGTTACCAGCTGGGGAAAAAACTTAAAGTAAGGGACCAGCTTTGAACCAACTAAATGTGCGACAATATAATAGACAGGCTGAGAATTTTATAGAACTTCAGGGTGGATGTTAGCAAAATAAGAACAAAATACAGTCACCTTTCACCGCAGCTATTGGCATAATATCTTGTTTATTTTACTGGCAATTTTTTATGAGCAATATGAAAAAGCTTGCCAGTAATTTTATGGGTAACATTTTCTCAGTGTTTATTTAAATCCACTATAGTTCAGTTCAGACAATCATCCCAGGCTCCATCAACTGTAGATTAGCAACAGCTAAGAGGAGGGAACTAACAAAATCGCTTCTGAGTATTATTGCCTTTGAAATTCATAGGGTTGCCATACATCAGCAGGAGACTACAAAGTATGACAACACACACACAAGCACTGAAACCCTCTCTTTTGGTGCTTTGTTTCTACCCTATATTAAGCCAGGCATCCTTCTGACCATATCCTTTTTACCTTCTTACCCCAGTGTGAACTGGGGGAACATGAGCTCAATTCAAACCAGAAAGAAAGTTTACTCATTTCCATTTTTGTGACTTAACAATGTGGTGTAGTGCTTAAAGCAGGGTAAGGGAGATCCAATGTCTAGTCCGCAGTTACCGATATTACTCTCCTATAATCTCACTGATCAGGGTTAGGATAAAGTGGGGAAGAGGAAAGCCACTTTGATCTCACTGGAATAATAAATATAACATACAAGATGGCCTTATCTGCACTGAATGTATACCTGGGGCCAGTCAAGAGCATTATGCTCCAGAAGTTGCCCCAAACTGGCCAAGATGGTGACCACACAAACCAGGCACAGTATTGTTTGTACAGGCCAGCCATGCTGACACTGTGTCAACACAGCTGGCCTGTCCCCTGTCCTCAGGCCATGCCCACCACTTCCATACTTGCAGGAGCTCTATGGATTGGCTGCCAGGTATGCTGCCACTTCTGTTGAGAATGGGCTTGCCAATATATCCAATGAGAAGACAGGGTAGAGCCGGGGTAGGGAACCTATGCCCTCCAGGTTTTGATGAACTACCATTCCTATCATGCCTCACTACCAGCCAAGCTGAAGGAAGTTTTAGCCAGGCTCATGAGGGCTTGGCTGTAGCTCCTTCCCTATGGTGATGCTACATGTACCAAGTCCTCATGAGTCTGGCTAAAACCTCCTTCAGCTTGCTGGTGGTGAGGCATGATGGGAAAGGAAGTTCATCAGAACCTGGAGGGCCATAGGTTCCCCACCCCTGGGGTACAGGGATTCCCTAATCACATGTTGAGGGGGTGCAGAGATCCCAGCTTTGGGGTTAGGATAGTTTTTTTGCATTTGCAGTCAAGGCTGATGAAGAAGGACTAATCCATTGTTAGTCCCGACTAAGATAAACCTACTGATATGGTTTGTGTTAGTCACTTCTTACAAATTTGATTGCTTTATATGGGTAAGGATTAGAAACTGATGTTGAATTTAGACTTACCCATGGAATTATTGTCTAAACCGTGGCTGTATATTGATTAGAAACAATCAGCAACAATTCTTAATTTCTCACTGTGTGTATCTATGTATTATATTGTCACTCCTATGAGCAATGACAGTCCATGAAGACAATATGTAAAATAATAATAAATAAAATAAAATAAAATAAGTACATTACTTTCCACTGGGATATTTCATGGTTAAAATTGGGAATAGGTCTCTCACAGGCCAGAACTGAAGCCATTCATGAAAATAGTAGTTAAATAAGGATTGCATTTCAGCACACACAGGAGACAGAAGCAACATAATTCAACTTACCAAAAAAGTAAGACCAGGCAGAGTTATCCCAGAGTGGAATATAGCAAAAAGAAGAAAGCTTTTTATGTTTATCACACTCATACAATGCTAAGGTAGCACTGTGGGACACATACTTGCCTCAGTTGTCAAGGCTGGAAGTGTAAAGAGGACTCTTCCCTGCAGGATCTCTCTGACCATTCTGGCGAGATTAATTTAATCTTAATGCCTGAGTATTTTAATTATAAAGTCTCTTTGTGCAAACAGCTATGTGTGTAATTAGAGCCAGGTTAATTACAGGACCAGTCAGTGGGAAGACAGGCAAGTTCACCACATGTTGTGAAGGAAACACACTGTTGGATGACTGAGCCTTAAAATGGGCAGTGGAGGGGAATCATCTACACTCAACTAAAAAATCATGGTTAGGAGCTGAGAAATCTGCCAATGTTGTGGGTTTCTGCTCTCAGTTTTTTTGAAACTCATTCTGTTTTCTCTCTTAAACGTTCCCTCAATATGAAGCTCTTTGCACATTTTGGCAAACTCTTCAAAAAGGAACGGAAATGGAATTCCCCTCCCCATCTTGCACCAGCAAAATGTAATAGCTATACTTATTCCCAGCACAGAGAAGACTATGTTACTTAGCTGTCATAGGTATCACAAATGAAGACGCTGCCCAAAAAACTAATAAATAAATAAATAAATAAATAAATAAATAAATAAATACATGAGAATATTAATTCAACAGTAACATCAGGATTCTAACCGACTTTTAAGAGTTAACAGGTCAAAGTACTGAGTCTGGATGGATAAATAGCTTGGTGTCAGCTTCTCCCACGTTTTTATCTTTTATAAAAAGAAAATGTGCTAGACATATCTTGGAGGGCAAGAGCAAATACGTTAGGCATGAGTCCTGCTCCCTGGGAGTGAATTTTGTCTGCTGCTCTTAAGAAAAGCTTTAGAACAGGGGTAGGCAACCTTTCCCCTTTAAGGGCCGAGGGACTTCAGCTCCCAGAAGCCTCAGCCATGTTGGCCAATAGCCCCATGTTGGCCAATAGCTCCTGGGATTCTGGGAGCTGAAATCCCTCGGCCCTTAAAGGGGAAAGGTTGCCTACCCCTGCTTTAGAAGGATCGTTCCTAGGGTAACCAATGTCATAACTTCAAAGGAGGATAAAGCAGCATAAAATGTAGGACATTTATGAAAAATGTAGTACATTACTACTTCTATCCCCTTGCCTAATGCATTTGCTTTTCCCCTCTGAGAAACATATACCACACACTGGGGGCAAGTCTTGCCTGCTGCTCCTAGGAAAAGCTTTAGAAGATCCTCTGATGTACAGCAGGGACAGTCTGCTGAGCGAACCTCATCTCCAGCATCAAGCTTGCTGCCTAACAGGTTTGCTGTTCCACTATGAGAAATGTGCCCATGCTCTGGGCTTGAGGCAGGCTTAAGCAGCCTGTTCCCACTGCACATTGGATAATCCTTCTTTTTTCCTAGGAGCAGCAAAGACTCATTCCCATAGTGCAGGTTGTATTTCTCAGAGGGAAACAGCAAAAGCATTAAGTAATGGGCTTGAGGCAGAGGCTGAGCTCTATACAGCAGGTTGTCCCACTGCAACATCGGAGAAGCCTTCTAAAGCTCATCAAAACCTTTAGAAAGAACCTTCCATCTTAAACCCATTGCCTAATCCATTTGCTCCAAGAAATATTATGAATGTGTGGCCAAAAATATACAAGTTGCAAGTTGAGCTGAGTCAGTGTGTCATTTATTGTGCAATCAAATCCAGGTTGAGTCAGTGAAATGACTTGAAGACACATATACACATAATGGAGCTACATCTCCATTAATTACATGATTTGTAGCTAGTCACTGTTTTATTATAATGCACTGAAAGAACAGTCAATCCCTAAATCAAACTCTGATTAAGAACCTGAAATTGCAGTTTAGCAAGGCATCAATCAATGTTTAGCCAAAGCTCAGAGGTCACTTAGTACCATCTCCTTTTCTTTATCATATGAATTGTGAAGCAGATAGATCTATCCATGCTTATTTAAGATGCAAAAAACCAACCATTTTCATGACATTATGACTACTGAAATGGATCTGTCAGGTGTTTATTTTTAAATCTGATCTGACAACTAGAACTCAGGTTTTGAAGATGTAATCTTAACATAAAAACCCTCTCAGAGACCTCACCACTTCTCTATACAAATGGTTCCATTATGGAAATGCTCTTACCATCAAGAAGATCCTTCTAATGTTCAATCAAAATCTACTCTCCTTTAACTTAAAACCATCAGATCTGGTCCTAACCTCTGAGGCAGGTAGGGTACAAATAAAATACAGTACAGTGGGTCCTTGGATACTCTAATCCTGTTACATATGATGAGGTAGTAAAATGATGCCCCTTATATAAAATGGTAGATCAATGTCTACTTTTTTGATTTTTTTAAAAAATTCTCAAGCCTAGTATGGTTTAGTATGTGGATACCGAATCCAAACAGAGGGCCAGCTGCATATATTAGAATTGCTTTAAAAAGGTAAAGATAAAGGTAAAGGTAATCCCTTGACATGAATGTCTAGTTGTAATCGACTGTAGGGGGGTACCTTTATAGTTGAATGATGAGAAGAGCACGTTCAGTGGGTTTACTTCCAAATAAGGGAGTATATAATTATAACCTAACCAATGTATTTTACATTTTTGAAGGCAGAGTGCTTTATATTATTTTATATTGATGAGATTAGTATATAGTACATTATGGTCCAAAACACACTGCAGAAATAATTCAGTTTGGAAACGCTTTAACTGCCCTGGCTCAGTGCTAAGGAATCCTGAGAATTGTACTTTATGGTGGCACTAGAGCTCTCTGAGAGAGAAGGCTAAATGTCTCATAAAACTACAGCTCCCAGAATTTCCTAGCATTGAGCCAGGGCAATTAAAGCGGCCTCAAATTGGATTATTTCTGCAGCGTGTTTTGGACCTATGTTATATTTATGGGCATATGTTTAGTGACTCAATTTCATTTCCTCTTTCATACAAGAGGTTTGTGAGACCCAGCATGGTGTTGTGATTTGAGTGTTGGATTACAATCCAGAAGACCAGGGTTGGATTCCCTGCTGAGCAATGGAAATCCACTGGGTGACCTAGGGTGTGTCACACACTCTCCACCCCAAAAAACTCCAGTAGGGCTGCCTTAGGGCAGTGATGGCAAACCTTTTAGGGGCTGAGTGCCCAAATTAAAAGGCCTTCCAGCACCAGGTATTACTTCATGCTGGCGGCAGGATTTCCAGGGTGGGACTTCTTCCAGAGACAGCTGAAGGTCTGGGAGCGGGGGAGGAAGAAGAGAAACAGGTGCGCGCCTCTTCCTTCTCCTTCCCCTCCCCCTCGGTGTGCTGGGGAAAATGGCCTCACATGCCATCTCTGGCACACATGCCATATGTTTCCCATCACCACCTTAGGGTCACTATAAATTGGAAAGAACTTGAAGGCACACAACTCAAGGGGTTTATAGAGAATAGAAAGTGAAAGCAAATTAGGTTATGAAAAGAAGCTAGACTGAAAAGCAAATTAAGTTATGTAAGGGAGCTAGACTGATGACGTTATCACACGGGGTCTAAAGCAGACAGAATCCACACTAAATTCC
>JAIPUX010001232.1:129514546-129531543 GCA_020142125.1 Phrynosoma platyrhinos
TGTGTGTGTATGTGTGTATCATAAAAAGCTATGGGATGCCCATGGGAGTACCAAGACATCTGATAGTCCTAATGAGGAATCTGTACTCAGGACAAGAGGCTATTGTCAGGACAGAACATGGAGAAACAGAATGGTTCCCAATTGGCAAAGGGTTCAAACAAGGCTGCATTCTTTCACCCGATCTGTTCAACTTGTATACAGAACATGTTATAAGAAAAGCAGGTTGGACACAGAAAAACAGAGTGAAAATAGGAGGAAGCAATATTAACAATCTAAGATATGCAGATGACACCATGATACCACCAGAAAACCTCACTGACCTGGAACACCTACTAAGGAAGATAAAAGAAGAAAGTGCAAAGGCAAGTTTAATACCAAACATAAAGAAAACAAAAATAATGATCACTGAGGACCTTCACAAGTTCAACCTAGACAATAAAGAAAGAGAAAGAGTAAAAGAATTCCCATACCTTGGATCAAACATTGATAGAAATGGGGACTGCAGTCAGGAAATAAGATTAAGAATGGGGAGGGTGGCTATGAAAGAACTAGAAAAGATTCTAAAATGCAAAGATGTACAACTCAGCACAAAAGTTAGACTCATACAAGCCATTGTATTCTCTGTTGCCATGTATGAATGTGAGAGCTGGACAGTTAAGAAAGACGATAGGAAGAAAATCAACTCATTGTGATGTGGTGCTGGAGAAGAGTGCTGAGGATCCCATGGACAGCCAAAAGGAGAAACAAGTGGATCCTAGAGCAGATTAAGCCAGAAACCTCCCTGGAAGCCAAGAAGACCAAAGTGAAGCTGACGTACTTCAGACATATCATGAGAAGACTCATTAGAAAAGATAATAATGCTGGGAAAGATGGAAGGAAGTAGGAAGAGAGGAAGGCCACATACCAGATGGATGGACTCCATGAAGGAGGTCACAAGTATGGGTTTGCAGGATTTAAGCAGAGCAGTGGAGGACAGGGGGTCTTGGACAACAACTCTCTCTCTCTCTCTCCACCTGGTGGCTGCAGAGGAATTTGGGGAAGGGGAGGGGCTTGAATAAGTTTGCTATTGCGAAAGAGTGCACACTATTTTGGCCCATTTTCCTCCCTTTGTGAGACAGAGTGAAGCTAGTTCATGACAACATTCTGCCACCAATCCTACTGAAGTGCCCTAATTTGAGCTAAGGGAAGGAGGAGGGAGTTCTACGTGTCCTACTCCAACAATAAGTCTTAAAAAGCACAGCTGTCCTGTCTTAGCAGTTTGCAGGAGAGATTTTCAAGCTGATCTTAAAACCCTCCAAGTCTCTATTACTGAAAGTACACTTGCCTCTGTGCATTTGAACACACATGTGAGAGCACTAAAATGACAATTGGATGTCATTGTGAAATGAGTATTTAAAAAAAACACACCACATAGAACTCCCTTTTGGATGCTCCTTCAGCTTGGTGAAAGCTGCTTTAATTTTGTATATAACAATAATAATTTTGGTTCAGCACTCATATTATGTGCCAAACGTTGCTGAGCTCCAGACACCTGATAAACATCCTTTGATGAGCCTATAGATTCTTGAAACAAACATGCTGATATTAAGAGAATTTAGGTGCTAAAATGGATCATCATTGCTCCAAAAACGTATGCTTTTATCCTACTTATCAACCATCTCTACAAAGTTCTCAATGTGACTATTATATCAAATTTAGAATCCTGAGTTCTGTTTGTTAAATAATCAAGTTAATAAAAGGCCAGCGTTTATTTATCATCACTTCCTAACCATCATTTTAAATACATGAAAAAGCTGGATCAAAATCATTCCCAATGCAGCCCAGGGTCCCTTTCACATTAAACAATATGGGACAATGATTCTACTTTAACTGCTCCTGGGATCTGTAGTTTAGGGTCGTATATTTACAATTCTCAGCCAAGGGATGTTGTGCCTCAGCAGACTACAAACTGCAGGAGTCCCAGAGGATGCCGCCATTTAAACAGTTAAATGTTTAATTTAACATTTAAAGTTAACAGTTTAAGTGGAAATATAGGGCCTAAGCAGACTGCCAGAAATAGTGCACATTAAATTGAGGCACTGCCCTGGCTCAGTGCTAGGGAATCATGGGAACTGTGATTTATTGTGGCACCAGAGCTCTCTCACAGAGAAGGCTCAATGTCTCAGAAAAAAATACAGTTCCCATGATTCCCTAGCACTGAGCCAGGGCAGTGCCTCAATTTAATGTGCACTATTTCTGGCAGTCTGCTTAGGCCTATAGTTAGTGGAAATATAATCCTGTAATGGTCTAGTGTGAAGGAACCTTTGGACTCTTTATTACAGGAGGTCATGCAGTAACTAAAGCATCCAGTGCAAATCGTAGACAAATACTGTACATTTTTTTTAGTTTATTAATTAAAAAGACAACATACAAACACATTTACACACATATACATAAAAAGCTTACAAAAAAAATCTTGAACATAGTTCGTATTTTCTACCCACTCAGTTTAGGATGTATTCAAATTCTTCTTTTAGCTCATTGACATCCTACTTCCACTCCTTTATCTCTTTCTTACATCCTCTACATACACCCTTCCTTTCATTGCTTTCATATCTTCTACCCATTCTCTTCATCCGTTCCTCTACTCAACCTCTCTCCTCCTTCCTACCCTCTCCCCCTCCTCAACATCCTCTTACCTTCCACTACATACCTTTTCTTTCTACCCTATACTTATCTCCTACCAATCATTTCTACTTTCTCTTTTCCTCTCTCTTTCCTCCTTCCTTCCCTCCTCTCCTCTCCTTACATTCATCCCATTATAAACTTCCTATGTACCTTACTTCACTGGATGCGAATTGTTAATGTTGACCTCCTTATTCCTAATTGCTTAAGTTCATCTTTCCCCATTAATTCTTGCACAATCATTACACAGTGTATATCTTCCCTCTCATATATAGCTGCCCTTTTGTTGTTGTACCTTGTGTGACAAATACTGTACATTTTAACTACAGGGTCAAGATATAGTTTTCTCTGAGCCAAGCATATAGGAGAAAAGGAGCGAGGGTGTTATAATACATGGGGCAAGTTTTAAAATCTTGAAAATCAAATGGGAAAGCTCACTGATCAAAGATAACCCCAAAAATTGGTGAAGGTGTGATATAGTTACTCTGTGGCTGGCACTACTCTGCTTCCTGCACAGGTAGCAAAAGCAAATCCAATCTGGGATCATATGGGGTGACCATCTGGCTTTCCTACTTGAACTGGTTCCAGGCTAGAAGGCATGTCCATTATACAATTCTTAATGTCAAAAGTCAAGGCAGCAGAAATGTTGAGAAACATTTTTGATCTAAATTTAGGCATGCTCTCCATTCATGTGTTAAGGGGGAAGGGATCGTTTTCGATTTTGGTTTGAAGAGAGGAAGAAAAAATAGCTTAAAAGCACTGTATATGAATCTTCCTCACTTCCATATTCTTTGCTTTGCCTATTTTCAGTTTAGCAAAATTGTGTCTGTAAAGATAACACACATAAAATGTGCATCATTTCAATTTTTCTATGCTGAATTACTTTACACAGTTGGCTGTTGAATATATGAAATGAATCCACTGAAAAACATTGTGTATTTATTCTTATGAGTTATGAGTCTGTCAAATGTGTGAATCTACATATGTTTCACTGTTCAAGTGATGAAAGTTATGTATGTTAAACCATCTTTGCAGCAACTGCAAAGACTATGAAAATTACATTTGAGAATTGTACTCTTACACAAAAGTTTTTTACACTTTGTGCTGGAGCACTGCATGATAAAAGTGAAACTAAAGTCAAAGATCTTCTTTTGCTTATAAAAGATAATGAGTGACCAACTACTCATATCATCATTTTCTTCCTGCTCAAGATTTTCTGGATCTAGCCCTAAGATCTGAACTTTTATCGCACAATCACAAAACATTTCACACAACTGCAGTCAAGGTGACATCTAGGTTAGTATTGTGCTGCAATACATTGTTTGAACTAAGCTAGCATCAAAGTATAACTCAAATGTCAAGATACGTTAAATGCTATGTACGTTTCTAAATCACACATACAAGAAAATATGAGAAAAACCGTCAGACTGAAATGCAGAAACGTTTATATTTTCACTGTTTAAAATTTGTTACGTAGCAGTTTTTTCTTGCTCCAAGATACAAACTTGCATTTATTCATGTCAAGGGATCAGTTGACTAGATCAGTAGCACCTAGTCTTCATTTAACCAATGAATATCTAATATGTTCTAAGATTTTAATAAGACAGTAACTTTATGAACACATTCCTGTTACAAGTAATATTTATAATGACTTTACAATTTTTTAAAATAAAGGTAATTGGGGGAGTCCTACTGCTGCTATACATAGAATTATGAAGCCCATGATTTTTCTTTTCTGCTTTTATCTTGACCCTGTGCTCTATGTTTGCTGCAGCTTCCAGGTAGTTTATTAGCCATTTTCTTTTCTGATCCTTTTATCTGTAGAATACACAACCACATAAATTACAGAGTGCTTCCAGCCTCTTTCCCAGCTTTGATAGACTGGCCACTGATCTCACTGGGGTGCATATATATTATTTCCTGGAAGAGGATGGGGAATGAAGTCAGGAAGGCAGGTATGGTCCTATGTTCCATAGTCATTTTGATGCTCACAAACTAGTTTCCTCAGTCCTCACACTGCAAGCACCTTGCAAGATGGAGAGGGAGATATAGGGCCTAAGCATACTGCCAGAAATAGTGCACATTAAATTGAGGCACTGCCCTGGCTCAATGCTAGGGAATCATGGGAACTGTAATTTATAGTGGCACCAGAGCTCTCTGACAGAGAAGGCTCAATGTCTCAGAAAAAAATACAATTTCCATGACTCCCTAGCACTGAGCCAGGGCAGTGCCTCAATTTAATGTGCACTATTTCTGGCAGTCTGCTTAGGCCTATAGTCAGCCCTCCATATCTACAGATTCTTTATCCACGGATTCAAGCATCCATGACTTGAAAATATATTCCAAAAAGCAAACCTTAATTTTGCCATTCCATATAAGGAATACCACTTTATCACTGCATTTACTGGGACATGAGCATCTATTGAGTTTGGTATCCAAGTGTGTGTGTCCGGTGACCAAACACCAGCAGATACCAAGGGCCCACTGTATTCCATGATACTCATGTATGCGATCGACACTCACTTGGCTAGCCCTGGTTCTTCTTCTGGGTGTCACATATGCTCTGTGCATGGGCTGACTGACCTTTGTTGGTGTGGCTCTCTTCATAACCATCATATTTGCCACAAGATTGTTTTTGGTCTTCCCATCACACACCAGGTTTGAAAATAATTCACTGCATGGTACGAATGGGACTGCTGCTTGAAAAGAGAGAGCGAGAGAGCGTGAAATAAAGAGAGCTTGGCTCAGTTATAGCTCCATGGTGCAGTATAGAACATTACACTATGGTACATTACATTACACTACACTGTGTAGTCCGTTCAAGCAAAAGAACTGTGTGAAGAAACAGCAGGATGAACAGTTACCACTTGTTTCCAGATGCGGCTTTTTTTTTTTTTTTTAAAAAGTTAAAAAAAATAAAGTATATGATGAGATTTTATGGCCTGATCCCCTCCGACTACCTCTTTCTTCTTCAGGATTCTCATTATGCACGCAGAATATTTTCCAGCCAATTGTTTTGTCATGTAACAATGTTTGACTCAAGCATTCCATAGGTATAGTTTTACTAGGGTTTTTTTTTTTTTTTGAAATGGAGAAAAATCAGACTAGCTGCAATTTGCTAAGCTGTAAAGTACTGAAAGAGAGACACCAGACAACCATAATTCTGAGCTTGCAGCCATACATTATTGATATGCAAAGTTATTATTTTCGGAGCAAATTTACAAAAATGTATTCCCAACTGTTTTTGTTACCCTGTCCCTTGAATCTTTTGCAATACAGGTCAGCCTTGATCACTGTTAAGACAAGAGTTCTTAAGCATATAGTACAAGAACATTAGAAGTTTATTACTTTTTGAAATATTATTTAAAGTGATCATTTTTCATACCGTTTACTGTACTTTTTTAAAAAGAAAACCTTTACAAATATAAAAAAAGAATTCATTGAGTGACATTGTGACATTCTTACCATTAACACCCACACAATTATTTTCCCACAAAGAAATATCCCCATGAGATCTGTGGCTTGAGTCCTTGCTACTACTTTTGTTCAATTTTGGATTTTCTTGTTCTACTCCTACTATTTTGATTTTATTTATGTGTTCACAATTCTTAGTTGCTTAGGATGTTTCTTTCAAAGAAAGTCAGAATATGCATTTTAAATTATGCTGCTTTTTGGATCCCATTTTGGGAGGAAGGTGATTACTACTACTACTACTACTTGCATTTTACCCCACTCTAGAAATGATTTAGAGCAGGTTACAAATTGTTAATTAGACAGTTCCCTGCCTTCAGGCTTACAGTCTAAAAAGACATCACACAAATGAAACAGGGAACAGTGGAGAAGGGGATAAACAGTTATTTTTATTTAAGCCATACAGTTTAGCCCTCCCAAGTAAAATAATGTACATATCAAAGAGTAATGTTTACTTTCCATAGGAATATTCTCGGTGTATTTCTGAAGCATGGTGTAATGGTCGAAGCACAGGAATTCCTGTTCAGCCATGGAAACTCCCTGGGTGACTTTGGGCAAGTCACACACTCTCAGCCTCAGAAGAAGGCAAAGGCAAACTGCTTCTGAACAAATCTTGCCAATAAAACCCTGTGATAGGTTTCTCTTTGAGATACCACAAGCTGGAAACAATTTGAAGGCACACAACAAAAATTTCTAAAGGTTCTGTAATAACATTCTACAATAAATAACGCTTCTTAATATAAAAGTGCAACAACAAGCAAAATCCACAAAACAGGAGACCTTTATTACAATTCACAAAATACATGTTGCAAGCTTTTGAAGCTTCACTGAAGGATGCCGAGAAAGCAAATTATATCAAGACCATTGGTTGCTTATTTCCATACCCAAGTTAAAATGTTGCTGTTCATCTCTGAATCCTTAATGGTTAGAGACTATGTTGATTGATACACAGCTGCAACATATGTACCTGCCAGGTTTTGAGATTACTCTCAGAAGCCATGTTCATGGGATTGTTCTAAGTATGACACAGAGGACTACTTTTAGTGGTGACCCATGAGCTGCCATCCTCTCTTTAATCAATGTCATCCCCTAGCTAAGACCACAACTTTACTAAACCCATGGCCCTATTTAAATGCTCCTTTAAAATCTTTTTATTTCAAACTGCTTTTAATTTTTCCATGGTACTGATTTTATAATGGATTTTATAATCCTGTTTTGTTATGAGCCACAGGGGAGTGGGGTCTCAACAGGTGGGTACAAAAAGTGGACTCAATTTTTTTTAAAACTATGTTATTCTTCTTCCCTACCGAACCTGAAAATTAATCACTGCCTTAGGTTTCTTACATTTAATGCACTAGAAGATAATTTATTTATGCCCGTATGTGTACATAGCAAAAATTCCTTTGAGGGGGGAGGACACAGATGATTAGTATTTCATAATAACATCTTTGAATAAAATGACTACAATTTTTTCTCATCGTTTCAAAAACTGTGGTTTCAAAATGCTACACTTTACATTTTTGAGGTTTCCCCGAGACTTAGCAGAAGCTAAGCAATTGTGGGAACTCAAACCAGTTTAACTACCCATCCCATTAATCATGAGTGTTAAAAGAATGACCAACCCATCTTTCCCACTACCTATCCTGGTCTTGCAAGGGAAGAGAGAATTTTGATGAGGAGGGTAGCCATGAAGAGGCTGTTTATTTATAGTTTCTGTACTAGCATGGTATGTTTTGTTTCTTTAATGCACAAGATGATGGAGAAAATCTTTAGGGAGCAATGTAAACATTTGACATGTATGAAAATACTTTTTTTTTCACTTTAAACATGTTGATTTGCTGTTTTACTTATAACAAAAGAAAATAGAGCAAGGGATTAAATTTAATTTTGATTAAATCTCATTTTGTGGTGTGGGTGGATTGACTTACCTTTACCTTGGCCCCACTCTACTATGGATCATTCTGTTTCAGCTTGATGTGTATATTTTACTTTAATGTGGAACTTCAGGTATCATTCTGTGGCAACGGCTATCTTGTGAAGAGAGATTTAACAACTTCTATTACTTCACCAGGATGGCAATACAGTGTGTGCACCCAACACATCTGACAACAAGCCAGAGAGACCTGTTGGTTGGGGGCAAGCAAGGAAATGCAGTTTCACAGTTCTCTTTTAAAAAGATCTTAGTAGAACAGTGACACAGTTTAAATTTATAAACAAATCTAGACACTTTATTTGATAAATATTCCTGGAATAGTATAACATGGAACTTTTAAGAACAACACTGAATGTCTAACTACTTGGCAAGAGTCATGAAAATATATCATACAGTAAGCAGTATCAGCAATGAGAACAGAATTGTCTGGGAGGCAAAAGGTGAACTATTAGGCTAGATGTGTGGCATCGAAACAGCAGGTGGTGTTGGTTAACTTCACTGAGCAAGGAGGCAAAGAAAAGTAGCAGCGGTTCCAGCAGCTTCTAATGCTGCTGCCAGTATACTGCAATGAGGGCTCTTTATGCAGGCGAGATAGAGGTATATAGTTACAGCAGTTTCTGATGTTGCGATGGGCGTAACATTGCAAAGAAGGTGCTTTCTAGGTAGGATGCTTCAGCAAAATTTATTCTAGGAATATTTTAGATTGCAGCAGATTCCAATTATGGCACTTGGCTGCACTGCAGAAAATATTAGAGGGGGGAGGAACCAGGGGATACCACTACCTTGGGATTTATTTCTGTACTTGATGCATACTGTGTTGTCACTTAGGTGATGTACCCAATTTTTTCTTTTATGCCAGCTTGTCAGTTCTGGTAGGGATTGGAAAACCAGGTAACAAGAGTATGAATGCCATCTTGGATAGAGTGGGCATGCAGTCTCCTTCTTAATCTCCTCCTTGAAAAAGGTAAAACGTTTTTAGGTAATCCATTATGGTAGAGCTGGGGGTGGGGGAAGCAAAAAAGGGTTGCAAAATCAAAGTTTCCAACTCCACCACCTGGAGAGATCCTAGGAAATCAGGTATCTGATGCTCATGGTTCCCACCATAACATATGACAGTAGTGCCTTTCTCCTAGGAAGCCAATGAGAGTATGGATTAAATTGCAAAAAGCAGAACTGCAGTTCGTGTATTTCACTTCTAATATCTAAAACATTCATGAAGGAAACACAACTTCCTGTCCCTCTTAGTGAATTGATATGGCCCACTGTAGGCAAGCCCAGGAGTCACCTCTATTAGAAAGACAGAGTGTAGATTGGTCCTTCAGGCAGGGACTTCCATATGGCTGTGGAAATCAAATTGGTATGATTTATGAGCAAGGAGTTGCACAGACACACCAAACCAAAATGAGAGATCCTCTGGGTCTGGGGAAAAAACAATGTACCCATGTGTCACACCTGCAAAAATACCACAAACTGGGATAGTATGGTCTACCTCTTACAAGTGTCAAAGACTGGGATGCCAGCTTGCAAATGATGTGGGGTTTTGAAGATCTTTCATGATAGTATCAAATATACAATATCAGAATTCCTCTTTTATTGTGGCTGTGCATCAAGGATAAACAAAAGGGCCCACTCTATGGATCCTAGGTCAGGCCAACAGCTCCAAAATGAACCATGGTAAAGCAAATGAGCACTAGTATAACAGATCAGCTGGGAGTGGTTGTGCCAGGAAAAGGTGAATATATCATGAGGTAAGGGCTTTTGGTGGACAGAAAGGAGGTCCAGAGGTGACAAGTTACACAACACATAAGGTAGAATATGTAAGAAGAGGATGATAATAGCAAGTATACCTCATTCAATAAAACCTCTGACAAAGAAGCTCCTTTGTACAAGGGATTTTTTTTGAAGGGGGGGGCACAGTCCAGCCCTTATTTTCTTGCCTTCTGTTAGATGGATTTTTTTTCCCTCCAGCACTGGCACTGGGAAGATGGTGAAAGAGGACTGGGGAAAGACCAACTCTCAGTGTTTGGGTGCAGTAGTGTGTTTGCAGTAAACAATGCAAGAAAGTTTGACCTGGGAAAGGATGAGTCTGTACTCTAGGTGATCCTACTGTAGCTGTGTATGTTTATGTATATTAGATAAGGTAAACAGCTGCCTACAGAATCACTTACTGAGCATATGTGAAGAGCCAAACAGGAAGAAAGAGGTAAAGGAGATTAGCCTGTCCCACCAGCTACCCTGACTTGTAGCACTGATATGTAAGTTTTGCCATCCCAAATGGAAATCATAAGAAAAATGGAGGTTGTAGAAAGAAAAATCCCAGAATATATTTTGGAAGAAACTTTCAAGTGGTCTCCAGACGACTCAGAATCTTGTTGCTTACTTATGCAAGGCATACCAGTCCTGGTTGTTTCATTTCACATGTGAATAATGTTAGATTTGAATAAAGGGTTTGCTGAAACATAAGGAATTGCTCTTCTTTTTTGTGGTGTAGGAATCTATCCCTATTCTTTCAATGTTATTCCTGCCTAAGTACCAAAGTTTCTGTTAAAGAAGTAAAGCCTAGGAATATATCTACTTCGTTAAGTGAGGCGTACCTACAGTAAGTAACAGCAGCAATGTGACACACACAAGAAAGAACTAAAAAGAAACTAGCAAGAAACATCTTTGGAAGGATTCCAAATAATCAGTGTTCCTAAAGGGAATGGCATGTTGGATTAAGCTGGCTCCCTCAGGCTAAAATTGTTTTACACAACAGAAAGCAAGAAACACAGAGAGACTAACAAATACTGTGGAGGTGTATGCGTGCTGCACAGAGGAGATATGAAGCTTAAATTACCATTCAGGAGCAATAATAAAAGTGGAATTATTTCAGGAAGAAAAGTTTGCCACTAAGCAATAGTAATGAAAATAATACTAGATTGGAAATATGCTGACTGAAATGGTGAACAGGAGGATAATGGAACAAAAAAGGATTGGGATTCAAAATGCAGTCAGAACTCATAAAAAGAAAAAAACATGTTAGCTGACTGAACTGTTCACTTTAGGTTAAGTTCAACACAAAACTGAAAAGAAAGCGTAGAACACAAATTGAAAATATGGAGAGGGGCTTCTGTTGCAAAAAGAATGGAACTGGAATTCATGTTCACAGGGAATAATGACTGGAGCTGGAATTATAAATGAAGGAATTTTAGGAGAAAACTTGGGAAAGACTAATACAGCAACATCACTAACCATAATAATGCTAATTTCAAAACATGCAGGACTAAAGGAAGAGCAAAACATAATTTTTAAAAATTATACCTTCTACTGCAAGCTGCCTTCCGAGTTCTGCTGTCTGAGAGAAGGCTGACATATCAAACACAGTAGTGACAGAATAAGATCCTATGTTTCAAGTGCTGTCTTTACAGGAAAAGGAAGCATAACTAACAAAATTTGCTACCATGGCTATACCATGGTTATAGCATATTAAAGCCAATTTAAGTCAAATTATGGTTCATCTACATATACTGCATTTATATTTAATAATAATCAATGAAATATAATATTATCAAATTGTTAAATGTTGCTCCTAGTCATTATTAATAAAAAATTATTATTAATAATGACTAGGAGCAGGATTTTAACAATTTGATAATAATTGGTGGATAATTAGTTATTTTAGTTATTTTCAGCTAATTTTAAAATCTATTTTACACAAACATACAGAGAGCAAGAGCTAGCTTTTAAATGTATTTTAATCTCATAAAATTTTTTACCTCCCCTAACCTCCCCTCACAACAACAACAGTGAAAGCACACCCCTTTACCAGTTGGTCAACCTGAAAAGTGTCTCCTGAGTGTGCATGAACTTTCCAAGTGAATGCCTCACTTAACACAAGAAAAATCTAATTCAGTAACTCCCTTGTAAAAGAAAATGTGGCAAAGAATTTACCAGTTTCCAAAAGGGGATTAGAGAACCCATATAAAATAACAGAGGTAATTGTCATCTGTGCTCTCCTACCTTTTTGTAACTCAATAATATTTATCTCAAACATCTTTATAAAGTCAGGCAGCAGTAAGTGGCTGAGAGTAAATACAAAACTGATTAAAAGAGAAAAATGAAGCAAATAGCAATTACTGACAAGTAAAAAGCCAGCTGGTATACCATGTAAAATGTCATTCTTGGAAGTGGGACAATCAACAAAATAATCACTATACAGCTTCACATAAGGCCTAAACCCTAAATGCATCAGATCTCATTTGATCTTAGAAACTAAATAGGGTCATCCCAGTTAGTACTTGGATGGTACACCACTAATGAATACCAGATGCTGTTGGCTATATGTCATAGGAGGAACTAGCAAAATCACCTGTGAGTATTTGTTGTCTAAGAAAACCCTATAAAATTCAACAGGGTCCCATAAGTTGTTAAGCGACTTGAAGTCACATGTGTACATACACCCATATCTTCATATACCTTAATATAAGTGGGTCCTGTTCATTATGTTCTGAACAGTCAGCTGTCTTGCTTTCCGAGATAAATCAAACTCTTACCATAGTTCCCTTCTTGCCCTAACAGTTCCCTTGTGTCTCCTAGTGTCCAGTGACAATCCTCAGCTTTTTTGAGGGTGGGAGTTACCCTATATTTGTTGTACTTCTTCAAAATGTGGGTGGTCCTGAGCCTGTTGTTGTCTTCCCCTTTTCAGAAGATACGAGGATTATTACAAACGATCTTTAGAAAAAGACTTATTCATTGCTTACTAAAAGGAAAAAGGACAGGTGCTACTACTTTGAAACATGTGACTTTCTCCCCACTCCGGTGATATTCTTGAAGTTTGGTGACTCTTATATTCCTCAGTTAACATTATAGCCCAGAGAGAGAATCTGCCTTGAGACACATATTGTGTTTGTGCCAAACAGATCATTGCTCCTAACAAATATTTTCTATAATTGTTCCTAACCTGAGAAAAACATTATATAGAAAAAAATAAAGCTTAACAAAGAACAGTTAAAGTTCATTGGAAGGGAAAGGTAGGATAGAAATTAAGTAAATATATGAAACTTACCTCTAAGAGGAGGTATTTGGGGCTGCCTTTCAAACAGAAGAAAAAAATGTGGACTTTCCCCCAAGAAATGCTGGCTGACAGACAGGTAACAGTTGAAGGGGAACTTTACTTTTAGTGAAAGACTAGACCCTATGTATTTGTATTGGAGGAAATATAAACATGTTGTGCACATATTATATTCATGAAAATGTGCTTTTTCTTTAAGGTAAATAAAAACACAGCATTTTAAACCACAGTACTGAAGTTAATGTTGAAATCTATTAGTCAAACATTCATTATATAAAAAGAAATTATAAAAGTGGTCCCCACCTTATTAATGTGTCATATATATTTCAAACATATGGTTAATACACTTGTCATAAGTTGATCATTTTTCAAGGAGAAAAAACCTACTTCAATCCATAGTGAAAACCTGACAAAAAGTGGCAATTGCGCACAATGACAATCACAATTTGCTTAATTTTGGGCAGATTCCAGACTTTCAGCACTACAGTGCACAGTATGTCAATGCCACTTTCTTTTCAAATTTCCCTAGTGACAACAAAGAGATCTTGCAGTGACTACTACAGCACTTCCTCTTTGAAGCCCTAGATCAGGGGTCAGCAACTTTTTTGCCAATGGGCCAGGTGGGAGGGAATGGCGCTGGGGGCCGGTGTGCACGCATGTGCAAACTCCCCCCCATGCATGCCGCCATTTTGAAAAACAAAATGGTGCTCCCAGCACCACCGCGGGGCTCCTCGGGGGCACCATTTTGGATTAGTGCTGCGGCGGCAGGACTGGGCAGGGGCCGGTCAGAAGGCCTCCGCGGGCTGCATCCGGCCCGCGGGCTGTTGGTTGCCGACCCCTGCCCTAGATGCTACTATAAATCTTTCCCTGCCATCCCCACATTTTGTTATTTTTGATAAAGGGACAGTAGAGAGGAAGAGGACCTGAAATAAATCCAGCCCAGACTCCAGAGAAATCTAGGCCAAATCCTACATGTATCTTGTGTTAGGGGTCGGCAGGCTCCAGAAAAACAGTGTCCAAGTCTGCTCCCTCCTTTGAGGCCCTGTTAGTTTTGAGTAAAATAAAATGGTCATTCAGTACATTTGAATGAAAATTTCTATTTCTATATGCAATTTCTTTAAAGAGACTGAAGTTGGCACATAGTTAAAATATTAGAAGTCATGTTACAGGTGCCAGCTGATTTGTTTTAAAATCAGACTTGGTATTACATTTTAAAGTAATAAAGAGAGTAACATGTTTGTAATGATTTAACTGAATGCTGGACCTTAATTTCCATGTTTTTAAACAATCAAGTACATTTTTATTGCTATTTTACATTCCTTTCTGTGTTTCCTCATCTCTCTGCATCTATCATCCATTTTTGTGAGCTTTACACTTACAACTGCAAAACCATGTACACTTGCCTTAGCTGCCCTATTTACATAAAAATTATGTATTAGTATTTAATTTGGATTCCAAAGTAACATATATCAGTACTTAATTTGAAGGTTTCAAACATTCCAACTATGAGCACTGTGACACTCAAAACTCTGCTGACATATTACAGTTCTGGCAAAACAATAGTGTACTCAACATTTGTGTTTGCAAAAAGAAAAGGTACATTGGGTGAAGTTATCCTAAAGACAGTATGGTACCCAAAAAGCACACAAGCAAAATACATCTTGCAAGGCTGAATGTGAAAACCTTTATATGATTACATACAATGGAACCAAAGGGGTTAGCAGAAAATAGACTGCATGGCAAATACAGGACAAATTCTATACCCAACTGAGCTGTATATTAAACAGGTTCCCAACCTAATTTATATAACTAGATATAAAACAAAACAAAAAAACCCTTAAAATTACTGTTATACATCATTTTTGCTACTTCATTACTTTATTCCTCTTTCTTTAGGTCAAGCTACTTCTTCCCATTTCAACATTCCCCATTTCAAGGAGCCCTGGTGGTGCAGTGGTTAAATGCTGGCCCTGCAACCACAACATTGTAAATTTGATCCTGGAGGGCTCCAAGGTCACCTCAACCTTCCATTCTTTTGTAGGTCAGTAAAATGAGTACCAAGTTTGTTGGGGGCAATTGGCTTACAGACTGTAAACTGCTTAGGGAGTGCTAGTTCACTGATAAACGGTATAGAAATGTACTTGCTATTGATGTAACATTTCAAATGTTCTTTTTGGCATGACAAGTTAAGCAAAATATTAAGAGAATTTGATACAAGAGAAAAACTATTCATAAGGAGGTGAAATTCTTAAAGTTGTTCTGATGATATGAGTGGTACCATCTCAATTTTGAAACAATGGCAAGATACTACTTATTGGCTAGTATCAGCAAAGGGACAGGTATTTTGATGATATTGGCAGCACAAGAGAGCATTTTGCAAGAGACAACCAATATGCCATTTACTGGACACATTTTTTTCCTAGTATGAGGATTGCATTGCTGCTACCAAAAAAAGAAGCACACATTCTCTTGTTCTCATCTCAGTAGTATCTACCATTAAAAACAACATAATGTAATATTACATTATGTCTTTCCATATGGCTGTAAGTAGCAGCCAAATTAACTTAAGGGGTGGTGGAAAGTGATACTGTAAACTATGTGGGAAAATGGAGATGGTCATGCACATTCATTAAGCATATATATTTCAAGAATAAAGAATTCAGAGGACCAGCTAGAGAAGTCATCAAAATTCATTATTAAATGCTTATTTAGAGGAACAGACTGCCTAATCTTAAAGTAGAAAGAATACTGTGACTGGTTCCTTTACAAATGTAAATTGTAATAGTACTTTTCTGTCATGAACCACTAGTCTCTAAGCATTTGATTTTTTCCTATTTTCTTCTCCTGTTCATTCACAAATAAAGTAAGCAGAGTACTCACTGAACCCATGCTATGCACTGACTATAAATCCATATAGTACAAAATACTGTTTAGACAGATTCATATTATTTTTCACAATTCAGAAGTGAAAAGTCAAGTCACACATAATGTTCCCTGGGATTTATGTATACTCTTCCATTGCCCGGATCTGGATGATTCTTGTTGCTCCAATCTTTACAATTTGTTTGTTTGAAAACATACATTTTCTGATGATCTTGAGGCAGGTGATTTTCATCTTCATAGCTAAATTGTTTGCAGTTTACCATCTTCCAAAAAACAAACAAACATAGTTACATCATGCCATAATCACCTATTTAGCTTCCCCAAATGTTGTTTTAAGAAAATAGTACATCAAAAAACTACTAAACAATATACAATTTAAACTAATCATCACAGAAATAGGATTCAATTACAATATGACATACATTAGTTCCATGGACATATTTATCCACTAACCACATATAACAATATTAAAATATTTCAATGCAATGAAAATAAGAACTGTATGTTCAGCCTGTTCACATTTTTATCGTTGTCATATCTTATTGCCATTAAAAAAAATGAAAACCTTTACTTAAGACCAGTTCTTCCATACTATTTTTAATACTAAGCAGAATAGACAATTTCTGGCACAATTCCAAGTTGTGTTAAGAACTGTAAAACCTTTTACACTCTGGGTCCAGACTTTCTAACCATTTTTGTATCTCCCTGTATGAGCTTCTCTTGAGTTTTGAGATCATTGGAAAAGTGCTTTCTCTTGCACTTTTATCACACCAACCCCTTTCTCGCAGCAATCACAGTATAAAAATAAAATGTCAACCTACCGCTTTTATTGCAGCCTTCAATGCACTGACTGTCTTTTGTGCAACTGGGACCTGCTGCTCCATCGCACTCCATTCCTGTGCTGTCCCATAACTCTTCCCTCCCTCCCTGGCCTGCCTTTGTTTATTTATTTTTATTTTTCAACTTTTCTCACACAATTTCGGAGCTCTGCAGCCC
>JAIPUX010001232.1:129531633-129553668 GCA_020142125.1 Phrynosoma platyrhinos
GGGGGGGGGGAAGGACAGTGACACCATATGACTGCCAATTGCGTGAATGTCCTGGGAATGGCCTTTTGCACCCGGCATCACATGATTGGCAGCTCATTCACGATTTTAATCTATATTGTGAGCTACCTTGGGTCCCATAGGGAAAAATGCAGGATATAAATAATATAAATAGTGGAATAGTACAGACAAGTTATTTTTAAAAACAGAACTGCAAATTGGAGAAATTGAGGATCCTTTTCCCTCCATTCACCTTATCCATTACATTCTCTTTGCCTGAAAACCTTTTGGGGGAAAGCATCATCATGGCTGTTACACAGTTTTTACAAAGACCCTGCTCTTTGTAAAAGAAAGAAGAAAATAGGGTATCATAAGATAGATAACAAATGTAATTAAAATAATATTACCAACACAGCTTGTTTCAAGGTATGCTACAATTCTTCAGACTAACTTGTTGGGCCCATTCAAAGAACAACTAAAGCAGAGTAGTTGTTTTCACATTTAAACTGATTTACTTACTTTGTGCTGTAAGTTTCTAGCTTCCTTGTCACGGCACTCATTTTCTTTGCATTTCTGCAGAGAGAAGTGTTGTTTCTGGTGAGGGAAAAGCTTATTTTGGATTTTTTTAAAAATACAGTATTATGGAACTGTAACAAAGCTAAAGCATGCCATACTATGTGGTAGTCTTGAGAAATTTACTATAATTTTGCTACAATTCTCAAAATCTTCAAAAAACATTTTTTCTGGACTAAATATCTCAGAATTCCCATCACTGAACACCAAAATTTATTTCCCTAAACACTAGCAATACGATTGAAAAAACTAAAACACTAAATTTATTTTTTTCATTTAGGATTTTAGATCTGATGAACTCTGAGAGATGGTATGAAGTGTAGTTTAAATAAATAAATAACCCAACCATTAACCACCACAAATATATGCACATACACACAATTACCATACTGATCTCAGAAAATGTAAGAGTAATAAACATTTAAAGACTAATAACCAAAAGCCTATATTCTGCTAGTTAGGCAACATCTCTAGTACTATGTTCAGTTCTGAGCACCTCATTTTAAGAAGATATAGACATGGTGGAATGGCTCAGAGAAGGGAAACAAGGATGATAAGAGGTAAGGAGAACAAAACATAAGGAAAGGTTGATGAAGCTGATGAAGCTGAGCTTGTTCAGCTTGGTGAAGAGGAGACTGAGGGAGTGACAACAATGCCACTCTTTAAATACTTCAAGGACTGTCACAGGGAAGAGGAGGCATGTCTCTCCTCTGATGCATCAGGGGGTAAAACTGCAAAGCAAAGCAGCTTCATTTATATACCGCTTCATATCATCCTATGGGGTGTCTAAGCAGTTTACAACTGTAAACTCATTGCCCCCCAACAGTTGGGTACTCATTTTAGCGACCTCAGAAGGATGCAGGCCTGAGTCTAGCCTGAGCCCTGGCTGGTACTGAACTTGCAACCTTGTGGTCTATGAGTGAATGGCTGCAGTACAGGCATTTAACCACTGCGCCACCAGGGCTGATGGTTGCAACTTACAGGAGATTTTGATTGAACATTAGAAGGAACTTCTTGACAGTGAAAGTGGTGCAGCAATGGTACCAACTGCCTAAAGAAGTGGTGGAATCTTTTTCTCTGGATGTTTTCAAAAAGAGGTTGGAAAGCTACCTGTTAGGGATGCTTTAGCTGGAGATCCTGCATTAAACAGTGTGACGTCATGATAGCCGATATGGTCCCTTCCAACTCTATGGTTCTATTATTCTATTTTTATATTGTCCATGAAAAGAGAAGTTCATGATGAAAATCTCAGTAATTTGACACAGGGATGTCTTCAGATATATTTGGATTTCCACTAGTAACATTCATCAATGTACTTTAAAGTGTGAAACAGAATTTTACAGAAGTTTTGTTTAAAAGAAATGAAAAACAATAACAAGAACAAACCCACCCCCCCACCCCGGAATTACTATGTACACTGGCATACTTCAAAAATATTCTCATAAAATAATCCAAAATATGTCTGATACTTATTATCAGTAGAACAACCAGACAGATTATCCAAATTCCTCATTGGGGCTTTTGGTCTGACCTTTGCATTTCCACAGTAAAATACAAACTGTACTAGAATGTACCATGCTACTAGGGACATTGATCCAACATAACATGATGCTGGAAAGAGTCCTGGTGCTGGAATCTGAACTGTTCACCACTCAGTCAAAATGTCCTAACTGACCAGCCTGGTTAAGGCAAATACAACCCAGTTACCATGTTCCATTTATTTTTAGTAGGATAGAATTTCATTAATTTTAGGGCCTCATCCTCTCTATATATCACTGTACTTTGCACATACTCTGAATCTAAAATAAAAATGGTACATAAAGGTATTAGTGTGACAATGATCAAAACAGACACATTACAGAGTGACAGCCTCAGGGGAAGGCAATGGCAAACCTCCTCTGAAAGAACTTGCCAAGAAAACCCCACAATAGGTTTACCTTAGAGTCGTCATAAGTGAGAAATGACTTCAAGGCAAACAACAATAAACCATTATAAAAATTAAGAGAAATGACAAAACTACAGTGTCATTATGGTGACTTCATGAATTTCATAGGGTTTTCTTAGGAAAGAAATACTGAGGTAGTTTTGTCCATTCCTTCCTCTGAAATAAGCCTACAGAACCTGGTATATCTCAGCAGTCTCCCATCCAAATACTAACCAGGGCAGACCCTGCTTAGCTTCCAAGAACTGACAAAATCATAGAATCATAAGAGTTGGAAGAGACCACAAGGGTCATTCAGCCCAACTCCCCTGCCATGCAGGAACTCTCAATCAAAGCACCCCCAACAGATGGCTATCCAGCCTGTTTAAAAACCTCCAATGAAGGAGACTCCACCACTCTCCGAGGGAGTGTGTTCTACTGTCGAATAGCTCTCACTGTCAGGAAGTTCCTCCTAATGTTGAGGTGGAATCTCTTTTCCTGTAGCTTACATTCATTGTTCCATGTCCTGTTCTCTGGAGTAGCAGAAAACAAGCTTGCTCCATTCTCAATATGACACCCCTTCAAATACTTAAAACAGGGCTATCATATCACCAGGCTAAACATACCCAGCTCGCTAAGTTTCTCCTCATAGGGCATGGATTCCAGACCCTTCACCATTTTAATCACCCTCCTCTGAACACACTCCAGCTGCTCAATATCCTTTTTGATTGGTGGTGCCCAGAACTGGCAGGTTCCAGGTGAATATTCCAGGTGACCCCTGACCAACACAAAATGCAGTGGCACTATTACTTGATCTAGATGATATACCTCTACTGATGTAGCCTAGAACTGTATTGGCCTTTCTAGATTCCGCATCACACTGTTTACTCATATTCAACTTGTGGTTTGGTGCCTTTAGGGTATTTAGGCACAGAGTTCCACATATCCCATGATATTTAAGATCAAAACTGATGTCCTGCAAAATCTGAGAGACTACAGATAATAAATAACCTTGAATCCAAGTGTAGTGTCTAATCTACAGTAGGGTGTTATGCTATTTTAACTAATATTTGGGGTAGAATGGATTCCCAACTATTAATTAAATCAATTAAATACATAATTTCAGTTTCTTTTTTCATGTGGACGTCAAAACTGCCAGTCTAAATATATTTGTATTATTAGAGAATCATTAGAGAGTTTTGATTTTCATAGAATGCTGTCTCCTTTTTTAAAAAACTATTAAGCATATACTCAGTTTATTCTGTTTCCTTTCACAAAACTACCAGATCAGCCAAACTGTAATTCATAATGTGCTAAATAAATATGAACATTTATAATAATAATAATAATAATAATAATAATAATAATAATAATAATAATAATAATACAATTTATTTTTATCCCGTCCCTCTGCAGCGCAATCAGAGCGGCTTACAGATTAAAAAATATCCAAACGCAACAATTCCCTAACCCACCCACCCCTTAAAAAAATATTAAACTAGTCAATTTTAAAACAGAGGATAGAATAAAACCAAATCATACAAAGGAAGAACGCAGCAATGGCAAATCCGAGGGCTGGTGGCCGAATCCTAGGGCCGGGAAAGCTAGCCAGGGAAGGCCTGCCGGAAGAGATCCGTCTTGACAGCTTTTTTAAAGCTGTCTAGAGTGGTAATGAGACGATCTCATCCAGCAAGCCATTCCATAATCTGGGAGGGACGGCAGAAAAGGCCCTCTGGGAGGTCGCCAACATCCTAGATTTCATCAGCTATAGTAGATTCCTCCCAGAGAACTGAAGTGTGTGGGGAGGGTCATATGGAAGGAGACGGTCCCGGAGATAAGTTGGACCCAAGCCATGTAGGACTTTAAAGCTCATAACCAACACCTTGTACTGTGCCCGGAAACTAATAGGCAGCCAGTGGAGAGATTTAAGTACAGGTGTTATGTGCTCTCTTCTAGAGGTACCGGTAACCGGCCTGGCTGCCATGTTCTGAACTAATTGAAGTTTCTGAGTTAAGCACAAGGGTAGCCCCATGTAGAGTATGTTACAGAAATCGAGATGAGAGGTTATCAAAGCATGTACCACAGTTTCAAGATCCCTAATTTCCAGGAAAGGGCGCAGCTTGCATATCAGCTGAAGCTGGTAACAGGCACTCCTGACCGTCACATTCACCTGATTTGTCATGTGAAGCAATGAATCTAGGAGTACCCCCAGGCTGTGAACACAGTCCTTGGAGGAGAGTGTAACTCCATCCAGGACTGGAAGACCTGGTTTTGGGCCTGTTGGTACCTCTGTTTTGTCTGGATTCAGTCTCAGTCTGTTTTTCCTCATCCAGTCCATTACTGCTTTAAGACAATCATTGAGAGGAGAGACACCATCTGAGGTCAAAGCCAACAACCGGGTCATGGAAAAATGACACCGCGCTCCATGCCTCCGAATGATCTCTCCCAGCGGCTTCATATAAATGTTGAATAGCATCGGGGACAGGATGGCGTCCTGAGGGATGCCACAATTAAGCTCTATTCTAGTAGAGCAGCTGTCCCCGAGCCTCACCCTCTGGGATCTGCACGAGAGGAAGGAGCAGAACCACTGCAAAGCATTGCCTCCAATTCCTAACTCTCTCAGGCGGTCCAAGAGGATGGAATGATCTTTTGTGTCAAAGGTCGCTGAGAGATCCAAGAGCACCACAGAGTCACACTACTCCTGTCGATACCCAAGCGGAGGTCGTCAGCCAGTGCAACCATGGCAGTCTCAACTCCATATCCTGTCCTAAAGCCAGTTTGAAATGGATCTAGATAATCGGTGTCATCCAAGACATGGTACTACATAATCACTTCTGAATGGATTATGCCAGGGACTTGCCTATTAGATCATGTCTTGACATTTTAATCAAGCAGCCTAATCCATACCCCCGTTATTTCCATTAGTTTGTATTTCAACCTGTTGTAGAACTTTGGAGGGATA
This sequence comes from Phrynosoma platyrhinos, assembly GCA_020142125.1. Lineage (NCBI taxonomy): Eukaryota > Metazoa > Chordata > Lepidosauria > Squamata > Phrynosomatidae > Phrynosoma > Phrynosoma platyrhinos. The sequence goes on from JAIPUX010001232.1 coordinate 129,537,087, forward strand.
AACCACCATAGGGATATCTTCCTCCACTATAGGAAATGTTTAATTACCTTCTATAAGTAGTAAGCATGACTAGTCCTAGATGGAAAAGCCAATTTCCTATAGAAGAGATATTTTATTTTTCTTGGTCCAAAACTTGAAAAAAACAGCTACTGTGGTAATTCTATTGTAATTGACACTGGGGGCAGGAGGGAAGGACAGGTTGCTTACCTGTAACAGTATTTCTTCGAGTGGTCATCTGCAAATTCACACAAATGGGTAATGACTGCGCATGTGCAGCAACTTCGGATCCTTCTGGAATCACTAGGCAGACTTTAAAGTTGCAACTTTTCCCTGGGCTGGACTTAAGTTGCAACTTTTTGGTGGTAGCACTGCCCATCCCTATAAAGGTCCTCTGTCGGTACCGCCCCCTTCAGTTCCGGAAGTTCGCCACCTGCTGTGAAGTAAACAGAAAACATGAGCAGGCACAAATGAGGGGAGGATGGGTGGGATTTGTGTGAATTCACAGATGATCACTCGAAGAAATACTGTTACAGGTAAGCAACTTGTCCTTCTTCTTCGTGGTCTCTGCGAATCACACACATGGGTAAGACTGACAAGCTTTAGTCAGTGGAGGAGGGAGTGTCCTGCCACAAATATAGTTAATACCAAATAACATGATATAATAAAGAAGGGAATGCACATCACTTACTGCGCCCAATGTGATGGTAGACGTGCAGTCCCAACAGTAAGGCTGTTAAGTTCCAAAGGCTGCCCAATGTCTGGCTCTGGAGTCCATCCTATAGTGCTTGACGAAGGTCAAGGGTTGAGACCAGACCGCAGCCTTGCAGACATCTTCCAAAGGCACTCCAGACAAAAAGGCAGAGGATGCAGCTACCGCCCAAGTTGAATGGGCCCATACCCCAACCAGAGGTTCTTTCCTAGTGAGCTCATAACAGAGGTGAATGGTAGAAGTCACCCACTTAGAGAATCTTTGAGAAGAGACAGGTAAACCTTTCTTGACCTCTCTATAGCACACAAAAAGACATTCAGAACATCTCGAGCCCAATGTCCTGTTCACATAGAATGCCAGAGCTCGACGAACGTCCAAGAGATGGAGTCGCCTCTCCCCATTGGCGGTCAGGCTTGGGGCTAAGGTTGGAAGCATGATATCCTGTTTCAAATGACAGGTTGATACAACCTTCGGTGGGAAAGTAATGTCAGGTCTCAATACCACCTTGTCCTTATGAAAGACCAAAAAGGGTTGATCTATTCTGAGGGCACACAGTTCGCTGGCCCGGTGGGCTGAAGTGATTGCAACCAAGAAAGCCGTCTTCCAAGATAGAAGCCTCATGTCCGCCGTGGCTAGAGGCTCAAAGGGAGCCGAAGCAAGTCTGGAGAGAACGATACTGAGGTCCCAGCCTGATGTCGGTACCGATACAGGTGGGTGAAGGTTTGAAAGTCCCCTAAGGAAGGCCTTCACTAAGGATTCTTTGAAGAAGGAAGGAGCTCCTTGAAATTGAAAATGGGAACAAATTGCAGATAAGTAGCATTTGACCGACTGGAGACTGAGGCCACTGTCCACCAAAGACATGAGGAAGTCCAGTACAGTATTCACTGAAACTCGGGATGGAGAAAAGCCCCTTGAGTCCAAGAAGTGTTGGAACTTGGACCATTTTAACGCATAGGACTTCTGTGTAGACGGTTTTAAGGGTGCTCCGATGACCACCCTTATAGGGGATGATAAACTGCTCAGGGCTGGATTCTCCAAGTGACCAGTTGAAGATAATTCATGTCCGGATGCAGGACCTGGCCATCGTGGAGAGAGAGGAGGTCCGGTTGAGGGTCGAGGAGGAGGAATTAGCTCTTGGAAAGGTCCAGGAGTGGAACGAACCAAGGTTGTCTGGGCCACCACGGATGACATTGGACCAGTCCCGTCTGATCTTGGCTATTACCCTAGTAATCAGGGGGAATGGGGGAACATGTAGAGGAGCTTCCCCATCCACTGATACACGAAGGCATCTCCCTGGGAATCCCTGGGAATCTGAGGCACTGAACCTCGAGCAAAAGTGTCGGCACTGAGTGTTGAGGTGCATCGCAAAGATGTTGATCTCGGGATCTCCCCACCTTTGAAAGAGATGAGCGACCGTCTTGGGATGGAGGCGCCACTTCTGGCATGAGTCCATGGATCTGCTGAGCTGGTCCGCCAGCTCGTTCTCCTCTCCCGGCAGATGAATAGCTTGCAAGATGATGTTCCTTGCAATGCACCAGTTCCAAATGTTGAGTGTCGCCTGTAGCAGGGATTGAGACCTTGTCCTTCCTTGCTTGTTGATGTAATACTTGACAGTAGTGTTGTCCGTAGACAACAACACTAACTTGTCTCGCAGCAAGGGCTCGAAGGCTCGAAGAGCTTTTTGAACCACCAACATCTCCAGCTCGTTGATATGAGCAACCTTTCCTTTTTGTTCCAGTGGCCCCGAACAGTGAGGTCGCCGACATGGGCTCCCCATCCTTCCATCGATGCGTCTGTCGTTAGGGACAGTTGGGATTGCAGAGGGAGGAATGGCATCCTGGAACATACATTGACGGGATCGAGCCACCAACGCAGGGACCGAGCGACTGCTCTCGGTACCGTGAGTCGCAGGGATGGAGGATCTTGAGCCGGATCGAAAATGGAGAGGAACCACGATTGCAGGGGTCTGAAGTGGAGTCGGGCCCAAGGAGTCACGAACGTGGTTGATGCCATGTAACCTAGAGCTACCTGTATGGAGTGTGCTGTAACATGTCTCTTGTGCAAACACTCTTGAATAGCATGTTTTAATGCTTGAAAGCAGTCTAGTGGGAGGAATGCCATAGAAACAGCCGAGTCCAGAGTGGCCCCGATGAATCTGCACCTTTTCGATGGAAAAAGGCAGGGTTTTTCCAGATTGACCATGAGTCCCAGGGACTGTAAGAGAGCTAGAGTATAGTCCATGTCTCTTAAAAGTCAGTCTCGGGATGGAGCCACCAGGAGCCAGTCGTCTAAGTAAGGATAGACTGGAATAGCCCGTTGATGCAAGAAAGCAATGATGGGAGCCATGCATTTTGTGAAGACCCTTGGAGCGGTGGAGAGACCAAAGAGTAGAACTCTATAATGGAATGCTTAGTTGGCTACCGCAAAGGCCAAGAACCTCCTGTGGTCCTCTCGGATTCCAAAATGAAAGTAAGCATCTTTGAGGTCCAGAGTTGCCATCCAAAGATCCTCCTGCAGTAACAGCAAAATAGATGCCAAGGTTACCATACGAAAACGTTTGTAAGTCTTGCATCTATTAAGCTGTCGAAGGTCTAGAATAGGCCTCAAACCCCCGTCTCTTTTCGGTACTGTGAAGTATCAAGAGAAAAAGGAAGAAATATGTGCTGAGAGATCTATGGGCTCTATAGCGCCCTTGTCCAATAATGAGCGTACTTCATCGAGTAAGGTGTGGGAGGGGGTGGTGGAGAGGAACACCCCTGTGTAGGGGAGCTCAGAGAACTCGAGGGCATAGCCATTAGCTATGATGGACAGAACCCAAGAGTCAGATGTAATTTGAGACCAAGGGGTGATAAACGGTCTCAGTCTGTCACCAAAGGGACCGGCGAAGTACGCTGGGACACATCATAAAGCCCTTTTTGGCCTGTCCCTGTCCTTCTTACGGTACTGCCAGAATCTGGACTGGGGGTGAGGGCGGTGTCCCGAAGACGAAGAAGACTGAGACTGGTTTTTCTGTCTGGATGGTTCGGGCTTGAATGACCTATCTGAATAGAAGGGCCTCTGGTGTTGTTGCGGGTACCAGGGTCTCGATCCCCCAAAACGGCGGCGTTGTTGCTGCTGGGATGTTGAGGACATACCATGTTTCTTCGCTGCAACCTTCATTTTGTATTTCTCATCTGTACTCTTGTTAAAGAGGCCAGAATCATCAAATGGTAGATCCTCAATCATGGCTATTGCATTGGTGGTCAGATTGGAGGACCGAAGCCAAGCAAACCTCCGTAGGGCAATCGAACCCGCGACCAACTTAGCAGAGCAATCCGCCGCATGGCACACCGAAACGATCTGCTGAGCACCGATGGAATGCGACTCCGACTGAAGGGCAATCGCCAGGGCCTTCTTGTCATCAGGTAAGTCATCCAGGAGTGGCAGCAGCCTCTCTATGATGTGCTGCTGGTATGCCCCCATGCAGGCGGCATAGTTGGCCACCTTCATGTTGAGCACAGCTGCAGCGTAACATTTTTTAGCCAGTCCATCAATCTTCTTTCTGTCTTTGTCCACCGGAGAGGTGAATTTTGAGGACGTCACCGTCTGAGCCCCTTCGACAATATCAGAATTCGGCTTGGGGTATTCGAACAGCCAAGAAGATTGTGAAGGAGCAATGTGGTATAGATTCTCAATCTTCCTCAAGGTAGACAAGACGGAAGCCGGGGCCGACCAAGAACGTTCCGCGATGTCTTGGAGAGAAGGCAGGAAACCAAAGGCCAGTAGTGTGGGGACTCTGCCATGGACTCTGCACTCGATAGAATCCTTGGGTTGACTATCAAAGCGTACCAACTCAACATCCAACGCATATGCCATTCGGACAATTTGTTCTGTGAAGAACTTCACATCATCTGTGGGCGAAGCCGGGTGGTGCTCGACCAAGGTGGTGTTCCCTCAAGGCGAAACTGGAGAGGACGAGCTCGAGGATGGGACTGAGGCGACAGAGAACACAGAAGGCAATCTGGAACAAGGTGTGGAGGAGCGGGAGCGTGTGCGATCCTGACAGGACCGATGACACTTGGCCTGATGGTCTCGAGGTGGAGGAGCCAGAGGCGATGCAGAGCGGGATCAAGAAAGCCGGTGGCAAGAAGGGGAGCGATGATGAGGACAAGATGACGGGACTGGAGGAGATGGAGAAGACACCCTGCATAAGTGGGCTTGGACATGTAAGGTGGATAGACGAGAAAGGTGAGCTCTCTGATCCACTTGCATGAGACAGTGGCCAGTCAGAGTCGAAGACTAGATTGGGATTTTCTCTCAAGATTTTCTCAGTCTCGGGGTTGAGAGGAACATCCTCCACTTCAGTACCGAGGATGGGACGATCCTTGTGAAGGGTGGAAGTTTCAGCAGCCAGCACTGGCACCTCTTCCCTAATCTAACCTTCCGACTCGGATTCGGATATGAGGGCCCGAGTGGGAGGGCACACGGGAGGGATAACTTCTAGAGCAGGTGGGCTAAGAACCACTGAAGAGGGCCCCGGGCCGGGAGAAGAAGACCTGGAGCGGGATGGAAGCACCGGCTCCGGCTCGAGCTGGTCCTTGGACTTCTCGGGACGCACCCAAGACTTCTTCACAGAGGGGTCCTTAGACTTTTGAGTTTCCTTCTCTGAAGAGTGGCGCCTCTTCGTGGCTTTCTTGTCCTTGCGGGACTCAGGGGAACGGGCCCGCTCAGAGAGGGCCTTCTTAGAAGTTTTGCTGGACTCATCCCCAGCAACCTCAGCCTTCTTTTTTGAGGCAGGCTTAGAAGAAGCAGCTCCTGTATCCTTATCTCCTGGAAAAGCCTCCTTGGAAGGAGGAAGTGATGCCTCCTCGTAAAGGGCAGCCTTAAGCCGCTTGTCCCAATTCCTCAGGGCTTGGGAATTCATGGAGCGGCAATCCGAGCAGGCCTTGGTGTTGTGGCACAGCAAGCACAGAGAGTGCGGGTCGGAGTTCGGAATTTTATTGTTGAATCTAGGACATTACTTGAAAGATTTAGATACCATTTTTAGAAGACAAGAGAAGTCAGACGTACCGAGTCACCAGGAACAAACGAGGATTCCAAACACTAAGTATTGCTAGCAAAGCAAGCAAAGGTTCTTCCGAAGCTGCTAATGCGGTGGACGAAAGGAACTGACAGAGGGCCTTTATAGGGATGGGCAGCACTACCGCCAAAAAGTTGCAACTTAAGTCCAGCCCAGGGAAAAGTTGCAACTTTAAAGTCTGCCTAGTGATTCCAGAAGGATCCGAAGTTGCTGCGCATGCGCAGTCATTACCCATTTGTGTGATTCACAGAGACCACGAAGAAGGAGGAGTTTTACTTCCAGTAGCATGAATGGAAGGGGAGGGGGGAATGATCCCTTCAAGTTTGGGTTACCGGGGGGGGGGGTAAAATCGGAAGAAACCTAAAGTATGAGTAGGCAGGCTTACTATAAAACACTTGTTTCACTCTTTTTAAACAAACAAATGTAAAATGTCAACACTGCTTTGCTGTTGTTCCCAGAGCCTTTCTTGGGGAGAAAAGATGGTTTCCCCAATTCCTTCCTCATTAAATGCCAACAAGTATATTAAAAGGGATATGCATTCTCACTTGACAGCAGACATGTGTCATTTATAATGGTGTGTCTATATCCAAACATACAATGGAAAGTAAGAATGGTTCTTAACCAAGTTTGAATAACCTCATTTGCTGTTTGCAGTCCCAAAATACTCATAAACTGAATGCCTAAATCCAGAGGTAGAGAATATTTGTTCTCCAGATACTACTGGACTGTCAATTCTCACTGTCTATGATGGCAAGAGCTGCTGGGAGTTGCAATCTAACATCACCTGGAAAGCTACATACTTCCCACCCTGCTTTAAACAAATATTTACAATCCTTATAGTCTCTCAGTCCTGCCACCATCATGGCTCAGTTGGTGAGGACACAAGAGAGAGCATTCTCAGTGGCTGTTCCCACCCTCTGGAATGCCTTTCCATGGGAGGCTGGAGTGGCCTCCACTGTGCTTTTCTTTTGCCAGCAGGCAATGTTTTTATTCAAGCAGCCTTTTAATATATAATTGTGTTAGGGTGGCTTTTATACAGTGTGTGCACTCTATTTATGGTTTTTTTTCTTTTGTATGTTTCATATAATTTTATACTGTTTTTAGCTAGATTTTTTGTTTTTAAATTTTTATTGTAAAGTTTTAAAAATTATTTTATCTGTCAGCTGCCTTAGGTCCCTTTCTGGAAGACAGCACAGAAATGAAATGAAATGAAATGAAATAATAAGATTGGTTCTTTGATTAATAGGATCGTAATTGGTTTATATTATCCAATTAGGTCAAAATACAAAGACCACATGCATTCTTATTACATGATTATTATGTCAGCATGTATCCTTTCCTTTGGATTGATAACTTACTGAAAGAATTATTTCTTTCCGTGACAGGGAGCGAGCTCTTTCCTCATATGAAGATGGTGGTTTGTGTGTTGGTGGAAGGTCAATCCTGCATTGAGAAAACATGTAGTTTAATAATATCCATTATTAACAAGATTGCTTAATCAAGTTTAGAATGTTAGAACTGTACAAATATAAATGTCATAGTTTCTCTAGCATTTAACAAAAAATGCAATTTTACATTAATTATAACAAATGTCAGTCCAAATAACATAATCTGTAAATTTGAAATATGTACAAAGGAAGCCTATAAAAAGCCGTGAGGCCTGGACAAGCATAATCTTTATTTTCTTCCTTCCTTCACATTAGAAAAGAAGCTACCAATATTATTTTCAAAGTTGTTTTTTAAAAAAGAAATCAGGATAGAAAATTAGCTGTATCATTAACTCCAGTTTATGCAGGAGCCTAGGAAGGACTCTACACAGCAAGAACCTTGTGTTCCTCCAATAATTTCTAGGGATGCTGTCCCTATTCATTGTGATTTCCTTATTTCATGAGGTGATGATATGCTACTCAAGAGATAATGAGCCAACAGTGATGAACATAGCAACAGAGCTTTTTGCAGGTGGAAAGTTTTCACTGAGTCAAGCTCTTTTTGTAAATTGTTTTGTAAACTGGAGCTACATATGCAGGTTATATTCATAGAAGGCATACAATCAATTCATTTTGTGCTTTCAGTATAAAAAATCTGCAATGTCTAATCAATTCCTGCCTAGCCCACATATATACAGTGCACCTACGCTGTGGAAATAATGCAGTTTGACACTTTACCTGCCAAGACTCTATCTTTCAAAATCCTGAGATTTACAGTTGTGTGAGGCACCAGCACTTTGGCAGAGAAGACTAAAGACCCTGTAAAAGTACAAAGCCCAGGATTCCACAGGATGGAGCTACAGCGCATGGTATCTAATTGCATTATTTCTACAGTGTAGATCAGGGGTCAGAAAGTTTTTCTTACCTGGGGCCGGTCCATTGGCCTCCAGGTTTTCCGCAGGCTGAGGGTGGGGGAAAATTGCGGTGCATGCGCTCACACGCACGCGGCCTGCGCCAACCCCCCCCACAGCCGTGTGCGTCATGGCTGCCGTTTTGTTTTCCAAAATGGCAGCCGCGACTCATTTGCGCATGCAAAGTACTCCTGCGCATGTGCAGATGAGCCGCGGCCGCCATTTTGAAAACAAAATGGCAGCTGTGACTTTGAGCCGCGGCTCGTTCGCATATGCACAGGAGTACTGTGGATGCACAAACAAGTCGTGACTGCTATTCTGGAAAACAAATGGCGGCTGCAACAAGCACGCGGTGGAGGTCGGCGGCGAAAGGGGCCGGTCCAAAGGCCTCGGGGCCGAACCCGGCCCGCAGGTTGCTGACCCCTGGTGTAGATACACCCATAGTCTGCACTGAATTACAAACCAATAAAACAAGACCAAAATTAAAAGTGGTAACAAACTTCTAGGGAGCTGACTACAGATTATTTGGGAATTTAAGCATTATGATTCCTGAAGTCTGCATCTTAATACCTACATCTAGATACAAAATGCACATAAACATGTGAAGTATTATTTTCAGCCAGAGTATGAAAGTATAACTTTACGCAGAAGAGCTTTTACCACCAAAATTGCAACTGATATCGCCCAGGAAAATGAAAGATCTACTTCTTGATCTGTGGTGAAAGCAAGTTGTTTATACTGTGTCTGTTATTTTTAGACCAAGACACACTGATATTTTAAATTAGTAATTCATGTATTTCAGAACTAAGTTTAAAAACAAAAACACACTTATACCTCTTCAGGTTCAATCAGTTTAAATAAGAAGAAAAAACTTACATTTTGTCCAGATAAGAGGACCTTTTCTTTCTAGGAGTGAGTAGTACCGTCACAAAGATGGTAATGATAAACAGAGCAAGTACTGCTCCTATTACAGCCCCAGCTACAGCTACTGGTGACGACTGCTTAAATGGAACATCTGAAATGTAATTCAGCACGCATTATGATTTCAAACTACATTATCAATATGCCTTTCAATTTTTGGAAACAAAAATGTAGCTTGCCGATTTTCAGTATCTAAAACATTTTGTGGAATCTATCTTAACTTCTTATCTTTAATACATGTGACTCATCAATAATTATATAACACTAAAATGATTTTGTAAGAACAGGCTGAATATATTGATGTAAATGTTAAAAGATTGACATAAAAGGCAAGATATCTTGGCAGGAACTTATTTTTCAATTCTTCACTCACTAGGCATTAATTGTTTGAGACAACTGCCTTTAATCATTTCTGGAGAAGAAGTTTTAAAATAGCCAAAAGTTTGCATTTTGATTTGTCTGTTAAGTATGACTACAGTATTATTATTATTCTTTTAAGATTTTGCATAGAACTTACAAAAATGAATGCAACTTATCCTGGAATGCAGTCTGTTTTAGAAATAGTTATCTCAAGATATTAACAAGGGAAAATAATGTTTCTATTGTTATACTTACAAAAGCAATAATGCTTATTCAATAATAATGAAACTCTGAATCTAGCTTGTCCCATGCAAGTTGTTTTTTATACAAATTAATAGACATAATTTTCTATAAAATGTATTAGGATGTATTTCAATGAATTTTAAAAATAATTATAACTTTTTTTCGAAGACAGAAACATTAGAAATTGCCACAGCCACAACATAGATAGTAATGATCGCCAGTATTTCACTGTGATAAAAAATATCAATAAGTAAATGTAACTAGTTACCTGTATGTGCAAATAATGGCCTAAATATATAAGGATTTCTTACACAATGCTTTTAGAAGTGACCAAAAAGTACCTTCAGTAGTTATTCATATTTTCCCTCCATGCCATAACAGAAGATTCTAATGCATATACTACTTGTGCTTCACTGAAACAGAATATATCAAATAAAAAATTTGGACATCTTTAGAAGTGATACAGAACAACATTCTGACAATATAAAAGGTAATAATTTTGACTGTACTAGTTAAGTGGCTTCTTTGGAAGACTGAATCATCATTCCATCTAAAAACCTAATCACAAATAAAGGCCACGCAACACCCATATAATGCAAGTCACTTGTCCAGTGTGTTCCATTTTTCCACTTTACAAAACGCAGCTTTGAAGGATGTAATCCAAAAGAAAAGGCTAGGAGTGGGGAGTTGTTTAATTCATTACCTTCTTCTGGCAGCTTCCACATTAAAAGGAAGCCTAAAATGCTGCTAGTCTTGCAGAAAAATATCCCATCAATGAACAAAAAGTGTCAGCCCCAGGCTCTAATGAAACTAATGCTTCAAAAAGCTAGGACACAGAGCAATAGATACAAAATACACGAAAAGAGATTCCACCTCAACATTAGGAAGAACTTCCTGACAGTAAGAGCTGTTTCAACATGGAACACACTCCCTGAGAGAGTGATGGAGTCTCCTTCTTTGGAGGTTTTTAAACAGAGGCTGGATGGCCATCGGTCAGGGGTGCTTTGATTCTGAATTCCTGTGTGATAAGAGGTTGGATTTGATGACCCTTGAGATCTCTTCCAACTCTATGATTCCATGAACACCTGCTGCTTTCAGGAGAACTTAGGTCATGACCAAAAGTTACTGGCATTGTTCAATCAAAATGCTTCAAAGTTACCAGTTCACAGGAATACACACAATTAAATTTTATGAGTCGTCCAATCAGTGTCATTTGCCCAAAATTGATGGAACTTTTGACCAAAAGCCAGGTATTTAAATGGGTAGAAATTTCATTAGTATTTTTTTAATGATAAGCTCCTCTCTTGTTTCCGGTACTCTTTTCATTAACACTAAAGGCATGCTGCCTGCTACAGCACCAGCAATTTGCTAGATATACAGAAATACTATTATCTTGGTGCTACTCAGTTTTGTTCCATGGCTAGAACTGTTGAGATACTCTCATATCCTACTGATAACCACAGCCATCTGAAAGCAAGATGAATTAAGAATTGACTTTCACGAGATACAATGCTGGCTGATAATCTAAATGGCTGCAACAAGAGATCAGAGAAATTGAAGGCTTTCTTTGGCTACTATACTATCTCCAGTTTCTTTGTCAATAGGTCTCTCAAAACTAGCCACTGGGAAACATGAGGAAGAGATAATATTGCCCTCATGTCCTGTCTGTGTCTTTGCCAAAGGAATCTGGCTTGATCCTTTTTTTTAAGTAATTTTTTTATTAACATTTGGTTGGATTCTGAGGAAACAGACTTGTGGAATAGATCTAGCATTGTTCTTCTTATGCTCTTGCACCTTTGTGACTTGTGCTTATAAATAAAATGTCAATATAGACAAAAGTTGGTCAACTATCACATTTGGCTACTTCAAGAAAAACAGAAGGAAATGTTTTGCACAAGCAAAAAAGAATACTGCTTCCTCTGCAATTTAACTAGACTTTAAATTATATACGTGATACAGTGTAAAAAGAGTTTAATTCATGGTCCGTCCTTAACAACTGTCAGCCATATTGATCAGCAATCCATTTGTGAAAATAATTTTCACATGAAAATACCCCAATATTTCATGCTGCACACAGAAATACTTATCTGAACATTTTTCTATATCCAGCTATCTCATCTACTAGCTGTTATCTATGTGATCTCTATAAATTTAGCATGTTTCATTTTTGCCTTTCAATCATTTATGTATGTCACCTGCATTCAAGAAATTAATTTAACAAAAGATTTATTTCACACAACAGCTATTCAAACTTACAATCAGTTCTCTTATTTACACCAAACATACATTAAAAAACACTGCAACACTGAACATCTTAAACCTATTATGAACCTCTTCATATTGAACTGTAAAATTCTTGATAAATTTAACAAACTTAAAAAACACAAGTACTCGCTTCTAAATTTGCATGTTACAAGAAAAGGCTTTTGGAGGGCTTACAGAAAGTATGCCACTACAGATTACAATGGAGATGTTTGTATGACTACAGGCTATCTTTAAAAAAATAAAAATAACATAATTTAGGACCTGCTGTTAGTTTAGGACTGGGCCAAGAGCTATCTAAAGCCAGTAGTTCAGCTAGTGATGGATCAGATCCATGAAGTAATTAGAGAAACTCACTTGAGTTCACAGGAAAGCATGGTTTGTTATTTTACTTCCAAATGTACTGAAAAGAGACTTTGGTCAAGTAAAACAATATTATCAGTTGATTTATCAATGTGATAGAGATGTGCAGAAAATCAGTTTCATGTATTTATAATACCAAACTGCAGTAACATTTTGAAGACATTGCAACCAAATCACAGTGTACTGTCAAAACTGCACCTTAATACAGATACTGTACTTACTGAAAAAGCTCTAAAATACTGTAGTTCTTTTTGTTATGTGTTCATATGACTCCAAAGATAATACTGGAAACTAGATGCCACACAGCATTATTTTTGTACGCATTCATGCTGCCATGTTAATCTGTTATATGCATTTTAAAAAAAATCTCCAGCTTTTTGAAGCACACAAAAACAATAATCTTTTCTATTCTGAACATATTTTTATCAATGTCTCCACTGATTTCAGTGGGACTTGTTGTTAAGAAAGTATGCTTAAAACTACTGTAGAGATATTACTGGTTGCACTTACATTTTTCTGAACCAGATACATTCATGTTCTAAAACTGTATGTGTAACATACTTTTTAAAAAGCACAACTGACCATCTCTTATGTAAAAGAAAACAAAATCCCTTTCTTACATATATTTTTTTCTTCCACCAGATCAACTTGCTCTTTTAAGTTTTTTTTTCCTGTACCACTATGTATTTTTTTCAAGCAGCATAAATTTCTTAAAATGCCTCATTAAGAGTATGCCATTAGCTGGTGCCTTTTCTGTTTAAGCAAATATCTGTTTGTGCCTAGTCACTCTTTTGTTTCAAAACAGCATCATTATCCAGAATGACATATACTTATAAAACATAGCTTCTCAGAATAAATAAGGTGAACTCTTCCCTGTTCTTTAGTCAATATGCCTTCCTAAGCACACCTCTCTCTCTCTTGGAATACAACCAAAGGCTGTGAAAAGTCAAAATGTTTATGTCTTAAAATGCATCTTCACTCAATTATAGAAGCTGCCTCAAGATTAAACTCAACACATCCCTAGCCTTGTGCTTAATGAACATTCTGCAGAGTGCTTAGGGAAAATTTATTTCCTAAGATAAACGACATGTACTGAAGCAATACTTAAGAAAAATCTTTTGGAAGGGAAAAATCTTCTGGAAATGTAACTAAAGTGTTTGGAATCTAAAATTCCAGTGCTTGGAAATAAAATATAGCAATTTTGTTACATTGCAATATTTGTTCATTGAAAGTCCACTGTGGCAGGTTCAGTGCAACAATTCATCTGTAAAAGGTACCACCCACTACAGCATCTAATTATGGCAAGGCTCAAAAATGTAGAGGTATTAAATTTTGTGCAGAAAATCTAAAAATAAAGCTTCCAAAAAACTGTGCCTTCAGAATATTTTATATCATAAAAATTACGTTGTAAACAAAACGTGCCTTAGATCAGCTGTTTTTGAATCAATTTCTTGTTAATTTTGAGTGAATTACAAATTCAAAAAGTTCTATCAAGATCATTCTTGATAATAACTTTGTAGTCACAAGGAAAGACATTTGCTTAATTTCAACTTTTTATAACAATTTCAATATTTTTCCACTTAGCACTTAGTTCTTATCTTGTGCTACTGGACAAACAAATTGCTATATTAAAACGTGTTTCTTGTGAAAGACAGTAGTACAGCATTGAAAAATCATAAAGCAGCTTCAGTACATTTAAATGAGGTTTTTACATTTCTTTTGTCAAGTTAGAATATAAAAAGCTTCAAAATCAACTTCAAAAAGCTTATTCCTCAAGAAAAAGTATAAACAATCTGAAAGTGATCAGCTAATGAAGGAGCTTTATGTATAGTCAAGATTTGGAAGCGGCCATTACACGTACCACTCCTTTCGAGATATTACAGAGCCATCTACATGTGAAACTAAGTCATCTTCGTTTTCATCATAGCATTCGTCACCCAAGTATTTCATTCCAAGTGTTCCACCTTCATAGTAATCCATAGGTCTTTCATATCTGTCCTGGTACCTGTTAATAGTGTCTACTTTATTCCAGTCTGTTTTTTCTGATTCTCCCAAGTAGTCTTTAGTTATGAGACTGTTCACTGGAGGTTTTATTTCCTTTTTCACACTGTCAGGATAAGAATCCACATCCTCTACCTGGAGTGTGTCTATTTGGGATTCCTTTTGCATATCTGATGGTGGAATGTAGTTCTTAGCGAAGTAGTCACCACGGAACGTCCTCCTTCTCTTATACCAGACAATTCCAATCAAAACACATACAAGTATCAGGAAAAGAGCCCCGCCCACTGCACTACCGATGATGGTGCCCCAATTGTCTTCCTGCATTGCTGGCCAAGGTGATGTTGGAAAAAGCCTTACTTTTGGCTGAGTTGCTAAACCTGTGATGCCATCAGTTGAAGGAAGCCATGGAATCGTGGGTGGTGAGGTGGTAGTAGTAGGAGGATCTAATGGAAAAGATCAAAGAGATACACAAGACACAGAAAAGGCAGAGAATGTCAATGCAAACTAAATACGTTAAGAGCTGATAAGAAAGCACAGTTGATGTGTAAGTAAGTGCATTTCAACATAGTTTTTCATTCTTTAATTCCAAGCTTGTTCACTACTTTTGATGGAAAGAACACAATAGTAATGTACAGCTTCTGGACAGTGCATTGAAGTACAAAAAATTTGTTTATTCTAAGACTACAATTATTTCCATGCTGTTTTAAAGCAAATAAGTATTAATTCCATTAGCTGAAAAATGCAACCTTTCCTTTTTTTTCAAGTCAAAGTTTAAAAACAAGTGAAAGGAAATATGGGTAATATGTAACTTCTGTGCATTACTAAAGAATGAAAAACTAGAGGTTGCATGCTGAAGTTAGCCAGATGTGATTTTAGCCTCTGTCCCCAAATATACGGTAGCATGATCCAATTTATTAGTTAAGATTTAAAAATTAAAGCATTTAGTTTGTTAAACATTTCAATGCTTCTGACAATTTTAGTACTACTGGAGAAACAATTACTCCAAATACAGATGTATTTTTAGAAAGATGGAATAAATAAAACCATAAATGAGGAATTAGTTTATTTCAAAGCCTGTTTTACTTCTGGACATAAGTGTAAAAAGCTTGTAGCTAAAGCTGTGATATTCAGTGCTACATGGTAATTTTACTCTGCAAAGGAGGGTGTAGGTTTAATGATCATGCAATATATGTAAGCCTTTGATCTGCCCTGCAGTGCAAGGGACCAAAGTGGGAATGGAGCTGTGCTCTGCCTCCTCTCTTCTCCCAGTGTTTGTGTGGCAGCTTAAGTACCAGGAGCTACTGATCTGAACTGGAAGATCAAATGGCTTGACTGGTTCAGGGTGTTGGCCCAACACAGTGGTGAGTAAACCTCACTCAGGTCCACTACTTTGGTATAAACAGGGAAGCCCAGCAGGGTCCCTTGCACAGTCTACATTTTACTTCTCAAGGTAAAGGTTTCCCCTTTGACAAGTTTGTTCAGTTGTTTCCAACTGTAGGGGAAATTGCTCATCTCTTTTAGAATGACTAAACAGAATGCTGTTGTTACCTTCCCACCAAAGTGGTACTTATTTATCTACTTGCACTTTCACAAGCTTTCAAATTGCTAGGTTGGCAAAAGCTGGGAATAGTGATGAGAGCTCACTCCGTCACTCAGTGCTTGGGTCTCGACCAGCCGACCTGCCAACCTTGTGATCATTGGAGTCAGTGTCTTAACCACTAACTACCATGTCTCCAGTTACACTTCCCTGTCTAAATGCTCTTCTTCAAGCCAATCATTTGCCACTCCAAGATTTTAGGCTACAACCAGTTGATAGGGCTGAGGAAGACTCTGATCCAGGATTGATCAGAAACAAGCGCCTTTATGTCATAATTTATTGTTATATTTATCTTAACTGTGCGATCTAATTAATGGTTAGCACATTTGGCGATAGAACCAGATCCACTTGCAGGAGGGGTAGGTCATTTAGCTCAGTTAGGGTTTTTCCTGAATAACTTTCAGGATGGGATCTAGAGGCACTGGCCCACCCCAGGCCTCCTTACAGGCCATTTATGCTATCTGATGCTGTGAAGGATCCCACAAAGCAGTTCACTCTGCAGTGGGCCCCATTTATCTCTGCTAATTCTCGCAGATGGCCTTAGCTTGGCTTGAATTTTCAGGAGTGTCAAATGATTTCAGAGATCTGCTCCCCAAGCCAAAGTTGCATTGAAGCACTTAACAAATAAAGTTGTGGCCTTTTCACCTCTGTTGTTTTCTCTCCAGGGCCCTGTGCTTCATTGGTAGGGATGCAATCTGTATCATACTGGCCCAGTTCTGAGTGGTTTTG
>JAIPUX010001232.1:129556259-129568956 GCA_020142125.1 Phrynosoma platyrhinos
TCAATTCAGTAGAATTTCCAGAATGGCTTTTCAATATTCTAATGAAATGAAATCCTGAAGATAAGAACTATAAAATAATATCTCACAATAAATTTATCTGGAAGGAGGTTTACTGCTTTGTCAAATGACAGATCTGTGCTGCACATTTACAATGAACTGAAGCTGACATTATTTGACAAATGTTTCATTTATCTATGTAATAGATAAAAAGATTAATAGAAATTTGACAAGTTTTCACACATTTATATGTAGTTTTTAATATATATTCTCAAAATCACTGTAATATTTATTTATTTCTGGAATGTTTATCCCATTGTTCAAATCAATTCCCAGGAATGAGCAGTTAGAAACACACTAAAACCATGCAATGAAATATAACACAAATGTAAAGCCAAGTAAAGCAGCATACAAAATAGTATCAGAAGAGTAAACAGTTAAGTTTAAAAGGATTTTTTTGTCCAATTATTAAATGAAAAAAGGTAGAATGTTCCCAGTGTTGAACAGCCCTAAACAAAAGGCCCTTCCCCAATCATTAAGAATAGCTGACATTTATCCGAAACAAACAGGCCTGATAAAGCAGGCTGTGTCAGCTCCAGCACAATATGTACTAGGGCCGCGGCAACCACATGCGCCTGGCCCTGATTTGGGCTGCCGCTGCAGTTTTAAACTTAGCCAGCAAAAGGAGTGGCATTTTATCGCTCCTTTTTGGCCTGGTTCTTCATAAAAGACGCAGCACAATTTCCAGCTGCACTCAGGCTGTGCGTCATCTAAACGCTACGACCCAAACACATCCAGAAACCGGTTTATTTACTCCATCTGTTTCGACCACTGTTCACTTAAACTGAGCTTTGCAAGGTGTCACTAGAACACTTGGAAATCTAAAACTGAAACGCTGAATCCCATATTTATTTCAAAGCATGCTTACTGAATTTTCTCCTACCGCATTACTTCCTATAGCACTTTACCTTCAGCCACTTTTTCCTCTCCCAGGTTGGCATATAAACTGTCCTAATGTAAAGAATATTGGCAAATTTTCTCATTCTAAATGAGAACAGCTGTTTTAGTACCAGTATAAAAAAATCCTCTGAACCATACAACAGCAAACATTAGACACTCCGAGAAAATTAAACAGCAAGAATTCTTGAGGGCTTGGCCATATTAATTTGTTCATCTACTCTGAGAACCAGCAAAAACATTATATGACACAAGCTTTTGTGAACTGCTGATGAAGTGGACAGCAGTCTATAGAACCTTATGCAAAACAAAATCTGCTGGCCTTTAAGGTACAAGACTATTCCATGCTTCGCCCAAGCAAAAGCGCATGCCATTTCTAGCTAAGGCAGTGGGTTCACATCCTATTATGTTCCCAATGACTTTAAAGGGCACAGTAACTGTGTTCAGAGACATACCAAACTATTTTCCAATTTCAGCAAAAAGAGGGGAGTTATTTCATAGCTTTTCCACACTACATCTTAGGGAGGTCAATCTAGTCCTACAACTGGATTTGTATTCACTAGCTGTCTAGTACACTTTCATTCAGTCTGCAGTCTTTTATATTACATCCCAAAGTCATCAGGAATTTTAGTAAAACGATGATATACCAGTGATCATCCCACCTGTCCACCATCTCCCTTAGAAGCTTGTGTCTTTCCATTCCTTCGTCCTTTAACAAAAGGCAGGAGGAAGCATTCAGGAATGTAGGGTAGAATGCCTCTGAATAGCAGTTATTGCAGAAAAAGAGCAAGAGTGGACTACTGTACTTATGCCCTGATTGTTGACTTTTATTACTGTGTGCCTTGAAGTAATTTCTGACGTATGATGACTCTATGGCGATCCTATGACAAGGTTTTCTTGGCATGATTTGCTCAGGAAAGTTTGCCTTTGCCTTCCTCTGAGACTTAGATAGTATGACTTGCCCAAGGTCACCCAGTGGCGTCCCATAGCTGAATGGGGATTTACCCCTGGTCTTCAGAGTCAAAACACTGAAACCACTGCACCATACTTTTAAATGGCCCCACATGAGATCTGATTCTAGATTTAAATAGGCCATTGTTCTGATACAACAGGGCTCGTCTCAAAGCAGCAGCAAGAGAAACAGCATAGAGGAGTAATTCTTGGATAATATATGAACACTGTCTCCCCTTCATACTGGAGACAAGAATTCAACATATGTTTTACCTTCAACTACCTGTTGTTATGGAAGTGATAGTTCTTGATGTCAAAGGCATTATGCAAGCTGACATTCCACAAACTTGAACCCTATGTATTACTACTATTAAAGAGTTAAATCTTACAAAGCATTTTATACTTATCAAAGCTTTCATATGCACTAACATGGAAGTTTTACTATGACACTATCATATAGGCCAGTTCTAACATATTATCGAGGTGGTGGGACTCAAGCTGAAAGAAACTGGCTTACCTAAAACTGTAAGATGAGTTAATGAGAGGACAAAGTCAAACATTCAAATCTTTCCAGTTGTTCCCAGTTTTTCTCGGTATCATACTAACTTCTCCACTCATCAGGAATAAATATAATATGCAGTTGCAAGTATTTATATGACAAAACATCATAAACAGTGCTAAATATATTGTCCCATTTGCTGATGACAATCATAGCTCTGCTACCTGAGAAGAAACTGAAAACTAGTTTGCTTTCAGAGATCATAACAATTTTTAGGTAGACCACAACCATAATTCCCCCTAAGGTGCACACAACACAACATTCTTAAGGGTGATCCAAAGAATCACTGATACTGTTAAGGCTCAAATGAATGCTGCAGCAGCTATGTAGGTGCTTGAGAGTGAGTGGGGCTATCACCAGGAAGTACTTACTCATTTCTAAAAGGTTCTGGGACTACACTGATACAGGCAACCCATGTGATTGAGTGCGTGAGTGAGTGAAGAAGGCTGGTTTTCAAAGCAAACATATTTAAAACTCAAATATTACTAAACTTCTACTATAATATTTCTTTCAGAGCACCATTTAAAGGGACATTTTATAAAGCAAGGAGAAACAGAAAACAAATGACTTACCTAATATGTAGATAGTCTTTTGATCACTTCTTTGGCCCAGTAAATTGGCCACTTTACAAACATAAGTTCCAGTATAATTGTAAGTCAATGGACTGTTGAAATGCAGAGTATTGTTTAAGGGCTGCAAACCTTCAGGCCAACTTCCATCCAATCTGAATTGCAAAATGTTTACAGGCAGTTTGAGTGTTCTGAGAATAAGATTTTATTTGAAATACTAAGAGGTTCTCTCTCTAGAACGAAATAAGTTCATTTACATAGCAGTTCAACTGAAAAAAATCACACTCAACTTCACAATTATATTTTATATAAACACAATAGCAATTAAGTAGCATATTTATTCATAAACCATAGAAAAGATTCTAAAACATTTTCCTCCTTCTTGATCCCTCCCAATCTTGATCTCTCATCCTTATCTTCATACCTTTACCAGTTAGTCATTTAATATAAAATGTTGCCCAAATTCAGAGAATATTCGATTTTGTTCCCAAAACAACCAATTTTTTCTTCATCAGAAACATAACTGAGAGCAAAATGCCACCACAAATTGCTTTGGACATCAAGCCATTATCCTTAAAACCAGAGCCTCTCTGAAACAATATAAATTAAATTCTCATCACCAGTTTCTCATCAAAAATGCAAATGTTAGTTCACAAAAAATTACACAAACTGACTTTATTTAAATGACTGAACATGCATTAATTATGCAGGTATACTTCAGGTAACAAAATAAATGTGCTCCTTGGCATTACTTCTTTAATAGAAACTTTGGTGCCAGAGGCAGGTGACATCCTTTACTAGGTATCATGAGATATAAAAAATGCAGAGATTGAGAAGGGACAAAAAGCAGTGATGAAGATATATGCGAAGAGAGAGAAAATGGTGGTAAAGAACAATTTTTTAAAATAGTAGAACTGCAGAGTACAGAGAAGTTTAAAATGTTATTGGGAAGTCTGATAAGCTCAAGAGAAGATTCCGAAGATCTCTGTGAAGGTAGTGACCCATTTGTGAGTCACAGAGACCATGAAAAAGACACCTCTTGATGAAGTAAAGAAACTGGAGATAGAGCCAGAGAACAGTCAATTTTCTTATCATATGATCTTGCTTCTCCTGGGTTGTGAATGGAACACTACCCTTAAGGAGCAAGCTATTTTACAGTCTATTATATCTACAGTATTAAGACTGCAGAAATATTCTTCACCCTTATCAACTACAACATCTATAATCAAAACTTGAATTCACAATCCCCCCTCCCCAATTCTACAATCTGTGAAGAAATGTTAACAGCTGTTTTTAATCTGTTCTACAAACAAACAAATAAATAAATGACTGGATCATTCTTAACAATTGTATGATTTCAGGTAAAACTAAATTTATTTATACTGTTAACTAAATCAGCATTACAGTTCAGTAGTGCTTCAAAATAAAACTTAATTAGTTTAATTTATTTATAAATTATTCAGATGGTACTTTTTAAGTGTAGCATAAGTGGAAAGGACAACAATTTAACGTCTCTATGAAAACCAGCGTTGAATTCTAACCCTCATCTTTCAGTTATGAGAAGGATACTGCTTCTAATGTTTGTCTTGCTAGATCAGACTTCTATGCTAAAATTCTATTTTCCAGTTGCTAGTCAGATATATTTTGGAGAATCAACCATGCTGTTTGCTTTCATCAGTTAATAAACTAAAAATACATGGTATCTGACAAGAAGATTCCATTTTAAGATGCTTTGTTAAGAGTCATTATCTTTTTATTTTTAAAAAGCCATATTAAATTAATAGGTATTAGCACATACACTCTGAGGCAGTGGATTTCACTGTTGAACAGGTCCTACTGTCAGGAAGTTTTTCATAAAGTTAAGGTGGATCTTCTGTGCCTATAATCTTAGGGGAGTTGCAGACTGCCAGAAATAGTGTGAATTCAGTCCACTTTTAGGGTTAGGGTTAGAGTTAGGGAACCATGGGAACTGTATTTTATTGTGGCACCAGAGTTGTCTGACAGAGAAGGCTCAATGTCTCAGGAAAATAACAGTTCCCATGATTCCCTAGCACTAACCCTAACCCTAAAAGTGGACTGAATTCACACTATTTCTGGCAGTCTGCAACCCCCCTTAGTCTACAGTTCTGTGCCCTAGTTTCTGGAGCAGAAAACAAGCTTGCTCCATCCTCAATTACATCCCTTCAAATATTTAAACATACCTATCATGTCACCTCTTAATCCTTTGTACCCCAGGCTAGACATATCCAGCTCCCTAAGCCACTTCTCATAGGGTATGCTTTCCAGATCTTTCACCATTTTGGACATCCTTCTCTGGACATGCTCAAGCTTGAAAATATCCCTCTTGAACTGTGGTGCCTAAAACTAGACACAGCATTCCAGGTGAGGTCTGATGGAAGCAGAATAGAGTGGTACTATTACATTCCTCTCTCTAGACACTATACTACTGATGCAGCCTAAAATCACATTAGCTTTTTAAAATTTGCACCACAATGTAGACTCACATCCAGCTTGCGGTCTAGTAAAATGTCCAGATCCCTTTTACAGGTACTGCTATCAAGCCAGGTATCATATATCCTATATCTGAGCCTTTCATTTTTTTCCGCCTAAGTGTAGTACCTTACATTTCTCCCTGCTGAAATTCATTTTGCTAGCTTTGGCCCAACTCTCTAATCTGTTATGGTCATTTTGAATTCTGATGCTGTCCTCTGGGGTATTAGCTACCCCTCCTAATCTGGGGTCATCTGCAAATTTGATAAACCTGTTCCTCTATTCCATCATCCAAATCATTGATAAATATGATAAATAGCACTAGGCCAAGGACAGAAACCTATGGCAAACCACTAGTCACTTCTCTCCAGCAGTATGAAAGCCGTATTTAAGAAATTAAGATTGTATGAGTTTTAAAACATTTCAAGAAGCTTTTTTAAAATAATAATGGTGATTAACAGTATCAGATTTATTCAGATTAAGAACTCACCTACTCCACGTAAACTCCATAGGTAGTGGATTTGCATCAGCATTACACCTGAGTAAAACATTCTCTCGTCCGATATACCAATTTCCATCATACCCAGTTACTGTAACCTCAGGGGAATCTACAAGCACACATAATTGTAAACTATCATAGAACAGCTTGTGAAAGACCTTAAAATTCTCAAACTGGGAGTAAAATTATATGGTCTCTGGCACCAAGGTTTATATATGACTTTAAACCATTAATACCCAGTAATATAGCATATATTTTACCTTCTGCATACTAGCCACCTAGGCTGATCTGCAGAGTTTGGATACCCTGGCCTTAATCCAATTGTTAGCCCCAATTAGACTATAACCCCCAGAATCAGTGTAATTTACTTATACACTGACCCAACTGATTCCCACTGATCCAGTGGTTCTACTCTAGTTGGGACTAACAATTGATTTGTTCAACCAATTTGCTTCCATCAATAAACTAAGCTTTGGAGAAAATCATCAAGCAGAAAGGTAGATTAGCAGATGTTAAGTATTAATCGTCTTCATTTTCTAAATAAATTAGATGCCCCAAGATTCACTAATTTGCTCAATAGATTATATATACAAATAAAAAAAATGTATCTGTAAGCACCATATTTCAGTAGGGTTAACTTTCATCTCAGAAAACCAGAAAAATCCCACAATGAAGAGAGTAACAAAATGTTCCAGCTGGTTGATTGACCACAATGCCTCAATCAGCTTTTAAACCCTTCCCAGTCCATCAACCTTAACTCCACACTCCTTTTCCTACCAATTCTCCTCTCAATCTCTGGAAAAGTGATGGCACAGTTGGAAGATTGAAAGGAGGACTGAAGGGGAAAGAGTGCAGAGTTGAAGCTGAGGGGCTTGGAAGGGGTGTGGCAAGAAGGAAGGCGTGATGAGTTGGCAGAGTTAGAATGTCTGAGAGGAGATGAGTTGGAATGTCCAAGAGGAGAACTGGGAGGAAGAGGAAGAGGCTGGCAGGTTGGAAGGTCCAGAGGCTGAGAGGAGGATTGGGAGGAAGAATGTGGAGTTGAGGTTGATGGGCTGGAAAGGGGTTTAAAATCTGTCTGAGGCATGGTGGTGGCAAGGGGAAAGGAGAGATGAGTTAGCAGAGTTGGAATATCTGGAGATTGAGAGGAGGATTGGGAGGAAGAGGGAGGGATGAGGAAAGAAGATCCAGAGGCTGAGATGAGGATTAGGAACAACAGTGTGGAGTTGAGGTTGATGGGCTGGAAAGAGATTTAACATCTGGCCAAGGCATGGTGGTGGCAATAAAGGAAAAGGGAGTGATGGGTTGGCAGGGTTGGAAGGTCCAGAGACTAAGAGGAGGATTGGGAGGAAGAGGAGTGCGGAGTTGAGATCGATGGGCTGGGAAGGGGTTTAAAATCTGGCTGAGGAATGGCAGTATCAAGGAGGGAAAAGGGAGCGATGACCTGGCATGGCTGCAAGGTCCAGAGATTGAGAGGAGGATTGGGAGGAAGAGTTGGAGGTAGTTGATGTCATTAGTTCATCTGGGGAAGACAATACAAATACCAATTTTGGAGGTTTGGCAACAAACCTTAAATTACAGAAATATACAATAAAATAACAAAATGTGGCAATTTTTAAAAAGTTTTTTGTTGATAATCTTCCCAATTCAAGGGCGAAACAGACTGGCAGGAAAAAGCAGTTTGAATCTGACTTTTCTGAAGCCACACTGAAACCCCACCAATTGCTCCCAAGGTGGCTGGAGTGCCCATGGCATGACCACACAGCATGGCTTCAAGCCACACCACTGTACTTTTCTTTTTTCACTGTGCACCTTCGCAGGAGCGAACTTCCAGCAACTGCCATCCCATTGGATTGTTAGCATATTGTAATGTAAAATTAAGATATGCAGAATTGCAGTCATGGTGTGTGTGTGTGTGTGTGGTATGTGTGACAAGGCCAGAACATCTGGTGATAAATGTCCTCGAGGTGGCCAAACACCTAAATGTGTATTGAACACTGCACCTGTGACTATGTATGACTCAGCAACGAGATGTAATGCATTATGCCATGTACCAGAGAGTTGCATTAGCCTAGTGCAGGGGTAGGCAACCTTTCCCCTTTAAGGGCCGAGGGACTTCAGATCCCAGAAGCCTCAGCCATGTTGGCCAATAGTTCCTGGGATTCTGGGAGCTGAAGTCCCTCGGCCCTTAAAGGGGAAATGTTGCCTACCCCTGGCCTAGTGTATATAAGACTGAGACTAATGTAAACAACTGTGGGTTACTGAAGAGTTGGTTAGAGTGGTAAGAGCTGTGGCGATTGCAGTTGCAACTTGTGAGTATTCAGACAGTTCTAGTTTAGCTCTGTGTGCTGTGAGCTACTTAGGAGGAAGAGTGTCCTTCCATCCTCAAATTTTGTTTATTCCTGTTTCTGTAAATAGCATCTCCTTATCACCTGTAAATAAATATCTTCACTGTGAGCAGTCCAGTTCTACTTTCTGATTTCTTCAAGGTATCTCAAGGTCTGGCTGAGATACTGAAAATCACATTCATGTCTCATTCCCAGCATGACAAGATGGTCATCCCTGTGAACCTGCACACATTTGCATGTGCAGTGTTTCATCGGGACAGGACATCAGAGTAAGGGGTGTGCTCATGCAGATACTGGCAAGGTACAATCATGCCCTCTCACCCATGCTCCCTCTCTGATTGTCTGTTTTGTGTATGTTGTACTCATCTCCATGAGAGGTGTCACACTTTCTCTTTTGGGCATTGCTACTCCTCACTGCTTGGGTATGGCAGCTCCTTCCCTTTTAAATACACTCTTGCAACAGGGCGTTCATATACACAATTAGGGTATTATTTAGTTAGGACAGAGTGCCCCTGTAGAGTTGCTCTGGCGGCGCTGCATTTAGACATACGAATGAAGGTGTGCATTTTCTGGAAAGAGGCGGAAAAATTTAGTTCCTTTTTAGTCCAACTTTTCTCCAGCTTGAGAGTGGTTTCTGGATGGCTTCAACGCTTGCAACATCTAAACACCTTGCCTGGAAGCTGGCCAGAAACCTGCTTATTTTGACTGTCTGTTTCGTCCCTCAGTCTTCCACACTTCTGTCCTGGTTTTGTGGAAGAGAATTATGGCAACCCTGTATTTCTTAGGAAGTATACTATGATGTTGGATTCAAATACAGTCATCAAACATGTCTTAAAGTAAAAGTAAATAATTTTCCTTAAAAAACTGTTCTTTGTTACTGTACATCTGACATCCCAAAGGACATGTCCCTTATTTCAGAATTTAGATTCTTATCAGGAGGCTTTGATATATCAAGATTTCAAGTTCACAGGCTTACAAGGATGCTAGCATATTTATTAAATATGATATGTACTATCTGTATATAAAGTTAGTAATAAGAAAATTCAGAGGTTAGTAAAAATCATTAAACTGTTCTATGTAAAGGTACACTTCTTAATATTGTCACATTTGAGCAAAAGTAATCTAAATAAAGTATTTCTGTGGAAAGAGACATTATTATATTACAAATGTAACAGAACAACAAAGCAAGCTCCACTGAGAAGGACCTAAATAAGAATACTGGAGAAAATTAAATGGTCACTACTATTTCTCAAAGGAAAGAAAATATGAGAAAAGAAAGGTATGCTAACAATCCCACTTCTTCCCTATGTTTTTAGTTTTAAAATGTAGCCTCAAGGCTTTTTCGAGTAAGGAAGATAACGTGTCCTCTTGATCTCTGTCCTTCTTGCTGGTCATCCAGCAAGGAGATGCAGTTAGATTTCAGCTACAATGGATTATTAATGCATCTCTCAGGGGGAGAAATTTTCCATCTTGTTCAAAAGAAGCAGTGGTACAATAGTTTCTTATAAAGAAGATCATGGAGTTGAGGTTGATGGACTGGAAAAGGGTTTAAAATCTGTCCAGTATAAAATCTCCCTTTTCTGGACAATCGACAGGGCAGTGACATCTGACCTTCATTCAGACAGTCTTGAATGATATAAATTATCTAGAGCCATTTCAAACTGGCTTCAAAATAGGAGAGTTGAGACTGCTATGGTTACCTTATTGGACAAATTTTGCTGAGTTTTGGCAGGGTGAGTCTGTCCCTGCTGGTACTTTTGGACCCCTCAGCAGCATTTGATACCATCAACCATGCATCCTTCTGGAACAGCTGAGAGGTCTAGGAATTGTCCTGATTCAACAAACACATACACAGGCTGGCTTGGAGGAAACAATTAACTGATAGTGCTGGCAAGGGCAGTAAATCACCACCACTCAGAAACATCCTTATCTGTGGGAATTGGTCCAGAGAAACACATTTGTCAAAAGCTCCAATTCAGGGAAACCAACAAGTAACAAGGTCAACACAGTCCAAGGGTCAAAGAAATCAAGAAGTCAAAAGGTCTGAACTGTAGGAATCTGGAGACAGGCATGCCAGTCAGGAGGCAGAAAGACTGCTTCAAGCATTACCCCTAGGCAGATTCTGCTCTTAAATGGGCTGACACCAGCTGATTCTAATCAAAGCCTCTCTGTTGCCTCTTGGCAAGTAGCCTGATTGAGCATCATCAATCTGTTTGTCTTTCCCTATGCCTTGTTCTCATGTTGGAGGCTGTGCCATCTCCCCAGCTATGATCTCTGCTCCATCAGCTGTACGTGAGTCCTGCCTTTGGCCTTTTACAGACTGAGGTTTCTCTTCAGCTTCAGGGTGCTCTTTACCTGGGGGACTTGCCTCAATTCCATCTTCGGCCTCCTCTTTGGACTTTTCTAGATTCACATCCTGGTCCATGACAGGAATTGGAGGTACAATGCTTCAGTGGTCCTGATCTTATCTCTCAAATAGATTCCAGATGCTGGTGTTTGTGGAAAGCTGCTCCTCAAAAAAAAGGAGTTGTTATATGGCACAGCACAATGTGCCACTCTATCCCCAATGCTGTTCATCATCCACATGAAACTGCTTGGAGAGATCATCTGGAGGCATGGGTTGGGTGCTATTAATATGCTGATGACACCCAAATATATTTCTCCATGCATTCAAAAACATCCTCAGCTAAGGACAGTGTGTCCTCTCTGAATTACCTTGAAGAGGTAATGGGTTGGATGACGAAAAACAAACTGAACCTGAATCCTGAGAAGGCATGAGCGTTTACTGTCAAGGGTCTTAACCTAGGTTTGGAGATGTGTCAAGTAGTCTTGAATGGGGTTGCGCTCCCCTGACTGTGTTTGCGATCTAGGAGTACTTCTGGATCTGTCCAAACAAAAGCTCAGACAGATGTGACAACCAAGAGAGCCTATTATCAGCTTCAGCTGTTACACAACCTGCATTCCTTCCTAGAGCTGAAGTATCTTAAAATGGAAGTGCTGGTAACCTCAAGGTTGGATTACTGCAATGCGCTGTATATTGGGCTACCTCTGTACCAAATTCAGAAACTTCAATTAGTTCAGAACATGGCAGCCTGACTGGTTACTGGTACATCCAGGAGTGATCATAAAGGGAAAGGTATTCCCTTTTGACTAGGTTGTCATATCCGACTGTAGGGGGCAGTGATAATTTCCAATGCTAAGCCAAAGAGCCAGCATTGTTAAAAACAACTCTGTCATCATGTGGCCAGCATGACTGCACAGAACAATTCCCACTGAAGTGGTACCCATTTATCTACTTGCACTTTTACATGCTTTCAAGCTGCTAGGTTGGCAGAAGCTGGGACTAGTGACAGGAGCTCACTTAGTCCCATGGTGCTCGAGCCTCGAACTGCCAACCTTGAAGTTGTCAGAGTCAGCATCTTAATCACTGAGCCACTGTGTTCCCCTTAGGAGTGACCATATTAAACTAATATTAAAATCACTTCACTAGCTGCCAACTAGTTTCCATGTAAGGTAGAAAGAGCTAGCTGTTACCCTTAAAAACAATAAATTATGGAAATGATGCAGAAGCTTGTAACTGACTTAACACTATACCTAGTAACACAACCAAAATAAATGTTGATTTTTAGCTCAGTCTTAATCAAGTTTTTATTAAGCATTTTATACTAATTGGCTTAAAAGTCATAAAAAAGAATGGTTGTGATATAATGACAGTATTTCATAATACAGTCAGAGATAGCTATAATATATACTTAATTTTCACAAGTTAGCCATTTAAACAAAACAAATTACATGACTTAATGGACAATAAAACAGCTGACCCAAGAGATGGAACAGAAATTAACATTTTTTTTTATTTTAACTACACATGCAATGTTTCAAAGTAGTAACTTCTGCATTTAGCGTTGAGCCTGGAAACCTAGGTATCAGCGGTAACCAGGAGTGCTTTTGCACAGCTAAAACTGCGCCCGTTCCTGGAGATGTCAGATCTGGCCACTGTGGTACATGCCTTGGTTATATCCTGTCTGGATTACTGTAATGCGCTCTACATGGGGCTGCCTTTGAAAAGTGCTCAGAATTCAGCTGGTCCAAAGAGCTGAAGACAGGTTGTTAACTGAAGCCATCTACAGGGAGCATACAATTCCTTTGTTGCAACTGCTCCATTGGCTGCCAGTCCATTTCCGGGTACAATTCAATGTGCTAGTTTTGACCTATAAAGACCTATGCAGCTTAAGTCCAGGATATTTGAAGGACCCTATCTCCCTGTACGAGCTCACTAGAACAGGGGTCGGCAACCTACGGCCCGCGGGCCGGATTCGGCCCAGAGAGG
>JAIPUX010001232.1:129598690-129617587 GCA_020142125.1 Phrynosoma platyrhinos
CTTATACGCCCAGTCATCTTATGCGCCGGAAAATGCGGTATTTCTAGCACTCTGCAAAGGCCCTAACTTTTTCCTGATCTTGCACTGCCCCTTCAAACTCAATACAAGATTAGACAAACATGGAGGTGGATGGGGGAATGTTCCTACAACCACAACTTATTTAAAAAAAACAAACCCTTCAGGTGCCTTGAAAGTTTAGCACAAAGACAATATTGGACCCTTCTCTCCAGTTAAGATAATTGTGCCTTGAGTTACACCACACATGTTCAATGGGCTCCTCTAATGTTCAGCACACCTGCATAACAATTTCCTCTAAAATTTCAGGGCAATAGTTAAGACTGAGGAGTTCAAATTCTGGAGGCTGGCTCCTAGGATTTACTGGTTTGGAAATCAGCTTTAAGGCAAAGTGGCTAATATATTAGCAAACTACACCCCCCCCCCCATTGTTATCTGCCATTGTCCTTCAATTCTACACATAAATCATGTTTAGATGTCTGAAACATACTGTAATTTCCTGCTCCCTTCAGTACTGTTCCACCCCAAAATACTTCTTACGAGTAAGTAAGGCTCCCTGACACTACTATCCCCACTCAGAATCATCTATTATTATTATTATTATTATTATTATTATTATTATTATTATTATTATTATGCTTAATTTATATAGCTCCCTGCTTCCCAAAATATCTTCTTATATGAGTGGGTAAGAATGGGTCTCTCCACTACTCAATGGTTTGCCCCTTATACCCAAATGCTGATGGCTCAGTTAACTCACATTAGCTCATTCTGTAAGTACACTGATCTGAGGGAAAGACTGTCTAAAAATATTTCTTGGATCCACTGAAACAGCTACAGTAATGGCAGTCATTCTTATTAACTTCAAGATTTACTGCTTAGAAGATGGGAACTACAGCTGGCACTGGGATAAATACGTCTTAATAAATTTATTAAAAGCATTCCACTGAGGAGTAGAAAATCCTTCCACCTTTCTGTCACTATTTGACTACCAAAACAAGCCTGATCCATCTTGGGAAAGTATACTTTCAACAGGGAGACATATGATTCTATTAGTCTTTTTAAACATTCAGTGGTTTAATGTACAATCACCCAATATATCCTTCTATCTCACCTACCAAGGTGAGAATGGGAGGCACTGGTTTATTGCTGGAGTTCTAATCCTTCATGGAGGACGGATATTAGAACATGGCATTAAGGGACACTATTCCATTCTTAAGCTTCCATGTTATTTAGTCCTGTGAGTTTCATTGCCCACCTTGCCTTTCAAATTAACACAAGAAGCACTGTGAAAGATTATATGGATGTTTGCTCTGAAGTGTCGTCACTGTGATAGCTATCACTGTATTTTTCTTTTCTCCTTTCATATTCTAAGGAGGCAGCAGAAAATCTGAATGCAACTGAAGGCATTCCGAAAGCAACTGTGAAATTATCATTTAACTACTCTGAAGTATACATCCAAACCCCTTAATTATTAGAAATAGGCTGCAGTGTCTTCAAGTTTCTCAGTTCCAAGGACACAGGGACGTTAGCTGTTTCTTGGTTTTCTTCCACTTTTTTGTATTTAACAATTTGATTCCCAGTGTCCTTACCCATATTTCCTACACTGGAATGCCCTCTTGTGGTCACAAGTGTTTCATATCATCAACTAAAGCACTCCATTCCTTACCTAAGGGCAGAAGAACATGAAGGAAAATTTCCCACATGAGCCCATGTACACCACTGTGATGGTTTACACAACACTGGAAGCTGAGTGGCAACATCAACAGGATGGCTGCAAATGCAACTGATAATTCCTAGCTCTGCTATGTTCATGTCCTGACAAATGCAAAACAATTAGCATCCCTTGTCCAGCCTGACTGCCTAACACTGAGAAAACTGAAATTTTATCCAAACAATGCCAGGAGTCAAGCTGTCTGGGAGTTCTGCTTGGTTAGAAGTGCACAAACTGTCCTAATCGAGGTTGG
Source organism: Phrynosoma platyrhinos (assembly GCA_020142125.1). Lineage (NCBI taxonomy): Eukaryota > Metazoa > Chordata > Lepidosauria > Squamata > Phrynosomatidae > Phrynosoma > Phrynosoma platyrhinos. Next base: position 129,600,673 of record JAIPUX010001232.1, read on the forward strand.
AATTACCCTACAGAGTCAAATATGAAATCTGTTGTACCTCAAAACACCTCCCATTATCCTTAGATGAACAGACAACATAGATAACACAGCTAACATGGACAAGACCCTCCCTTTATATATCAAATCATTATCTCTCAATATTTATTAACTGTAGTCCTACCTAGTTTAGGTAGCATTGGTCTCAGTTACCCGTCACTGTTTAAATAGAGATATGAATAGTATGATTGTTCCTATATGAGACTGCCTTTTATTCAGAAAAAGCAAGTGGTACAAAACATGGCCAACAGAAATTACCTGTATATGAAAGTAGCCAGAACATATCATACCAATTCAACCATTACATTAGAAACAGATGGATAATCAGGCTCTACTTCAAGCCTTAATTTCTAGTATCAACCTTTAAAGTATGAGTGGAAATCATGTAGCCTCCTCAAGGAAATCACAGCAGCCCTAACTAGCATAACTAACTGTGAAGAATGTTAAATGGTTCCAGCTAGAGATATAAAATTTTTGAAAATTTCCCAATAGGGGGGAAATTTGAAATTTTGGGGGGAAAATGAAAAACATAATATTAGCATCCTTTCCAGTCCAGAAGTCAATTTAGGACCTTTACAGACTGCCAGAAATAATGCAGACTGAGGTCACTTTAACTGCCCTGGCTCAGTGCTAGGGAATCATGGGAATTGTATTTTTTCTGTAACATTGAGCTTTCTCCGTCAGAGAGCTCTGGTGCCACAATAAACTACAGTTCCCATGATTCCTTCACCCTCAGCCAAGACAGTTAAAGTGGCCTCAATCTGCATTATTTCTGGCAGTCTATAAAGGCCCTTTAGTAGCATTAGGAGCCTAAAATGCATTATATATAACTTTGTTCGATTATTGTGTCCAATATATTAGAAATACAGCTTATTAGAAATTGAATTTACTTTTTAAAATTTTGTCTTTTGCCAAGATATGTCCTGAACTGTAAGGAACACCTGAACTATAAGAAAACCCCTTGGGTTTTGCCAGTTAATGAGGAGCAAACAAAATATCCAACAAAAAAATCAATACAGACAGAAAAAACCAACAACATAAGTAAAACAAAGAAAATTATTTTGTCTCCACTAGTTCTCCATAGTGTCAAGCAGACATAACACAAGCATTAAAAACCTGAGATAATGAAGGCAAGACTAGGAATTACAATGATTAAATATGACCAGCCTCTAAAATGTGGCATGTTCCAACAACTTAATTTTAGACACACATTGAAAGTTTATGTTTTGTAAGCCTTCCCTGTGTAGTCCAAGCCACTTATCCCACTGACAACAAAGATATCATATTTAATTTAACTGTATTGCATTTACTGTACTTTTTATTATTGTTGTTGTATGCCACTTTGAACTCTTCATATTTACACAGTTTATCAATATTTGTACCTAATTAAAACACAACATCATTACAGTTTTCTGAAAGAGCTGCTCTCTAGAGCACAGGTGGGAACCATGTGTGCCACAGGCTGCTTTTGTGGCCCAAAACAACTCCCAGACACTCCTATTGTCAAGAGCAAGGGGCAGAAATGTGCTTTCATGTGGACTGTTTGTTTCTGCCATGTTTTCAAAAGCAGAAGCCAACTTACAGGTGCTAGTGGGAAACCCCACCAATGTGTTTTAAGAGAATGCAGCTTATGGAGGGTCCCTTACCTAAGAAAGAACTAAGACAAAAACTAACAGGTAAAGCAATATCCTATGAGCTTCACCTTCTGGGCTCATCAATCCAGGAAGAAGCAGAACAATCCTTTAAGAGTATCCCCTCTATCCATCCTATGAGGCAGCCCAGAAATATACTAGGGTCAATGGTATCAAAGGCTGTTAAGAGGCCCAGGAAAATCCAAAAAGGCCACACTCCTCCATTTCACTATGCAAACAAGGCAGTGTCAATATCAAAACTGGGTCACAAACATGACTTTAAGTGATCTAGACAAGTTATTGCCTAATAAAATATAGACTAAAAATGCTATTTAATAGCTGAGAGTGCTGAGAAACTTATGAATGACAACACTTGTTTCTTGATCTTGCAGAAATGGAACTAACTCTATGCTCACTCATATCATTTACAGATTCTTGCTTTGGAAAGATTTGACATGAAGGAAAAAGACATTTACTGTTTGTGTTTTATTACCATCACTTGACGTTCTGCTCAGAAATCCTGCCATTAAGAGAAATCAACAAAATATTTTCTCTGCAGGAGTTCAGTTCCAAATTCTTACAAATCAAACCAAAGGTAGAGTGTGTACGTGAATGGAGGTGTGCTAATGCTTTAATAAGATGACTATCAAGGGAAGTGCTCTCTTGTCTGTCCCAAAGAGGCATTAAAGGACACATCTTTGGCTTCATAACAACTCACTAATCATATCAAACTAGCACTCCAACCTCTCCTTTAATTAATATTAACACACACACACACATGCACACACACTTCAATCATTAGTGCTGCTCCAAAAAAGCTAATAGTTTTGTGTTTTTTTAAAAAAAAACTTATGGGGTTTTACTTAGCTGAAGAACTAATTACTCTTCTTAAATTCAATATATTTAGGTTTCTATCTTGTATTTTCTTAGCATTCAGTATGCTGAAGCTGATACTGATAGTTACTAGGAAAAGCCCTCCTCCAACATTCATGAATAATCACCTGTAAATACTTGCAGACAGCTGCCCAAATGGCAGTATCAACAACAGGTACATAAGCTGAAGAGGAGGAAATGCAGTGCTGTTTTTTTAAATAATAATAACAACAACAACAACAACAACAACAACAACAACAACAACAACAACAACAACTATTGATGACAGTTATCAATGTTCATTTACATTCATTTACACTGACGGAAGTGGGGAGCACAGAGTTCAATTATTTACTATCTCAGCAGATTAATTAAAATGTACTTGGTGATCATAACATACTGCCTACAGGTTTAATGCCTTAAAGTTACAGGAATGTACACCATCTTCACTGTTGTGTGTCACATTTCAGGAGGTCTCTTATCAGGAAAAAGGCAAGATATTAAGCAAATATGCTAACAGAACTTCAAAAAACGTCCTGTAAGATAGGCAACCCAAATAAGTGAAAACAGTTTCTCTGTAAAAGGCTAACCCTTAATGGGAATTCTCACATAAAGCTACTACCCATAAGCATATAAAACAAATGATGAGCCAGCTGCTATCCCGAAATGTTGCTGCAATGTTCCCATCAAAAGGACCTGTTGTCCCTGAACAGTTTCTGAACTTAAGAAGTGATCACATTTTGGATACAGGCAAGTGATGCTTTCTATCTGGGGTGGGAAGCAGATGGTCTTTCAGATGCCCTTGGATCGCAGCTACACATGACTAGAAGGCTGTAGCTGCTGAGACATGAGTCCAACAACAGCAGAACACTCGTGTAGTTCCCATCCCGCTCTCTATATACTCAGCATCATTTTTGACAGGAAAATGTCTATTTGACATCCAAACATCTATTTTCAATTTTTAATTCACATATACTGTAGAATGAAGTACCAATTACTGAAATAGACAACATCTTTTGACTTCTGTTTAAGCCTGTAATGTTATTGTGCTTTGTAAGCATTTTATATATATTTACACAACTTAATTTCAAATGCCTTGCTACTCCAATTCTCCTTTTGTAGTATGGTATTTGATATACTACAGACAAACAAGAGCTAGAAATGTACATGAATTATGATCCTTTGTTTTCAGTCTTTTGACTACTATCTTTGTAAGCATACTTTATTGGTCTGTGCAGGCGGTAAGGGCAAGAGACTCATGATAGCTAGGAACGAAAGGATACTGACTGTGATGTGTAAGCTACTCCTATATTTACAGGTTTTTGATAGTGGTGTTCTGTCCAGAATAAGATTAATAAGACTGTGTTAGCAATGGGAAGTTGTCAGGAGCATGAATGCACATGTAAACAAGGCACACAGAGAGTGCATGTTTTGTTTTAAATTCAGGAAAAAATTTTTTTTAAAGATGATAAGACTGTGTGTGTGTGTGTCACTGAATTTCAACAACAAATTTGGCAGAGGGTGTTACAAAATGAATGGAGTATGTGGGAACTCTGCATTGCATCTATTCCAGTTTCATACTAAGGTGATTGTTCCCACTAGGAACCTGGGGGATGTGTGCTGTTTATGAATTTCCAAATGACTGAACAGCCAGGAAGTAAAGCCCCCTCTTTTTTGATTCCTTGAAACAGAAAACATACCTGCTCCAACATTTCTCCTACATTCCTCCCATTGTTCAAAATGTGTGTCTTCTATCTTTCACAAGGCCAATCCTTGCCCCTGAAATTCATATTTTCCTTGCAATGTTTCAGATTCCAAACAGCACCTGCCTACTTGCCTAGTGTCTTTATCACTATGGTCCTGTATTTTGGAGAGTGTTCACAACTCCAGTGAATTCTTTTGAAGGCCCGTGAGGAAGGCCTAGTGTGGCCGAAACATGCTGGATTTTTTAAACACCAATGAGCGTCATTTAGCACGTGGACTTTGTCTCCTTTTCATTCTCCTCCTTAGCCACACTAGTTCACGTCACAGGTTCTGCAATTCAATATACTGAAAACTCTTTTCACTTTTACTTTGTGCAGTCTTCTATAACTATACATATATAACGAAAAACACCATAAGCATGGTATTTCTGGAAAGCTGCACACATTCCTCTTCACATTGTCTAATTCCTATGCAGTTCAAAAGCCTCACCCTACTTGGGAGCCAGCATTAGGCTGGCTGATGAAGAGGACATCACAACTGCAAGTGGCAGACAGGTAATATGTTTTTGTGCCTGAGGGCAGGTTCTGTACCTTGTACAAAACAGGGGACAGGGTTGAACATGTCTTCCAACTTTTTAACTCCCCTGCCATGAAACTCTTCCTTCTTATTCTAGGAGTCTCACAGAATCTTAAGTGTTGGAAGGGACCACAAGAGCAATCCAGTCCAACCCCCTGCCATGCAGGAATAGACAACTAAAACACTGCTGAAAGATGCACATCCAACTTCTGTTTAAAGAGCTCCAAAGATAGAGAGTCCACCACCGTCCAAAGCAATCTATTCCACTGTTGAAGAGCTCTAACAAGTGCTACCTAATGTTTCAGTAGAATCTCTTCAGTTGTAATTTTTTCCCTGCTGGTTTGTGTCCTAATCTCTGGATCAAAAGAAGACAAGCTTGCTGCATCACTTATTACCAATGAAGCTTATCTTATAACACTAACACAACAGTTCCAGAACAGAACAATGTTTCACCCCATGGATTGAAAATCAATCTCTGATTCTATAGAAAGTACCCAGCATTTTGGCCTTCTCTGCCTCCATATCATAGCATGGAGGCAAACCAGGGCTCTCAAAGGTTATACCAGAGATCTCCAAACTCTGGCAGGTTCTTCCAAGCTGGAAAGGCATTGAATAGAGGCCTGTATGTCTGCTGTCTGAGGACCAATCTAGCTAAGTACAGTGAAGTTTGTCACCAGAAGATTGCCCAACAGATGATGAATTAAACACAAATCCAGTGTGGAACTGTAATCTATATTTGTAATAGGGTTGCCTGTTCAGGATCCTCCCAGACCCTGAGGTTTCTCAGCCAAAACATGAGACCTAGTGATACTCCCTGGTGTTATCATCAAGCATTATACATTAAGCTCACAGCTTGGTACTCAAAAACCCACACATTTGTTTAGAAATTGAGAAAAGGAGCTTGGAATTAAAGTACAATGCTATCTCCTGTTGACTTTCTATCTTTTTTAATCAGACTCTAGCATGTCTCAAGGGCCCAATACCCTAAAGACACCAGATCCTGCAAGCTAAACAGAGTCAGACCTCGTCAGCTCTTAGATGGGAAACTACCAAGGAATACCAGGGACTGTAGGCCATATTTTAGAGAAGGAATTGGCAAAATCGCCTGAGTATTCCTTGCCTCAGAAACCCTATGAAATGATTACCACACATCCACAGGCAACTTGAAGGCAAATAATAATAATAATAATAATAATAAATATACATGTGCCTTAAAAGGACCTAATCCAACATATGTAGAAAACTGTTCTTTGCTCTGCCATGTTAATTCTCTTTTACTCCTCTTCATAGCTTTTGGAATGGAGTCTCTGTGCAGGCGCAAAACCCTATTGTGTGAGGCAGAGAGACCACAAAAAAGAACAAGAGGTTTCACAGCTAATCTCTTCTTTCACTGATAACTCACAAGGCTTGGGCTATTCTAAACAAAAGGAGAGCAGCCCATCAACAGACAGACATGGCACCAATGGAGTCTCTCTTCTCTAGCAGCCCACAAAAAAAAAAAAAGAAAGAAAAAGAAAAAGAAAAAAGAAAGAAAAGAAAAGCAGTCTCAGAGCAGAGTAACCTAAACCATTTCCAGACACCAGTTAAAAGTTGTGAATAATTCTTTTTGTCTACACCAGAGGTTCTCAAAATTGCTTAGTTCACAACCCCTCTAAGTGTTTCAGTAACTTTTTTCACCTTTTCCCTATGTCAGGGGGTAGGCAACCTTTGCCCTTTAAGGGCCAAGGGACTTCAGCTCCCAGAAGCCTCAGCCATGTTGGCCAATAATCCTATGTTGGCCAATAGCTCCTGGGAGCTGAAGTCCCTCGGCCCTTAAAGGGGAAAGGTTGCCTACTCCTGCCCTATGTCAAAAGAAATCTCTAACCCAGGGGTAGGCAACCTTTCCCCTTTAAGGGCCGAGGGACTTCAGCTCCCAGAAGCTATTGGCCAACATGGGACTATTGGCCAACATGGCTGAGGCTTCTGGGAGCTGAAATCCCTCGGCCCTTAAAGGGGAAAGGTTGCCTACCCCTGGCCTAACCATTCCATTAACTAAATAGTTAGGTCCAAACAAATTATTAAATACTTAGGAATTGATTTTGAGTGTTGCAGTTGAAAAAACTTAAGTATCTATCCCAACTTTTCAAAACTGTAGGTTAGTTGCTGTGTATGTCCAGTTGGCTTCAACTTGTAGTGACACTATGAATGAGAAGCCTTCAAAAGATCCTGTTGTCTTGCAAACTCAGGGCTATATTGTGTAAATCCATCTGTAATAGTCTCCCTCTTTTTCTATTGCATACTGATGGTAGCTGTTAAACACACACTAACCTATCCTAGCAGGGGCAAGGGATGAGTTGGGTCTAACTTCTATTTTAAGGTTTTGTATCCAGAATATATTCTGTGTGTTTGTTATTTATTTCCAACATCATTCATTCCCTGAGTGTGTGGGTGGGTGAGAAATGAAGTCTTCCAAAATTCTTGCACCACTCCTTTTTCAAGCTAAAAATAGTGACAAGATGGGGGAATGCAATGAAATCATAGATGGAAATTTTCACTTGCTTTCAGATAAGATTTAATGCAGTAATGCAATGTAAAGAGAGCCAGCCTAGTATAATGATTTGAGCATTGGACTACAACTCTGGAGACCAGAGTTCGAATCCATGCATGGCCATGGAAATCCGTTGGGTGAGCTTGGGTAATTCACTCTCGCCCTCTGAGAAAGGCCCCTCTGAACAAATATTGCCAGAAAAACACTGTGTTAAGCTTGCCTTAGGATCGCCATATGTTGGGATTGACTTGAAAGCATATAACAACAAGTTAATGGTAGATGTCCCCTTTATTTTTTACTGACCAACTGATGTTTTTTTGGTCATCCTGTTAGCTATGTTACCTCCCACCAGCACCACATTTGGCACCACCCTTATTCTCAACAGAAGCTAAGTCCATCATATCTTACCAATGAGCATGCCTGTAGCTGTCTCAATTACATGGTCTAATTTTGAATGCCATCTTTAAAAAAACTCTTAGCTTTACATATGCAAAAATCCTTTGATACTCCACTATAATTTGAGTGAGAGTGCCAAAAACTGATGGAAAGCTAGCCCAGGGCCTCTACAGACCGGCCCAAAGGGCCGGCCTGGAGGCAGGAATGGGGAGGGGCAGCCACACACTGGGCATCCCAACCCCAGTATTTTCTCCTCACTTCAACTTGATTTGACAACATCCTCTTTACAAATGGGCAATACATATTTGGGGGGCAGGTTTGATGTTCCTTGGGTGAAACTGCCATTTTAGAGATTTGCTTTATTTAAGTCTCTTTCTTGCAGTGACAGGATCAGCAATGTGCATCCCCATATGACACTAAAGAAGCTGCATTTATATTTTCTTATGGCTGGTATATCAAAGCCTGAGCAAAAGTAGTCAGAGCTCTGTAAAATCATGTATTGGCCCAGGGTAACTCGAAAGAATGTCTTCAGGATTTAATAATTAAGTACCAAAGTCTGCCACTTATTCGACAGGTTAGGGACCAGAGCATTGTCAAAAAATGAAAATCGTTGAAATGTGTAATCTGCATTACTTTATATTATACATTTAACAATGCCTACTTCAGTCAAGACAGGGGGCAGTGGGGGACCTGTGTTTCAGTTCTTCATTGGAGAAAAATTTCACTGGATTGAATCTAGCAGCTTCAGTTCATTCATGCGGAAAAACCAACTGATTTATGCTTTTCTGGGGTAGACAGTGCTTCCGACTGCTGGTAGAAACTGGCACATTTTATTTCTTCTCCACACAGACACACACATAGAGCAATCCCTCACTACAATAGTCTAGCAGGACAGAGAGCACTTCAGTATTGCATTTGATCAGTGTTTTCTCAACAGAATAAAACCATCAGTCAATCCAATTGCCAGTCCTATTTAGAGTAAACCTACAGAATCAATGGGACGTACATTACTCTTCAATTCAATTTTATGAGCCTGTTATAGTTGGGACTAGTCATTGGATTTAGCCTTTATTCATTATTAACCTTCTCTAATCTAACACCCTCCATAATGTTTGTAGATAAACATCAGAGCACATACTGCAAGGAGTGGTGGATGGCAGTATATAGAAAAAAGATGCAAATCAGTAATAATTGGTAAGGTATGATGCTTTAGAATAGCCTTTACCAAACTGGCAGTTTCCGAGTGTGTTGGACGATAAATTCAACTATTTGCAAACAACAGAACTATGAAGTTTGTAGCCAGGGCATCTAATAATAATAATAATAATAATTTTTATTTATATCCCGCCCCTCTGCCAAGCAATCGGGGCAGCGTACAACATATCAAAACATCAAAAACAAATAAGTCAGTTTAAGTCCCATCCCTCCTTCCCCCACCCCCCATCCCCCCAAAACAGATCAAACTGAACAATAATTAATAATCTAGAAACTGCTGGGTTTGGTAAGGCAACTTAAAGGACAAAAACAACCCATTTAAAGCAGCAAACACCACACTGAGCAACTGGGGCAATGATGTTTTGTGTGTGTGTGTGTGTGTGTGTGTGTGTGTGTGTGTGTGTGTGTGCATGATTCCATGCACCCTCAAGTTGCCTGTCGACTTATGGCCATCCTATTAATAGGGTTTTCTTCAGTAACATATGCTGTTTTCTCAGGACTTCTTGTAAGGATTTTTCTACTAATAGCAAAATGTTTAGAATAAATAAATTTATAATAAAATTTATTTTTACCCCGCCCCTCTGTTAGAAACAATCGAGGTGGCTTACAGCAGTTAAAAATTACATCAATACAATCTAAAAGCCCCAACCCCCCACCCTCCCCCATAAAAACATATTAAACTAACTTCCATTAAAATCCAACTAAATCTTAAAATAACAAAATAGACAAATAAAAGAAATAAATCAACAGCAGCCAAATCATGGACACAAAAGGCCAAGGGCGCAGCTCCTGAGGCCAGGATCTATTCAGGAAAGGCCTGCCAAAACAGATCTGTCTTTAGCGCCTTTTTGAAGCTGCTCAAGCTCGTCATCTGACGGATCTCGTCCGGCAGGCCATTCCATAATCTGGGGGTGATTACCAAAAAGGCCCACTGGGAGGTTGCAGACAGCCTAGATTTTTGTGGCTGAAGCAAATTCCTCCCAGAGGACCGGAGCGCACGGGGAGGATTACATGGGAGGAGGTGATTCCGAAGATAAGTTGGACCCAAGCCATTTAGGGCTTTAAAGGTAATAACCAATACCTTATACTGGGCCCGGAAACTGATAGGCAGCCAGTTTAACTTAACACATTAACATATTCCTAGCTAATAAACTGAATTAGGCTTCAGGACTCTCTAACATAGGGCCTCGGCAGACGGCTTAATTGAGCCGTCTCCGAGGCCAGGAAGAGGAGGGGCCACCGCACGCGCGGCGGCCCTTCCTCTTCCTGAGGTCGCCCTGAACGCTTCCGGGCCACCGGACGTCCGGCACGTTCAGGGCGACCTCCTCCCGCAGTGTCCAGACGCGCTGCGGGGGATAAGTCAGAGAAAGGGCGCCCGCCGCTTTTAGGGCGCCCTTTCTCTGACTTATGAAAGGAGTGCCTTTTTGGCGCTCCTTTCAGGGTCGCTCTAGGAGCGCCGCGGTGGGGCTGCCATAGCCCCGCGGCGCTCCGGACCAGGGCGTCCCAAACGCCCTGGTCTGCAGAGGGGGTAAATCTTAATTAACTAAGGGTTATGTACTAACAATTTATGCTCTTGTTGAGAATAAATATGTAGATATATTTATTGTTGTTAACTGCCCTTGAGTAGATCTCGCCTCATGGAGACCCTATGAAGAAGACATCTCCAAGACCCTCTGTCCTCCACTGCTCTGCTTAATTCCTGCAACCCCTTAATACCCGTGACCTCCTTTACAGAGTTGATTCATCTAGCATGTGGCCTTCCTCTCTTCCTACTTCCCTCCACCTTCCTCAGCATTATTGCTTTTTCCAAAGAGTCCTCTCTTCTCATGATGTGTCCAAAGTACGATAGTCTCAGCTTGGTCATCTTGACTTCCACTGAGGTTTCCAGTTTGATCTGCTCTAGGACCCATTTGTTTTTGGCTGTCCATGGGATCCTCAGCACTCTTCTCCAGAACCACACCTCAATAGCATTGATTTTCTTCCTATCATCTTTCTTCCATACATGATAATAGAGAATACAATGGCTTGTATGAGTCTAACTTTTATGCTGAGTTGTATATCTTTGCTTTTTAGAATCTTTTCTAGTTCTTTTCATAGCCACCCTCCCCATTCTTAGTCTTCTGATTTCCTGACTGCAGTCCCCATTTCTATCAATGTTTGATCCAAGGTATGGGAATTCTTTTACTCTTTCTCTTTCTTTATTGTCTAGGTTGAACTTGTGAAGGTCCTCGGTGATCATTATTTTTGTTTTCTTTATGTTTGGTATTAAGCCTGCCTTTTCACTTTCTTCTTTTATCTTCCTTAGTAGGTGTTCCAGGTCAGTGAGGTTTTCTGCTACTGCAGTAAATCTACCCAAACCTGGTATGTCATGCTTACCAGCTAGGGTTGCAAAATGAAATAAAAGACAGGGTTCCTATACCTTTAGTGGCTGTGTGGAAGAATAATGTCAGCAAGTGCTGCTCGCATTGCACATAACACGTGCTGAAATTTCTTTTTCTACACAACTATTCAGGTACAGGCGCTTTGCCCTTATATCAGCAGAAGTCTTCAAGTGCATCGGAGACTGGAATAAACACATACAGCTGTGGCTGCACAATTAATAATGTGAGTCTTCCTTGACATTACAAGCCCACTGAGTTGTCCATGGAGCTAGAGAAGCAAGAAACAGTATGGCATCTACTGCCTATATTTGTCCTGAATGAAGGATCCAAATGATACTTGTTAGTATTTGGGACATGACATACCATGTAAAATATGAATCATTGTTTTCCAAATTTCTATCAAGCCCTACCCCTCTCAAATAATTCCAAACAGGCAGCAGGAAGGGCCAACTCTTTTTTTATCTAGCCCAGATGACATTTGCAGAAGAGAGACTAATGGGCCTTTACAGACTGCCAGAAATAATGCAGCTTGAGTCCACTTTAACTGCCCTGGCTCAGTGCTAAGGAATCATGGGAACTGTAGCTTATTGTGGCACCAGAGCTCCCTGACAGAGAATGCTCAATGTCTCAGAAAAAACTAGTTTCCATGATTCTCTAGCACTGAGCCAGGACAGTTAAAATGGTCTCAAACTGCATTATTTTTGGCAGTGTAAATATTACACCGAAGGAATCAGGCTTGGACAAACCTAGTATTACTCCTGATAGTATCTGCTCCACCTTTTGGGGGCAAGTGAGCACTTCTGGAGTCTTCTCAAGATATTATGGGCACAACCAGAAAATGGCTGCTACAGGGGTGACCATTCACAAATTATCTCTTGTGGTGGGCTCTACTAGTCACACTGTACCCATTTTACGGGGGGGGGGGGGGGGGGGGCAGGAAATGCCCTATTCCTTTTAATGAAGGCCCAGGATTATTCAGGGAAATAAGCATGGCTGGAGGCCAGTATTTCACTCTACAGAAGAGGTAATTCTCAAGATGCACAGAGGATGATCTCTTTTATTAGTTGGAAAGACTAGCATGTTTCAGCCTTTTAATGCTCTTAAGACTTTCTTCAGGGGTGTGTGTGTGTGTTTAGAATCAAAACAAAAATTTCTGAGCTAGAAAATGGTCTCCTAGAAACCATTTACTAGGAGAACAAAAAACATTATTGATATGTCTCTTGTTTCACCGTAGATTTCACTGAATGTGCCCCAGGTTTTCTGTTTATTTGTTTGCTTGGTTTGGGTTTTTTTTGGTGGGAAGTAACTCACTGTGAACCATTCCTAGACATCTATTTTTAAAGAAAAAAATTAAGATAAAAAAATAGGTATCATGGTACTTCACACTTGTAAGGGGAAATATTGGAAGGCAACACACTGGTTACCCCAAACCTATAATGCCAGCTAAATCATTTACTAGCAGAGCCAAAACTTTATATCCAATTCACTTTGAAGGGAATTAGGCTACAATTCTAGTTCCAAACTAATTTAAGTATCCCACTCTGACAGGGTAATGCTGTTAGTGTAAAGAGAGAATGAAATGAGTAACATTATTTGGACTCCAACAAGGTTTTAGATCTGGTTCCATCTGATACCATTTCACAAAAGCTAGAGAAAAAATAGATCTAAGCAGTCTACCATCTGCTTCATGCTTTTTTAAACTTGTCACAAAGAGAAAATGCAGAATATGGATTCACCATCTATACTTATTCTCCAACTGATGACCAGCTTCTCTTATAATACCCACTGCCCAATCTTGTATACAAAGCAGGTGCCAGCTGAGCACTGAAGATGAAGGAATCAACAGCCATCTTGACTAAACAAAAAGACAGACTGTAAATATTCACCCAATTTCCACATACTGTGGGCAAATTGCTGGAGTGTTGAAGCATTCCACTTCTGCACTGAGAAAGATTTGGACAATTGGTGCCACAATGAAAACAAAGTTCAGTAATGGGATGCTTGACATTAAAATTTGTAATGTGAATAAGCGCTAGCCTTTCTTCATAGCCTGAAGAAACCAGAGCTAACTCTTAATACATATACATCTAAATTTGGTTATAATCCCCTCACTTCAACATGTATTGGATGGCCCGTGCGGTCTCTTCCAACTCTATGATTCTATGATTCTATTTATGAAGTATTTCCTTTTGCCCATGATCTCTATTTTTTATTCACAGAATTTTAGAGCTAACAGACATGACATACCACATCTTACATATCAATCAATAAAAAGTTAAATTTTGTAGATACTACCTTTTACTAAAAAGAAATAATTGATGTTTCAAAGAAAACACAATAGATAAGATCTCAATAAAGTAAAAACGGGCTCTGCTAAAATTAGTTATCTTGTTCCTCTGAAGTACGGAGGTAGTTCAGTTGCACCCAAAACCTTTAAGCCACACAACACAATTACACAGCAGGCATCGACCCATGTCTATAGAAAATGACAGCCCGTATAATGGATGAACAACTGTTTTGGCACAATATAAGGAGGTATCTCTTGTCTTGTCCTAGAACACAGCATGATGTACACAAAAGGCTCCTCCTGTCTATCAAAAGAATCAAAACTTCATTCCTGACAGTTCAGGAAAGCGGTCCACACTAGGTCTAGTAAAACCTTAAGACTTATGACTTATGACAAAGCTTTTTAGAAGGTGAACTATAACTTAATCTCCCCTCCCCCCAATCTCAGCTCTTTCTCTCCTACTAGGGTCATGAATTTGTTCATTGATCATTTTAATCAGGGAAAAAAGAACTCTTGGAAGGAAGACTCAAGAACAGCCGCAGATGTGAAAGCTGATCTTCTGATCATGAGCTATTTTTCCATCATGCTGAAGATAGTTTATTAACCCTTCCCTTAGTCTGCTCCTCCAGGTCACAAACCAGTATCATTGCTATTAAGAAAGATCACACACCAATTCTTCTGCCACCCTCTTGAACTAAACTCATACAGCCAACTAACACCCTTCACAAGTAGTTTTCCACATCTTCTAAGGCAGCCTATACTTACCCCACCAGCTCTGCTTATAAACGGGGATGTCTGACTTCCCCCTTCACACCCCAACTTTAGGGCACCAAAACCGGGTAGAGGTGAAGAATGTACCTACATAAGATCCATTATATGGTGTCTGTAAACATATATATATATATATATATATATACACACACACACACACACACGGAAACAGGTGCACTTTCCACTCCACTTCTGAGTGAATCTGTTCAAGAACAGATAGGAGAGTACTGAACTAATATTCAGAAGCGAGAAGTCACCCACCCTCATATTCTACATTTCAAGCATCCACTGTTTACACAAGACTTCCAAAGCGTTCACTTTTGGTTCCTTTCTCAAGTCTTCACTTTTTAATTACAACACTTTGGTTCCTTTCTCAAGTCTTCACTTTTTAAGCTAATGTAACAATAATTCCCTTTCCACGTTTAAATCTTTTGAATCATCTAACAAGACCTGGTTCTTAAAAAGACACAGAGATAAAAGGATTATTTTAAGGGGTGGGGGAGAAATAAAAGCAAGAGTAAGCAATAAATTGAGCCAGTTGAGCCAGAGTAGCATAGTGTGGTCTAAGTGTTGGACTATGACTCTGGAGACCCGGGTTTGATTCCCAGCTTAGCCATGAAACCCACTGGGTGACCTTGGCCAAGTCACTCACTCTCAGCCTCAGAGGATGGCCATAGCAAACCTCTTCTGAAGAAATCTTGCCAAGAAAAACCCATGACAGGTTTGCCTTAGGGTAACCATAAGTCAAAAATGACTTGAAGGCACACAACGACAACATCCAAGACCTGATTCATATTGGTCCAAAGATAAAAGGGGTATTTTAAAGATGGGAGGGAGCACATACAAACAAGAGCCAGAGTGGGTAGTGGTTTGAGTGATGGATGACGACTCTGGAGACAAGGGTTCGATTCCCAGCTTGGCCATAAAAGCTATTGGGTGACCTTGGGCAAGTCACATGCTCTCAGCCTCAGAGGAAGGCAATGACAAACATCCTCTTAAGAAATCTTGCCAAGAAAACCCCATCAGAGGTTTGCCTTAGTGTCACCATAAGTCAAAAATGACTTAAAGGCACACAACACACACACACACATGCATTTTAATTTATCCTCACACCTCTTTACATCACTGTTCCAAAATGAAGGCGCCAACACCTGTACTACATTCATCAAAAGGTCTCAACTCTTTCACCAGTGCCTTTTGGGTGCAGGTCTGTCCTGCAGAATCAGGCTGGTAGTGTGTGTGTTAGCAACAAAGGAAAGAAGACACACAACAAGCAACACAAGCCTTTGGGTACAACCGGGTTGCCACACATGCATTCATACATGCTTCAGCACCTGCTGCTCAAGTTGCCACACATGCATTCATACATGCTTCAGCACCTGCTGCTCAACATCAAACTATTTACAACCAGTTGCTTCGGGGGTTTGTCCCTTTCCCCAGCTTTCCCTGAAGGTTGTGGGAGACTTAGTACTGAGAGCCTTGCAATGCAAAGGGCGTCAGCCAGCTACACAAGGGCACCAGTCTGTCTTCTCCCCCCCCCCAAAAAAAAAACCCCAGAAGCCCCAGACCCAGAGGAGGCCGAGGGGGCGAGCAAAGGCTGCCTTTACACACACACACACACACACACAGCCCTCCCTGCCCATCACAGCAGCTCCCAGAATGCTGGACGTAACAACTCCGAGTGGAATCCCAACAGCCCCAACTCCCAGCAACAGAGACCACAACAAACCACACAACAAGGCGGTAGGCCCAGCACTCACAAAACACACTCACACACACACACAGGCTTTGCTTGCTTGCTTGGATGCTTACATACATGCAAGCCAAGCGGAGGAGCGTTTCCCACAAAAGTGAGGAAGAGGTGCAAAAGTCAAGGACACACACACACACTCGTCCCTCCACTTGTGTATGTGTGTGAGTGTGAAGAGTCACCCACCCGTGAAAACGCCCACAGCTCCGCTCCTGGGCTACACCTACATAATGCAATAAATGGAAAAAGTCTGGACTTTGGTTGTTGTTTGTGTGTGTTGTGAGGAAGAGCTCTTTGCGTGTTGTGTGCCTCTTACTTCCTTTACCTCCCCTCCACCCCGCATTGGTCAGCTTCCACTGAGTTTTGGGGTCCTCATGTTACGGAATACACGTGAAGTGAAAGGGGGAAGGGACACACAACACGCAACGGACCCTTCCTCACGACACAAAAAACACACACAACTGTTGTCGGAGTCCCTCAAGTGTTTCTCCCCCGACGTTAGGTGACGGGGTCATGAGGGCGAAGGGAGAGGGCCACAAAACACGCAACAGGCCCTTCCTTCCTTCCTTCCTCACGACGCGAAACACCCGTGTCCAAAGCTTTCCTCCCGAAGTCTCCCTCCTCAACTCTTCTCCTTCATCCCTCTCCTATTATTTATTCTCTTTCGAAGGGAGAAACGAAACGGGCACAAGAACTCGCGGAGGACCCTTCCTCACAACACCAAACACCCACAAACACACCCACAACCCTTTCTTCTCAGTTTCCAAG
>JAIPUX010001232.1:129654037-129666233 GCA_020142125.1 Phrynosoma platyrhinos
TTATTATTATTGCAATTAATCACAATACACAAGAGAGAGAAAAAGAGTATTTCCACCTAAATGAAATATTATACTGAAAAATCACAAATTTTTGCGGGGATAACTTAATATGTAAAATTTCACAAATCATTGTTTTTATTGTATTCCAATATTTTTTAGTGTGTCTACATGGCCACCATCAATGTATAAATATACCCACTATCTCTCCACATTTCAACCTATATTATTTGTAGTTTTATAAATCTTTGCTAATTAATCTGGGGTTAGATACCATGTTTGATTCCTCTGTTCCAATTTTTCTCCCATTGTTACATTTGCAAATTTTGTCCTATGTAGTTCGGCCATTTGACCATAGCATCTTTAACTATTTCGTTCTCCATCTCCTATTCTAATATTTTTTTATATATATCTTCCCTATTATATTTGTATTATCATCACAATTTTCCCCCAAATCTGACTTTTTTCTTCCATCCCAAACAATTTAAAATCCATAACTGTTCTCTCATAAATATGTCTATATGCAAACCACCTCAAGTCAAATCCTAATTGTTGTAATTCCTCTTGAGTTTTAATTTTTAATTTCCTCAAATGGTTTTTCATAATATCACTATATTTATACCATTTCTTCTCTCAATACATTTCTTTCCTATATATAGCTTCTTGTGGGGACAATCACATAAGGAGCTTCTGAATAATTCTATTATTGTATTTCCTTCATACTTTTAAGAGGGATTTCCTCACACAATGCTTATTAATTGCTTGATTAGCTTTCTCCTTATCATAAACCAAATATACATGTAGTCCAAATTTTAGTCCTTCCCCTTCTAATTCTAATAATCTTCTATCTTCTAATCTTATCCATTCCCTAAGCCAGAAAAAAAATGAGCTTTGAAATATAGATGTAAATTAGGGACCACATATCCCCCTCTTTCTTGTGCATCTTGGATAATTTAGCTTGATTCTGGGTCTTCTGCCTTGCCAAATAAATTTGGTTAAAGCTTTATGCCAGATCCTGAAAAGTTTGTTAGAATCAATAATTGGGATCTTCTGATATTTAAAAAAAGAATTTTTGGTAATATAGACATTTTAATCGTGTCTATCCTCCCTAAGAGAGACAGATGAATCTTCTTCCAATTCTTTAAGTCTTTTTAAACCTCTTTCCATAAACTCAGCTAATTATTGTCAAATAATTCATTGATTTTCTTAGTACAGTCACCTGTATGTTTTTCTGGGGGGTTCATTCAGAACCCATCTGTGAAAATGGAAAGTTGCCAACATTCAAGGCCCATTGGCTTGAATGGTGCTGCACACCATGGGTGGATGCCCCATTTTGTCCATTGTGTCTCTCCCTGCCCCCAAACGGGCAAGACTGTGGATTCCAAGTCCATGAAAATGGAGGGATGCCTGTAATCCAAATACTCAAATATTTAACCTTATTTTTTACTTTAATTCCTGGTCTTTCTTGCAGTCACTTTCTTCATTCTTTTTCATATTTGTGTAGTAATTCCTGATTTGCTCTTATTTAATTTACACCCAGTGA
The DNA here is from genome assembly GCA_020142125.1 of Phrynosoma platyrhinos. Classification (NCBI taxonomy): domain Eukaryota; kingdom Metazoa; phylum Chordata; class Lepidosauria; order Squamata; family Phrynosomatidae; genus Phrynosoma; species Phrynosoma platyrhinos. The sequence goes on from JAIPUX010001232.1 coordinate 129,655,578, forward strand.
ACTCTCCAAAAATATCTGTTATTTTCATCTCAATACTATTTACTTGATGTTCTAAATTTACCACTACATCATCCACAAATGCTCTGATTTTATAATTAAATTGTTTAATTTGACTTCCTGTAATATCTCCTCTTTTTATCTTCTTAATCAGTATTTCAATTACTAAAAGAAAAAGTAAAGGGGACAATGGGCAGCCCTCTCTAGTTCCTCTAACAATTGAAAAAGTTTCTGTTAAATCACCATTAATATTAATTCTAGCTTTTTGATTATTATAAATACACTCAATACACCTTCTATAATTTTGACCCATATTCATTTTTTCCATAATTTCAAATAAGGTGTGCCAATTTACCGAACTGAATGCTTTTTCAATATCTACAAAAATTAAACCCATTTTTTTTATTATTGTGCTTCTCATAGTATTTTATAATGTTTAATATGTACCTCAAACTATCCTTCATCTGTCTCTTCAGGAGGAAACCTCTTTTGTCTATATCAATGAGTACTTCTAAACACTTTTAAAATCTCTTAGCCAAAATTAGAGCAAAATTTTTATGATCTATATTGAGCAAAGATATAGTCCTATCATTTGCCAGAACTAATGCATCTTTATTTTCTTTGGGAATCAAAATTATCTCGGCTTCTTTCCATGAATCTGGTATACAGTATTTTCTTTTGAAACCATATTCATTGTTAGCTGAAATGGTCCACTTGAATCTTCTTTAAATAATTTACAATATACTATAGTGAAAGCATCCAGAACAGGAGATTTGCCATCCTTACATCTGTTTATCGCATCTTCTACATCTTCCCTAGTAATATAAGTTTCTAAACTTTCCTTTTGTTTTTAATATGGCTTTATTATATCCTCATCTTTCAAATAATCAGACATCTTTGTATTATTGTCTATTCTGCTTGAATAAAGTTCTTTGTAGTATTGGTAGAAAATGTCCTTTTTTGTGGTGGGTATATATTTTATTACTTTCCTTAATTTTAATTATTTGTTTCTTTTATTTTATTTTCCTCAATTTATGGGATTCATCTTTTTAATGAATACTAACATATTTACTTTTGTAATATGGAAGAAACTGATTCCTTCAAGTTAAAAAAAATCAGTAATTAATCTAATGAACAGTCTAAATGATTCCTATCCAAAACATTGGAAAAGGGAAGAGGTCAGAGTGCATTGTGGCTTGGCAGCACTTACAAGTTATCTGTCAATAATCAAAACTATGAATTTTTCCTAATATCAATCTTATATTCAGTGGTAATATAATTAGAGATGCCATTTCATAGAGTGTGGTGAGGAAAATGGGAGAAAAAATTCATAGCAAGGATCAAAGATCTCTTCTTTGATATATTCAGGAAGACATCTAAAACCATATGCAGATGATTTCCTCATTACTTTCTTTTTCAAGATAATATATTTTATTATCTTTTTATTTATATATGATTGTTAGGGCCAGAGAATCACTTTAACTAGCTGAAAAGATTAGAGAATTTCCACAAAATAAAAAAATTGGTATCAGTGATCTGCATATAAACATGACTGCCAAATTCAGAAAGGGAGCTCTGATAGAAAAATGGCATCTTTTAAAATTGGCAATGTAATGGGATAGATTCATGTAGTGTTAGTATGAAGTATCATCCTCAATGTTTGTGAATGCTTGGAAACAGGATGACAGGTCTCAGATTGTCTCAAACAACATGGCAAGTGGCCATACTGACTAAAGGATTCTTAGAGCAGTAGACCAAAGAGGTCGGTATTCTAAGTTCTGTTGTTGACATCATTCTTACCTGCACTGCATGCCAAAGATTTCCAATCTGGTCATTTTTGCTTTTAAGCCAATATTTTTAGGAGCATATTTTAATACAAATGTCAAAGGAAACCTGCCTGTTTAATAGGCATATTTCCTGCAATAGAGCTCTTCTAAGGGGCTATACAGACAACCCATAAGGGGTTGTGCCTGCCACCCCTTTCCTTGGCATGTCAGGGTTGTGGCAACCATATGCCATGGTCCCGATCTGGCAATTTGCAGCTCCAAAAAGAGCTGTAAAATGCTGCTCCTTTTTGGAGTGGCAAATAGCTGCTCTTGTTGCTGGGGTGATGGCTTTTCCATGCTCCATTGGTGCTGTGTGTCTGAATGCTGCACCAAGGGAGTGTTCTGATGCCACCCGTCATGTGGTGGGGCACATGGTGTAATGGTGGCATCGAGGTGGAGTTGGGGCAGCTGGCATGTGATTGCCTTGCCCTGATTCCACCCCCAGGCTGGCACTTTTGGTCACTCTGTATTCCCCCTAAGTTTTTCATGTGCTCATTTTTCTGTTTATCTCTGCTCCTTTATAATCTTAATTTTTTTCCCACATTACTCAGAGAATGTATGCGATTGTATGCATGCAGCCAAGGGAAGTAAAGCCTAACTTTCCTGAATTACCTGTTTTTATGCAGTTATACAGTTTGCCCCACATTTATCATTAAGCAAGCAAAAAGAATGGGTTGTGTGTGTCAGCCTGTTATACCTGAAAGCTGTTGTGCAGATATACACACAAGCCCCTTTCTGGAATGTAATGACAGAAAGTATATTGTAAAACAGAGGCAGCTCTCCAAGAGCTTCACATAAATACAAAAAGAAAGAGATTGGGGGAAGATAATATTTACCCTCTTCTTGTCACTATGGGATAAAACTATCATTAGAATATATTCCCAACAATTTGCAACAGCCATAATACTTTTGTTGTTGGCAAACACACTTCTTTTATCTAATGCACAGAAGTGTTCTATTGTACTTTGTATGCACAACAAAAAAAAGAGCATTTACTTTTCAGTAACTGTCTAAAGAAGATAAAAACCACTAGGAAAAGAGATATTTCAAATATTTAAGAGTCCATGTTTTATATCTGTTTCTTTAATGAAGCTATATGATAAACTGGAGATCAGTATCAACTGTACTGCTGGGAAACAAATAACTAATCAATTGTAATTGCTTCTTTTCTCCAAGAATGAAAGAATAACAACATTATAACTGTAACTGAAGAAAGAATAATGTCATTTCTTTGGTATTGTAATTGTAATGTTTAATTAATTTTATAGAGTTATGGGATGTGACCTCAATAATTAGTGGAGGAGGAACATCTATATGATTCAAGTGTGGCCTTGTGTTGTGTATCATGCTGCTCTGTTGTAGGGTGTTGATACAACAGTGATATGGATGTGATGGAGTGTGTTTTGTACAACAAGTCTGGCTATTATATTCTATCTTTAAAAGTATCCAGTTGAAAACTATTTTAGTTGTTTGAGTATTGAGAAAGTAAAGCATTTCTTCTAGAATACGGCCACATAGCCTGAAAAACCCACAAAAAACATTACTTTTAACTTACAACAGTACTGAACTACATGGGCACTAGAACATTAATTGTAACTAATTATTCTAGATAAAGTTACTTTCCAAACTCTTCCAAACTCCATTGAATGGTTTGTATGTACATTTAAAGAAATATCATTGCTTGTTTCTTTAAAAATAATATGTTCAGTGTTTGGTTAAAAATAATATGCAGAGAAGATGAAGACAATGAAATACTTAAAGATTTTCCATACCTTGGTTCAGTCATACAAAATAACAAGATAAGGACTTGGAAGGAACTAGACAAGATTGTGAAGTATAAAGATATAACAATCAATACCAAAGTTAGGATTATCCATGTCATTGTATTTCCAGTTTCTGTGTATGGTTGTGAAAGCTGGACAGTGAAGAAAGCTGAAAAGAAGAAAATTAGCTCATTTGAAATTTGGTGCTGGAGAAGAATTTTATGGATATCGGGGACTGCTGAAAAGACCAATAAATGGACCCTAGAGCTAATCAAGTTTAAACTCTCCCTAGGAGCCAAAAAACTATTGTGCTTGGACATAGAATGAGAAGATATGCCTCACTAGAAAAAAAAAACTTTAAAAAATACTGAATAATGCTTGGTAAGATAGAAGGCAGTAGGGAAAGAGGAAGACCACATTCAAGATGGCTAGAGTTGATCAAGGAAGCTATGTCCCTTGGGTTGTTGATGACAGGGTGACTTGAAGGTCTCTCATTCATAGGGCTGGCATAAGTCAAAGTCAACATGATGGCAGTTAACAACAACAATCCAGTTTTCTAAGGACAGAGGAAAATATAATTGAAAAATAGCTGGAGTTATGACTGCACTATAGACAGCAATAGCATGTATGCTTCTATATCAATTATCAATGAACTCAGCACTCTCTAAGCAGTTTACAGTCTGTAAGCTAATTTCCCCCAACAAGCTGGATATTCATTTTACTGATCTGTGAAAAGATGGAAGGCTGAACCAACCTTGGAGCCTGGGATCAAACTCACAACGTTGTGACTGTAGTACCAGCATTTAACCACTGAACCAGGGCTCCATCAAGATTCAATCTGGAGCCAACAGTTAGGAGTCAAAATTAAGGGTCAGTCTGTGGTCAGAGCTAGGAAGAAAATGGTTATGGCAGGTGTCATGCTTAAATAGGAAGACTTATGTAACTATCCCTATTAAGGAGGATAATGACATGGCTTGATTGGCTGACTGATGCCTGCAATTTCTTGCCACATAGGCAGATGTTCCAAACTTAGTCGTGGTGATTCAGAGCTGTGGGTTCCTGGTTGTGATCTCAGCTGCTCCTGAGAGATGGTGAGATGTGTTGTCAGTCTCCTGGATGCATTAATTTTGCAGCATCACTAGACATAATTGGCTGAGCTAGGTAAAATAAGGTGAGAAGTATTCATACAAGCATAAAACAATGCTTGAGGAAGGGGCAGCCCAGTAGCCTTAAATTCAGTTGCACCATGAATCTCAGTTGGATGTGGATTGCACCTTTACTTGTAGTAACTTTACAGTATAGATTGTGTTCCTTTTATAATCTTTAGAGCTCCCTTTTCAAAACACATTCCAAAAGTTATGTGTGGCTTTTTTTAAAGTTTAGGTTGATTTTAATTAGCCATGTTAAACAAACAAGGCACAATTTAAATTCAATTTAATACTTTTGTGCATGAAAGTCACATTTTATTTATATATAAAGTTGGATTAAGCCTTTGTTACCCATTCTGAGCTCTTGGAATAAATATGTGTGTGTGACTGTGTGTGAAAATATTAAATAAACAGACCCCTCAAACCAATTTATTATCTTTCTGACATTTGTCAGAGAGGCTAACAATGAAGTAAATGTGGAAAATGAATGATAGTGACTCCTTGGAAAAAGGACCTTGCAGGTCATGATTCAGATGCTTTGGTAGGTAGTGTGAAAGAAAATTGATCTGTTATTATATGAGCTGTGCCTGATCAGTAAATATATAGGAGTGATTAATTTGTGGGGCTTTAGGTCTGACAGCTTTGCCACCATTTATTTCTGTCTCTTGCACATATATATGCATGACTACAGTGACAAAATCCATATACACAAAAAAACAAAGAAAGCAATATGGAGACAATGGTGCATGCAAGCGAGAAATGAATTGCTTTCTAATGAAAATCTAGAATGTTTTGCTACCATGGATCATGCTGGAATTATCTGTGATGCAATAATGGAGAGCCAGGATACTGGACAAGTTGTAGTGAGCATTAGACTGGGATTCTGGAAGACCTGACTTCAAATCCCTGCTCAGCCATGGAAGCTCACTGGGTGATTTGGGTAAATCAGTCTCACGCATGGGTGTCACACATAGGAAGGAAATAACAAACCTTCTCTGAATACATCTTTCCCCCCAAACCCTAGGATAAGGCCACTATACACTGAAGTCAACTTGAAGGCATATAACAGCAAGGATGCTTAAAGAGAATAGGTGCTGGATTAAAATCTTAGAGCAGGACTAAATTTTATCTCTCAAAGTATCCCGCTACTGCCTTAGAGTCTCTCTTCCTTAACACATTCTGGAATACCATTATGATCTGCAGTTCCCTTGTGCTTCCAGCAATGTAGCCCACAGTGATGTGAAGCAGAACACATCTTGTGCTTTATTTTTCATTTTCATTTTCAGGAAAGTGGAGAATATACAAAAGAACAACAGTGGATTCTTGCTCCAGATGGATTGCCTTTTACCTCTTTTGATGGCTCCATCTGCATGTTGGTTTTCTAGGTCACTGTCTGGAATCTAGATGTATTATTATTATTATTATTATTATTATTATTATTATTACAGTTTATTTATATAGCACTGTAGATTTATACAGTGCTGTATATACAGTCAATAAAATAGATTAAAATAGACTAAAAAGCCTGCCAATAACGTACATTCTACAAAATAATAAAATACATATTAATACAAAGAAAGCAACAGATTAAAAACTGTTTTTGTTTTTGTTTTTTACCTGGAATGGGTATAAGAAGGTTACTCCTGTGGAACTTTTATAATATCTCTCTCAAATGGTGTCCTACAGGTGGTGAATTTGGTGGGGAGGACTATCTGGAAAGCTAACATTTTGGTTCATTTTCAGGAATACAGATATTCTGTCCAGAATAGCTGTGTTGTTGCTGCTGCTGTTATTTTCATACCAGGAATGTACATGGCCATTTTACATGGTTCCTATCTTGCTGTTACTCTACAAAGTAATCTAGAAGGTAGAATTGCTGAGACATAATGATGGCTCAAGGTCCTATGTAAATTTCATGACCAAACAGGAATTTGAACTTCGGTCTCTCTGTTCTGTGTCCAAAACTTAAACATTATTCTACTAGTTTTCTCAGAAGATAAGTTATTTAAAAACAATAATAAGCTTGAAATATAGTTCAGCACTTAGAATGTGCTGAATTGGCATAATTAGAATGCAGATTAATAATAAGCATAATTATAATAATTTGCATAACATGCAAATTAGATGCCCCAATTTTATGGACTGGAGTTTGATAAACCTAGGTATAATGGAATAGCTCTAGGAGCACAGGAACTGCACTGTTTGGAGAAGATTCCTAAAATATATGTGATTTTATATATAAATGTTTTAATTGTTTTGAATTTTATTGCAATTTTAATGGTTTATCTGTTAGCCGCCTTGGGTCCCTCGGGAAAGAAATTGGAATATTAAATAAATAAATAAATACTGTGTGATGAAACCTCCTTTCTATACCTTGAAGTTACCTTTCACTTCTCACTTATAGAAGACCCCTTGTCAATGACACCTGTTCAGCATCCAACCTTTATGCACTTTCCCTAAAAGTATAAGGGCTAGGGTCCCAAGTGTCTTCCTCTTACAATTTTAATATCAAATTGCCTTTGCAGACTGCCAGAAATAGCACAAATTGAATCCATTTTAACTGCCCTGACTCAGTGCTAGGGAATCATGGGAACTGTAATTTATTGTGGCACCAGAGCTCTCTGACAGAGAAGGCTCAAAGTCTCAGAAAAAACTACAATTCCTATGATTCCCTAGCACTGAGCCAGGGCAGTTAAAGTGACCTCAAGCTGGATTATTTCTGGCAGTCTGTAAAGGCCCTTAGTTAGTGTGTTTGTCTGTGGCTATATAGTTTACAATTCACACAGGCAAAGGCTTCTGTTATAACAAACATTGACTTTATTGAATAACATTTAGCAAGAATGTAGCTTAGGTAATAAGTGGTATGGAAACATTAATATAACAGTTGCAGGCATTCCACAATTTCCTCTTTACAATCTCCAATACACTTTTTCTCCTAGTCAATATCCTTCTCTGACTATGATGATGATGATGATGAAGATGATGATGAAGATGATAATAATAATAATAATAATAATAATAATAATAATAATAATAATAATTTTATCCCACCCCTCTGCAAATGCAACTGGGGCAGCTTACAACATTAAAATATCATAAATACAGTATAAATCCCAAGACCCACCCACCCCCTAAAATAATATTAAATAAATTAAAACATAGTTAAAATAAGTCACAATGACAGAACAACCAAATAACAAAACAACAAAACTACAAAACTGTCACAGAGAATAGGAGAGAAGATAGGCTAACTGTTGAGGCTGGGATCTCTATACAGGAAAGGCCTGCCAGAAGAGATCCCTCTTAACAGCTTTTTAAAAGCTGTTTAAAGTGGTAATATGATGGATCTCATCCAGCAGGCCATTCCATAATCTGGGAGCAGTTGCTGAAAAAGCCCTCTGGGAGGTTGCAGACAGCCTAGTTTCCTAGTAGAGCAACTGTCCCCAAGCAACACTCTCTGGAATCTGCTCGAAAGGAAAGAAAGGAACCACTGCAATGCAGTGCCTCCAATTCCTAACCTATTCAGGCGCTCCAAGAGGATGTTATGATCTATTGTGTCAAAAGCCGCTGAGAGGTCTAGGAGCACCAGGAGGGTCACACTACCCCTGTCGATGCCCAGATGAAGGTCATCAGCCAAGGCGACCATGGCAGTCTCTATTCCAAATCCTGTCCTAAAGCCATTTTGAAATGGATCTAGATAATCGGTTTCCTCCAAGACAGCTTGGAGTTGAAGAGCAACCACCCCTCGATCACTTTGCTCAAAAAAGGTAGTAAAGAGACTGGCCTATAGCTATTCATGTCTAGGGGGTTCAGGGAAGTTTTTTTCAGAAGTGGCTTAACCGCTGCTTCCTTTAGGCAAGATAGAACATGACCTTCCCTAAGAGATGCATTAATGATGTCTGTAAGGAACAGATTGTCCCAAAGGAGTGGCTCTGTGCCTCCCCTTTGCTCACTGGATCAGAGCCACAGCTCCGATCTGGCATTTTTCACCCCCAAAAGAAGTGGCAAAATGCCACTCCTGTTAGGAACAGAAAAAAACAAACAAAAACACCCTTGCCACAGTGGCAGCGACTTTTCCATGTTTTTGTGGCACAGCATGTGTAAACGATGTATCACAGAAATGCTGAGATGGTGCCACACATGTGGTCGGCCATGTGGCTTCCTGGCGGCGGGGGGGGGGGGGGGGGGGGGGGGGGGGGGGGGGGGCTGACTGCACACCACACCCCCAAGCTGCCAGGATGCCAGCTCTTTGTGCCAGTCTGTGCCAGTCCATCTCTTTCGCCACTTACTCTACTGTCTTGACACAGAACATGTCTCTGACTTTCTCTAGGCCCAGTAAGATTCCTTATCTGGCTCTCACCCTAGAACTCTCACTCAAGAACTTCCCTTGAACTTAAACCCTCTCTCAACTCAGTTCTCTTCAACTCCTTTCAACTCTCTTAAACTTCCCCTCAACCGAACTCACAGTCACTCACTCTTGCCTTTTATATCTACTTCTTTCCCTGCAGCCTGTCCCTCACAGTTAGCCCAAACCATGTTTGGCTATCAGGAAAACAAGTCTGACCAGTGACTCCATCACATACTGTTAAAGCAATAAAAATGACATGTGGGGTGTGTATAGCTTGAATTTCATTTTAAAAAACAAGGAACAACTGGGAGGGGGGATCTGGGCAGTCACAGCTCACGTGCTTATACTCACTTTAGTTAGAAGGAACATTATGAAGGTTTGTTGCCCCATTTCAAAAAGTGACTGTATTTTGCCCCATTGCTAAAAAAGAAAGAACAAATTATAGAGAACTAAACTCTCTGAGTCCAGTTTTGGGGAAAGGGTGGGATATTATTATTATTATTATTATTATTATGTCAAGTCACTTTGGTTTCAATGGGATTCCTGTGGACCCAACTGCATGTATGAAGTCTACAACAACCTGGAGGAACGACAGAATATAAAGTAAGAGATCAAACTAATTTTTGATATGATTATTTCTAAAAGAGATGTTTTGACATACTGTACTACAAATTTGCACAATATCCCTCTTGTTTTGGTACACATAGTCATTCTAAGCTACGACATGTTCATCAAACCAGAAAATAAGCACCATGGTTAACGTAATATATTTTAGATATAAAAGGCTGTTTATGAGACTACCTCTCAAGAACATACACTGGAAATAAAGGCTATTAACTTACAGCCAACCCATGAAATTATTACTGCAAACATTCATTATTTCATGAAGCAGCCTATTGACAGTCTTTTAGCCTGCAGAAAGGATTATATACTTGTGACAGTGCATAACACTATGAAAGGGGTTTAGATTCTAAAGTCATCATTTTGTTCATAAACCCTTAGCAGTGCTTCATTTTTTTAAGGAAGGGAAGAAATCTGTTTTTTTTATTTTACTAGAGCAATTACCAAATAGTTATGGCAGCATTTAAAAGGCTGTACTGCAAAATATCCTCTCACATCAGAAACTGTGATATTGGTATGGGATAAACAGAACAATATTTTCAAATCTCCTATAACTTTATTTTAAATCACAGGGACAAAGATTTGGTTTGGTTTTGAAACAAAGCTTTCAGTCTGCCATGGTCTAGCTTTTTTCACAGCATAGAAGACATATTTTGTGGGGGCTATAACCCAGTTGAGATGGTTGGTCATACTCCCTAGAGGATTGTGGGAGCTGTAGTTCAACCCTGCCACAGGTTTCTAAGTGTAATTAGATGTGGCTCCCCAGGATCTTTCCTGCATCTTGAGTCTTCTCTGACAAGAAAATACCAGGGGTTACATACTGAATATTCTGCAGGGCAAGTATGAGCTTTGTAATTATTTAAATATTTCTTTCCCACCTTCTATCCAAAATCTCAGGGCAGAGTACAATAATATAAAAATGTAAATACATCCACATTTTTGGGCACTTTTTT
>JAIPUX010001232.1:129688646-129700545 GCA_020142125.1 Phrynosoma platyrhinos
CTTGTGGTCTCTTCCAACTCTATGATTCTATGGTTTTTATGATTTCTATGATTTCTATGATGTCTTCTCATACCACATCATACAGAATCCTTAGTAAAGTTTTTTGTACTAATGTTACTCATAAACTGTAATTTCTCTATATCACTGAATGTAATGGCAATAATTATGACATAAAGAACTAGCAAAATTAAAATTATCATACAATAACATATAATATCACACACACAGTCTAAATATATTTACATGTACATAGTTTCATGTGGTTAGAGTGAAAATTTGGTAAGATTATATGTTTTTAAATAAAAATTTAAAAGAATATTTTTCTAATTAAAACCCTGTGGCCTGTCCTTTCTCTTCCCACTGAGACTCACCCCAACTGTTCAGCATTTAAAGGGATGCAGGTGAATCCCACAGCCCATTTCTGCCAAAAGGTAGTTGTTTGGGGAGCAGTGGTGTCACTCCCCCTAGGGTGTCACCTGGTGAAGTCTAAACTCCCTGCACCCCATCATGATGCCCCTGAGTAGAATGAGGAATTGCATTGCATTATTAAATGGAAAGCAATTACTTGCACTGTATTGCAATTATTAAATGAGGAATTGCATTGCATTATTAAAATTCCCATTTAAAAGGCTACTACCAAAAATCACATTGGTTCACCATATGGAGTTTTAGAAGTGGAGAAGAACAGAAAAAGAGCTGTACTGGAGCATGCCAAAGGCCTATCTGTTCATACAGTGGTAAAACAGGTTCCTATGGGAAGCAGACATAATTAAAAAAAAAACTGATTCATTGATAGATCACATTTTGGATCATATTTTTAAACCACCACCAACCAAAGTTTTCTGAGCAGTGGCTCTTCAAGGTGCTGAACCTATACTGGGGACAAGATTCAACATCTTCATTATCTGCCTTCAAATCTAGTACAAAGCAGGGAGTAGATGTACTGTACCACTGATAGGAGGGACACCAGTTGCCTTTGGCCTAAAGAATTTGATCTTTGAGAATTCTGAGATGGATGGATGGATCTCATCTACTTCCAAAGCAAATGTGCTGATTGGAACTCTGTTATTAATACCTGGCCACAGTTCCTGAATGCTCTGACATAGTTCTTGATTGAAAAAAGTATCAAAAATATTTTAAATTGCATTTTAAGAGAATATATGTTTATAAATATGTATTTAATTTTCTAAAATTTAATTTCAAGATAAAATTTAAAAATAAAAGAACTCATTAATGTGAAACAGAAGAGAACCTACATATGAGTGAACACACTGGAAAATGGCACAGGCTAGAGATAAACAGATTAGTCTGTCCCTAGATTCATAAAAAGATACCTGTGATGCAGTAGACACTTCATAGTTGGTGACAGTAATGGGAAAATCATAACTGTGAGTTATGCTAACCTTACTTTTATCAACCTGCATGAAGGATCTTGTATGTCATAATGCTGCCCTTAACATATAAGAACTTCACACATGGCTGTACTTCAGCTGCAGCCTCAAAAAGATCTATTTTGAGGCAATGACCTTCAGGCAACCTTGAACTTTGGAAGATCATATAGACAGTCAGAGTCATTGCATGATATATTGTCTGACAAAGAACTAAGGGCCTTGCACTCTGAACTATTTCTTTCAAGACTGAAACAGTGATCTACAGCAGAATTTTTTTAATTGACCTCTCAAGTTCCCATTAACTCCCAGCACAGGATATGGAAACAGGTTCTTGTTTTACTTGAAAGGAAATCCTTTGATACTCTGTTTTTTTCTCTCTTGAAAAACAAGACACTTTATAATTTTCATTGCACCTTGATGTTTCTGAGTTCCTTGAAAACTTCTCCCTTCTTACCATTTCCAATCTTTTGGTGCAGACATGAAAAGCAGATCATTAATGAGACAGTTTTTATGCAAAATCCGTAATGCAGAGTACAGGAGATAAAGATATAATGCTTACACAAAACAGCATTTACTCAAGATGCAAGAGCTGTTATTATGAAGAAAAGCATTTCTGACATTTTATTTTGAGAGGGGAAAACTTGACAAATTAGCCTTTACAGACTGCCAGAAATAGTGCAAATTGAGGTCACTTTAACTGTCCTGGCTCAGTGCTAGGGAATCATGGGAATTGTATTTTTTTTTCTGGGACATTGAGCCTTCTCTGCCAGAGAGCTCTGGGGCCACAATAAACTACAGTTCCCATGATTCCTTAGCACTGAGCCAGGACAGTAAAAGTGGCTTCAATTTGTAGTATTTCTGGCAGTCTATAAAGGCCCAAATGTCATTAAATCTTTGCATTACTCTGGGACAAGATTCTGAATAAAGTCTTATACAGAATGTCAAAATGCAAGCAGATGTAGTCATCTTGGGTTAAGAAGGGTGCCTACAGGGCTACATATTTATTGTACATCACAAATAATATTATGTTCCCATAAAACACAATTCTTATATTTCTTCCCCATATCCCATGGAAATCAGTCTGCCCATCTACACACATAATCATAACATTGCATCAATAATCTTTACATTAGTATTATAACATACATAGACCAAGATCCTGTATGGCAGAACATAGTGGAATAGTTCTATCTGCAGAACTACACTATAGCTGTCTATTCAATACCTACCAACTCATCATTGCCGCCTCCACTCACAGTCATTTTGTGGCAAGTGGAGGGGGGAGATCTAGGAGAAATATGATCTTGTAGTCAGATGCAAAATTATTACATCATCTGCTGAGATTCTCCAGGGTCCTCCAAAGGCCTCAACAGATGATGCAGTCATGATGCATCTGGCTGAAGGAACTAGCTGGATGATTCTCTGATTTTGCCCATTGTCCACCAGCAAGTGAATGGCTCAACAGAGAGGCCAGAGGTTTTTGGTTGTGGAGGATGGAAGAGAATATCAATCTCTCCAAACACCCCAAAATACAAATGAAGGCATTGAAGTGGCTTTATTCCTGTGTATGTCACTAACAGGACCCTGTCCCTACTCATGTCAAAGGAGAAGCCCCTCACTTTATTTCAGTTACATCCAATCCTGCCTGGCAACACTATTCTGGAGGGCATCTATTTTTCCTAGGTCTGTAGCACATTTTCCTGCAAAACTGACAGCTGTGGCAAACACACCAGGCAACTAGGGCATTGTGAAATCCTTTATAGCCACCACACAATAGAGGTCAAACCAGTCACATTGTTTTTGTCATACACAGTTTTAAGATCTTCTTGGTGTAGGTGAATGGATAGGTATGACTTGAGTGGAAGATGGGGTACAATCCTTAAAATAAATCAGAACCTGGAAAATGTCTAAGAAGAAGAATTCATTTAATGATATGCTGAAACCATCCATAACCGGGCCCAGAACATCCCTTTTTTAAAGTTCAGAAATAAATAAACACATTTAAATATTGCAGAACAAATATGGGCCACAATGTTTGGCCACCAGTTTCCCTTTTCTTCTCAGATTCTATCTCTGGCTAGTTTTAGATTAAATCTCAAATTTATTTCTTCTATTGGATAACTTAGGAGGGATATAATCAACTCCAAAATAGTATCTCCCTTCACTGCAATGATTGCAGACAACTTGTTAGATACCATTTCTGGTGATGATGCTCTTATCATGAGGAAGTTGTGACTTTCAGTCATGGAAGCTTCAAGAGCTGTAGCATATGTTACTTAAAAAAACAAAAAAACAAAAAACAAACAAACAAACAAACAACAACTGTTTTCCTAAAATACCAAACTGCCTATGCAATAATTGTATGCGGTTCTTCTGGGAGGTCCACCAGCAGGAAAAATGCATTGTGCAGATACAAAGGAGAAGGCCCTTCAATAGTGGCACACTGACTTTGGTTATCTTTCTTCCCTAGGGAGCTGAAACTGCATTCTTTTTGGAACCAGATCACTGCATTTGTATTTTTCCAGGCATTTAAGTAATTGCATTGCTTCAGATACCATAAAAAAAAGGGTTAAAATTGGAAGAGTCAGACATTAGATTTGGATGGCATAGATGCCATGTAGTTTTATTGTGTTCTCTTATTGCCACAATGAGTATGTATTTTTTTAATAGTATCCTATTCTCTAGATTCTATTTGTGAGTCTCAAATAGAACAGACCCACTGAATCCATTTGTAGTTGTGAATCAATATACAGAAGAATGCCACTGATTCAATGGGTCTACTCTAATTGAGACAAACATAGTAGGATTAAGGTCCATGTAATTTTGACTGAACATTTATGGCTTGAATCCAGTTGTTAATCCCAGTTGCAGTAAATGCATATAAGCATTGGTTTACCAAGGTCCCAATGATGCAATGGCTCTCCATTTTGGCCTCTGTCCATATACCAACATGGATTCCATTCTGGAGAAAGTATGAGCAGTAGAAAAGACTACAAACCAAGGAACTGGAATGACCCCTCCTTCCATAGGTCATTGGACCACAAGGCAGTAGACATTTTTCTCAGCACTAGGCTTTTTTTCTTTACTGCCAACCGTATCACCCATTTTCATCCTAGGGTTCTCTTGTTTCAGGGTCTGTATTAGCTAGTTTATTGAATATACAAGATTTGGATATATATATATTTTAAAAAAGATAAATGACCATAATGACTTTTTGAAGCCATCCATAGCAAAGCAGGGTTGGTATCATCTGGTGCAATAACTTATGGTGTGAACCTGTTCCCATACCATACCATACCATACCATACCATACCATACCATATAAAATCCTTAGTAATTTTTTTGTACAAGTGTTATTCATAAATAATAATTCCTGTACACCACTGAATGTAATGACAATAATTGTGACATAAACAACTACCAAAGTCAAAATTATACCATTAAATTACAATTTCATACAGACAGCCTAAATATGTTTAAATGTACATAGTTTCATGTGGTTAAAATGAAAATGTGGTAAGAATTGACTTTTTAAAGGTTTTTTTTTTAAAATTAAAAAAATAAAATATTTTTTTTGAAAAATTAAAAATTAAAAATTATTTTTTAGAAAAAATTGGGGTCTCTCCTTTCCCATCCCACTGAGCCTCATCCCACTTACAATATCCCATCAGAGTTTTAAAAGAATACAGGTGAATGCCACATTCTGTTTCTGCTAAAAGGCAGATGTTTGAGGAGCAGTGGTGTCACCCCACTTTAGGTTGTCACCTGGCATGGCAGCACCCATTTCAGACCCTCTAGTGATGCCTCTGAGCAGTGGTATCACACTGCCCTGGGTTCTGTTCAGCTATGCAGGACTTTAGCATGCCATTGTGCTCATTCTTCCTCAAAATAACATTCCAGACTCTGAATATGAAACAGATGAATGTATTTTTTCTTCTCTGAACACCCCTCTAAGCCAACCATCTTGGGTCAAAATCACATTATACTATTCCACGTCACTTTCTATGGCTGTTTCCTATGGGATTTGTCATCTAGCAAGGTCTAAAATCCTCTGGCAGAGAATTCTAAATGCGTCTCCCTAAACTGGAAATCCCAGGACTCCACAGGAGGCAGCCGTAGCAGTTAAAGTGGAATAATAGCCCTATAA
Source organism: Phrynosoma platyrhinos (assembly GCA_020142125.1). NCBI lineage: Eukaryota > Metazoa > Chordata > Lepidosauria > Squamata > Phrynosomatidae > Phrynosoma > Phrynosoma platyrhinos. Next base: position 129,694,185 of record JAIPUX010001232.1, read on the forward strand.
CAGTGTAGTATGATATTCAGCTCAGCCTCCCTCATAAATCAAAATTTGCACTGCCTCTCATCTGCCACCACATGGCGGGATGCCTGGCTGCTTGAGCAAATCTATGTTCCACCTGCTGGTCTTGCATTTATAACCATTATGCATTAGGATTTGTTTGATGGGGGGCACTTTTTTGTAACTACAACTGCAAAAATTCTTGTGTGCTTTACCCAGAGCTAGAAAATACAAAATGGAATAGGATTAAAATAGGATCAGCTAAAATAGTATCACATAAACTAAAGCACACATGCCTTGTACTGTGAGGAACTTCCTAGCCTCATTCAATTCCATGGTGCCCCCTTCCCCAATGTAGGTAATGTAGGGCCAGTTTGCTGACAACTAGAGCATATTCACTTCTGTTTCACTTGTCACGATTTGCTGAAAAAATGGCATTGGGTATTCTTTGTATGAATATGAGCTTATCTAAAGTTCTCAAATATATCAGGAGGTCAAGATTTTTATTCCTGTAATTACCACTTTTGTTTCCACAATCCAGATGATGCATTGCTAATTCCTGGATGTTTCAGGTTGTCCCCCTCCTCTCCCAAGTCCTTTTGTTCCTACCAACAGGGTAGTTTAAAACACACACACTCACACATACATCTCCCAATCTTCTCCTTTTTGTTCTCTTTATTCCTGTCCTGAACATTTTAAGTTGGAACTGCAGTACAGAACAGCACACATGGGTATGCACACGTACACATGACCACAAGATCAGAGGACAGAGGAGAAGAAAATGGGGAAAGAGATTGTCTCTTTTTCACTGTTTTGAAAAATTTCTCTGTGGATTCTATGGGAAAGAGGATGGGAGAAAGCAATTGTCAAGATTTCTTGTTCAATTTAAGCTGTCAGAAGACTGCCTTATTGTGTGAAGGGTGATCTCATTCACCATAATAATTAATAAGGAAGAGCAGACCATGCGTTTTATTTGTTTTCAAAAGAGTATGTGGATGTGGAAGAAGGAAGAAGCAACCCAAAGTGACATTAAATGTAGTGACTGAATCAGCACTAATTTCCAGTTTGGATTAGCCCTATGTTACATTGCCTGGAATGAAACAGTACCACTACAACAATAATATAATAGATTTTTGGGGAGGGGGCATTTTTTTGTTCCTAACCAATTTTTGTTTGTAGAGGAAAAAACTTAGTATGTAGTCAGGGTAGAATTTCAGAGATGTTGCTTACAACTGTACAGGTGACATTGTCACTGAAGTCTTAGTTTTGGTTAAATTCTAAGACAAAACATGAGTCTTGGAGATGATAAGTCCTATCCTGGTGCATTAGACTTAAAATCAAACATTGAAACCCTAACAATACAAACTTTGTAATTCCTTTGAGTAATCACAAATAAAGTGGCATCGTTGCACAAGGCAGATGTAAACATCAAATTGGTCAGATACCAAATTATTTTAATAAAATAAATAAATAATAATAATTTTAATAATTTCCTAAGCATTTTATCTCTCTTCCAGGAAAACCAGAGACACATTGGTTCTATAAAATATTTGGAAGTGAAACATATAAGATGCTCCAGTAGTGCCTCTGGGACATTGGCCTTAGGCAAGAGCTCAAAATCCACACTCAGATTCTGCTTTATTGAAGTCTGAGAACACAAAATGTAGGAAACTTGCTGAGCTCAGCAATTATCTCACTCATATTCACAACACACTGAGAAAATATAAATGGAGCAGTCATAATGAAAACCTTGGAACTGTTCCCTATGAATAGCCAAAGAGAGAGGAGGGACAAGTATCTGGAGAGATTAACATTAATGCCACTCAGCACCTGAATCACTGTGAGTGCTCCTATTAGGCTGGCACAAAAAATATTGACTAGCTATCTCTAGGAAGAGACATATCTCTTTCTAAAATAGTACAAAAGAAAGATTCCCTTGGCTTGCCCATTGACTAGATCAGTTAATTCTTAATGTGACTATGAGTTGTAGGTGAGACATGGGAAACTGTATGAGCCTCATAGAAAATGTAAAACTAAATTGCAAATGACAAACATTTTGAAGGAAAAAGGGGGGCTATGTAATGTATATGGGCCATTTCCTACATTTCTGTTGATTTCCCTGTAGAGATTCATAAAACATTTCCTTTAAGAAATGAGAACTATCCAGTTGTGACACAACTGGATAGTCTCCTTTATGCACGTGCAAGGAGCTATACACAACTGGATAGTCACAACTGGATAGTCTCCTTTATGCACGTGCAAGGAGCTATACACAACTTCTGTGTTTGCTTTCCCTTCTGTATTATGTTGAAATACTGTTTTTTTTAACATTTCTTCTTCTTTGTTGCTTAAAGAATTTTTTTTATACAGAGCGTTACTTATAGGCTTCTTATTCTTTTTTGAGTTCTTTTCATCACATTATATTATTGTTCCCTCTATTAACAATTTGTTAAGACGATTTTAGTCAATATATGCTTAAAATGTTCTTAAACTGTCTCTGAGTATTACCTTTTGTTATTCATAATATGTATTATACACGTTATACATTTTACTTGCAAAAATCATATATCATACATCTATCGGATATTTAGCTACATTACCGTCTCAAGTATCTACATTTGTCTTTTGTTTAATTGTATTTCTTGACCAAATATTTCTACAATAGTTTTTTGTAGGTTTTTCGGGCTGTGTGGCCATGTTCTAGAAGAACTCTAGCCACACAGCCCGAAAAAACCACAAAAACTATGGATGCCAGCCATGAAAGCCTATGATTTCTACAATAGTTTTTTAATTTCTCCCAATCTGTTTCTTTTGTGTTCTCCCCTTTCCCTTCTATCAAGTTTGTCAATCTGTCCAGTTCTATATTATCTAAAGTTTTTAATAACTAATCCTCTTTCGTTGGTGCTTCCTTCAATTTCTATTTCTGAGTGATCAGAATTCTAGCTGAAGTGAGCATATAAAGTAATGTTTTTCAGTGACCTTTTGCTTTAACTTCTGATATCATGTTGGTCATATTTAATAGATAAATTTCTGGCAACATTGAGTATTTTATATTAAGAATGTTGATAATTTCTGACTGTATCTCCTCCCAAAACTTTTTAATTTCTGGGTATTGCCACCACATATGTATCCAGTCTCCTCTGCGTTTGTAGCACCTCCAACATTTGTTATCTTTTCTTTTGTAGATCTTTGCTAACTTTGCTGGCATTAAATGCCATCTATAGGCCATTTTTAAATAATTTTCTCTTATTGTTTGACATTTAGTAAATTCAAAAGTTTTCTTCCTGGCATACATCCAGCTTTCAAGACTTATGTTTCTTCCAATGTCCCTGGCCCATTTTATCATCTCTCCTTTAATTACTTCTTGCTCTTGGTGTCTGTTAAGAAGTGTCTTGTAAATCCTTGCTACTTGTTTTTTGACTTTTTTCTCCAAAAGTTCATTTAATTCACTTTTTTGTAAGTCAAATCCTATTTCTCTTTTATCTATTTTGTATCTTTCCATCCTTTGGTGGTAGACTAGCCAGTGGCTCTTTGATGTGAACTCTGCAATTTCTTCCATGATTTTCATCACATATTCTTGATGTTCATTTTTTTTTAACAAGTCCCGATATCTGAGCCATCTCGACTGTATTTTTGTCCTTTCAAAGAGTGCCTCCTGGGCGGAATAACCATCCTGGAATTTTAGAATAAAATATGGGTCTCACTTTTTCCCATACTGCTAATAGGGACTTTCGGATATAATGATGTTCAAAGTTTTTGTGTGTCTTCTTTTTATCATACCAGAGGTATGCATGCCATCCGTACCTTAGGTTGAATCCTTTGAGGTTTAATAGTTTCTGATTTTCCAGCATTATCCAACCAGAAAGATATACTAAAGCATTAGCTTGGTAATACAGGTAAAGGTCTGGTAGATTGCATCCTTCATTTTGTCTTATATCCGTTAAAGTCTTCCATTTCACCCTTGGTTTTTCCCCCTCCAAAATAAATTTCTTAAGCTCTTTGTTCCATTCATTAAAGGGATTTTTATTGTTGTTATTGGTAAATTAGAAAATAGAAAATTTAACTTTGGTAGTATTACCATTTTAATTGCGGCTATTTTTCCAAGCAGGGGTAGTTTTAATTTTGTCCACCCTATAAGATCTTGCTGTATTGTTTTCCATGTTGTCTTATAGTTGTTATCAAAGAGGTCTGTGTTTTTATTTGTTAACCATATACCTAGGTATTTGGCTTTTTTTTTTTTTTTTGTAATTTTACATTTCAATTTTTTTTGCAGTTGATTGTTTTCTTCCTTGGACATGTTTTTTGTTATGAATACTGATTTTTCTCTGTTAATTTTGAAGCCTGCGATTTCCCCAAAGTTAGAAAATGTATTTATTAACTTGTCAATGCTATACAGAAGATCTTCTAGGAAGATTACAAGATCATCTGCGTATGCCCTTAACAAATATTCTTTACCTTTAATTTTTGTTCCATGTATCATCAGGTCCTTCCTTATGTTTTTATTTAATATTTCTAAAACTGTGATGAATAGAAGTGGGGATAACAGGCATCCTTGCCTTGTTCCCTTTTGAATAGATATTGGGCCTATTTTTTCTCCATTTATTAATAAGTGAGTGTATTGTTTTTCATAGATATTTTTCACCTAGTTTAGGAAATTATCTCCTACTTTTATTTTTTCCAATACACCTAGCATACAATCCCAGGTTATATTATCAAAGGCCTTTTCCATGTCAACTAAAAACAGAGCAAACTTCTTTTTGTTATTTTTCTCATAGTACTCTATGAGATTTATTACAATTCGGGTATTCTCTCTTAAATGTCTAGAAGGTAAGAATCCAACTTGGTCTTTGTGGATAATATCTTTCAATGTTTCTTTTAATCTATTTGCTAATATTGTTGTCAAGATCTTATAATCAATATTTAACAAAGAAATAGGATGGTAGTTAGTTTCCTAGAAATAGGATGGTAGTTAGAAAGGTAGTTTCCTTTCCTTCCTTATGTATTAAGGTAATATTAGCATATTTTCATGATTCTGGAATACCCTCTTTTAGAATCGTGTTAAATGTGTCTCTTAATGGGATTTTAATTATTGTTTCAAGCTTTTTGTAGTATGATGCGGTAAAGCCGTCGGGGCCTGGGGCTTTGTCAGATTTTAATGTTCGAATTGTTTTTATAATCTCTTCTTCTGATATTTCCTTATTTAACATTCCATAGCTGTTTTCTGGAATTTTGATTTTAACTTTGTTTGTAAGAAGTCTTGGAGTTTTTTCCCCTCAAGCTCTGTTCTAAGGAGTTGTCTATATAATCGAGTATAGTATTCTGCAAATTTACGCCTTATATCCTCTTGTGTTGTTATTGTGTCTCTGTTATCTTGTATTTTTTCTATTATTTTCCTTTCTCTTTCTTTTCTTAGTCTATTTGCTAGCTATCTATCTGTTTTATTGGCTGATTCACATTGTTTTTGCCAGATTTTTTGTAGTTTCTTATTCATCTGGATTGTTAGCTTTTCCTGTAGAGTTTTTTGTAGTAGTTTTATGCTGTTCTTAATTTCTTTGGATGTTGGATTTAATTCTAATTCTCTCTCTTTTTGTCTTAGTTCTTGTTTTAGTTTCTGATATTTTTCCAAATTCTTCTTTTTGATCTCTGTACATCTCTTGATTAGTAATCCTCTAGCTACTGCCTTACTGGCATCCCATATGGTTATCATTTTGCTCTCCTTTGTTGTGTTTTCTAAAAAATACGATTTAATCTGTTTCTTCAGTTTCTTGATGTATTCCTCACTGGTGACAAGTAAGTCATTTAATCTCCAGTTGAAGCTTCTTTTTTGCTCTTTTAATTCTAACAAGATCATGTTATGATCTGATTCCATCCTGGGTATTATTTCCATCTTTTGGACTTTTGGAATCAGCCTGCTTGAGATCATAAACATGTCTATGTGGGATGTCGAATTGTGTTGTGTTGAAAAAAAAAGGTATATTCTGATGTCTTCCAAAATATTGTTTGAAAACACTATTTAGATTTAGGACTTTATCACACAAGGGGTGAAAACTGGAATTAGGGCAGGTTAGCAACATCTATGGCTGCACCTTAGCACATAATACAGTGCCAATACAGTAGCTGGTCTGTAGTCCATCTATTGTTGGAGTGTTCTTTCTCATTGATGGGCAAAACCCATCAATGCCTCCCAATTGTGCTATTTTTCCTCTTTGATCCACATGCGATAAGTTCCTCCTGCTGCAGTTCCAATGTACAACCAGTCACATGGTTCAAGGGGCCTACATATTCTCTGCTCATCCCTCCCCCTTACTATTCCCAAACAGGCTGTTTTTCTTTCTTTCTTTCTTTCTTTCTTTCTTTCTTTCTTTCT
>JAIPUX010001232.1:129700618-129721477 GCA_020142125.1 Phrynosoma platyrhinos
ATATATATATATATATATATATTGGAGCCAGTGTGTTGTAGTAGTTCGAGCATTGGACTATGATTCTGGAGAACAGGGTTCAAATCCAGCTCAGCCATGTAAACCTGCTGGGTGACTTTAGGTCAGTCACACACTCTCAGTGTCAGAGGATGGCAATGGCAAACCCTCTCTGAAGAAATTTGCCAAGAGAACCCCATATAGTTCACCTTAAGGTCTCCATAAGTCACTTAATAGATTGCCATGATCACATAATTGCACCAAAGTAAAAATAAATAAGAATAAATACAGACCAAATGTCATGTTGGAAAGGGATTAGGGCTAGAGCCAGGACTATGGAGGCTAGTGCAGAAGTCAGAGGCCAGGATAGAAGCAGCACCATTGCACTTTTGAAGACCTGTGAATTAATGAGTGTTCCCAACCTTTTTGTTTCCTACACAAACACTACTGGGTCACCTTATGAACCTGGTATGATTAAGTGCTTAAAAGCAGCCTGTGATTCAATAGTGAAAGGCAGAGAAGAGCAATCTGTTTCCCTCTTGTGCATGAGATCCTTAGCCAAATTTCAAAACACTTATGAAAACTGTTGCCTTAGACTTCTGACAGGGCTGTTCTGCTCCTCTCTTGGATGGAAAGGAATGGAGAGAGAAAAGGAGGTGTAAGAAAGATGGGGAATGGGGGGGGGGGGAGAGAGAGAGGTTGGTCCTTACATTTGTCTCCTCACATTTGGCTCTGCCTTTTTGCCCAGCAATGATTTGGTGCCAGATTTTTCTGGACTTTGACAGAAGAAGTATGAATATTCAGAAAGGGTAAAGAAAAACCCTACTACATGTACCAATCTTCCCTCATGCTTCTCATGTCAAATCACAGCTACAGCAACTTTCTAAAAGGAAACAGTTAAAAAAAAACCTCTCCTCCAATGCTTTTTTTTTAAAAAAAGTAATGTCATTTTATGGTAATGAAAGTATCTTGATTGCTTACCTCACAAATCATAGACTCTGGAAATGTCTTAGTAATTTGAAGGCTATTCAAGGCATACCTACTGAGTAGTTTGTGGAATGCAGTTCCTGAAAATCTTCAGTTCAGCTATATTATCTATCAATTTATGCAATAGGAAAATGGCCATTATCATAATTTGTTCTTTAGCAAAATGCTCTGAAAGACAGAGATTTGAACACTTTAGCTGCTAACCTATTGTAGCATAAGCAAAATTTTCTTAGCAAACTCACTGGCACAAGATAAGATGATGACCAATGATGACCAATGAGGAAGATAGGCCTATCAATCAGTGTGCCCATGCACTCCTCAATCTGTAAGTATCAGAAGACAGTCCTCTTTTGGAAGAACTAGCATACAGATTACCAGGTCAGTTTTTCCTACCATGAGAAAATGTATACATTTCTATTTAAATTATAGCAATCATTTCTAAAAGTGTATCTATAAATATAATTCATCACATACTCATTTTATGCAAGTGTGTATCTTCTTTCAGGTGATGTGTTTCTTCCTTTTTGGCAATGTGTAAATGGATACCCTGCTATCCACAGCTGTTAGTAAAGAATGGATTTTTTTAAAAAAAATTAAATATACTTGATCCTTTAGGAACTGCAGTTCTTATATTGTTGTTGGCTGTCATGCCAACTTTGATCCTATGAATGAGAGACCTCTAAGAGCCCCAGGCATCAACTATCCTGATCAGGTCTTGCAAATTCAGGGCTATGGTTCTTTAATTGAATCAATCCACTTGTTATGATATCTTCCTCTTTTCTTACTGCCTCCCACTTTATCAAGCATTATCATCGACTCCTATTCCCCTAGTGTGGCACTGAAAGATTATTTTAAAACCTCTTTGAGATAAACAAGCTGTCTACATAAATATTTGCTTAGTATGTTCATGAGGACATCTATGGACTGTCATTTTTGTCAAACGGAAACTGGATTACTTTGACATCTGGAGCTCTGTCACAATACACAAATATAGCATTATGATTCAATTTTAACTGTCATGGTTCCATTCTATGGAATCAGGACTTTTGCAATTTAGGAAAGAATATTTAAAATCCTCAGCCAGAGAGCTCTAATGCCTCACCAGACTGTCAAACTCAGGATTCCCTAGAATGCAGCCATGGTAGTGTGAAATCATAGTGCTGTAATTCTGAAAAAGCCCATAGTCTAATTCAAGGAGACTATTCGTGTAGGTCTTTCTTTTGGCAGGTTGTCATCAAACATTCTCAAATTATGATTTGGAGTGAGAATACAAATGTTTTCCAATGGTGATGAGTGAGATATATTCCCAGAAAAAAACCATTAATCGTAAGGGTGGTCACCCCTTGAATCATATTTGCTGTCACTTCTTCTTCTTACTGATGCTTCCATGCCTTTCTTTTTTACTTATAGCTTTTATGTTCTTTCACAGATTTGTCATGTGGACGGGGGGGGTGGGGGGGTGCCCTAGTGAACTAGAGAATCATTTAAAGAAATGGATGACACTGCAATACTACACAGCCAGTTCACATTTAGTTATGTGGCACATCTGGTCTGATTAAACTTACTAAGACCTAACCTACATCAGGTTTAATTGGCCCCATAGTACTATCCAAACAAATGGGCATTGTTCTAACAGATTATTACTCTTATTTAGAGGCTCTTCATAGTCTGAAGCCCTAAACTATAACCCAGGGGTACGCAACCTTTCCCCTTTAAGGGCCAAGGGACTTCAGCTCCCAGAATCCCAGGAGCTATTGGCCAATATGAGACTATTGGCCAACATCACTGAGGCTTCTGGGCCCTGGTGGCGCAGTGGTGGCACAGTGGTTAAATGCCTGTACTGCAGCCACTCACTCATAGACCACAAGGTTGCGAGTTCAATACCAGCCAGGGCTGAGGCTCGACTCAGACCTGCATCCTTCTGAGGTCGCTAAAATGAGTACCCAGCTGTTGGGGGGCAATCAGCTCACAGTTGTAAACTGCTTAGACATCCCATAGCGTGATATGAAGCGGTATATAAATAAGCTGCTTTGCTTTGAAGTCCCTCGGCCCTTAAAGGGGAAAGGTTGCCTACCCCTGCTATAACCTAAATAGCATGTGCACACAGCCATGCTGCCATTAAGTCCTGTTGTCCCTAACATGGCCACGCTGCCACTGTGGACAATGGGGGCTGTCCCTAATGGTGGCACAGCAACAATTGAGTGGCATTTCTCAAAGGCTGAAAACTCCTAATACACTTTTTGTGGGGGGAAAATTACTTAATAACTTTTGGTTTTGAAGATTAGAAAAAAAAAACAGATTATTCAAAGAAGGAAATTTGTTGTAATATTAGAAAGTGAGACATGAATAATTATATGCACAGACTGAATCTCACTTATCTGAAATGCATTGGACCAGGAAATGTTTCAGATTTTAGATATGTTTGGATTTTGGAATATTTGCCAGCCTGCCATTTTTGCCTTGAATGAATGACCAGGCTACCACCACCTCCACCACCACTTCGAAGTTAGAAGTGGCTGGCTGGAGGATTCTCTGTAGATTTCCTGTACAATAATCAAATTCCTTATATAAAATAAAATAGTTTAGTATTTGTGGGCTGCAGAAAGACATGGCTGGAGAGAGAGAGAACTGTTTTTTTTTTTTTTTAAATGCATGAAAATAGAAAACTTTCTGATGACTGGGGCAGCAGGTGAAAGAACCTAAGAAGAGCAGCTTTGGCAGCAGTGGCAGCCTGTGCACTGGTGGGCAGCCCAAATTACAAGTTGCTTTCTCCAACCATGTCTTTATGTAGTCCACAAATAATGCACCATTTATTTTATATAAATGACCTGATTTTGGAATATTATAATTGTGAATAAAAAGATAAATTTGTGTAATTTTGCTTTTTTAAATTTGTAATTGTTGAAATGCATATTTGTGTTTCTAATCTGTTTTTATGTTTTAACTGAACTCGTTTTTATTTGATTTTGCACATTATCTACCTTAAATGTCATTTCTTGGCAGAAAGGCAGCATATAAATTTAATTAATTAATAAGTAAAATCAATAAGTTATCCAAAGAGAATAGAACTTTTTGACACAGCTGAAAATATTGCCAAAATGTAGAGAGTACTTTTGGCTCAGTTCTTCTTCTGAAATAAATTGTGGCTTGCAGTACCGCATTAATAAAACATATCTTCATCTTCTTGTCTCTTATATTGATTAGCAAAGGAATCCACCTAAACTTTTTTCCCTCTCAGTTAAATTTGACAGTCGCATTGTAGGGAAAGCTGAGAGGAATTTGGTTCTCTGAATACATTTTCATGTGATGCCATCCAAACTACAGCAGTTTGGGTTGGCTGATGAACAATGTTTGAATCAGTCCAAGAACTCTTTGTGTTGAACAATAAATTGTGTGATTCTGCCCTCCTCTCATTTAATTTAGTAGTGAGTGACTGTTGCTATTTTAATTGTTACAACCTAGAAGGAAAATGAATAGAAAGTGAGTCTGAAAAAAGCAGAATATGGAAAGTTACTTCTTAAAGGCCATTTGTTCTTATTACTGATGTGTTTGTAATTATTTCTGTCATTTTTTATACTATTTAGACAGTAAATTTTTATATTGCTCCTGTTGTTGCTGATTGTTTTCCTGTCACATTTAGTTTCTTTTTAAGGGGGAAGAGTCTTTGGAGTGATAAATGGGAGCATGGAAACAATGTTGTCAAAATGCCTCTTCAAATGACTAAAAATGCCTTTAAATGTAACTTCAATATAACTTTTGTAGAAATCATTAAGTAGAAATCATTACTCATTATAGCAGCAAAGGAACTCCATTCCCTCAAATTACATTACTTTTGAAATATAACATTGCTTCTTCATTGTTGCCAAGAAAACTAACTCCTTACAGGTAACTACATTACTTATAATTTATTTCCAAAGTTAAGAAAAAAATAAGAGAGTATTTTCAGATTCCACCTCTTTTAGCCTCTCTCATCCTTTCACATGGAAATCCATGTGCTGAAGTGGTTATAGTGAGTGTGGGGAAGCTTAAATTCTCTAGGGACACATAACCAGGAGAATAACTTTGAAGGGGACTTATGCCCCTTCATGATTGGCCTTTTTCTTCTTCTCCTTTTCTTCCTTTTGTTCCCTTCTACTCAACCTCATTTTGTCTCCCTTTTCCCTTTCTCTCTCCTCACCTAGTGTGCTGCCTAGTGAGTTAGTATTGAGCTAAACCAGGGGTGGGGAAAGTCAAGCTTGTGGGACCCAAAAATCTGCTTCAGTACCATGTTTGTGGCCCATGAGGCTGCTCCAGTGATCCCCCACCTAGTTACCCACCCCTAATAATAATAATAATAATAATAATAATAATAATAATAATAATAATAATAATAAATAATTTCTATCCCACCCCTCTGCAACACAATCGGGGCGGCTTACAGTTTTAAAATTCCACAATACACCCCTGGGCCAAACCCTGGTAGAGCTAAGTTCAAATCCGAAATAGTCATGTAGCAGCTCTGTGTAACTCTGTACCAATCATTCCCCCCCAATCCACCGATCTCAGAAGGTCACTGGAAGACTAAAATGGACAGGGAGAAAACCCTATACCACACTGGGAAACCCTAGACTGCCTCTATTGCAAATGTAGGTAAAACTGCAATGTCATTATAAAATTAATGATAGTATGTCCATGGTTAAGATAGAAGAAAAAAATCATAGGAAAGGCATTAAAAGCCTGTGTAGTGTAGTGGTGAGTGCATTAGACTGGAACTTGGGAAATACAACATACTGTGCCAAATATTGTTTTGGTTATTTTGTGTTAACATATTTTAAACTGCTTTGGATCCCATTTTGGGAGAAAAGCAGGATATAAATGACAAAAGCAGGATATAAATGCTGTTCTTCATGTCCCTACAGACCCCCCAAAAGTCATTGGATGATCTTGAAACACTTGGCTGCAGAAGTAATCCAGTTTGACATTACTTCAACTGCCATGGTTCAATGTTATGGAATTCTGGGAACTATAGTTTTGTGAGACATTTAGCCTTCTCTGTTAGACAGTTCTGGAGCAACAATAGCAATAACATCTAGCAGCTAGATTTCTATATTGCTTCATACTGAACTATGCAGTCTCTAAGCGGTTTACAACATGTAAGCTAATTGCCTTCAACAAGCTGGGTCCTCATTTTAGCAATCTTGGAAGGACGCCAGGCTCAGTCAACCCTGGAGCCCCTGGCTGAAATCAAACTCACAACTTTATGGCTGTGAGTGAGTGGCTACAGTACCGGCATTTAACCACTGCACCACTAGTATTCCCTGCTGTTCCCAGAATTCCATAACATTGAGCCATGGCAATTGATGTAATGTCCAACTGGATTATTTCTGCAGTGCAGATATAGCCATTGTCTCCCAGCATATTCTCCCTCACAGGGTTGGCCTGAAGATATAATTGGGAAGGGAACCCCCATGTTGTCTAACTTGAGCTCACAGGAGAAAGAAGGCTATCCAAATGAGCATTTGGGCCAATATGATATGTGAATAATACACCAACCAAAGTGAATGCTACTTTAAAGTCTTCCATGTAAAAGAATCCTAGGTGATATAATTCAATTGTTTCCAATGGATTCTTACTTTGAGATGAACACAAAGTACTGCAGGCCAGGTTATGTGTGTCCAAGGAAGAAAAAAAAAAAGAAAAAAAAGAAAAAGAAAGTTAATAAATGAGCATGTGTTTGTTAATAAGGTTTTCGTGAACAATAGGAGATTTGTGGACATTTTGGCTTGATTAAAATGGAGCAACAGAAGGAGAACAACCTGTCCAACTTCATTGCATCAGGAAATAATTAGAGGAATAGGTCCAAACACTTCTTTCATAGCAGCTTTCAATATGGCCATTTCAGTTCCATTGCTTTGTTTATAAAAATCTAGATTTAAGTTTTTTAAAATAACTTTTCCAAGCTCTATTTTTTTTCTATACAGAAAGGATTGATTATAGAGAAAGAATTTTCACTTTGTATGTCCAGTTATATAATCAGGTATGTATATTATAGCAGAATAAACCAAATTCCCTGTTAGTATGTGCTTTCATCTTAATAGATTTGTGTCTGTCAAAACTCTTAGTTTTAGCACTATAAAATATGAAAATGAGTAAGATGTATGTATGCCAAGATAGACGTGCACAAAGAGCAAAAATTCAAAAGAGAGAGACTTGTTCAATTAGCCTCGGCAATAGAAAGCTACATGGATTGGACTGAAATTGTTTTGGTGCTGGAGGACTCTCCTTTCAGTTAGTGCATTCAAGGCTTCCATAGATTTTAAAGCCTCTCTTTTTCATACAAAGAAAATCCTGACAGTAGTCTAAAATCTGAAAGGGAAACCCATTCATTCTAATTAGAAGAAATCTTCAGATCTGCCTCCTGGCAATTAGCACATTGTTTGTGACCCCATTAGTTAAACAAGCACCAGCTTTCCCTGCTTAGGAGGCCCCACAAATACTTTCATGGCAAACTTTCTAACTCAGACCCTTCTCTGTAGGAAAACATTTCCTTCTGGAAAACTGATTGCTTCTTTTGGGGGGGTTGTATATAGGGAGGTGTGCATACAGGCTATGCTCAAACATGACATCCTGGCATAGGGACATTAGAGTTGTGCCAGATGGGAAGGAAAAACACTCACTTTCCACTATGCAATGGCCCAGATTTGGGTAGGGAGTATCATCCAATGACTTCCAGGCATTTTAAATGTAAAAGATCTCAAGTGTTATAACTATTAACTTCTTCAGAACTTTTAAATAATAATTAAAAAAAACTCAGTGATGAGTGTTTTAGCCCCTGCCCCCCAAAATCTTCTTTCTGCAGATTCCATTTGGCTGACAATAGTACAGTTGGAGGGGCACTCATGAGCCACTGACTCCAACCCCCTGCTCAATGCAGGATCTACAGCTAAAGCAACCCCAGCAGGTAGTTGTCCAGCATCTTTTTGAAGGTATTTCAGAAAAAGAGAGACCACCACATCTCTAGGCAAGTGGTTCTATTACTGAACCAATCTTACTGTCAAGAAGCTCATTCTAATGTTCAATCAAAATCTACTCTCCCGTAACTTAAAGCTATTGGCCCTGGTCCTACCCTCCAGGGGATCAGAAAACAGGTCTCCCTCCTCTTCTGTGTGACAGCACTTGAGGTATTTCAAAGGTGTAATTATTGGCATCTCTACACAAGGAGAAATAGCCCATATTCACCCCAAACCTAGTGCAATCAGTTCAGATGATGTACGGCCATTTCTGCAGCAAAACTTCTTTTAGCCTTTAATCGAATAAAGAAAACTTGCCAGTTACACTGAAACTTCCAGGAAAGTCCATAGTGACTTTGGTATTTTTGGAAGTGTGGATGCCTGGATTGGGTTGGATTTGGATAGGTGACAACTGTTGCCACTGCTACTTGCTAGCTACTCTGAGCCCAGCCACTTGTAGCAAGGAAAGAAAGAAAGAAAGAAAGAAAGAAAGAAAGAAAGAAAGAAAGAAAGAAAGAAAGAAAGAAAAGTTCATTTCTCCTCAGGTCTCCTGTTGGTGGCACTTTTCTGAGCAACCCCCCTCCCCCCACCGAGTAGAGCACAAGTGTCAACACATTGCTTGCCTAGCATCAGAACAAGATACCTAGCCATGTGATCAATGAGGTTGCTCTATCCCTTCCTCATTGATCACATGGTTGGGCACCATGTTCTAACAACACCAGCAAGGGTCTTCTGTCCAAGAGCTGCTTTGTGGTTGGCACTATGGTGGCAGCTGTGTGGAGGACAGGGCACTGGTGCTGATGTGCAGTCAGCCCAGCTAACTGCTTGGGCATCAGGGCAATTGCTTCACTGTCGTGCTGCTATGTGTGGCATTCATGTAGTGGATCCGAGAGCAGAATACATCAGGCTGCACGCAGATATATTTTTGGCTGGTGTAGACATGTCCTATGTCACTCCTCAGTCTTCTCTTCATTAAGGAGAAATGCCCAGCTCCTTCCTCAAATGTTTTGTTGTTCATATTTATCCTTATTGCCCTTCTCTGAACCTGATCCAGTTTGCCTATTACTTTCTTTAAAATGAGGTGACCAGAACTCCAGATGAGGCCTGACCAGCACAGAAAATAGGGGTGGAACAGATGGGCATAAAGAGGTGGCTTGAAGCTGCCCCACCCAAGATGCCTGGGAACTATGGCAAGCACATGCCATGGCCCTAATCTCCTGGGAAGCTGGTGCAAATAGGAACAGAAAAAAGCTACTCCTATTTGGGCCAGATTTAAGGCAACCCATCGCAGCTCCAGGGCAGCTTCCAGGTGTGTGGTGTCTAAACGCCATGCCCCCAAGATGTCTTGAAGCTGCTGCTAACTGATTGACTGGGTGCTTCAAGATGTCATGGGGGCATGTGGTATCTAAACACCACTCCCCCAAGGTGCCAGGAAGCCAGCTTTTAGAGCTGGTCTGTGCTGGCACATAGTGGGACAATTACTTCCCTTAACTTGAAAACTATGCTTCTATTAATGCAGGCTAAAATAGCATTCACCTTCTACTGGCCAATGTTCAGCTTATGATCAACAATAATCCCAAGGTCTTTTAAACATGTAGTTCTGCTAAGCCATGTATCACCATCCTGTACCAGTGCATTTGTTATTGTGTCGCCCCAATGTAGAATTTTGAATTTGTATCTGTTGAATTTCATTTCATTAATTTCTGATCAATTTTCTAGTTTATCTAGGTCCTTTTGAATTCTGTTCCTATTTTCCAATGCACTAGCCACTCCTCCCAATTTTGTGTCATCTGAAACTTGGTAAGAATTCCCTTCACCCAATCAACCAAGGAGCTGATAAAAATGTTGAAGAGTATTCTTCCATATGACATGGCTACATTTCTCTTGGATAGGTACAGATCATGTCTGAAGGCTGCATGACTACTTAATTAGGAGGAACCCCTATTATTATTATTATTATTATTATTATTATTATTATTATTATTATTATTGAGCCTGGATCATTTCCAGATGAATTAGTCTAAATTTCCTAAAGGCATGAGATTCTGTCTTGAAAGTTAAGCACAGTCAGGCCTGGATAGCATGTGGACTGGCAAACACCAAAGAATAGCAGGTGCTGTAGGCTATATTTCAGAAGAAGGTTAAAGACTAACTACCTCTGAGTATTCTTTGCCTGTACTGAACAGGCAACTTGAAGTCACATAGGATCTATATCTATATCTATCTAGGGATGCAGTGGCTCAAGTGGTTAAGACACTGATTCTATTGATTGTAAGATTGACAGGTTGGCAGTTTGAGGCCTGGGTGCTGCATGATGGGGTGAGCTCCTGTCACTAGTCCCATCTGCCAACCTAGCAGTTTAAAAACATGTAAATGTGAGTAGATAATAGGTACCACTTCTGTGGGAAGGAAAACAGCATTTTGTGTAATCATGCTGGCCACATGATCACAGAGTAGTCTTTAACAATGCTGGCTCTTCGGCTTAGTAAGTTGAACACAACTTGACAACCTTGTCAACATGGAATATTTTTGCCTTTTACCTTATATCTATATCTATATATATTTCAAGCACTATTAGCAGGAAAAAGTCATTCCTGAAAAATGGACTATTAGGTTAATATTTCATGGTTAGTTATTTTTTTTTCTTATAAATTATTGAAAGATTAACAGACGTACTTAAGTGGAATATTTCACATTTGCAAGAATGCAATAAGTACAGCCAATTAAATTTGGTTAATCAAGCTGAACGATGCTGCATGCTGTTAGTCATCAGAAAGTAAGCAATATAAAAAAAACCTCCCAAACTGTTATGGTAATACAAATGATCAGTCTTTTTTTTTTTAATCAAAACAGGAAGTCATTTGCATTTTGCTGTGGACATTTTCCTACTAATAATGTTTGAAAAATAGATAGATAGATATAGATATAGATATTTTACTAAGAAATATTCCTTGCAAGTTTTCTTTCTGAGACATGGTTCTGTCTCAGGAGGAAAAGAGAGGAAGGGTTGTTCAGGTGCCACTTGCTGTGATTTCAGAATTATGATTATAGCCAGTTCAGTGACTGGGGTTCAAGTGGGTGGTAATGCAATGTTCAAGGGCTACAAGTGGCTTGTAGCTGCATGTTGCCCACCCCTCTTTGACATGTTTGGAGCTGTAACTCTGCCAGACTAGATGTGATGCTAAATGAGTCACATATATATAATGTATAGCAATGAAAACACTCCCCATCAGCTTTAAGAAGCCTGCCAGGGAAGCTTCCATTTGTGCCTGGAGCTTATTAGTTTCATCAGAATATTTTGGGGAAACTGTTAGCCTTCCCACTTTCTGCCATCAAGTCATTTCTGACTTATGGCAATTCTAAGGGGTTTCTGGGGCTAAGAGTATGTGACTTGCCCAAGGTCACCCAGTGGGTTTCCATGGCTGAGGAGGGAAACAAACCCTGATCTTCAGAGTTGTAGTCCAGTGCTCAAACTTCTACACCACACTGGCTCCTTTCTGCTGAGATAGAAAAGTTTCAGTAATCAATATATTTTAACTATCTATGTTAGAAATGTAGAAAAATAGATGTCAGGCGGCCACATAGAGAGGATTCTGGGAGTTGAGGCCTCTGAGAAGGGATGAAATGCTGGAAGGTTTTAACAGCAAGGTTTAGAGACAGATTGCCCTTTTGAAGGACCTACTGCATTAAAACTCCAGAATGATGTATTGCAGCCACAATAAATCACTGATAGGAGATGCAGGCACTCTGTGCAAAGGGGTCCATGGTACCATCTTCAACTCATAAGGAGCACTGGTATGTGGCCAGATGTACCTTAAGTATATTATAATGTATTCTGAAATCTTTACTCTTATTGCTTGAGATTCTATAGGTTTAAGGTTTAAAGTATCCAATAAAATGTAAGAATTTATTTCTTTGTTTGAGAGTGCATAAATGAAGCCATTTTCTTCTGTTCAGGGCCCAAAACTTTGGAATGCTAATTCCTTTTGGGTCTGCCGGCATAATAAACCTGTGTTTACAATGGACTTCAGTCTCTTTCTTCTGTTCTGCAAGTAACCAAAGGTGCTGATGGCTGGTAGATCACAGACTGTTTATTTCCATTACACTGCGATACAAGAGTTCTAATATCTGCCCTTCTTTATTAGTTTTATTTATTAAACTCATGTGCTTAGTTTCATACTGCATGGGCTATTCTGGGAGTTGTAGTCCAAGAAACAATTTTCCAAGCTCTGGATTGGCCTTGTTTAAAGGGTTTAAAGCTGGTTTTGCCTACCTCCACTGCAACCTATTCTCCTTGTAATTGCTTAGTAAAATTTACATGGAATTGTTTAAAGTAGGAGGGGAGATTAACTATTTTATCCCCATTCCCTTCATGTGTCAAAACTGAAATTCACCAAAGTATTTTGACCAACCCCTAGCTAGAGTAGCATAAAAGGTTTTCTGCTGGTATTACTGCAGGGCAAATTGTACTGTTATAATTGTTAGCTTTTGAAGACGTAATTATGTTGGTTAAATGCAGCTCTGGCCTCAGTAACTACTTCAAAGGAAACAAAGGTAAGAATAAGTCAAATGATTAGTGTAACGTATCTTATTCATATTAAAATCAAATACATTGTGCTTTCTAAAGCCTATTATTTGCAACTGTGAAACTGCAGTTTGATTTATGGTGCCAGTCTTGGTTTCAAATTTATGAAGGGCTGTTGCATCAGTAGCTATTATTAACCAGGATGGGTCAGCAGGGGTACAAGAACAGAAAAACACAAGGTAGGCACAACTTCCAGCAAAAGCTGTTGGAGCAGAAACACTTTCTCCCAAATGAGTTGCTTGCTCCATTTGATGCTGATGCCTGAATCACTTTCCCATCCATTACACAAGAACCTAAGAAAGGTGCTGCTGGATTAGGGTAAGCTTTCATCCATCTTGCATCCCCCAACTCTCTCCTGCCATCACTTCCCAGCAACTGGAATTTAGCTGAGCCTAGTTGTTCCATAGAGTTATTATGGATAATGGACATGAGATTCAAAACACTTTAAAAAACAAAATCACAGATTGAGTGTTACAAGGTCTACTCTTCCACCCTCCATTTTCACGTTTTTATCAGCAGTTTTGCAAGTTACAAGAGATTCTAAATGGAAGACCCTCTTGTAATTGCTGTTTGTAATTGCTGTTTGACAGTGGAATATGCTGTCTTGGAGTGCAGTGGAGTCTACTTTTTTGGAGGTTTTTAAACAGTAACTGGATGGCCATCTCTTGGTAGTGCTTTGATTGTTTATTTCTGCATGGTCATGGTTTGGATACCCCTTGTGATTTCTTCCAACTCTTTGATTCTGTGATTTAACCACAGAACAAGGATGGTCCTACTATTAGCCAGACTGAAGATTTTTTTTCCAGTTGGCAGATGCTGGGAGATGGAATTACTGGAAGAGAAGGAATAAGAGAAAACAGTTGTGTGCCATGTGGTTTGCTCTCCATCCAGTAATGTAGCTTTCATCCTTCTGTTGTAGTAAAGGATGCTATCTTACACCCCCATTGGTCAGCTGGTCTCTCTCACAGAAAACTTACACATGCACCCACCACCACTACTTCTGATCTTTTGAAATGTATCAATCTCTGTAAAAGAAAAATGCAACAGAATCTGACATATTAAAACTTGGGGTGTTTTTTTTTTTAAAGAAATTAACAACAGGAGTGTGAGTCCTGCTACTCCCTCCATGGAGAGTGGCACATCATAGGCCTTTGATCAGTTCTCAATGAGGTGCAAAGCATCAAATAAAACAGTTTTATTTCTCCCATCCTTAGTAATAAACATAAACTGTTCCAGCACTACCACTTGAGGTGAGGGTTATCACATGCCCTCAGAGTGGACCAACAAGCTTTAGGTTGTTTGAAGCTCTATTGATGGCTACAGTTGGGGCTATAGTTGGTGCAGCATATTTCCTGAGTCTTTTCATCCTCTTTCTGGCCAAAGCCACACCCCCTGGGAGGATTATGGATCATTCTTAACTGTCTTCTTCCAGGATGGTCCTCTTCTTCAAGGATCAATCCAACACCTCTTCCATAGGCTTTCTGCTTCCTAACACCTCCCCATGCTGGATACATGCTGCTTTTTATGGTTGGGTTGTTTCATTGCCTTGTCTGTTGAGATTCTGCTTTGTCCCTAGGGTTTGTTGATTGTTCTTCAGTACAGCTATCTGCCTTTCCTTGATTACTGATCAGCCTTACAACTGGGAGTTTCTTCAGTTTGGAACAAACAGCAGAGGAGTAGGTAGGCTGCCTACCCTCTCACAAGGAAAATCATTAAAACTTTAAGTCACTGGCTTTGCCAGCAGCCTCCATGACATGGCAGCAAGGAAGGGATGCACTCTGGAAAGAGAAATCATGACAAAAGCAGCCAGAATCTTTCTCAATAATTCCCCCCCTGCCCTTTCCCATACAGGCACACATAGGTAAAGAGGGCAGAAATTGATTCAGAAGTCCAAACTTAAGTGAAAATGCATTTCTGTGTAAAACTAAAATATAAACAATTAGTAACCATTTACAACAGCAATAACTGGTGATAAAATAGTCTTCTTAAACACCTGTAATTACCCCATTACCACCAAACCTTCACCAAATGGCAAACCTCTTCTGAATAAATCTTGACAAGAAAAGAATATGTTGGCATTGACTTGAAGGTACTTAGCAGCAAAATTAAGTTGCATTATGCCAAGCCTAATAATGACATTCTTATTTCTATCCCTTACTCAGATTCTTGGTTTGACCAGAAGAATTTGTAATTTTTTTTGTCAAAAAAAGATTCCATTTGTTAGCTTGGTCTGTATTTTTCATTGTTAATTTATTGTGCTATGTAATGGCAAACTTCTGCAGTGAAATCGAAGCATAATGGATGGTTGATTTGGATTTAATGCTCAACTTCTGGGTGATTAAAATCACTGATAACTCAGCTTAATTTCTTTTAATAATCTATTGCTAATTAGAACTCATAAATGCTAAGTATTAGTGTTAGCCAGGGGTAGGCAACCTAAGGCCCGGGGCCAGATGCGGCCCACAAAGGCCTTTGGACTGGCCCCAGGTTGGTCCTGCTGCCACCGCTGCCACCATGATGATATTGATTATTGTTGTTATTACTTGTTTTGGGGGTTTTCTTGGCAAAATCTCCACAGGGGTTTTGCCATGGCTTTTCTGGGACTGAGAAAGTGTGCATGCATATTTTTTAATTTTTTTAAAAAAATTATTTATGTATTTATGTATTTATGGTGCTTCGGCCCCCAATTGTCTGAGGGACAGCAACCCGGCCCCCGGCTCAAAAAGGTTGCCTACCCCTGGTGTTAGCAAATGTATGCAACGGGGTCCATGATTTACAAGGGAATATGAGTAGATGTGAAGATAAGGACAAACATATTTCCAACTGGAATGTTTGTAATTTGAGGAGTGTGAAACAGATTTCAAATCTATTCTACACATATTCAAAATATTGGCTGGGTCACACATTCCTCAGTGGGAAGAGACAGGGTGTAGGAAGGGGATGGAGCTCACCAGATTAACCAAACATTGGTCCAAAAGACACTGCAGAAATAATCCAGTTTGAGACTGCTTTAACTGTCCTGGCTCAGGCTAGAGAATCCTGGGAACTGTAGTGTGTTGTGGCACCAGAGGTCTCTGACAGAGAAGGCTAATAAATGTGTCACAAAACTACAGTTCCCAGAATTCTCTAGCATTGAGCCAGGGAAGTTAAAACAGTCTCAAATTGGATTAATTCTACAGTATGTTTTTGACCTAAGGGGGGTTGCAGACTGCCAGAAATAGTGCAAATTGAGTCCACTTTTAGGGTTAGGGTTAGGGTTAGGGAATCATGGGAACTGTATTTTATTGTGGCACCAAAGCTCTCTGACAGAGAAGGCTCAATGTCTCAGAAAAAAAAAACATTTCCCATGATTCCCTAGCACTAACCCTAACCCTAAAAGTGGACTCAATTTGCACTATTTCTGGCAGTCTGCAACCCCCCTTATTAGTCTTTGCTACATATATGTCACAAGAAGAAAGCAGGATCCATATAAATAAAGCAACTTTACACAAATCACAATTATAGCACTATCAATCCACTTTAACTGCCATGGTTCAATCCTATGGAATCCCAGGATCTGGAGTTTACAGAGGGGTGTTTAGAATTCTAAACCAGAGTGCATTAGTGCTTCATGAAATTATGTATTCATGGATCCCATAGAATGTAGCCATGGCTGTTAAAGTGCTAGAATTGTGTTGTGTGAAAGGCCACAAGGTATCATTAGCATTATCTGAATCTCATGGGTCCCAGGATTGTGGCATTTTACTTATTGATGTGCTCAATAGATTAGTTTTGGAAGGGTGGAGGCACTGAAAATAATTCAGCACAGATCGCTCACAGAAGGGAGTGTAGGAGTGCCCTCTCTTAGGCTATACAACATGCAAAAGCAGTGAATAGATTTATATGTCAAAGTGAGAATCGTGAGCCCTATCCCAGCTATATTGGACTGCATTTCTTATCAGTCCTAGCTACTATAACCAATTGCCAAAAAAAAAAAAAAAAAAAAAAAAAAAAAAAAAAAAAAGGTCAGACTGTAGACTAGCAATATCTGGAAGGTACAGAGAGCATTCTCAATTTCAGGTCAAACCAGAAAGAACTCAAGCAACAATTTCAGTTGTATTACAAGTGCTTTGAGGGATAATGTAAGCTCCCAAAACTTTGTTATACCCAACAGTCGTGTTTCCTGGAGGTTTCTACTGGTACAATTCTAGGTTTTTCTGCAAATTGTTTTTTTTCAAAGGAGGTACTTGATGGATTCCAGCTGGTGCTCCAGGGGACTTTAAGAAGGAATGCAGTGGCTTCACTCATCCCATAGGCTGCATTATAGATCCCATCCCTGCTATAAATAATCATGTGATTCAGACACCCTCCATGAAGTGTTGTTATTTTCTGGGTAGTGATTCCAGGAGTCAAGACACAGAGAATCTTGACTCTTTCACAGCCCCATAGTACTGACAGAATTTATTAGCTTCCCCAAAGACACTTTTCCTTTGTATTACAGATCCCATTTCCCCATTTATTCTAAATTGTTCAAAAAAATTCATAGATTCAATCACAGCATCTTTTTTATATGAAAAATCTCTATACTTTAAAACCTAATTTCTGTATCAATAAGTAGGAACATACCTGTAGCCACAATGTGTAACAGTAACACAGTAATATTATTATAAAATATACGACAATATGTTATGTAAAAATGTCCAAATGGACGTGTGTGTGTATGTGTGTGTGTAAAACTATAGTATGCTAGAGACTGGGACTGCCATGTGAATTATTTAATATGCCATTTATTTCTTCCACATTGTACTTTGGACAATCAGATGACATGATTTATTAGAAAATATGATAATGCTTGCTAATGTGGAAGGCCATAAGAAGAATTGAAGAATCCATTACAGATGGTTAGATTCGATCAAGGAAGTCATGGCCCTTAGTTTACAAGATCTTAGCAGGGCTGTTAATAACAGGTTCTCTTGGAAGTGTCTTGTGCATAGGGTCACCAGAGGTCAAAGCCACCTTGATGGCAATTAACAGCAACTGTTTCTTCCATGTATGCTTTAAAGAAGGCTGCTGAATGACAGCTGCAATCTTATGTCCTGAAATAATTTCTTATAAATGTGTATGTCACCTTTCAAAATATAAAGCCCAAGGCACTTAACAAAACAATAAGACTAAAGTGAAAACAAAGAAAACATTACTATAACATAGCCAAGAAATAAATAGATCATGAGGATACAAAATTGTATTGAAGATTTTTTAAAAAAACAATACAAGTACCAGTAAGAATCTGCCAAGATTCGTTAAAAGAACTATTTAACAGATATTATAAAAACCTGTATAAAGAGGAAAAAAAACAGGTAGAAAGCAGCAAGAAAAAAATAGAAAGTATTTGGAAAAGCAAAGATTGAAACCCTTAATGAAATCACAACAGCAAAATCTGAATGCTCAGAAAATGTTAGAAGAAATAAGAAAAAGCATAAAAGAGAAAAAAATCAGAACTACCCCTGGTCCAGATGGATAACAAAGAATTTGAACTAGAACTAATTCAATATTTAAAGTTTATAATAGCATTGAGAAAGAAGGAAAACCAGAGTCATGGAATGGGGCAAATATAGCCCTAATACCAAAAGAAGGGAAGGATGAGAAGGAACCAAAAATCTACAAACCAATTGCACTGATAAATAATGATTATAATATCTTAACATCACTCTTAGCAGAAAGACTAAAGATGGTACTAAATGAGATAATACATTCAGATCAAAATGGCTTTTTGCCTAATAGACAAATAAAAGACAACCATAGAACTGTGATGGATGTACTGGAGTACTATGGGAATCATAATGAAAAAAAGGCTGCAGTAGTATTCATAGACACAGAAAAAGCATTTGATAATGTGAGCTGGGGGTTTATGAAGGAAATGCTGAAAAAAATGAACATCAGAATTTTTTAGGATGGCTAGATCAACTATTAAAGATCAATCAGTTTGTATATTGATAAATGGAGAAAAAAAACCAAAATGATTTGAAATACAGAAGGATACGAGACAAGAGTGTCCCATGTCTCCATTGTTGTTTTTAATGATACTAGAAATTTTGAATCAAAATATAAGAGATAATGAGAAAATACAAGGAGTAAAAATAAAAAAATAAAAGCTATAAGCTATAAGCTAAAAGCATAGGTCAATGATATAGTTGTATTCTTAGAAGACATAGCATGGAAGAGCTAATTAGAATACTAGAGAAATTTGGAAAGGTGGCAGGATATAAAATTAATAAAAATAAAACATCAATGATTGTAAAAAATATGACAAAAAAGAACAGAAAGAATTAAACGAGTTATCGGAATTTAAAATTCAAAATATAGTAAAATACTTAGGCATATGGATAACAAAGAGAAATTGAGACCTGTTTGAGAATAACTACAAGAAAAAAATGGAATGAGATAAAAAGAAATTTAGAGAGGTAGACTAAATTACAATTGATGCTGTTTGGAAGAATTTCAGTTATAAAAATAGACATTTTACCTAGATTTATGTTTCTGTTTTAAAGCTTACCAATTATTATAAATGAAAAATGTTTTGCAGAGTGGAAAAATGAATTAGCTAAATTCATCTGGGCAGGCAAAAAACCTAGGCTAAAATGGAAGGCATTAACAGATTTTAAAATTAGGGGAGGTATGGGATTACCAGATTTGAGGATGTATTACTATGCTTGTGGAATGACTTGGTTGACAGACTAGATAGTCTTACAAAATAAAAGAGTGTTAAGATTAGGGGTTCTAATATAAGGTATGGATGGCATGCCTATCTGATATATATGGGGAAATTAAGGAAAATAAGGAGTTCAATAATCATTATATTAGAACAGGACTGTTGAAAATATGATTACAGTGCAAAAGGAAGTTTTATTATAAAATACCATTTTGGACTTCCTCACAAGAGGCTTACTTTGGTAGATTTAAAGATCTAGGAGAGCAGTGGATAACATATGAGCAATTAGTGAAGAAAAATTTCAGGATAAAATCCTGAGAAGAACTAGAGAAAGAGGAAAGAGATAGATTGGTTTCAACATAAACAATTAGAGGAGAGATTAAAAATAGACCTAAAATTGGAAGGAATAGGAAAAAAACCCAAAAATGAATTAGACAAAATAATTTTGAAAAAGGAAAGGAAAAGATTGCAAAATTTTATGAAATCTTATTAAAAGGAGAATTAGAACAAGAATGCATAAAGAAAACATTGATCAAATGGAGTCAACTTTTCCAGTATAACATCAATTTAGAAGTATGGGGAAAAAACATGGTATAGAACGAACAAATTTACATTAGCACAAAAATTAAAGGAAACTTATTATAAAATCTTGTACATATGGCATCAAACACCCATAAGATTATCTAAAATGTGTGAGAAGATAATAAAATATGTTGGATGTGTAAAAAAAAACCTGACAGATCATATTACCACATGTGGTGGAATTATAGAAAAGCAAAATATTATTGGAAGACAATTCATACAGCAATAACGGATATACTAGGCAGAAGCTTTCAGATGAAACCAGGATGTATTTATAGAATATGACACCCATGGTGGAGAAAGGATCAGAAAGACAATATTCAAAGTTACTGTTATACATGGTGACAACAGCAAGATTGTTATATGCACAAAATTGGAAATCATGCCAAATCCCAACAATAGAGGAATGGTTAAAAAAAATGGACATGAGAGACACAGACAGATTGTCAACAAAAATAAGAGAAGAAAAGAAAATTATGGAAGAAGAAGATTGGGAACTAGTGGTACAATACTGGAAAAGAAAGTAGAGAAAGGAGAAAAAATTTAAGGAATAAAGTAACGATGAGAAAGAAGAATAAAAAGAATTTTAGCATGGAAAAAATGACTAAAGGAAAGAAAACGAAAATTAAAAAAGAGAGAAAAATAAATAATATAGAATAAATAGAATAGTCATCGAAAAAAGAAAATCCAAAGGGTAAAATAGCATGGGCATTAAGAAACAATATAACCACACAGGGTAAAAATAGGCAGAATAAAACAGGATGGAAGATAGAAAGGAAGCAAGTAGGAAGTGAATGTGGTATTGGATATGAGAGTATCTATAAAGGAGTGTTTATATGTTTGTGTTTATGTTTTTGTATGTATGGGATTATTGTTTTTCTACATTATATGTTTTTGTTTAATGTATAGGTTGAATGGTGAATGTGAGAAAGTGTGATTGTAATTGGGGTTTTTATTGGAAATAAAGTATTAAAAAAAGAATCTGCCAAGATAAACCCAGTCCAAGATTACTATACTACAATGAAAATAAT
>JAIPUX010001232.1:129740060-129750407 GCA_020142125.1 Phrynosoma platyrhinos
AAGGAATGGGGGTCATGCTTCTCAAATTTGCAGATGACACCCAATTAGGAGGAATAGTTAATACTTCAAAAAGGATGCCACTGTATTCTGCTTTGGTCAGGCCCCACCTGGAATACTGTGTCGAGTTCTGGGCACCACAATTCAAAAAGAATGTTGAAAAACTGGAGTGTGTTCAGAGGAGGGCAACTAAAAATGGTGAAGGGTCTGGAAACCATGCCCTATGAGGAATGACTTAGGGAACTGGTTATGTTTAGCCTAGAGAAGAGACGGTTAAGAGGGGATATGATAGCCCTGTTAAAATATTTGAAGATATGTCTTATTGAGGAGGGTGCTAGCTTGTTTTCTGCTGCCCCAGAGAACAGGACCCGGAATAATGGATGCAAGCTGCAGGAAAAGAGATTCCACCTAAATATGAGGAGGAACTTTCTCACAGTGAGAGCTGTTCTACAGTGGAACACACTCCCTCGGAGTGTAGTGGTGTCTCTTTCTTTGGAGATCTTTCAACAGAGGGTGGATGGCCATCTGTCAGGGATGCTTTGATTTTGAGTTCCTGCATGGCAGGGAGTTGGACTGGATGGCCCTTGTGGTCTCTTCCAACTCTATGATTCTATGATTCCTAGAGAGAACACTCCACTAGGCATTTGTAGTTCTGTAGAACAATTCTATGGTTAATGTATGGCAGATGTTGACCACAGAGTTACACTAGAGGACCTAGAGATTCCTAGAGAGGTGTTCTCTCGGGTAAAAACAGTGTTTTTGTTATTTGTGGTTTTTTCACATTCACAGGGGCCCTGTGCCCCTAACCCTAGCAAATGTGGAGGGACCACTGTATATATAGCAAATAAGCATATTACTATAGATAGGAGGTAGACATGGAGGCAGACATGGTTCTCAAGGAGGTAGACAGGGTTCTCTCCCCTCACTTTATTGTCACAACAACCTGGCTGAGAGAGCATAGCATTGTGAGTATTTGAACCTATTTCAGCTCACAGAGTTCTTGAGAACACGATCAAGAAAGCAGGGAAAGAACTATGTCAGCCACCCTGAGCTACTTGGAGGAAGGGTGGAATTAAAAAATATATAATAAATGTCTGCTGGAGCTGACATTTCTATTCTGAATCTGTTCTCTCTGCTAAGATTGCAAATAAGGGTACTGATTAATTATTGACTTCAGCTTCATAATTGGAACAACTGAAAATGGACTGATTGTGAGGCCAAATATAGTTCAGAACTAGTGAAGAGCAGGAAAAATGGAAGATCAAGCCTAACTCTAGCGAAGAGGAGGAAGATAGCTTAAGTTGGAGATAGACATAGGATGTTATCACACGGGGAGTTGCGGGGAGAAAGTGGAAATAAACCGGATGAGCGGAAGACTTTAATTTATGGGATTTGTCCCATTCCGCCTCATCTGATAACTAAATTCAAATTTAAAAGGGGGTTAATTTGAACAAAAACCTGATCTTTTCAAATCCTCAAAAATCTTCAAAAATGAAAAAATCAGGTTTGCGTTTGAATTAACCCCCTTTTAAATTCGAATTTAGTTATCAGACGAGGCGGAACGGGACAAATCCCATAAATTAAAGACTTCCGCTCATGCCTGTTTATTTCAACTTTCTCTCCGCAACTCCCCGTGTGATAACGTCCATAGGAACAAAGTCATGGGGGTTCCTATGTAGGGATGACAGACTCAAAACATGATAGGGCTCCTGTACTTTTAGTGGCTGTGTAAAAGAATAGATTTCAACAAGAGTTGCTTGTCATGTAACCAGGTAACAAACAATACCTTCTAAGATCTCCTCCTCTACACAGTTATTAAAGGAACAGGAGCCCATCACAGCTTTCACACTGGCAGCTCTCTTCTCATGTCCTGTATTTCATTCTTAATGCTGGTGTGATATTTCGAGAGAACATCAACAGGAAAATGAGTAAGCAGGGAGGTGTTTACCTCTTTCCACATCAGGCAGTTCTCTTCCATAAATACCCTGGCCCTCAGCATTACAAGTCACAATCCCACACACAATCCCACTCACTCAGTTTTCCTCTATATGTGCCACCCCACCCCTTTCTTCCTGATTTCTTTGCATTGCTCACAATTTACAAAAATTATATAATTGAATGATATCCTTCAGAAGACCACAGTCATTGATGGATTATAGGAGTTGTCATCCCGGAAAGTAATGTTTCCAGACTTTATAAGATTGCATTGGAAATATAAATTGCTGTGATAATGTATAGTTCCATTCTGAGACTGTTGCAAGAGCTGACAATCAGTAAGGCAATCCATTGAAGCTGAGTGAGATAATCTTCCTCTAGCAGAAATCTTGGGATGTCACAAAAAGCAAATTCTTAATACTTAACTTTGTTATTATTGGTTATATTTCCAGGGTTGAGGAAAGAGGGAATATCAGCTTCTTGTGCCTAAATAATGTAGCTGGCTTTTGCTACCATGCTTCTTGATTTGGGAGTAGGGTTGCCAGTTCAGGATCATCTCAGGCCTTGAGGCATCCAGTCCAAAACCTAAGGAAACCCCTTGGTGGTCATTAAGTGAATTATTGAAAGCACCAGATCCTGTCTGATTTTGGAAGCTAAACAGAATCAATTTGATTAGCACTTGGATGGGAGACCACCCACAAATACTAGGTACTGTAGGCTATATTTCAGAGGAAGGAACTGGAAAAACCAATTTGGAGGATTCCTTGTCTAAGAAAACCCTATGATATTCCTGAGGTCACCATAGGTTGACAGGCAACATGAAGATGCATACATGACATGAACGTGCACTCACACACACAGAGGGAGTTGATCACAGCTTCCTATTTAAACAAAACACCACACAGGAATTTCCTGTTGAGAAATCGACAGAGATTTTAGCTGAAGAGGCTGTTCTCAGATCAAGGTAAAATGAGGGGATTAATAATTCTCACTTAATTTTGGAGACAGAAAAGGAACATTTTAATCTGGTTTACTTGTTTCTAGCCAGACAGTGGAGGCAGAACAGAGTGGAGGGTGAGCCCTGGTGCCACAAAGAGTTGGAGGAAGCTAATAAATCCATACACCTCCTGATATAAGTCTGCAATTGTCACAATAAATCAATTAAGGCTTGCAGATTGTAGCAAGATGCTGGGAGTGAGAGCACCATTTGCTGCTTTGCCTCAGGTAGCAAAATGGACTGGCCTTGTATACTCCTAAACAGCAAAAACGATGCATTGATGGAGTGACTTATTGAAAGAGTACTCAACAATGAACATGTTCAAGTTTTCCTGACTACTGTATCATTCCAGTCATTTCTGTTTCTGATAAAAGGTTATTTGAAGCCTTAAAAAAGGCCCACTTCCCCCCCAAACAGCCTTTACTTGTGCAGTTACCTCCTCTGGAGGTATGGTTGCCATGTCAGGACTTTCCCAGGGCCTGAATTTTCAGGGCCAAAGCCTGAGACCTATGGGGCACTCCTTGCAATGTCACAGGAGGTAGGCCATGAACATGTAATTAAGCATGATATTGCAAGCATCAACCACAGTTGCACAAGTTATGCTGTTCAAAAACAACAACATCAAGTCAATCAAATGAGGAACATATGCATATTCTCCAAAGTAGCATTTTACACTGAGATCTGAGAACCTTCCTTAAAAACTTTGGGAGTAGTGTAGTTAGTTTAATTTTTCTTTCCAGTTAAAAAGGAGCTGGGATATCTGGTTTAAAAAAGTAGGTGAATGTAGTCTGCCAGAGTCGAAGTGGGAGTGAAAATGGCCCCAGGACCTCTCACAGTAGCCCATTTCAGCAGCTTGGACCTTGGAACATTGCTTCAAATCCATAGTCCAGATTGTGAGATGATAATCTGCCACACACTCAAACCACAAGTGACATCTACCATATTATCTTGTGCTACAGTGGACCTGAGAGCCTAGCCACTCCCTTCAGAATTAGTCCAGAACATAGTCTCTGGCAGTGGCATCAGTCAAACTACATGGTGAGTGGATGCTTCCTCCATGCGCTGTCCCAAGAAAATAGCTATGGTTTTGTTTTGTTTTTTAGCCCTCTTGACCTACTGGTTTGGGTGTTGGACCAGGACTCTGGAGACCATGGTTCGAATCCCTGCTCAGCCATGAAACCCACTGGGTGACCTTGGGCATGTCACATGGTCTCAGCAATGGCAGGAAAGAAAATGGGAAACCTCCTCTGAACAAATTTTGCCAAGAAAACTCCAAGGTCACCATAAATCAGAAATGACTTGAAGGCACACAACAGCAACAACAACAACAACAACAACAACAACAACAACAACAACAACACCTATGCATACTTATTGATCCTGTATCACACTGGGATTATGGGAATTTTTTTAGAAATAGCATTTCCATGCTCTGCTCCCATGCCCCACTCCATACTGCTGTCACAATCGTGTGTTGCTACAAATAAGAGCAGAGCTCTATCTGAACTGGAACTCTCCAGGGCTCCACCTCTTCATCTGACACAGTGTGAAGTAGTAATGATAAGTTAGTTATGTGAAAAATGACTTTGAGCGTGTGAAGGATATCTTTCTCCTCCCAGCTGAGTTTTTATGACCAGTTGCACCCATATGGTCTTGTCATTTGGAAGCCTGCTGCTATGAGCTCCGTTCTGCAATATAAATAATACAGTTGCACTGCTGTGATGATAGCTGTGAATGGAATGCATTTCAATGACTTCTGGGATTTTACAATAATTAATAAGGTGGTGTCAGAAGAGGAAAACAGATCTGCATTGCAAGTTGATCAGTCTGTCAAGGATCAGTGCTGCCTTTTCTTTAGAGGTTCAGTTCCTTTTAAAAAAGGGGGGAAGAGAGAAGAGAAACAAAGCTAAGGAGGCATAAAGAAAACAAACCTAAATTATAGCTGGCACTTGCAAATTGTTCATAAGTATGTGGCAACTGCATGCTGACATTTAACTACACTGTCAGTATTAGGCAATTTGCATGTGTAAAATTTCTGCATAATGAGTTTATGATGTGAATTGATCCTGTTTTCTTCTTATATGGAGTGCAAGAAAGCACTCTAACTATCTACACGCCCATAAATCAAACAAAATAGACAAAATGACTAGGAAAGTAAGCAATGTCATTAAGGAAAGTCTTTTTAGTGAAATGCCTCAGCCATAGCCTCCCCTGCTATTGTCCTTGTAGTACATTCATTTGTAATGACACTACTTTTCATCCAAAGGTTAAGTGCTAATGCAGAGCTCACACCACAACCTTATGAGAAAGTTAGCAACACAGCCTCATTTTATATGATCTTTCAGTCCTCTTCTTGGTATAGTTTTGCATTTGGTATAAAGCATGTTTCTCACCAGCTGCATAAAACTAGTTTTCTTTGATAGCTTATATTTTCCTTTTCTCATAGGACCCCCAAGGCTCTATATTACAAAACATTGCTTAACTGAAAAATTAACTATCATTTTGCAAGTGGCATACTTATTAAGATGCTTTGGTAAATCTGTTTGCAAAGTAACTCCATACCATGGCACAAGATACACCAGGAGCCCTGGTGGTGCAGTGGTTAAATGCCTGTACTGCAGTCACTCACTCACAAACCACAAGGTTGCAAGTTCAGTACCAGCCAGGGCTCAGGCTCTACTCAGGCTTGCATCCTTCTAAGGTTGCTAAAATGAGTACCTAGCTTGTTGGAGGCAATTAGCTTACAGTTGTAAACTGCTTAGAGACTGCATAGCATGGTATCAAGTAGTATATAAATGAAGCTGCTATTGCTATTAATCCCAATGACAGTGGGTCTAGTCTGCAAGATCTGAGTAGGGTTGTTGATGATAGGGTGACTTCAGCTGCAGCTACACTGCAGAAATAATCTGGTTTGGAACCACTTTAACTCTTATGGCTTCATGCTAAGGAATTCTGGGAAATGTAGTTTTGTGAGATATTTAGCCTTCTCTGGCAGAGAGCTCTAGTGCAAAAACAAACTACACTTCCAGAATTCCATAGCATGGGGCCATAGCAGTTAAAGTGGTTCCAAACCAGATTATTTCTGAAGTGTAGATGCAGCTGAAGTCACCCTATCATCAACAACCCTAATCAGATCTTGCAAACTTATGTCCGTGGCTTCCTTTATTAAGTCCATCCAGATTGGAAGTGATCAATATGCATCCTCATCCACAAAAAGGGAGACACAAGAGACTGCAGCAACTACAGGGCAAAATCATGCTCAAAATTCTGAAACATAGAATCCAACCATACATGGAAAGAGAGATCTCAGTGGTCCAAGCAGGAATCAGGAAAGGAAGATGCATGAGGGATCACATTGCAAACATACAATGGTTAATGGAACTCACCAGGGAATTCCAAAAGAAAATCAGCATGTGCTTTATAGACTACAGCAAAACCTTTGACTGTATAGACCATGAAAGGCTATGGAATGCCCTTAAAGACATGGAAGTGCCAGACATCTGATAGTCCTGATGAGGAATCTGTACTCACGACTTAGGGAACTGGGTATGTTTAGCCTAGAGAAGAGACAGGGGATATGATAGCCCTGTTTCAATATTTTAAGGAATGTCATTTTGAAGAGGGTGCTAGCTTGTTTTCTGCTGCCCTAGAGAACAGGGCCCAGAACAATGGATGGATGCAAGCTGCAGGAAAAGAGATTCCACCTCAATATTAGGAGGAACTTCCTGACAGTGAGAGCTGTTCAACAGTGGAACACACTCCATCAGAGAGTGGTGGAGTCTCCTTCTCTGGAGGACTTTAAACAGAGGCTGGATGGCCATCTGTCAGGGATGCTTTGATTTTGAGTTCCTGCATGGCAGGGGGTTGGACTGGATGGCCCTTGTGGTCTCTTTCAACTCTATGATTCTATGATTCTATGATTCTCAGGAGAATAGGCTACTGTCAGAACAGAACACAGAGAAACAGAATGGTTCTTAATTGGCAGAGGGGTCAGACAAGGCTGCATCCTTTAACCCTATATGTTCAGCTTGTATGCAGAACATATTATAAGAAAAGCAAGTTTGGACACAGAAGAAGGAGGAGTGAAAATAGGGGGAAGGAATATCAACAATCTGAGCTATGCAGATGATACCATAATGCTAGCAGAAAACCTCATAGACCTGGAACACCAACTAAGGAAGATCAAAGAAGAAAGTTCAAAGGCAGGCTTAATGATGAACATAAAGAAAACAGAAATAATGACCATTGAGGATCTTCACAAGTTCAACCTAGACAATGAAGAAATAGAAATAGTAAAAGAATTCCCATACCTGGAATCAAACATTGATAGAAATGGGGACTGCAGTCAGGAAATCAGAAGAAGACTAAGAATGGGGAGGGTGGCTGTGAAAGAACTAAGAAGGATTCTAAAATGCAAAGTTATACAACTCAGCACAAAAGTTAGAATCATACAAGCCATTTTATTCCCTATTACCATGTATGGATGTGAGAGCTGGACAGTTAAGAAAGAAAATCAATGCATTTGAGATGTGGTGATAGAGAAGAGTGCTGAGGATCCCTTAGACAGCCAGAAGGACAAACAAGTGGGTCCTAGAGCAGATCAATCTGGAAACCTCCCTGGAAGCCAAGATGACCAAACTGAGACTGTCATACTTTGGACACATTGTGAGAAGAGAGGACTCTTTGGAAGAAACAATATGCTGGGAAAGGTGGAGGGAAGTAGGAAGAGAGAAAGGCCACATTCTAGATGGATGGATGGACTCTATTAAGGAGGTTACAGGTATGGGGTTGCAGGAGTTAACAGAGCAGTGGAGGACAGAGGCTCTTGGAGATGTCTCATCCATAGGGTTGTCATGAGTTGAGATCAGCTCGAGGGCAGTAAACAACAACAAAAAATCTATAATGTGGTTTCCCTCTTTTCTTACTGCTTTCTACCTTACCAAACACTATTGCCTTTTCTGATGAGTCATGTCTTCTCATGATATGGCCAAAGTTTCAGTTTTGTTATCTTGGCTTCTAGGAAGAGTTCAGGCTTGATTTACCCTATGATCCATTTATTTGTCTTTTTAGCAATCTACAATATCTATAGAACTCCTCTCCGGCACCACATTTCAGTTGAGTTGATTTGCCTGGCTTAATCCAGTCCAAATAAGTAAAGTACAAATGGAAAGGAACTTGATGTACTTCAAGCAAAAATGCCTCTTTTTTTATTCTCTCTGACTGTTTTGACTGATTGTACAAATATTAATCTCAAGACATATGTCGGTTTTACTCATATCAATTGATCTTAGAAAATATCATGAGTAATGTGTCAGAAGACATTCCTTTAGATTTGTTGAGACCTATATGAGGAAAAAAATCTCTTATGGCCTAAACAGACTGGCAATAAACACCAGCACCAGGACATAGTGGGGGCATGGTGACCGCATGTCCTGTGCCATGACTCAGCCCCAATGCCAGCATCATGTTGCCTGAGCAACTGCACAACGTGCAGTGCTTTTGCATTTCTGTGGTGCAGCATTTAAACATGCTGCTTTGCCTTTTCCCCGGTGCAAAAAGGAGCAGCTTTCTGATACTCCTTTTTGCTCTTGGGAAATACAAGGTTGGCATGTGGTTGCTGCATCCCCAGCCTGGCAAACAAAGGGGCAGCATGGAGCCACCATGAGTGGTCTGTTTAATCATTTTAAGGTGGGACAATTAAACTGTTATATTTTCCACATGGGAGGGGGGAACTCTGTTACTCTTCAGTTCCATGGCACTACCATTTGGTGGTGGTAGGATTAGGTGCTTCTGTGAGGCAAGAGGCTATGCTGATGATAGCAATGCTGCTGGTAGGGTCTCCCATGTCAGACAGACTTTGATGGGGAACCAAACTAAATGTGTCAAATAGCTACTGGGCAGCAGCAGTAGGGGCAGGTGGAGGGAGAATGAGTAACACTGGCAGAGTAACTCTCAGAAACAACAGCAATGGCACTATAGCTATCATTTGTTAGTACTGCACAGAGCTATCATTTGTTAGTACTTTGCCTTTTATCATGAAAACCCTAGGCATTCAGCGAGCTACTGCAGAACAATAGAGAACAAGTACAAGTAGTGCTGTGACTCATGACACAACTAGATTCAAGCTGAAAGGGCATTCAGGTGTTGACATGCTCAGAGGTGAATGGGAAGTCTAAAGCTATACAACACATATTGCAGGAACATGGAGTGTAAGAAGCATGATTCAGGGTTTTACATATTAAAACAAGAAATTAAATGTTGTTATTAACTGCCCTTGAGTTGACTTTGGCTCATGATGACCATGTGAATGGGACATCTTCAAGACACCCTGTCCTCAACTGCTCTACTCAGGTCCTGAAGTCCCTGGTCTTTCTCTAGGAAGGTCAGAAAAAAGATCAGAACCCTGAATGCAATGGTTGTGCACAGGAACGATGTGCACTAATGCCATCTGTCTATCTGTCTATCTATCTGTCTATCTATCTATCTATCTATCTATCTATCTATCTATCTATCTATCTATCTACCTACCTACCTACCTACCTGCCTGCCTATCTGAACAATGGCCCACAAATTGGAAATACTCAAAATATATTCCAATCCCCAGGAAAGAGGATACCAGTGATTGCAATATTGTATTAATCTCTCATGCAATCAACATGATGCTCAAAATTGTCCAACGATGAGTTTTTACTTTTTTACTTTTATGGAGTGAGAAATACCAGATGTCCAAGCTAGGTTCAGCAAAGGAAGAAGCACTTCCTATGATCATAATGTAAACATATGTTGGGTATTGGAGAATACCAAAGAATTTCAGAAGGAAAATTAGCCTGTTCTTTATAGAAGATAGAAAAGTCTTTGATTGTATAGATCATGAAAAACTATGCATCACTCTTAAAGAAATAGGTGTCCTACATAATTTGATTATCCTAATGCATAACCTGTAGTCAGGACAAAAGGCCACCCTTAGGACAGAATATGGAGGAACGAAATTATTTCCAGTTAGTAAGGGGGCCAGGCAAAGTTGCCTTCTGCAACTGTAGCTGTTTAACTTGTATGCTAAACATATCATATGCAAAGTTGGATTACACTTAAAGAAAGGAGACATGAAAATTGGAGGAAGGAACATGATCATTTAAAGATATGCAGATAACATCATACTTCTAGCAGAAAGTAGCAAAGATTTGGAACAATTACTAAAAAAAGTCAATTAGGAAAGTGCAAAGGCAGGTTTACAGCTGAACATTAAGAAAACAAAAATAATGACCCCAGATTATTTTCATAACTTTAAAGTAGAAATTTGACCGGGAAAGCTGCCAACACGTGGCTAATAAAGACAGGGGCTTCTTCCAAGACAACAACCCTGTTGCAAGTAACGTATCACTGTTTGCTTGCAGCAGGCTACCAACAAATCCAGAGTT
>JAIPUX010001232.1:129754369-129768846 GCA_020142125.1 Phrynosoma platyrhinos
ACCACACTATGCCATCTCTAAGGAGTATACAATCGTATGCTAATTGCCACCAACAAGCTGGGTACTAATTTTAGTGACTTTGGAAGGATGCAAGGCTGAGTCTACCCGGAGCCCCTGCCTGGGATGGAACTCACAACCTTGTGGTTTGTGAGTGAGTGGATGCAGTACTGTCATTTAACCACTGAGCCACTAGGGCTCTGGTACAGTGTTTCACTTGGTGACAGTGGAATGGACTGCCTTGAATGCTAGTGGACTTTCCTTCATTGTAGGTCTTTAAATGGTGGTTGGATGGCCAGGACATGCCACATCTTCAGTCACAAGAGAAGGGGCTCCAGCAGCCACAGGAGCAGAGCCTTCAGCAACCACAGGAGAAGAGTTCGCAGCAGCAACAAGAGTTTCCACCAGCCACCCCACTCTCAAAAGAAGAGCTAGACTTACCAATACTTACCCCTGTGAAGAGACATCAGGACAGAGAAAGATGCAGATGTTTGCAGCATTTATATAGGAAGCACACTGCAACTAAGGAGCACCTGTGAGACATATAAATAACCCAACACCTTCCGTAGACAAGCATGGCTGATAACCAACCTTTTCTTTGCGAGGAACCTATACTAGTGCAGTGTTCCATGGCTGATTGCCTAAAACCCTTCCTGTATTTCTGATTACTCTTCTAGATGACTCTTCTGGACTACCTCTGTATAGTAGCTGATGTTTTGGTGAGCTTGGATACTCTCTTTCCTGAAAATCTCTCAGATGTTGAACATTCTGTTTTGCTTTCAAAGGGCAAAACAGGACACTTCCAAATTTATGATCCCAGCATCTGAAAGGAGATTTACTATGAGTATTGCTGCTCTGAAGGAAATATATTTAGTATGCTTGAAAGACAATCTCACTCCCCTCCCCTCCCTTCCCAGAATTACATGAATTATTTTTTATTAAATATTAAAGATATCTAAGAACCTAACCTTATGATCCAGCTTTGTCAATTACTACTTCTTTAATATGCCAAGGGAATGTATTTGGGATCCTATACTCTCCTACACTGTACTACCACAGTTGTTTTGGGGTGCATGTGATCTGAATTCAACATGTGCAGAAAACGTACACTGGAACAGATGCCAAAAATCAGTCTTCACTGTGAAGTTCTATGCAGGTTGCAAGGAAAAAACCTCCTACGCAGGCAGCTGTCAGCAAGACACAAAACTGCTGGACTCTCTGTTGTCTCACAAAGAGGTTCTTTACTCTTCCATTACAGACTATGGAAAGATTAACAGTGCTCCAACAGTATCTCTATATACAGTCACCCACACATGAGTATCCAATTCACCCACTTATATACAGTATCCCCTTCTGGGATATTAGTCCAGCCCACTCCTGGGATGTCACTAAGTTTCTAGTCACCTGACTGATGTGACTCTGCAGAATTGAAGTTTTCTGACTCAACCCTCTGCCTAGTGTTGCACCAGCCCCCTGTGACTCAGGACTGTTCAAATGTTGAGTCATCATGGCCCCCAACTGTATTAAGGTCACCCTCTCACCTTTTCCCAGTTTCTTTGCCCCAGCCACATCTATGGCATTTTCTCTTCAGAGTGCATTTTACTCTGATAGCCCCCTCCAAAATGACATAAGATGTTCATCCTATGTGACTCTCACATCTCCTCATGTCATGTGGATCTCAGATGTTGATTCCTAACCTGCTAGCGAGTTTTTCATGTTTTTCTACATGTACTGCCTTTGTGAAAATGTCAGCTATTTTATCTTCTGTATTAATATATTGCAACAACAGAACACCATTCTGAACCA
The DNA here is from genome assembly GCA_020142125.1 of Phrynosoma platyrhinos. Classification (NCBI taxonomy): domain Eukaryota; kingdom Metazoa; phylum Chordata; class Lepidosauria; order Squamata; family Phrynosomatidae; genus Phrynosoma; species Phrynosoma platyrhinos. The sequence continues at coordinate 129,756,173 of JAIPUX010001232.1, forward strand.
GTTCATGGACATTGTAGTATTTCACCCCTATGTATTTGGTTTTACACTTTATGTTCTCAGCCTCTGCCATGACAATGCATGCCTATGAATTCTCATGTATCACAGTTGATGATTTGCATGCCTTTTTCAGATCTGTTAACAACTGCCCGACCCGTTGGACCTCATTAGTTATTTCTGATAATGCAGCAAATTCAGCCTCTGTTGTACTTAAAGCAATGCAGTTTTTCTTCCTTGATCTCCATATGATTGGACTATTGGCAAACCTGATTACCAAACCAGTTACTGATTTCCTATCATGTGCTTCTGATGTGAATGAGCTGTCTATGTAGGTTTCCAGCTCCAACAAGTCTTCATTCACTATCAAACATTTGTCCCTGGTACATTTCAAATACCTTATAAAGCGTTTCACGGCCATCCAATCAGCTAGCTCAACAATCCCACAGTGTAATCTATCAGGTCTAGTATTGTTAGCTATAAATAATAGACCTCCTACTAATGAATAATACAGATCTGTTCTTTCAAACATCTGATCAGACTCGATGCTGGCATAATCTGTTGTCATGGGACTTTTAACAACATTAGCATCATGCCAGCCAACCTTCTCCACAAGTTTGTCAATCTTTTTCCTTTGATACAACCTGAAGTTTCCATCACTGGCTCTATCTACTTTAGTGCTTGAATAGTTTTTCAGATGTCCAAGATCCTTCAATTTAAACCTTTTTGCCAATTTTTCCTTCACTTTCTGAATCTCTCTATTACTTCTAGCTGCAATACACAGATCATCCACGTATATAACCATAATGATATTGTCCTTTGTGTATATACACACACATCAGCTATGCTCCTCTGAAAACCCAGTTTTACCAATTCTGTGTGTATACACTGATTCCAGCAACATGCACTTTGTTTCAGGCCATACAAAGCCTTTTTCAGCTTCTGTTTTGCCTCATAGTATTCTAGGTGAGATCCAACCATCCCTGTTTTTATGAGATTTTTAGAAGAGAACAAATGGGGGAAGTGTATGGGAAAGAGCAGGAAACTAAAAAGAAATGAAGGTAGCAAAAGAGGTAGAATGGTGGTCTGGGCTTAGGAGCAAAAATCAGGCAAAATCTCTATCACCTTGATCTGTCTTCTTTCCACCATTCCCCCAGCCCAAATACAATATTTGAGATATATAATAGCAACAGAAATAAAAATTAGTATGGCAACAGTGAAGCTCTCATATAGGCCAATAGTATTGTGAACTCTGGCCAGCCATGACATCACCAACAGCAGTAATGAGAGGTGTACATTCATTTTGTCAAGAGTAAAGAAACTCTGAATGAAAACATTAGGTTTTGTCTTTTAGTCATTCCAAAAGAAATTATATCAGTAACAAATGGATGTGAAAATGGATCATTTGTATTACTCTGTTCAGTTTGTCACTCATTCAGGAGTGAAGGGCTAACTTCAGCTGGAAGCAGTACAGGTCTTGTTGCATCATTGTAGTCATCATTTTTGTAGGCTGTGTGCATTGGGGCTTGTTTTGGGGGGGCTTGGTAGAAAAATTTTGAAAATGTGTTGGGCCTGGGCTTGCTGAGGGAATTAATGGTAAAAATAGTTTTTACTCTTTACTAAACATCGTTTTGCTTTTCCTCTGTGACAACAGCATTTCCCCTAGTGGTCTAATAGCTGCCATATTGTTTCCCACAATCACATAGTATCATACTAAGGAGGTCAATGCTGGTTGTCAGGTCACTGATAGGAAGTCTTGTTTCTACTTTCAAAATTACATTACAGTTTCATTCTGGCTTATGCTGCCCTAGGTAGTTTAGTTAGGCTGCCACCCTTTACTACCCAGCCAGTATAACTGGGTAATAGGATGAGAATAGAAAACATTGTCATTCTCCTTACAGTCTGCCAGCCAGTGGCAGTGAAGAGACTGCTTGGTTTCTTATAGAATCTTATAGATTCCTAGTTTGCACAGTCATGGGATCTGGGACATTGATTTGGTTTTTAAATCAAGGATGATTTTCCTTTTACATCAGGTTTTCCATCCCCATAAAGAAGGTTTAAAATGTTCTGGCAGCCTCTACTATATCATAATTGTGCTTATTTGGCTACAACAGTTTCATGCTTTGGTATGCAGTCCACTAAAGCAAACACTGGATGTCTCTGGGCCATCAAAATCTAATCTCTTCCTTATATCCACAAATGGCCACTGAAATTCAGAAAACATAGGTGTGGAGAGCAGGCAGAATTATGCCAAGCTAGCAACAGCAATCAAGAGTAAGCTGGTGACAGCCAATATAATTGTGGGCTGTAGGTGAGAAAGAATTCCATTGCTGACTGTTGGAGTCAGTCTGGGTCTGGATGGGTAAGGGTCCAGGAGTCAAGGACTGTGAGGGCTAAAGTTCAGAAGAACAGGACTTAGCTCTTGGACAGAACTCCAAGTGAGGGAGTTTCTGGGATTTGATTAGCCTGAGGGCTAGTATAGAAATAAGGTTAAAAGGATAACCATAGATAAGGACAGTGTGAGGGTCCTGAAGAATAGTATCTGGTGTTCTCTAAAGTTAAAGAGTATGTAGCAAAGTATAACAAGAACAAGTAAATGTCACATCGTAACAAATGAAACATTGTTAAACATCATTCAAATAAAGTTTTATTGTTATTTAATTACAAGTTGTTTAAATCTGGATTGAATTTCCATGCTATTAACAAATAAAGAAATCTATTTTGGGGAATAAACCCATCGATGAAAATAAAAGTGGCCTGGTACATCACATATTAGGGCAGTGGTAGGATAACAATATCCATTGGGCTGCCACATCAAGAAAAGTAAGCAATGCTCATGACAATAGGTAGAAAGTTTCTTTTATACCATTTATACCAAGCTGGTATCTGCAATTTTATTTATTTTATTAATATGAAATGGTTGGGAATCTCACCCATGCATAGAGACAAGAGAAAAACAGATGTATACAAGTTGCCTTGTGTTTATCATGCCCTGCTTAATGGTTGCAGTGACTGTTTCCTTAACATGTGCAGTGAGGCCTGTAAGTAGTTTGTTTATATGCATGTATTAAGTGACAGAATTTTTACAGGGTTTACACAAGATGATTTTCTTGTGAACTAAAAAGAAAAAGAACATTGCTAAGGAAAGAAGCTTGCTGTTTCAATAAATGAAATGGAAGATTTTCCATTGAAACATGAAATATCTGTGACAGCTGTTCTATCCTTTCTTTCTTTCTTTCTTTCTTTCTTTCTTTCTTTCTTTCTTTCTTTCTTTCTTTCTTTCCTTTTTTTTTTTTTTTTGAAAAAATAGTGTCTCCATTACTACCATGGGAGAAATATTAGAAACATCCAGAGTATGCTGCCACTATTTATATTGATCTCAAGTCTCAGGAGAATACATTCCTTGGGATAAACCTGAAGCCTTAAATCAGGCCAACATATGCTGGCAAACCTCATTGGCCTCAAACCTCTGAACATACAATGCTAGTGTGATAGCATCAAGTGGCAAAATAAACCTAAAGGTACAAAGTTCTTTTACTGGAAAAAAAATAACTTTTTTTTTCAAAGCACAAGGCAACCACAATTATCCAAGTGCCCTGAGGACAAAAGTTTGTGTTAAATAGAGTGCAATTTATTTTAAATAGGTTCACATTGCATTTGGATAACAATGTGAAATGACTGAGCTGGGGATAATACTCACATGGTTCTATTTTTTTTTTCACCCCAGTGTTAAAGGCTATGGAGAAATCTAACAAATGATACCATTTTTGGTGCATACTAGGCAGCCAAGAAAACTGGATAGTGCCAGGACATCAGCCAGGCCGAACTGTAGTGGAGTAGAGCAGGGGAACATAGCTCTGGACCTTGAATGATATCATCTGCTGGAATACTTTTTACCTTCTGTAAGCTATCAATATAGGAAACAACTGTCCACACAGATATCATCATTGACAGACATTTATTAACATCTCTTGGAATGCAAAGCAACATATTCAAATAAAAATTGACTGAATAGGTCTATAAATGGACTGGCTTCAGAGGGAAGTGAAAAACCTTCCCAACAGCTCTTGTTACCCAAAATGTTGGGGCTTTGGGAGGGCACCCACAATTAATATGTTTTAGGGGAATTTTAATAGCTCAAAGAAATACCTTGGCTTGGGCAACAGTCAGCCTTGGGATCTTAACCCTATTTATACCAGTCCCAAATCACACAGAGCTCCAGAGGAAATTCCAAATAGGTTTTGTAGTTTTATTAAGAAAATAATCAACACAGACACACAGGTGCACAAACACAAACACACACACACACACACAAGAATTAACAAAGCAAAAATGGGTGAAGATGAATAGTGGAGGCCTTGCTAATGGTGACACATTACTGATCTTGAAGTGTGGTTCAAATCGATGAGCATCTGGAATGGAGTGGACTCAATAGCCGCCTTGGCATGTCAGGTGGCTGGCTTATTGAGGAGCCTAGTAGAACCAACAGTGTGTCTGTACAGTTACAAACTAAAGTAAATTGCTATTGTCTAGATGGTGGTTTATATACCCAAAATCATGTCTTGGGGCAATAATCAAGGAATGAATGGACTGCTAGATGCTTTTCCAGAAGAGAAGAATAGTCAAGAGATTCAGTAAATGTTTGGGTGATTATGAATGTCTCAGAGAAAGGAAATCTTGCTCTTTTAGAGAAGTATCCTTTGTCTGTGTATGCATAATCACCTTCTTTGGACAGAATCCCATCATCTCCCTCCATAGACAAACGGGATTATGCTGATGCCTTGAATGATCTCATTGTGGTGGGTGACTTTGCTTATTCCCTTACTAGAGCCAGCCAGATTTCCAAATATGATATGGCCATGCTTCCACATTGGGGTCACCTTTCCAGGTAACTCACCAGTCACTCACCTCAGTGTCCCCTTTAATATTAAATTGATATAAAAAATGAGTGGTGATCAGTGGCCTGGTCTTGGGGCAATATTTTAAGAACTTCCTTCCTTCCTTCCTTCCTTCCTTCCTTCCTTCCTTCTTTCCCCTCTCTCTTGAAAGAAAGAGTGGTCATTTTATTCTGCAGTGCATCTGACATAATGTCACACCCCTGTGGGTATGGACCATTGGTGGCCCTGCTGTGGTACTAGCAGCTGTCCAAGAGTGGCAGATGTTGATACCAGACTTGTGATTGAAAGGTGGACAGAACTTTATTTGGAAATAATAGTACTTGATTGAGAAGGCTTTTCCCTGCCTGTCTACATGGAATGGAAATCATAACCTCTGACCTTGAGGCAATCTTATATGACCATTCAGGCAAATCTAGATGGGCAATGCTGATATTGTTATTAATGGATACAGTTGAAAGCAACCTTTCACAAATGGTCTGGCAGAGTATCTGGTATTTCACATATGCAATGTACTAGAACATGTTCTCACAGAAGAGGACACCTCTGTTTTGGGCGAATGCGTTAATTTCCCCAAGTGTTTCATGACCCAGAAAGGCATTTCTAAATGACAATTTCTCTATTAAATGGCATCTGACAAGGATTTATATGCAGCTACCACTGCCAAGGCACAATCTTTCAAAATGGATCTCTTCTACTATTCACTTCAGCATCAGCAGAGTGTCACCTGTGCTCCGGTCATCTCCCTCCCTGCTTAATCTGCCCCAGTTTTATGAAATTAGGTTAAACTATGTATCCATGGCTGTGAGAGCAATGGAACAGCATCTTTTGGAGCAACTGTGATGATGGGTAAGGTTAGCTTGTTGTTCTACAGATCAATCCAACAAAAGAAGCAAAGGCAGTACGCTTATGCTAGAGGGTTTTCTGTGAATTAGTTGAAAAGGCACTGAACAGGAGATCATGTTGTCATTTTTTTGTTTAAGTGTAATGAGTATAAAAAAATGCCTTTTGGAAGCATAAAGACATTTTTACCTTGGAACATGGCCCACATAACTTACATACCTCCTGCCTCTCCTCCCACATTGTTTTAATATCAACTACTACTATAACAAAGGTATTTCTCATGGTCAAAATGGATTATTAGAACAATAGCTGTTTATTCACTATGTGTTCTCCACTGCTACCCCTTTCTAAGCCTGGAGGTGTGACTGTACCTGGTTTTCACATACCTGTTCATGGAATGTTTTGTTTTGTATATGGGAAGGTCAGAGGAGAAAGGAGAACAAAGAGAAAATGGGTAGGTGATACAAAGCTTACCTTGTAAGGCTAACAGATGTCTGAATACGGATATTATGTGTGACAGAGACTGGGTTGGCTCTATTGCTTTTAGCCAAAGCATGTGATATTGCATATTTTTTCAAGAGTAAATTTACAAATCTCTGCTACAAGCAGCATTTATTTGGAAAAATATCTGAACACTTTAAACAGCACATTTAATGATTTTACCGTTTGTTAAAACAGGATTTAATTTTAATCATGATACAATGCATGTCCGCTTGGAAGTAAATCTCACTCTATTCAGAGGAGCTTTGCTGTTGTGTGCCTTCACATCATTTCTGACTTATGGTGACCCTAAAGCATATTATGGGGTTTCTTGGCAAGTTTGTGTGACATTGCCTTCCTCTGGAGCTGAGAAAGTGTGACTTGTCCAAGGTCACCCAGTGGGTTTCCATGGCCTAGTGGTGCTTCAGAATCCTGATCTCCAGAGTCACAGTCCAATGTTCAAACCACTACATCACACTGACTCTCTTATTCCTAAATAAATGTATGTTTGATTCCACCATAGAGAGGACAAACTACTGAAGATCAATATCAACTTGGGGAAGGGCCTTTGCAGACTGCCAGAAATAGTCATTAAATTGAGGCACTGCCCTGGCTCAGTGCTAGGGAATCATGGGAACTGTAATTTATTGTGGCATCAGAGCTCTCTGACAGAGAAGGCTCAATGTCTCAGAAAAAATACAATTCCCATGACTCCCTAGCACTGAGCCAGGGCAGTGCCTCAATTTAATGCGCACTATTTCTGGCAGTCTGCAAAGGCCCGAAGTTACTTCTGGACTATCATTTCCAGAATGGCCCAGCAAACATAGGACCGATGCAGACTGGCCTAAAAGGCTGGCCTGGGGGTGGACTTGGGGTGGGGCAACCACACACTGGCTGCCCCAACTCCACTCCAATGCTGTGCGCCTCATTGCTGCACACCCGCGGTGGCAGCGACTCTAAGTGCAGCTTTTTGCTGTCCCAAAAAGTAGTGGCATTTGCCAGCTCTTTTGGGAGTGGCAAAAAGCCGGATCAGGGTCACAGTGTGTGGTTGCTGTGACACTGATCCGGCACTCCCAGGGGCAGCACAGAGCCCCCCTTAGGGCTGTCTGCATCAGCCCATAGTTTTTGGCCATGCTAGCTGGATTTTTTTTTTTAGCAATCATCATTAAAAAAAAACTTTTCCAAGATATGAATTTTCTTACACCTGCAAAAACATTTTTAGTGTCCTTCTACAGAAAGAATCACTGACTGCACTGTTTATGTGTCAAAGTGCTCAATGTGGTGGTCTTTGAATTGGTGCTAGTGCCTGAACTTGCCTACCAGTCCATGGTGAGCTTCCAGGAGCTGAAAAACAATTGTAGCCAATGGGCACAAATCTGGTTCTGGTCTACACACACACACACACACACACACAGAGTAAGTCCGCCAGATCACATAGCTTGAGAAGCACAGCCCTAAAGGGCATACCTAGATGATTTTTAAATTATGAATTTTAAATGATGAATTTTAAATGTGGATTTTTTTTAATTGAATCAGCATAAGGGTTTTGAAGGGTGTTAAAAGAGAGCCTTGTCTCACTGTTTAACTCATGTGCTACCTAGGACTCATGGACACAAATTTAGAAACAATGACTATAACTGAAATAGAATTTCAAAACATGTCACCATAGTAGGGATGACTGACTTGTTTGCCCGCTCAGTCTGTTGTCCTCATTCTAACTGTTGATTGCTGATTTAAAGGCTCTCCTACCTCTTATGGTTCTGAATGCCTAAACTCAACAAGGAGTGGGCAGATTTTAAAGGGACGATTGTCTTCAGTACAATAGGGCATACAGCCAATTGCTTTCATTAACCATGCTTTTGGAAATAGATGATAGAAGTTGCCCACCAGAAGAAGCTAAAGAGTTTATCACATGAAAAAAATAAAGCGATTTACCCCTGCTGAATTGCAGATGCTTATGGGATGCAATCAGGAATTATCACATTAAAATGCCACTGATGCTGCTGGGCAACTGCATCCTGGCTACATCCCAGCTCCCAGCCACTCTTAGCCCACCACTTTTCAAAAACGGGAGCTTCCTGTGTTTGCAAATCAGCCGGCTGAGTGTAGCTGGGAGCTGGGATGCAGCTGGGATGTAGTCACCTGGCAGTATTGGTGGAATTTTTAACACAATAATTGCCAATTGCATCCCATAAGTGACTGAAATTTGGCAGTGATAAGTTGCTTTATTTTTTTCATTCCTAAGATCACTTTCACACTACACTACACAATTTAAACACTTTGTTACTATTTTAATTGCCATGGCCTCATCCTATGGAATCTCAGGATTTGTCATTTGATGAGGCACTAAAATTCTCTGGCAGAAGATTCTAAATATCTCATGAAACTACAGATCCCAAGATTGCACAGCATGAAGCCATTGCAATAAGAGTGGGATCAAAGTATTGTAATTTCATAGTGTGAAAGAGATGCTTCATTACCACAGAGATATGAACAACCATGTAGAATTCTCTCATGTTGTAGAGGAATAAAGTAAACATGAAGTGGATTTAGTAAGCTAGTAAATCTACAGAAAAAGCTATAGAAATTTTAGACAATCTGGGCTTTTTGTTTGTTTAAAGGGGGGATTATTTTTGTTCAGTGAGGTCTTTGAGGAAGTAGAGAAGGTACAGGGTCACACCTGCTGCTTTTGGATACGCTCGAATATTTATGTGCCTGTAGCTTTGGGGATTGAATGACAAAGATTCTAGTGTCCCAAAGGACAGAGGAAAAAAACCCCTTTAATCTGAACAATTGTCAGCACCCTTTCTGTCAACTGCAACCTTTTAGAAAAGCACTGTCTAAAGGGAGAAGAAAGTGAAAACATGACTTGTCTTGTAAATAACCTATTTTATGTTGTGTAGTTTGCACAATCCATGAATACTGTTTAAGGAAAAGAGTATCTGGAATGTGGAGCTGGAAGGAAGTGAAGTGGATAATTGCTAGTGGATGAAATGGACTAACCATTGATGAAAATAGCAATAAATGCTGGTTATTTTGGTAGAAATTGTTTCAAAGATAGGTGTGAATATCTATTTTGGATGAGGTTTGGGTGAGACCACCTGCCTCAGTTGCTTCCTTGTTGGAAGAATTATGCATTGCATTCTCCTGTCTCTCCTTAGTTAGATAGGGATCCCCCCCATTCTATTTAAACATGTGGCTGCTGTCATGATTGGAGGCAGTTTAATAGCTCTCTCCCAAGATTCTAAACTGCTTTAAGCAGTCAGTAGTGTCTCTTCCTGCTATCTAAAAGATGGTGAGATTTCATCTTTTTCCCCAAACCATCACCAATTAGGATAGGATTTAGTTTATTTATTAAAGTCATTATTGTTAGTTTTTAAACCACAAACTACATGTTCTGTTGTTCTTTGATTTAGTTTATTCTGTATTTATTTATTAAAGTCATTATTGTTAGTTTTTAAACCACAAACTACATGTTCTGTTGTTCTTTGAGTAAGTCTTTACTCTTTAGGAAGGCAGATTTAGAATAAAAAGTCTGACCCACACTTTTGCTGTTCTGCTAATGAAAGCTGGACTCTTAACAAGTTTAACTTTCATACTTGTGTATTTGTTTCCCTTTAAAAGGGTCAACACCATGGGAAACTGAAATTGCATCCCACAAATTTCTCATCTCTTCTTGCAAGGATTAAAGAAAAAGTAGGGTTAGAATTAAATGAAGTGGCTCATTTTTCAACCCAGTCTTTGTACTTGGTCTCTTTTATTACCATGTTTGGGCAGCAATAACATTGTTGTAATAAACATATGCATTAAACTCATTATATAGCTAAAGGTCTAATAGCCTGTGTATTGTTATGGTTGTCATGGCAGGTGAAAAGGCTCTTAATAATAGAACAATGGCACAACAAACAAAAACCCACAAGTTTTTCAGGTTGAAAGATAGTTCAGAATAGGTGGTAGATGGCAAACACTTCCCTCTTCCAAGTATATACACTTAAATAAAACTTATTTTGCAACTCCGAGCTTAATTCTGTCTCCAACTACTAACAGTTGTCAGTATCAGTATTGTCTTTTGTCTGAAAGAATCTTTTTGCCACCTGTCACTGGTCACATTTCTTACAGAAATTATCAGACAGAAGATTAAGGTTTGCAAACAGTTGAAAATCATGATTTTTTTTTAAAAAAAAAACTTAAGCTATCGACACATAGATAAATCATGATTGTATGCCCAGCTTGTATGTTGGTGTATTTACTCATTTCAAAAGATCAAATGATATTGATGTATCCCCTGTGACACATTTTTAACCAGTTTTTTTAAAGGGTATTTAAAAATGCATTGGATTTCATTCACCCAGTTTTTAGCTAGCCTAGCTGACCACTTGGAAATCAATACAAGCTGTTTTCGAGGTGGCAGGAGGCAATGTCTGGGGTTGCTCTGATTCACAATAGTATTGCTGCAATCAGCAGAACTGTAGATGGAAGCTTCCCTGGATGTCTAATGAGTTTAGTGAAAAAACTCCCTTTAAATCTGGAGTTGTCTAAATAGCTAATTTCACAGGTTTAGTCCATCCCCAGAGTGTCAAAGGAATAATTCTGACTTCTTGTTTACTTGAATTTTTGTTATTTGGAACAGAAGATCATTTCTTACTGACCCAGTAGGGAGAAAATCAGTCAAGTTAGCATTTTAATTTGAAACTACTTAATTTGCAGTTCCTGAACCACTTGTTGTTGCTGTTGTTGCTATTGTTATTGTGTGCCTTCAAGTTGTTTCCAACTTATGGTGACCCTATCACTGGGTTTTCTTGATAAGTTTCCGGGGGGGGGGGATTGCCATCCTCTGAGGCTGAGAAAATGTGACTTGCCCAAAGTCACCCAGTGGATTTACATGGCTGAGACAGGATTCAAACCCTGTTCCCCAGAGTCATAGTCCAATGCTCAAACCATATACCTGCTGATTCTCTTCCTGGACCAATATGCAAACAAAAATACAGTTATCTTTCAGTATAGACAAAATATCATTATCAATCTGTTCCTTCCCCTGGATGATTCAGTTTTTGGTTTGTTTGTTTTTTAAAAAAACCCTGCATGTTAGATGTGGAGATGCTTTTCACATCACTTATAGTTTGACATGTAGCTATTATAGACTCTCAAATCTACAGGCATGAGATTTAAGGAGAAAAATATATTTTTAAAAATATTTTTATTTATATTCAAAAGGGGTATTATTTATATACAATATCACTCCAGTATACCAAAAGACGGAAAATAAAAAGAAAAAAGGAGGAAAAATAACTACTTTACTTGTAGGATTTTATAAAAGCTGATCTAATATCAAAATATAAGTGTATACAATGGGACCACCCAATAGAGTGCTAGTGATCTACAGACTGGAGATTCCATGGCTTATTACACCCCATATTTTTCAGTTGGTGGCACATACATGCAGAAGCGATGATATGGACACACACACTGTGACCCATTGAATAATTGGGGGTGCACCCAACCATGTTATTCCCACCCCCCAGCCCCCACCCACCCCAGAATCAAACACCTGTGGATGGGAAGGGTCCAATGTACATCTTTTTTTGCAAATGTTGCAAGTGTCATTAGATCTGCTAGCCATTAGATCACAGATGGAGAAAAATTATATTTCCAGTAATAAAGTATCAATCTTTTAGCAGTCAAGGTGCAAAAACCCCACTTCCATTTTTAATTTCAATGTTTCAGTTTAAAAAAGAGATGAGAAAAAACTATTGGTCATAACCCATGCTCTTGGTGCTGAATATTAAAAAAATATCCATTTCAAAAATATTTTAGGAAATCCCAAATTAGCCAATACTGTAAAAAATAAATGACCAATGAATTATGCCAAAGGCTTTTCCAGAATCTAAAAAAATAACAGCTGACTGATCAGTTCTATCAGATTTTAAAGCAATCATATCCACAACCAATTGAATATTATCATCTGCCTGCCTGTTTTTGATAAATCCCACATGGTCAGGACTTACCAAATATTAAATGACTTTTTGTAATCTACTAGCTAAAATAATAATAATAATAATAATAATAATAATAATAATAATAATAATAAATTTTATTTATAGCCCGCCCCTCTGCTTGGCAATCGGGCGGGTTACAGCATTTTAAAACATACAAAGTTAAAAACATTCCCTCATCCCGGAATCCCCACCCATTCCCTAAAACAAGATTAAACTATAAAGAAAATTAAAATGCTGTAGTACAATAAAATCAGCAAAACAATAAGGCAGCCATGATGCAGGGAGCACTAAAAACCATCTCCCCTAGAGCCAGGGGATTATTCCGAGAAGGCCTGCCAGAAAAGATCCGTCTTTACTGCTTTTTTAAAGGCAGCAAGCGTAGTAATGAGACGGATCTCGTCCGGCAGGCCATTCCATGGTCTGGGAGCAGCCACAGAAAAGGCCCTCTGGGAGGTCTGAGACAGCC